>VHKM01000232.1:0-1200000 GCA_007210695.1 Neogobius melanostomus | reverse complement strand
TTTTTACTTTTCCCTCTGATGGTCATAGTTGGCAATAAAGCCTTAGAATAATTATAAAAATTAAATAAATCTAAAGCCAAGAAACTCAACCAAACTTACCAACTACAAAAGGTAAAACGATGCATCTAACAGAAAACTGCTAAGAGGATATACACTGGGAGACATGAAGCTGGTCTTTGGACTTTACAGACTCTCAATGTTAGGCTGCAGCTGCTCACAGACAAGGTGAGTATGTTGTCCAGGTGTGAGTTAGTCATACCAAGACAATAGGCTTCATTATGCTGCACTAAATTCTCCTTGAGAGCACTGTTGTGAAATATGTTTTCTCTGACATAGGTTGAATCTACTTTTATTTCAGCCAGCTCCCTTTTTTTTCCCATTTGTCTACATTATGTTGGAGCACACTGTGAGTTTAAGCTAGATTCTATTTACATTTTGAAAATTCAACATTTTAGAACTTGCATCCTCAGTTCTTTGCAAAAGTTAAATTATTATAATTATTATAATCTCGTAAAAACGTTGTATATCAAAAGCGTGTATTCTTAGTTCCGCAACCCATTCTTTCGCCCAAGCTGCTGCTGTCTGCAGTCCACGGCACTCATTATCCAAAAGGGCACGTCTCACACAAGTGGTTATAATGCGAAGAGGACACAATCTCCCTTAGCGCCACCACACACTGTCACCTCATGCTTAATAAAACACCAAATTTATACCTCCATTGTACCTCAAAAGGTGAAGCCAAAATGATAAACTTTTGATTAAATGCTCACTCGACAGAGAGAAAGGACAATACAAAAAATAAAATGCACAAATACATTTGACAGAATTTTGCTTGTCGCCAAAAGTTAACAGATAAGAGAGTACCACACAGACATCCATCTTTTTTCCACTTTCCAAACCAATAAACTAACAGAAATGAAATATTGAGAAGCCTTTGAGCTAGACAGAGGTAGTGAAAAGCCCATCAAGTACTCTCTGATATGCTTAGAAACCACTCTAACCTTCCCCAGGACCGATACAACATGCACACAATCCTACATTCACTCGAAACTTTTACATTTCAGTTCTTAGCTGAATTGGATATCTGAGAGTGATTGCAGTGCTTCTGATAAAAGCCCCATTTGATAATGCAGACCCACACGGCACTCTCTATATCTCTGCTCTTTCATTATTGATAGAATGGTCATTTTTAGTCCAGTCCTTTTAACGAATAAAATAGTAATAAAATACGGCATTAACCTTTCGTTCAGTGCCTTTATTTAAATGGCATTTGAAGGGTGTATCTTCGCTGGACCAAGTAGAACAAAGGCCCAAAGGATTTCAGGGAGTGGAGAGGCTGGCTTTGTACATATTTCACTGAGTGTCATGTATGGTCTCTTCACATGATCATACCATGTGCCAACATGTGTGTGTGGAGATGACGTGGAGCATATGTGCTGCAGTTGGTTGCCCATAAGGTAGACACGCAGGGAGTTAGGGGATGGTACTGAGTGAACATAGAGAGCATTCTGACCAGCTACATCACTGTGTGTTACGGTGCTTGTGCTGCATCCTGCCGTAGGAGCCTCCCGTGCTTACTGAGAGCAGCTTAGAAGATCATCAGTGCCCAAGCACACAAAAAATAAGTAAAGTTTATTTGTTCATTTTATCATAATCTTAATAATGCTATCTGCGCTCCTATGGATTGTCTAACCTGTTCTATGTGCTTTAATACTCCAACTTCCTAAATATATCAGTTACAATTAGGTTTAGTATTTCTTTTTCAACATAAATCGCTCTCCATATAGGACATAGAACATTATTACAAAGGTCAGCACTGACAGACGCTACATTTTCTGCTGATCGACAACTAAATTCTGAGATCTTTTCTCTTGTCATCACCATTACCAAAGACAGCTATGGCAAGCCCCCTCAGGACATACCATCTGCGGAGATAGAGGTCCAGATGGATTTAGAGCTTTGTGATACCACTGTTCCACTGTCTCATGCCTCCCTGTCCTGCTCCTCCCCTGGTGAGTGACACAGTGTCTGCAGTAAGCAACTCTACCAACCTGCCCAGGCAGCTTCCTGTCTTTTCACCTGCCCTTGTTGCTTGGCTGATCCCATAATGAGGCTCAGAGGTGACCACATCAATATGTGTGAGATTTGTAAGAAACCATTAAATTGGTGATGAGAAAAAAGAGACAGTTAAGAAAGATACACATTTGGTAATAATACTGTAAGTTCAACGTTATCTTACATTTAGTTCTGACGTAGATTCCTCCATCATGAAGCCCTTATATATTTCTCAGTGGTCTAAAAAGCTACATGATGTGTCTTGTCTCATTTTTGCGTAAAGGCTAGATCATTTAGAGTATCTAGCTTAAAGAACAGTCTTTTGTTTGCTCTGTGTCTCAGTCCTTCAGGCTGCTCTTAGCACTTTGTCACTCTGACAGTCTGGCATTATGTGATGATAGGAGGCTACGACCTTGCCTATTGCACCTACTGCAGTTCCTCACAGATTTATTCAAGCAAAAAGTGAAGGTGAAGTTGTTGTATCTGGAGGAAATGGAATTGTGCCTCAATAGCATTATATGCAAAATATAGGTCAGTAAATTTGTTCCCTGCAGGGGACTCATCTTTCATCGTGGGTCACTGAGAAATCTGTCAAAATCGTACCTAGCTGGTTTGCCAAGCCTAATTTGTCATATAATATGCTGTACTATAAAAGTCTATAGTTGAGCTTCGGGATATTATTTTTTAACTAGCAGCACTTAAAGCAACTTAAAGCTCTTAAAGTAGCCCTTGGCTCGAAAACGGTTAGTGACCCCTGCTTTAAGTTAACAGGGAAAACCAGCATATGCTGAGGAGATCCAACCAGATACTGAGACAGCATGCACTCTCAACAAATCAAACATGAAACCTGTTAGGAAAGAAAGACACTATTTTCAAAGACGGGTGATGTTGATTTTAAAACATTTAAAACATAATATTATTATATGAACAGGGTAATTCTAAAGATGAGTGGGAAGAAAGAAAATGAATAGAAGAAAAGACAAAATAATTCCGGGTATCACATAACAAACATCAATAAATTGACAGGCCATTGCTCGATTTCTCCATTGTGAGATCAATACAATCTTATCTTATTTCTGAGTCATTAATAATGCTATGCACGCAACAATAAAAAAGAAAAGAAAATGTAGACTTAGCAGTAGATCTTTCATTAATGTGCAGGGATTCTTTCACAGGTTTGAAAACAGAAAAACATTTACACACTACTGGCAGATGTGTGTGCTTTGAAAGAAGGAAAGAAATTGGCAGAAAGTCAATATCGAAAAATATGTGTCAAAAAGTTTTACCCCACTCATGCCACAGGACAAAAAGACTACTAGCAAAAAAAGTATATTTGTATAATATTTGCAGCTGGGACCTGATTCAAATAAGCAGCGTGATGTCTTACAACCTGAGTGGTCCTGATGGATGCCTGTATAAATGCGATGCTTTTTCAAGTATTGCAATACAAGGCCCTCTGTTCTGTATTAAGAACTTCTTAACTTTCCCCAAGGACCACTACTATAGCTGCACAACAAAGAGACCTAAACGACTGTAACAAGTGAGACGTGTGCACACAGTAAAATACTCAAGCACATTTCCAAATATAACTTCAAACAGAAGCGTGTCGGTGTTTGTTCACCTCGCTGTCTCTCATTCCCCACAGACGCCGTGCTTCCAGTCTGCCGGCTGTACTTAAACAACGCTGTTTACTTTCGCAAGGCCAGACAAGTGACAGATGTTTGATCAAGAGAAAACATGTGTGCAAAAAGACAACTTTCAAAACTGTTCCTCAACACCTTTTCTTTTTCTTTTCTTTTTCTGATAAATAACTGTTAATACAATGACGATAATGTGAGATATAGAGATAGCAAATAAGCGGGTCAGCCGTGCATCATCTGTAATAGAAACAGCTTGACAAATGACAAGTTACATGTTTATTTAGGCAACAAAAAAAAGAAGGAATTGTATCTGCTTTACAGAGAATATCGCAGCACATGCCATTTTTAAATTTGCAGACTCACAATCTGTCTGCATCTCACAGAATCATTTGTATCTCTTTTCTTTGGACTCCCTTTAAGCCTTCTGCCTACAACATCTGCTGATAAGAGCAAAAACAATTGGCAATGTGACTTCATAAAGGACCACTAAAGCCACACACATACAAATTAATTCACTTTTATAGAGCAAAGTTAAAGATGCCCTTGTTCTCTTTCTAAAAGTTTAAAGCAACCTTCAAACGCTACATATGCGAGAGGCAAGAGAGGTCCTACAAAAATACAGTATGAATCATACTCTGTGACTGTAAAAGGTATTCATATTCAGTAATGCTTAAAATGATTTAAAACAAAAGAAAAACAAGTAACGGAGGCTTTTCACTTTGAACAGGACGGGTGGCCTCTGACACGTGGTACATTGACTAAATTTTACAGAATGTGTATCTCCACACCATAAAGCTTACAAGCCTCACATAACCTGTTAACTGCCACATTGGTTGGTATTAGGGTTAGAGTTACTTTCTCCAGGTATGTGTACCCAAAGCTTACTGAGAGCTTACAGCCCATATGCCAGTGTGATACCTTAATTCAAACCCAAGACCATCTACTTTCTAAAAATATGTGTAAGATCTGTGTGAGTGAAACACAACTTGCATTGCACTTGCCGTCCCCAACCCTAACCCCCTGTTCAGGGGGAACTGCAAGTAAAAGAATAAACTAATACATATATAGGATACAATTAGCTCTGGTAGTCATCCTAAAAAGAGACACAGTACAGCATATATTTAGTCTGAACACATCTACCCAATATCTCCATGTGTAGATGGGTTTTTAGCGGTAACTCACCGTCCACCCCCCTCCATCTGTGGTCATGTCACAATAGACCTGGAAGCCGGTGGGATGGTGCAGTGGGAACACAGAGTAGATGCCGTCCTCTCTCTGACCGCTGGCGTACAGGTCACCACAGTCACGGGGACGTGAGCCTAGGGAGAGGCAAAATCCAGCAGACATTGAATAAATGAGTTCCCACCATGGGTATAAAGTAAAATACCCTCTTGATCACAAGATGAAGAGCATCAGAGAGCACATGACTGTTACTAAACAGGGCATGCATGTGCTTCCTGTTCCTCAAGAGTGCAGACGAGTCTCTGCTTGCTCCTGCTGCTTGCCTCTTCATTCACATTTTACTCATTATACTTTCATTTCATTTTTTTCATTTATTTATTCATTTGAGCAGAAAAGTATTTCAAACATTTTTACAGAAGAACAAAACAAGACTTTGTGCTCAAAAGGAGTAGGAAGAAGTTCAAAGAACTTATAATAAACCTACCCCTTATCTCTCATTCAAGTAACATCACAGAAACTTTCAGTTACACTCATGCAAGAAACCAATGCATGAGTCTGTGCTTATGTATTAATATAAATCCAATGTATGCAGACACTGGAGGCAAGATGGGTGAAGTTTCTTGCCCAAGGACACAACGACAGCATGCACCTTACATAGAAGCACAGCAAAGGTAATACTTTCCTTTCAATACTTATGTTTTTGCAGGCACATAATCTTCTCAGTGAGTACATACAGTACAGGAAGTTGCTGTGGACATTACCACTAGCCGTGTTTGCATTAGCGAGTACATTGCAACTTGCCTAATTTATAATGAAACCAAGGTTATAGCTGTACTACTGAGATGTACAGGTTTTTCAGTTCTACTTTATGACGCTTTTAGATTGTAAATCCCTGGCACATTTACATTGATGTTTGACTGATGTTTATCCCAACAGCGTACTCTAACTGGTGTTTGCACACGCACAGTTTGCCTCAACATTGACCTTGTACATATTTCTGAAGTGAGGAATTTCAGAATCACATTACCTGCTCAAAATACTTCGTAAATGAATTGGTCTTAAGCCTTGTTAACATGACTACATAATTGTGCTGTTTACACATTCTGACTTTCATATCTGTTGGGTCAATTCTATCATCTACATCACAACAAACATCTTCTCTGGCCATATTACATGGAGGAAAGAATAAACAGGCATGGCATATTCAGCCTCTGCAGGCTTCTGCTGTGATGTCCTCACACGATGCATTCAAGGCAGCAGCGGGGTCATTGTGGACGTTTTTATGTGGATGCCAATCATACACTGTCCATCTCCATGCACAAAAAAATTCCATTCCATACAGGAATTTACTGGTAATGCATTTACAATAACTAGTGGAGTATGTATGTTGGACTTGATAACAGACGTATACATTTTCTTTACAACGACTCAGTGCAATGAAGAAAGAACTGCACGTTTTAAGGGTCATACTAATCAACTGAGAATCTGGATAATGCATTTTTACCACATTAACAACTGACAGTGTATCAAAACAGCTTGTAATTGGACAAACCACATGCAGTAATGGATTATAGTAATAGTAATATGCATTTGATAACATTCAGCATTGATAGACTTTATATGATGCAAACATATGTCATTCCAGCTCGCACTGCATACTGAATAACTTTTTTAAGTAGAAGAGAGACCTGCAAACAGGGAGAAGCAATTAGGAGGAATAGAATGGCTTTAGAAAGAAAAGAGCAGATGATGAGATTGGTAAAGAGGGAGGGATGATGGATGACACAGGACAAAAGCGAATAAGTGTAGCTCAGACAAGAACAAAGACAGAATACACAGATTGTGTGGTGTCTGGACAAAGGAAAAAACAACATAAAACAAAACTAAATGAATCAAGGTGAGAAACAGAGTTGTGGTAATAAATCAATAAATAAACATAAATGGGTCACATTTAATGTAGCGGTCATAAATACTCTTTACTACCGACAGTTGTAGGTGATCATAGGTTGCAATTTAACATCATGGTTTATAATAGTTTTAAATATTCAAAACATATTTTCAGCTACGGTATAAGCACTTTTACTAATATTCATAACTTTTTGTGTTTTTCTTCTCAAAGTCACATGTATCTAAATCTACTGAATACTTATAAAGCAGTAAAAAAAAAAATCATACTTGTCAATTCAATAAGAGGAGATAGTAACAGGGGAAGGATCGAGGGAATACAGACAGGCTGAAGAACACTAGTGCCCTTGTCTGTCACTGAGGAACCACTGCTGCACAAGGGGGAACTAAATCTATTCCCAGGAAGCAGCTAAGGAGCTTCTGTGTGGAGGACAATGTCATAGATTATGTATGCCAGCCGTCTGTGGGTCAAAGCCCTGAATATAAATAGAGAGGCTTTTTGAAAAGGCATACAAAAATTTTGGACACATTGCCGAGTATAAAGGGTTGGCTAGGGAGGTGCAATATGATGGTATAAGTAAAGGTTTTCCACATTTTGCCGGATTGCATTTTTCCTGGTTCCTATTGACATTTTGAACATCTGTACCAAAAAAATGGCCAATAGGAGGCCAGTAAAGGGTGGCACACTTTTCACATTTTTTTATTGCTCTATAGGCCTAAGCATGTGTAACTTCCCAGTCTCTCTGTACTTATCCTACAAACAAACATCAAATCAAACACTATATAATGACTTTGATCTCTTTGAGACTTCATCTCTGTCCATGCACAATGCAAAAAAACAAAACACACGTTTGGTCTTACAAGGGGAATGTCTCTCTCTGCACCATCGTTAATGACCTTCGAGGAATTTACTTTTTGTGGCAGATTATCATCTGTGAGAATTGACCTCACATCATCGGGGTTACTTCTGTTAATTTGGCCTTCAGTAAAACCTTCAAATAAGTGGATTGAGCGGCGGGTGAGAGGTGGTAATTTTACTGCTCTTGCAGAAGAAAGACTTGGCATCAAGTCTTTTGAGCTTGTTTCCAGGGTGATGTTTTTGTTGGGTCTGGTTTTACGCACAGGGAGATGGCACAGACTGGCAGATGGATGCTCAGCTCAGTCAGCACTATGATAGCGATTATTCTTCTGTATTTAAGCACGTGCATCACGTGTCATGGATTTATCTAAAAAAAAGATCTTCCTTCATTTTACTGAAGAGCGATAAGTAATAGTAATAGTAGTAATAGCAATAGTAATTATTGCGACAGGCGATAACAATTTTAACATTGTGAAAACATGTGACACCTCCTGAATGTGCAGCAATTGACTCCATGTTTGGTACAGACAACGTACATTTTGTGAACCACCCTAGTGGTGGCTAATCCTGAGGTTTTAATAGTGTCCACCTGACAAAAAACTCAATATGACTTTATGTGGACATCTTTGCATTTTTGTCGCAGTCAACGCAGATTTCATTTTTACAAGCTGTTGACATGGCTGACAAATGAGACGTATAATCTGATCATGTCAAAATGCCCCAAGCATTATTTACAGCTCTGCTGTCAGTCTGTAGCCTATAATTCTTTCCTGACTGCTTCTCGCCTTAGCCCTAATCAGCTCCACTGTGTTTCTACCTCTCTCTTTTCAAACATCATGAATTTTGCTTGAGGTTTTTCCAGCATAGCATTGATTCTTCAACTGGTATGACTGTGTTTTTGCTGGTAATTTTATTTATAGTACTGTTCAACACTATAGTTACTAAATATTTTGGTTCAATATTTATGTCCACCACATTGACCATTGTGTTCTTTGCATATGATTTCAGAAAAGAAACAGAGTGCATTGATTAGTTTCCAATGGCTGTGAGTATATCAGAAAACCGCAAATGCAAAATAAGACAGGATATATCCCTGATAAAGTCTACAGTAAATGGTACCATATATAGACGTATAGAGGCATATATTCACTGGCTACAGCTGCGTGGTCATGGTCAGCCGACTTGTCCATTTTATCCCTTTACAAACCCTTTCCACGCACCTTTCCTGTTTCAAACCTATTTCTGAATAGTGGTAAAAACAGTTCAAACAGAACGGATAATAATTATTAACTAATCATATTATAATGTCGTTTTGCTCACACAAAAAGTACCTAGAGTTATCTTTTCAGCATTCTCCCAGCACAATTGCCTTCAAAACAAATTATTTATTTATTAAATTTCTACAAATTTCCCAAAGTTTTATTTAAAAGAAACAGTGTCTAAATTAAACAAAATGTTGCTCTCGTGACATATATATATATATATATATATATATATATATATATATATATATATATATATATGTTGTTTTGTGTAACTGTGGTTAGTTCTCCAAGAATATTCAACAACATTTTGATTTGTCTGCATCATCATTCTCAGCAGAATGAAAATTGAGCACTGTCCATGGTGCTGAAGTTTGCTGTGCAATGTTTCCCATGACATTCATCATTCCTTGGGATATTACCACTTTAAACTAGGTCAAAGTGAAGCAATTGCAGCATTTGGATGAAACCCTACAACATTTTTCAAGCACCAATACATAATTAATCAATCTGATTGCAAGGTATTCTTTAAATCTTAATGCTGTTGTCATAGTCACTGTTCTGGGCTAATTGGGTGCAAATGTCAAAAAGCATTATGCATGGTTTGTTTATTGAATAAAACAACAGTGCCCAAGAATGGTACAGAATATAATATAACAGTGTGCATGTACAAAGTTTCCAACTTTACAATCTTTGTAGCTTTTTCAAACACATTTTCTAAAATGTGCAAGGCCAAAGCATAGAAATAGCACAAGGCATAGATATAGGATTTCAAGACATTGATTGTTAAAAGGAAAGTGACTTGAACCTGCAATCAGAGATGTGACCCGCTGACCGGTCCAAACATGTGAATAATTGATGAATAATAATGAAAGGGATGAAATAAATGCCAGTGGGGTAGTACAATCTAAGAACATTTCTAAAATATAGATGTGTCTTTGTTCTTATGTATACAGTGCACGTTACTGCATATTTATGTTGCATAAAATTGCAACAACAAAAAAACAAAGGGACAATGTTCTAAACCCTTTTAAAAAGCGGGTAACTCCTCAGATAATTAGCAATCAAAATGTCATTTATAAGCATACAAGCACATTCAATATTAATAAAACTTGCAACTACCATGAGAAAAAAACAGCAAATCATTGAAATTCTGTGCAAGTGAAGAGTATATCCTCAGGGATACCGCGTGAATGCAGGTTGCTTTATTAAACTGCTTGTACATTCATAAGGTATAGGCTGGAGCCCTCCATCTTTGTTACAGTGAGCCTATGCTGTACACGAGTGGCCTTGACTCTGCGATCTTTAGCTACCTGTGCAAGGCAAATCCGACAGGGGAACGCCTTCAGCAGAGTGCGGCTGCTTTAAAAGCCTTCCAATGGGATGATGCCTCAGGCATAGGTTTACCTTTCAGCTACACAGCCCAGTGGATGTGCAAGTCATTCCTCATGTACTGTAAAAAACATTCACTTCTGCTCCAAGGCTACTGGATGAACCGCATGCGGTACATCCCAGAGAATACTGATGCCTGGTGCTGTAGCATGAATACGTGCTTTGATAGATGACACCAGGAGTGTACATGTATGAATAATCTACTCAGACATACAGGACATAGGAGTCTTACCGTTGGAGCAGCCTTTGAAACGAGCTCCTCTGACCGGGGCTCTCTGCAGATCCGCCTTGACTCTTGCCTTCAGTCCCACATTCTCCTTCTGCATGGCATTCAGAGCATCACTCACCGAGTTCACCACTTTGACCATGTTCACCTGACTGTCTGACAGCAGCTGCAACACAAAAGTAAAGGTGTGTTTCATTTCGTCTATTCTCTAGCCCAAGAGCAATATTTTTCTTGGACTACTGTTTAGGTGTACTTTTATTTTTTTTATTTTTTTTTAAACTAATTATTCAGTACTTTAACTTTAGTAAAAATATGACTGAACAACGTTTTAATTGTAAGCTATCCGTACTTTTACTAAAGTAATAATAACAATAACTATACTACTACTACTACTACTACTACAAATAATAATAATAATAATAATTTATAATAATAATAATTTATAATAATAATATTTGTATTTGTACTTTGATCACCTCTGATAGCATGCATGCATGTCAGTATGCAATCAAAAAACACATTCGCCGTATCATACCCAAACAAATCAAACATATATAGAAGCACTGGCACATTCCTGTGTAGCAAACACGTGCCAAGTGTGCCCTGAATATGAGATACACCACATGGCATTCCATCCCATAATACGCCATGGTGAATGGTCTAGAGCCAGTGCGCCCTGTGGGAAGGCTGGTGATAAATGTGTGTGCTAGACTAGCAGAGCACAGTAACCTCTCTGATGGTCACTTCCTTACCTGCAGCCCTTTATGTGCTGTTCATTACAAAAAGGTCGTTCTCACATTTTGCCCTAGCATGCAGTTGCAGAAACACAGATTTGGACAGATTCCATTTTGTCCCTCACAAGCATCAGAATCAGAATCATTTATTAATGGCCACACAACAGAGTTGGTGGAATTAGTTTTCGGTACAGCACATCATGCTCACATCGCTCCTGTGTCAGTCACATACATACAGTCAATGCAACATAACATGTCTTCACCTCATTCTCTCTAAATAATAACGCAGACCCATCGAGCTCAAAGTCAAATATAAGAGTAAGTATGTGCAGGGCAATACAAGTGTGTTGGAAATCTATGCCCAACCCCGACGTCAGGCCAAGCTTGGGTGTTTGTCAGGATCTAGTCTGGCATCTACAATCATCATACCCCTCTGTTTTTTATACACGGGGGTATCACTCTGGGCAGGATGCCCGCTTTTGCCGCTGCTGCCAAACTCAAATGGATGTAATCAGATTTGTTTGTTTGCAGTCACGTGTTGTTCACGAGCAGCGTCACTCTTGGGATACCACAGTAGGTGAGTTTTGTGAGTCCTGTTAAATAGTAACGCAGAACCGCTAATAACAACGCTAAGTGCCCTTTGCTGATTGGTTTACTCCACATCCTGTTTAATTGCGTATGTTTCGCTCTGGAAATGTAATTGATGCCGACTCTAATCAGACTCAATCGCTGGTACAGTGGTGAGTCAGGCTAGGCTAAGAATCAAAACTCTAGTATTTACTATGATATTTTTAAGTCATATACAGTAGGTATGATTACTGACTTTAAACCAAATGATGCTGATAACTTTGCTCTGTATGCTCAAAATCAGAATGACACATTGAATGCATACGCAGGATGGCGCATATACATATATCCCTCTCGGCCCCTTCAGCCATAAAGAATAATCAATGACCTACTGTGATATTTACACTGCTGTTCTTATGTTGTGTTAAGATAAATACTTCACTTGACTGAGTGCAAATGTAGGGCTTCACCCAAGGGTTAGGACAGACCCTTTAACGTGTGACACTATAACACTGCTTCTGCACATATGACAGAAGCATGAATTAAACTTGAGATTTGTGATGGAACTTTCACACATGTTGACTTATACCACATCATATGTTGTGAGTGTGAATGTGCTAAAAAAAAAAGTGCTATGGAGTCCCATTTGATATCTGCCTTTGCAGAGAAGAACATAGTAACATGGTCAAATTACTATTATTAATTAATTAATTCAAATTGATTTGAAGAGTTAATTCAACTCAACGTATGCTCAACAATTTCTCTTTACATAGCAGTGTTTTTCATTACCAGATTTGTTTCAGTGCCATAAAAATATAAAGTCACTTGTCCTTAATTAAATTCCCACTTTAGTTTTGGCATCTGTTTAGTACAGAAGCAAATATCCAAAACGATTTGGAAAAAAAAAGATCAAAATAGAAATATCTGCTTTTGCAAATGAACTCTTCATTTGTTAACTATAATATTCTATAAACCATATTGAATATGAGAGCAAACAAATCCCATACTGATCAGTTGGTCAGTAAAAAAGAAAAGGACAAATTACACTTGCCTCAGGAGTAGCTCCGTGTCCAATGAAGTGTCACACATCTTAAGCTGGTTTCACGATCGATACTTATTGATAGCTGTTCCAGAATCCAGTCTTAGAGCACTCCAGTACAGTACTCAAATGTAGGTTTGAGCACTGACCTGTCTACTCTAGTGGATTAGGTTAATGTGCATTAGGGTGTCCCAGGCTATACAGTGACATTTTTAAAATTGTAATATTGCAATGCAGTCCCCCCATAAAGTTTCACTATGACTCCATGATACTACACACCAAATTTCAGCTCATTTGGGCAACATTTAGAGGTCCCCCAAGGTCATACAAATTTTACCATAGGGCAGCTCACAATCATTGGCCAAAATGGACAAAATGGCCTATATTTGGGCAACAAAATCTAAATAATGGATTGAGTCAGATTAAAATGTATGGTTTTATTTTATTGACATATTAGTAAGTAAGATTTTTTTCAGAGGTGATTTTGTATATACTGTCTAGTTTTTCAATAAACTAATAATAAGTGAAAAAATCTATAAAAACTCAAATTCCGCCTTGTTTTTGGGGGGTTCAAAGCTGAATAAATCAGGATTGGAATTAGATATTAAAAAATCCTTCTGAAAAAACCTTCAAAATATTGTTAAGTCCAAGACTGGAAAGTTTGAAGTCTGTAGGAGCGACTATAAGGGCTCAGGCGCTGCCCGAGTGGGGCCTTATCCTCATTCATAGAAAACAAGCCCTGAACGTCTTGTACCGAGTGCGCATGTGCGGCCCTTTCCGCCGCTCTTCCGTATTTTGCGGCTCCCAGAAAGAGAAATACCATATTTGGATTATAACATCATCACGGGGACCCTTCGCAGCACACATGGATGTAAAATCTATTAATATTTATGAATGAGTACCCGTGTGAAAGACGGCTTTTCATTGCCGCGGACTTGCTACTTCAGGGTTATCTCCAAAAACATAATAAAATAAACATCACGCGGGGTAAGTTTTGTCAGTTTTATACTCTGACATGAAAACTAAGATGTAAAGGGAGGAAACTAGATAAAAATCTCCACTTCGACCACTGCGTGAAAAATCAATACTTTCACCTACCGTGTCTCGTCCATTCTAGGCCTATAGAATTATATTATAGAGGAAACATTATTTTGTTTTTGAGGACATGTTTGGTCTTGTACAGAGAGATCATGGACCCAGTGACTGATATTAATTATATTTTTTTGTAATTCATACATTTTCTTTTTAGCTACGACTTGTGAAAGTGTAATGTAGTTAATAGGAAAAACTGGCTCCTCCCCCACTGGGTCCTGTGACATCATCACATTCTAGAACCTGCAACCCAGCAATAGTTAACCTCTTAACCTCCCGCCTTAACCGAGTGCATTTTCTCCAGTTCGGTTTTACCCAAATCTAAAAACTTCTCGACAGGAGCTTACAGGCTCTAGACCAGAGTAAACGCCTCATTTGAAAGCCAAGAAGTACAAAACTGATTGTGACTTTTGTGTTTTTGTCACATCTTTTTTGTTGCTTTCTTCATTGCTTTTTGTGTGTGTGTTTTTTGTTGCTTTTCCAGTATGTTTTTGTCCCTCTTTTGTTGCTTCTTTGTCCCTTTTTTGTTGCTCTTTTGTTGCTTTGCTTCGCTGTTTTGACGTTTGTCAAGAAGCTTTAAGATGTGGGTAAAGCCAAACTAGAGAAAATGTGCTTGGTTCAGGTGGGGGTTAAGAAGTTAATAAAACTAGGTAAACTAGGATAGGCCAAACATAAACGTTAACAATGACAATAATACAAGACTGTTTTGAAAAACGCTCGTGGTGTCACTTACAGTATGTCATAATGGTAAAACTTCAATGACCTTGGGGGACCTCTAAATATTATCTAAATGAGCTGACATTTTTTGAGTAGTTTCATGGTGTCATAGTGAAACTTTTTAGGGGGACTGCACTGGCATTTTCCAAAAAAAGTTTTTTTGGGACACCCTAATGTGCATGGTCAGAGTTGAACTGAAATAAGCAGGGCCGGCAAACTACTACATCTGATAAGAGCTGGAGCTAAAGTCTTATAACCCTTTTAATTGATAATGCCAACAACTGTCTGTATGCATGTGTGATTCACTTGATGCATTACCTTTAACAACCCCATCATGGTATGGTACATACAGCATGTATAGTGGCACTGGCTCAGTGGTACTGATACTAATCAGAATGCAGATTCTGTCTTCTTTGTTGGTACTGTGTTACTGACTATTTTGCACTCACCTGTATGAGCCGCCCCTGCTCTGTCTGCAGAGTGTTGATATCCTGTCCCAGGCTGCTTTGGCCTCTCCTCAGCGATTCGTAATCCATTTTCAGCTGTCCCGCATGTGCTGACAGCTTGGCCACCTCCTCTGCAAGGCTGACAAGCAACGCCCTATCCTGGCCCTTGACTGACTTCAGGTCCGAGTCGTGGTCAGTCAGCGAGTGGAGCAGAGACGTTTGCACCCCCTCAAGACGAAGGAAGTTACTGTTGTAATCAGGGCAGTTGGGGTCAATGATGATGTTGATGCGTGAACCGTCGCCCCTCTCAATGGTAACCAGAGCATTTCCCTCCTCCTGATTGGTGGAGATATGTGGCATGCCATCGGACATGGGTGGGACATAGTGGTTCATGAAAAGGATAGTGCCAGTGACAGTAACAGCCAGCAGCACGGCCACAAACAACAGGATGGTGCAAAGCAGGTAGCTGCAGCTCATCCGCTGTGGGAGAGAGAACAAAAACATTGTTAAGCATAATGAAATACACCATACACCGTGTTGTGTTATGTTCTCCGCATGCATGTGAATAAACTTCACGCTTGATCAGACAGTATCTCTTCACGTTTTCCTTTTGATTGGTAAGAAAATCCACAACAGGACACAATCAAAATTAAGTAATGAAGAACTAATGATTAATTCATAATCATGAAGTTGGTAATACTTGTACTGTATATTATTGGTGCTTTTATATTAAAAACACAAAAAGACACCACATTGATTGAGGGGACATAACCATAATGAAATCATGATGTATTAAGGATTAGCAAATGATAAGTTCAAGATTGCTGTAAATTGTATCTTATAAAGTTATATTTTCCTCTTGTCCATAATTTGCAAGTAGATTTCCGCCATATGAGTCATGATGTTCATGCATGATCCTCATGATCATGATTGGCTGATCATTTTATTGTCATTTCATTGCCGTTTTAGTGGATTCATAGTATTCTTATGTGATCCTCATGATCATGATGAATTATTAAGATTTTCATGTACATTCATGACAGTAGTTAGACGTTTAATTCAGGGATGAAGTCATTCATGAACCAACATGTAATCATGTTTGTTCCTGAGAGGTCATGATTTAGTAATGCATGAATGTATCATGAAATCATGCATTAATTCATGCATAAGTTCATGAAAATCATGCATGAACTCATGCATGAAGTATACCATTATTATAAAGTGTTACCACCCTCTTTACCACCCTGTTAAGGCTAATGGGTCGTCTACGCCCAGTGTCTCCGCAGTAGAGCAGGACAAAGACTTGCTAGTTGAGTGATACTGTAAACAACTTGAGTAGGAGGTTTGCTGTTTTGCTTCCCTCCTCTTGGGAGGAGCCTGCCTGGGTCTTACTTAGACTGCTCCAGTTTGGGCAATAAGTGTCTTTTTTTACCTAAAGGGCAAAGAAGAAGCTTCTGTGACTAGAAGCGAAACGTCCTCAGCTTTACCAAAATCCAGTCCAGTCGATGATTTAACTTTTCTACAATGGATACTCCCTGGATGGATGAAAGCCTTCACAAACATATCATTAAAATGCATCTTTGTTCTTATAAATCCTAGAGACACCAAACACTTTCTACATGCAAACCCAATACGTTCACATTTGGAGATATACAGTAATAGAGGAAAAGAAGGTCTTCTATAGACCGCAAACATCAACGTCCTTCAGAAATGCTCCAGCCAAAATGACTATTTATATGCAGCTCAGGGAACCGCTGATGGAAAGCAAGATGCATGTTCCCTGTGCATGATTAACAATACGGAGCACTCCCAGATCTACGTCCGCACAAATACTAAGCAGCAGGGCTAATTCAGATCTGTTTCACACCTTTCCCCCCCAAATGTTATCTGTGGATATGTGTACAGGTGTGACTATAATATATTATTTGCGACCTCAGAATCACCAGGGACCCTACGCACCCATCACACAGTCTCTTCAAGGTAATGCATTCAGGGAGGAGACTGTGAAATCCATGGGCCAGGTCCAGTAGACTGAAGAACAGTTTTATCCACCAGGCTGTCAGGAAGCTGAACTCCCTCCCGTCTCTGCCCTCCCTGTGCTTCCACTCCTTACTCTCCACAACAAGGACGAGAGAACGATCATTTCAATTCATTGACAAATGAATCGACTAATACAAATGTGATCTTTTGACCTACTCGCTGTGAGGTGCAAGGGCTAGCCACTGGTTTTATTTTTTTCCTCACGCCTTCTCCGTGGGACATCACATCGGCGACCAGACACTTCACCCTTTTGATCCTCAGTGATACTCAAACTCAACAATGTCTGTTCGCTGCTCTTCTCCAATTGGATTCAGTAACTAGCGGATCAAAGACGCCAAAGACTGGTATCACAGACCAACAACTGCAGTCAAAGATCAACAATGCCCCGTGTGGTCGCAATGACTACATAACTGCTAAACTCTATTTCAGCCAAAGTTATTTTGCTCACGCTTAAAGTATTACAGAAAGAAGCACAGCCTAATGTTCAGTGTTTTCTCCTACAGGGCTTCATAGCTAAAGGACTCAATGTACTGCTGTGATTGTAAGTTTATGATCTGTTTTAATGTGCCATTTATTCCTGCCAAAGTGTTATACTATACTGCCACTACGTTACTGAAAACTATGAAATGCTTATGATATGAGAAATATTTGCACACTGTTCCTGCGTGAGTGTGACTGACACAAAGTTATCCCTATTATTTACTTGAGCCGCGCAAGACAAAGTGACGCCTCCCCAAGTGACGCGGATAATAAGCGTGCTAATGATAAAACTAGGTCTCTTGCTCTTAGGGCTGTCTTGTTTGGTTCACTCTTAAAATGTACTATCTTAACATCACGCTTGTCTTCACGGTGAAGCTTCACCACAAAGACATGCTCCTTTTGGGTGAATTTTCTACACTTTCCTCGCCACTGCCACAGTCTCCACACACCTGTCTACCTCTCTTTGCAGCTTCATAAAGCAAGGCTAAATCACACGCGGTGAGCTTAGATTTATGGGTCAAATTAATAACAGCTTAATTTTTGCATTCTTTGCGACTTTTTCTTTAGGCCCAAGTGACATTCTAACCCTCCCATCTTCTATCCTTTTCAATCCACACATCGCAAGCTATTTGACATGTGTCTTATTCACGTTGTGGTTAATTGACTAAATAAATAAAATACATTTGTGCAAGATACTGTTTATGCCTGTAGACTTCCCTTTGATGAAGGTGTTAACGGCACAAGAATCATCTCTCCCAACTTCACTACACAAGGTTTCTCAGTTGACTCGTCAAATGTGTGAAATTACCACCATGTGTGTGTATTGAATTTTATGTTTTGTTAAAGTGGCATACGGATAACCCATTTGAGCAACAAAATAGGCAGCTGACAGTGCTTTTATGGATGTTAAGCTTTCCTCCAAGCATTGCCTTTGAAATATGATGGGCTATAAAACAGAGATTAAACCAAATGTTGCACATACACGTGTTTAAGGTGCTGCGGCTTGTGTTGTTAACTGTGTTTATGTCTACAAGTAAGCTACTTCAAGAAGATGGAAGCTGTTGAAGGACACTAAAGCTACCTCAAATATACAATTAGGCAGAGTTCCTCTAAACATTATAAAGAATATATTATTGATGTAACACAATACCCAAGTGTTTTGGGGCAATCTTGGGAATCTTCTCAACCAATTTATTTTTTGAGAACATGATTGCTTGATCATTTTTGTATCATGCACCTGCAGCGACAGGCCTGAGCCATTGATGATAGTTGCAGGGTGTTGGCATTTTAACAAGCTGAGTCCTGCAGAATCCTATTGTCTATTAACTAAAAAAAAACAATCCAAACTCAAGTTCTTAGTAATGTCAACAACACTGACAGAATAGAGTCAGAATACAGCTTGACTGCTTTAACAAACCGCTTCTCAGACTTCATTTTTTCAGTGCACAACTAGAATCACATGGGACATAGCCCAGCTTCTCAAATACCCTATCCCGTAAAGATGAAGATGTAGAGCACTGACTATGATTCAAAATGGTGTCTTATAAAAATATATTTTTGAGATTAAAAAAATACCTTAGTTTGTGTCTTATACAGTTTTCTCCAAGTTGCAAACATTTTCTCCAGTACACGAGTCATTCACACACGCACCCAGCCAACCCGAGTGTAAGCGTCATTATGTTGTGTTATACGCAGGGCACATACGAGTGACGTCATGTGACTTCAAGT
Organism: Neogobius melanostomus; assembly: GCA_007210695.1. Lineage (NCBI taxonomy): Eukaryota > Metazoa > Chordata > Actinopteri > Gobiiformes > Gobiidae > Neogobius > Neogobius melanostomus. Next base: position 1,180,636 of record VHKM01000232.1, on the reverse strand, counting down.
TTTCAGTATAAAATCATTGTATTTTTCTTGTTTGGGTATACAGATCATTGTCTTTAGTTTTTTTTGTGATTTTTCAAAATTAATTATTTTGTGATTTGGTTTCTGTATGTAGAGAAACTGTTGTTTGTCTTTCTTATTTGTGTTGTGGGAGGGGCTTCATGCGATATAAGCACTACAGGGGCAGTGTGTGTGTATGAAGGGGAACTGAGTACATCGCAGGTACCAGCTCCAGGAAAAAGCTGAGAAGGCTGGACTGTAAACTTGTAAATATTGTACAGAGCTGTACATGGATCTGGAGTCTGGTAAATCAATTTTTGGCACTTTTTGGGCTGACCAGCACAATAAAGTCACCCGACATGAGTCTGATTAAGCCACATCATTTTTTTAGAGGCAGAACCCACTACACCTGATGTTCTTTTTCTTTTTTTTACCTTTGCATTTCTTTAAAAATAAATCATTATCAACTATTATTTTCACCGTTTTCTATCTTGGTTTTGTTGCCTGGAGAATGTGCCAAAAGCATAGATTAAGCCAAACGCTTGCTGGGTAAGTGCAGAGACAACAGGACACAGAATCCTGTTAACACAGTACTAGTGTAAAGTGAGTCTCTGAATCTCACAGCAGGAGGCCTGGCTCTAATTAGAGGCAGATCTTCACATCCGCAGCCACATACCACACATTTGACAGGACATCAGGGGAAATAGATACTGTATGTTGGATGGGAGAGAAGAGATTGCCAATGAGAGATATTCTTCCCACGTGGAAATTATTAGTTGTCTACTCACAGCATTGGCAGACTGTTCTCAGACCAATAACACTGTCCGCTCATTAGATTAACAGGGTACCAGCAGGAGCTATGAAAGCTGTGACTTCCTCTATTTGTCCAGCTCTACATTCAAAATACAAACTCTCATATGGCTCTGTGTGTGTTATGCAACCAACTTACACCTTGTGCATAAGAGTCTATTTTCTATACTGCAGTTCCACCTAAATACACAAAAGTATCATGAACCACACTATGCCCACTTGCATTTTAACCCAATTGTAACAAACTATGTGTTTTTTCCATTCAAATGTAAAAACCTCAGATTACACAAACAAACAGGTTTCCCTCTCAAGTACCATTCAATGCGGAGACGAACGAGTTAACCGTTGACTTCAGGCGTGAGTCTACAACACACAGCCCAATCTTCATTAAGTCATCGATTCCGCTTTTCAGCTTATGAATCTGAGTGTGATCTTAGAAAACAAATTGAAATGGGACAAAAATACAGAGCACGTCACAAAAAAGGGTCAACAGAGACTATATTTTATGAAGAAACTGGTGTCCTTTCAGGTGGATAAAACGATGTTGAAAATGTTTTGCAATGCTTTTTGTGGAGAGTGCTCTGACTTTTTGTTTTGTCTGTTGGTACGGGGCCATAACTGAGGTGCAAAACAACTCTTTTAGAAAAATAAGCACAGTCGCAAGCAAAATCCTAGGCGTTCTTCTGAAGGGTCTGCAGGATGTTTATTTTGCTCGAATAAATAAGCAAAATAACAATTATTATTTTGCTTATAATATTATCAGACTCAAAGCATCTTCTGTTTAGAGAATTTGAGCTGCTTCCCTCAGGTCGAAGGTACAGGGGCCCAGTCCTGTCTAAAAACCATAATTTGTGCCACAAGTCATTTTACCATCAAACAAACAAAAATGATGTACATTATTTTGGGATTCTGTACAGCTGGTCTGTCAGAGAGGGCTATTACAGAATGTATGGTAACGATTTAAACACAATTCAAATATTGAGGTTGGTGGGGCGTGGTTTGAGCTCAGGCCTGTTCTTTGCATGTTGTCAATGTTTGGACCTGTTTGTTGTGGTCATTGTTGTCTTTGTGTATATTTTACTCACAGCAAATGAATTTCCTCACTGGTTCTACAACTACAAACATGTTTCACATTTTTACTCGCCACGCTACCTGCCACATGAGTAGTTGGTAGACCTGTTGACGAAAAGGCACCCAAGCCAAAGTTGTGATCTGCAATATATTTGAAAAAGAATTCCAGCTCACATCACTATCACTGCCCGACTTCCAACATACATTTTACATGCAAGGATTCACACACAAGCAGATGCTTTGATGAAGAGATCATATTTTGTTTGTTTATTTCAATGGGCGAGGAACGCACTTCTCTAAGTCCTCATGGCGGGGAGCTGACATTGCTGTTGTGCCACTCCCTGGTGGCCAGGGGCGACTCCAAAAGACACGTGGTGTATCAGTATCCTTATGAGCACTTTGACCTTCCATAGCACTGCTTAAAAGCCTGGCTCCAAAGAGTCTTATTTTTTCTAAAACTCACTATGACCCATGTGATAATGCTGGGCTAGGTGTATTATTGTTAACCACGCTGGTTTTTGTACATCAGCACTAAAAAGTGGAAGCCTTTTCAGAGCTCCAGAGCCTGATTGACAGGTTTTGGAACTCTGTGGAGCCTTGTAGCCGGTCCGCCTGCCCCGTGAGTGTGCGGCTTCCCGCCTTCATGCCCTTTCAAGGAACCGGCTTCGTAGGAGGCGATCAGGCAGCCATGTTAATTTCACAGACCACTCGGGACCATTACAATGAATGGGGCTGAATGGGACTCGCCGATCTCTATTTATTAAATCTGTGGTTTACTTACTAAGGCTGATTGTTGGAATTATTGTGTGCTATCCTATAGCCTCGGCGCTCGTCTCTACCAACCATTATGCTATGCTTGATTCCTTCAGATCTTGGAAGCTAAGCTAGGTTGGACCTGGTTTTTAAATGTTATTAAAATAGTAGCAAGTTAGGAATAATCCAAAGTATCATTTCATTTATTCACAGGCTGTAGCTAAATGAGCCCTTACAGTACAGCCAAAATGTATTGCTGCAAATACAGGTGCTCGTCATACAATTAGAATATCATGATAAATTTCATTTATTTCTGTAATTCAACTTAAAATGTGAAACTAATATATGATATAGACTCATTACATGCAAAGTGACATATATCAAGCTAGCCTGGTCTTACCATACCCTCATACTCATTTCGCACAGAGGGTCTGGAACTTCACAATTGAGCTCCGTTTCCACGTGGGAGGGATGAACTCCTTTGAAATGATTGGATCTGTTTTCAAACTACAACCAGCAAATCCGGTGCAAATGCGTAACATCATCTACAACACCCGCCTCCCCGCTCGCTGAATGGTAGGTTGGAATTCATTGGCAACCAATAAAATGTAGCCACTGAAATCAGACCCACACGTACAGTAGTGTTCAAAATAATAGCAGTCCAACATGACTAACCAGATTATTCACAGTTTTTGGTATAAATTATAGAACTACATGGACAACAATTTACCAGTAGGTGCATTAGATTCTTAGAAACACAGACAGACCCAGCATTCATGGTATGCATGCTCTTACTTCTGTGTAGTTGAATATTCAATTGAAAGGGGTGTGTTCAAAATAATAGCACTGGGGAGTTCAATTGGTGAGGTCAATCATTCTGTGGAAAAACAGGTTTGAATCAGGTGGCCCTTATTTTAGGAAGTCAGCACATGTTATACATGCATTTCACTTTGAAATCCTGAAGAAAAATGAGTCGTTCAAGACATTGTTCAGAAGTACTGTGTTCTTTTGTTAAAAGGTTGATTTGAGGGGTTAAAACTGCTAAAATGATCTCCAACGCGTTAAAATGGAAAGCAAAAACACAGACGCAGAAGAAAAATGGAAGACTACCATTCGAATGGATCGGACAATAGCCAGAACTCCAAAGGCTCAGCCAATGATCAGCTCCAGGATAGTCTGAAGTTACCTGTGAGTACTGTGACAGTTAGAAGACGCCTGTGTGAAGCTAATCTACTTGCAAGAAGCCCCCGCAAAGTCCCACTGTTACAAAAAAGACATGTGCTGAAGAGGATACAATTTTCAAAAGAACACATCATCTGGCCGAAAGAGAAATGGAGAAACATATTGTGGACTGATGAAAGTAAGATTGCTCTTTTTGGGTCCAAGGGCTGCAGACAGTTTGTCAGACGACCCCCAAACTCTGAATTCAAGCCATAGTCCACTCTGAAGACAGTGAAGCATAGTGGGGCAAGCATCATGATATGAGCATGTTTCTCTAACTATGGTGTGGGGCCTATTTATGGAATACCAGGGATCATGGGTTAGTTTGGATATATCAAAATACTTGAAGAGGTCATGTTGCCATATGCTGAAGAGGAAATGCCCTTGAAATAGGTGTTTCAACAAGACAATGACCCCAAACACACCAGTAAGCAAGCTAAATCTTTGTTCCATACCAAGAAAATTAATTTTATGGAGTGGCCTGCCCAATTCCCGGACCTTAATCCCATAGAACATGTGTGGGGTGACATCAAAAATGCAGTTTCTGATACAAAACCAAGGAATTGTGGAATGTTGTCAAAGCATCTTGGGCTGGAATAGCTGTTGGTTGGATGTGAAGCAGTTCTAATAAACTGTGGTCATAAAACTAAATATTAGTTTATTGATTGAAAGCTAAATCCTATGGGAATTTATTTTTTATGTAGTACATATTGAGCTTGTAAAGACAAATGCAGACACTGCTATTTTTTTGAACAGCCCAATGTTCATTTTTTTAAATGTTCTACAAAGTACTTGAAGAAATTATACATTTCTCTTCATGTTTTGATTTAGAAAACCTTGGGCAATGCTTCCAATGCATCAAAATAAATCTATTATGAAGTTTTGTGCTTAACTAACATTTTTAAACACACTGCTATTATTTTGACCACAACTGTATGTGTAGGGAAAGATAATTGACCAGAGTTTACGGATGGCAAAGGCCAGGCTAATATCAAGCCTTCGTTTGTTATCATTTTGATGATTATGGCTTACAGTCCATTTTCTAAATATTCTAATTTTATGAGATTTTTAATTTGGGGTTTTTACAAGCTGAGCCATAGTAATCAAAATTATAACAAATAAAGGCTATACATATCTCACTTTGCATGTAATGAGTCTATCATATATTAGTTTCACAGTTTAAGTTGAATAACAGAAGTGAATGCACTTTTTCAGGATATTCTAATTATATGACGAGCAGCTGTATAAATAGAATACAATCTGCTATCCCTAACCTCTCACACACAGCTGATCAAGTAAGCTCACGCTGTAGAGAAAACACCTGCATACTGCCACATGCACACCACCATGTGCTGTTTGGTGGAGAAGTGGACTTATTTTCGGACAATACTGTGGGGTTCACAAGGAGCGGCGCATCCACTTTTCAGTGTCTTAGTGTAAAGCGCACACTACGAACGGTCTACATGGCGTCTTTCCCGTGGACTTCAGATTGTATTTGTTTTGCAGCCCGCAGCTTGTTGAGCTGACCATGAGACATTACACTACTCCTCCAGCACCGTGAGGACTGTTATAAGTGCTTCTATCAGCCCTTCTGAGGTCAGATTATATTTACAGACCAACATTGTAAATAACAAATTGTGCTTAATGTTTAGCCTGATGAAATCAATACAATTATATTTTGTGCGCTGCCAAGATTTTCTGTGTGCAGACAACACAGGAGCAATGCGCAGTTGCACATGTGCACAGCTTGGAGGGAACATTGGTCAGAGGGGTCAATGGCGCAGATTGGCAGCCTCTCTTCGATCAGTCTACCCAAAGGCAGCTGTGGCTAAAAATGTAGCTTGCCACCACCGAGTGCACCAAGATTGAATATTAATGCATTGTTATTATTACTACCCTCACGCTATACTGACCTAATCAAATAAGGCCTATTTAAAAAAGCAGATCCAGTTTTCTGTAATTAACAAACAGAAACACAAAGCCAGAACCAATTTGTGATTGGTCAATTACTATTTGTAACGTAAGCTATGGAAAATATTATGCAAATCCACATGTTTAAAAGTTTGCATGAATCAGCGTTTAACAACATTCTTTTGTGTTTCTCAGCATTGATATTTGACATAAAACATTTTTGAACATTGTCTATGTAGGGAAGTTGGAGACTGGGCTGTGTGCACAACTACTCAGAACGGGTATGGTAATGGTTTATGGGCTAAATGTGGAGGAACAAATGATGCAACAAAATCCATAAAAACAAATCAGAGCACTTTAGCAGAGGAAAAGGACTCAACAAATGAGAACGAGATGACTAAAAATTACCAGGTAGGTTTTTGACGATGGAACAACATTATAACATTTGTTGTTCCAGGGGTGGCTATTATGGCCCAGGTGGGTTAAGCCCAATGACAGTATCTTGACTTTTACATTTGGTTCACATTTATTCACACTCTCTCAAAACTCTTAGAGAGAAACTAAGCTAACATTGTAAGGAAATTTGCTAACAATTTATATTGGACGACCCTTTGCAAAAGGGCATAAAGCTGAAGTGGGGAAGCTGCCTTGTGTTTGCGGAGTTTTATAGCACCAAAAAGATGTTGAGATTGAAGGAACCAGTGAGTGCAGCGGTGTCTAATAATTCGCAAATAAGTAATCTAGAAATACGTTTTCTTGAAATAAGTGAATTTGGCCTTAAGGCGAGACACTGGAGGTGAATAGAGGATAAAAAAACTTTTGCTGAACATTACTGATATAAATATAAGAACATATTTTTTGCAAGTTTTCTGTCATTTTATGTTTTCATATAAACATAAGGCATTTTGTGCATAAAAATGGCCAAAATTGCCAGGGAATTGGGAATTAGAAATAGGAAAAATCTCTCTGAAAAAATGTTAAGTCCAAGACGGGAATGTTTGGAATCCGTATTATAATGGCTATTTCAATGCATGAGTGGAGCAAAACCCTCATTTTGAGAAAACCAGCTCTGAAGTTTTGTAACGAGTGCGCATGCATGACACATTTCTCTTCTGTGCCAGGCGTCTCGCAGAAGGAAAAATACCATAATTGGGTTACAGTGTCATCACAGGCACCCTTCGCAGGACAAGTGGACATAAAATATATCAATATTTGTGAATGAAAAGCCGGCTTTACGAAGCGACGTACTTGCTACTTCCGGGATATCACCGCCTTGCTCTCAGACAAAATGTCATTAAATAAGCATCGTACAGGGTACGTTTTGTCATGTTTATACTCTGACATGAAAACTAAGATGTTAAGTGAGGAAACTAGCTACAAATCTCAGCTTCGACCACTGCGGGAAAAATCAATACTTTCACCTGCCATGTCTCGCCTTAATTTGGAGCAGACTTAAATTATGAATTTTTAAAATTATGAATAATATTGGGCAGAACTTACAGGATTTACTATCCTGGCAGGAAGACTCCACACCCAGGAGGCGACAGGTGCGTAGAAGGCAAAGCAATTAATGCAAAAACAAACAAAAGCTCCCGCACGTCTCAATCTTTAAGACATTTAGGCCCAATCTCAATTGTCCTCCTTAGCCCTCCGCTTAGCCCTTTACCTTCGTTTTGCGTGTTCACGAAAGATGAAGGGGTGTCCCAATTCTATTTTGCGGTGAGGGGTAGAGGTGAGGGAGAGGGCCACATAGCCCTCAAAGCGAGGGTTTTTCAGTTTGACAAAACACGGAAATAAGCTGTGAAATTAATTCACGATCATCATCAATAAGCACTCTTACAACATTTATAAAGTTGCAGAACGCTTCGTTCATGACTTTATTTGCTTTGTGCAAGAATTAGAACAGTCCATTGCATTAAACGTGTCAGTTCTACGTTTTCGCTTTGCTGCTGCAAATGCTCCTTTTATTTGCGCTGTATTGACTGACATTTCTTTCCAAACTTTCGATATGTCGCTAATGCCATAACACACGGGGTTCATCGCTGCTGCACCCGCTGTCTGGCCGCTGTCTGTCTCCCCGCGCCGCTGTGCTCTGAGTCCGGGTCCGAGGCTGCCACTGGCTGTCCCCGGTCTGAGCGCACCTCGGCAGCCTCGGCTCAGGCCCGGGGCTCAGAGCGGAGGCTGCAGGTGCCTGTCCCCGCCCTGTGTGCACTGCGAGCGGCTCTACGTCTGCCCGTCCCCGCTGAGTGTGCTACATGAACTTTGTGATACCTTTCGGTATGAAAAGCGCTTTATAAATAAAGTTTGATCGGCTGATCTCTCGCAGCTCTGGCTGCAGCCACAGAGACTCGCGGTAGAAGCTGCAACACACGGCCGGGGGAAGGAGAATGTAGCGCCGGATGAAGCAGAAATAGATGAAAATCTGTAGGGTTTCGGCTGAGACGAGTCCTGTTGTTTAGGCGTTACAAAACAGCATCAGTCAAGTGAGGAACTGGTTCAGTAGAAACATGCTATAGAGACTGTAGGCTTGCTTTTTTTACATAACCGTATTCATCTGTGTTAATAGTAAATGCAGTGAAATGGAGGGCTGACCCATTTCTTAGGGCGGTCTTTTCAACCCTCGCCCTTAGCCCTTGGTTTCAAGGTGTAGGGAAAGGGCTAGGGCTAGGGGAAGGGGTAGAAAAGAGAATTGAGATTGGGTCTTAGTGCTGCAAACTGACCTTTGTCATGCTTGAGGACATCCCCCGCTGTCAGGTATTTTATAACCTTAGGTGCTACCCCAACAAACAACAACCAATCAGGTACAGGTATGGGCTCTTTCATTCTATTTGAACACTGACCTCTTGTGTTTGTTATTATTAAACTATTATTATTAAACTATTATTATTGCGACTTCTCATATGAGTGAAGCACCAACACGATCATGTGTGCAAGAGAAGTTTCAAACAGGCGTGTGGCGCTTTTAGTTTTTTATATTTGCAATGCAGCCTGATATTGATGTTTGAATCATTGGGTGTAGCACTTTTCGAGACAATTGACTCTTTAGTCACATGACCACCTGTTACTGAAAAAGGCTCCGACACAGTGTTTCGAAGCAATCTGTTTCAGGAAGAGCAATACAAGCTATGGAGGGCCGGGTTTTTTTTCCATCTCTAGGTATGGGTTATGTGTGATCTTCACAATTGACGGACACATAAAGCATAGCCAACATTTGACATACAATTACAGCATATTCTTAATCATAATATTTTCATAATAGTAAATGGTCTCAACTTACAGTGCCTCTCCAAAGTACCAATACACCTTGAACTTTTGCACATTTTGTCATGTTTACATCCATAAACACAAGGTTTTATTTTGAATTTTTTACTGAAAGTTCACACACAAGTAACAGACAATTGTGAAGTGAAAGCAAAATGATACATGATTCTGTTATTTATTTATTTTTAAATGTTTAAGTTGGGCGTGCACAAGTATTGATACAGCATGAATGAATACTTTGTGGAAACCCCCTTTTGCTGCAATAACAGCAGCAAGTCTTTTGGGGTATGACTCTAGAAGATTTGCACATCTAGAGACTGACATTTTAGCCCATTCCTCTTTACAAAACAACTCAGGCTCTGTCAAATTAGAAGGAGAGCGTTTGTGAACAGCAGTTTTCAAGTCTTTCCACAGATTTTCAATAGGATTTAGGTCAGGACTTTGACTGGGCCATTCTAACACATTAATATGTTTGTTTTTAAACCATTCCATTGTAGATTTAGCTTTGTGTTTAGGGTCATTGTCCTGCTGGAATGTGAACCTCCGCCCCAGCCTCAATTCTCTTGCTGACTCCAGCAGGTTTTCCTCCAAAATGTCCCTGTATTTGGCTCCATCCATCTTCCCAACTATTCTTACAATCTTCCCAGTCCCCGCTGAGGAAAAGCAGCCCCATAGCATGATGCTCCCCCCACCATATTTGACACTGGGGATGGTGCACTCAGGACGATGAGCAGTGTTAGGTTTGTGCCATACATAACGTTTTGCATTTGGGCCAAAAAGTAAAATTTTTGTCTCATCTGACCAAAGCACCTTCTTCCACATGGTAGCTGTGTCCTCCATATGACTTCTAGCAAACTTCAAATGGGATTTCTTATGGCCTCCTTTCAATAATGGCTTTCTTCTTGCCACTCGTCCATGAAGGCCAGATTTGTGTAGAGTACGACTTATAGTTGTCCCATGTACAGATTCCCCAGCTCAGCGGCAGTACGTCGCAGCTCCTCCAGTTATCTTGGGGCACTTTGTTGCATTTCTGACCAGTGCTCTCCTTGTTCGGTCTGTTAGTTTAGGTGGACGGCCGTGTCTTGGTAAGTTCGCAGTGGTGCTATACTCTTTCCATTTCCAAATGATGGATTGAACAGTGCTCCATGAGATGTTCAAATCTTGGGAAATCTTTGTATAACTTAACGCTGCTTTAAACTTCTCCACAACTTTTCAGAGAAAAACTTTGGCAGATACCAAGAGGGCGCGTTAGCGCATTCCAAAAATCCTAAAACTAAGACCCTAGAGAAAAAAGTTAAAAGCAAACAAACATAAAGGCAGTAGTAATACCGTAATTTTAGATTGAGGGAGAAAAAAGGGTGCGACGTGCCCCCTTGCTTTGGGCAGGGCGGTCGGCGAGGGCCGATGATCGCCGTTTTACGGCTATATTTTCCTATTGTTATTTTTACTGTTATTACGTTATTGGTTCCTACATGGCAGCTAGCTGTTTTTACATTTGGCTGTGATTGGCTAAAATGAACAATTGCGAACAATCAAAACTGGAGCAATTCCAGATTGATATGACAGTGCTAATGTTAATCGCACCGTAATGGCAATCTGGCTCTTGACAGATTAGTGATTCTCAGATGTCTCCATAACGCATGTTCAACTGATTTGATAAAGCAGAGATGGGCAGCAGGCCTTACCTTGGCCGGTGTTTCCCTGGCTGTCTCAGAGCCTGACCAGCGGTGTTTGAGCTGGGAAGAGCTGGGCACACACTCACAGAAACTCTGCATGGACAAACAGACAGGGGCACCAGTGTTGGGGTGTGTTCCAGTGACATGTGCAATGAGGCATGCATGCACATGGGCACAGACACAGGCATACAATGCACCTTTCACTTATAAATGATCCCTGCCTATTAAGCACTACACTGCACTCTCAGTTTTAACATTCATTAGCAAGTTGGACATCAACTGGACACGCTCACCAGCCTCGCCATTTTGGGTAACCTTTTGCTACCGTCTGACTACTGTCATGGCGGCACCGATGGGAACTTCCAGTATAAGGTGAATAAGCACACTAAGTTACATACTTCTATGTGTTCATAATGTCATAAAGTTTAAATTGAAAAAGATAGTGATGTAGCTAAATTCTAGTTTAGGAAAATCTCATGTAATGTTCAAACGTTATCGCAGAAACTCACAAATACAGATATTTTCTGGCATAATGTTAATTTGTTGATGGACGTTTGTGACAGGTTCCAAGCATAATTGTAAATCAAAGACGTTCCTCCTACACTAAACAAATCTAAGTGTATCTAAACAACATATTTTCCTTTGAGATAAACTTATAACACTCAGGTTATTGTGTTTATATGCAATATGTAAATGTTATCTTCGGGTGTGTGTGCAGGGAGGGGTATGTTTGTGGCTTGTGACTGAATAAAAGCTGTGTAATTATGAACATCATAGCAAACATTTCAAAGCACCATTCAATGACCTGAACAATTACTTCTCCCTGAGTGAAACTGGTCTATTAACCTACAAGACAATGACACCAGAACAAAACGAACACGGGCATCGCTTAAGAAGAATGCCCATGAAGACAATTCAGCCTGCCACCTATGAAAGAAAATGAGTCTGAAATACATTTGGCTGTATTTTTGTGTGGATTATGGATGGATGAAAGGATTTATAGAAGCTTACAACAGCTCGGTCCTCTTTCTTTCAAGTTATTGTTTCTAGATGTCTTTTTACGTTAGTAGGCAAAATATTATGTATCACACATACAGTATATACACCTATATTTCTCACTAGAAATGTTATTAAATGTGGTTTAAACTCGCAAATTAGATGGAAATTTAGTATTTTTAAGGCAATGTTAAATCTTTAAGCTCTAGCACGATCCCGTTTGGCGGACCAGCATGGTTGCATTCCCACAGTGCATCACTAGATGCGCCACTTTCGCAAATAGCGAGGCAACTTTATACCACAGAAGTAGACCAGCTCCCTCACAGCACACCACACCCCTCACCCTCACCTGCCCCTCACCTTGTAAACACGTGCAGGGATTGCAAATATTTGAAGCAGCAGAAGCCGCAATAGTTAGCACCCAACCCAGAGTTTTGCATTATGATAGAAGTTTACAAAGATCGTAAACTGACAAACATCTGACAGACCTGATGCAGCTGAAATCCTCATGTAATGTCTGTTTAATAATCCAATATCTACAGGGAGCTGTCGGATATTTTTTTCCTCCTTATGATTAAAAAGCAGGTACCGGGAGGCAGTGAGGTGCGGAAGTATTATGTTTTAAATGAAAGTGGCATTTTAGCAAATAAATGTAAATCTCAAAATGTTTACTTTGCTACAAAACCTATAACCTATTTATGCTGATAAATGTGTGTTGCACACAAGATTAATGAGATTTCCGTATCTCATTGAATGCAATCAGAGCAGCGTGTGGTCTATGATGAGGGGAGTGAGGGGCGTGGGTGAAGGGGGAAAGCCAGGTGAGGTGAGGGGGGAGAGCAGGTTTCATTGCTGACACCTACTGACAAAACAATTCAAAAAGACATCGCTTAGTGCAGCTTTAAGGTTAAGGCATACTTTGATTATACTTTGATTTCTAATGCTCTCCCTTTGCAGCCTCACATTTTTTCCCCCCCTCGTTTACATATCACTGCCTCATGTTCTTCCTTTAGCATTAAAAGCTTTTATAAGGAAAAACATAACAGCGATGAAAACCTTCGTGAGCTGCGATGAGAACAATGTGGATGCTCGCCTCACCAGGTAGACCAGGTACTGGGCTGGGTAGTGCCTGCCAGTGGAAACACGCTCATGGTGGTTACATGGACGAGGGGAGAGTCAGATCTCTCGCCTTGTCTGACGAGATCAGGATTGCCCAAACCCATGTAGAACTGGACAACCTAACCGAATCAAAGTGCATTGAATCGGCAAAACGTTTCTGCGCATGCTGTCCCTGCTCCAGAGATGAACTGTCAGCCCAAAAGGAACATCAACAACACAACGTCGTTGTGCTACTTTGGAAATGTCAATCATGCCATTGTCCAGCAAAGCCGCGCACATCCTGCAATCAGTGCTACCTTATCAATCACTGTCACCTGCACTATGACTGTAAACATCTTTGGACTACCAAATAGGTATTTCTTAAAAAAATAATAAAAAAAAGTCTTATCTTAACTTGAATAATTGTACTCATCTTGTAGTAAAATATGACTTTGTATACACATCACACATTCACTCGTATGAAAGCTCACTAATAAGCTCTATCAGTGTTCCCTCTATAGATGCTCTTTGAATGTGGGAGAGAGCACAGAGAGTGTGCAGCAGAGAGGTGCTCGGAATCCTAATGAGGCGCCTAAGGGTCAGCGATAGAAATCTATGTCTGTTCGGCCTAAAACATTGCAGCTGTCTGAGCACACCGTGCACAGAGCAGCTACACAGATAGAATTACTAAATAAACACAGACTCCACAGTGATAAAACAAACTAGCGAGTCATGTCTACGGCCAGCTAAATGGAAATTCATTTGTATAAAAGTGCTGGCATAAAAATAGCCTGGGCTTTAATGTGCTGTGCATAAAGAACAACACGCCATTAGAGATAGGAAAGGCATAAAGATAGACTGCCATATCTGTCACCGGAGCAAACACATAGGAGGCAATGCACACAGATCAAACAGAGCAGGTCCCTCGGAACGTCCCCCCATTATTGCAGGCAGCACGTATCAAGGCTTTAGTGTGCTCATCCCCATCCTGCTATTGCTCACATAAGGCGTCGGCTCTTTTCCTGTACGCACATAAAAACAGTCTCATATCAGAGGAGCTCCACTTTGGCAGTGGTGCCGCTGTGGGCCTGATGCTTGGTACTGTTTATCTCATCCTAAGCTCCCCATACAGGCACAACATTACACTAAACAAAATATTGGGGCTTTTGATTGCTCGGATTTAAGGTTAAACCTATTCTGATAAGCTGCAACATCAAGGGACCTATCGTATGACAAAATGTACATACAGTATGTTGTTGTTGTTTGCTTTTTCCGCCCCAGAGATATGCTATGTCTGAATACAAGTATTTTTTCAAAAGTATTTTCCTCACACACTGAATGCTGTTGTGCGGGTGTCGCAGCAAAATTCACCAAGGTGTGTATAAGCCCACTGTGTGCTAAGCCGCAGTGTGGAAAAGGCTTTGCATACATTCCCCCGTGGGCTTACTAATCATTTAACAGGACGTAGAGACGGCTGAACAGTACACAGACAGAGGGGAGAGGAAACAGCAAGACACTCAGAGGCATACGCAGGAGTCGCCAGTTTTCTCAATCCTTGCTTAAAGGTGCACTATGCAATGTTTTATGTCAAAATAAAAGTCGATCTTAATACGTAATTGACCTTTCAGTGACTCAGCCTGTAGGACTCTCAGGACGGTAGCATATAACAACTGAAAGTATTTTATCTGCACTCTTGCTTTTTACTGTAATTAATTAATTTTCATGTTGATGTTTTATGGATTCATTTGATCTGCTTTCTTTCATGCAACTGTGAAGCACCTTGTGTATGAATTGTGTTCTACAAATAAACTTGCCCTGCCTTGCACTGTAACATGACACTGATATACAGTATAACCTGGAGGGGAGACAGAAACTGAACCACATTTCTTTACATCAATTCCTTCTCATTCATATTCAGCTCCCTTATATTCAAGAACATACATATTTTTACTGTCAAAAATTGAGTTTACATGAGCGATAAAACCCTCCAAACCTGATCAATTTTTGTGAAACTAAACAAACAAAAACACCGTTTTAAAAACATTTCATAAACAAAAGGTTGCTGCCTGTGCGGCTGAATCTGATCGAGGTGTTTATTTGTCTTTTGTCTATATTGTGTTCTGCCGAGTTCACAGATTCGAGTCGGGGATATTTGAGAGTGCACTTCCATCGGTATGTGATGGACAGTGCTTTTACTGTCTTCAAAGGGAATATTTGCTGCAAAGCCAAAATCTGATGAGTGCCCAAGTTAAATGCCTTACAAGAAGCACCTGAACACTGGATAGCAGCTAAAAAGAGCTATTTAAAGTAATTTAATTCTTAGTCCATTTCACTTTTAGATGTCCTTGAGAATGTCTATGATTGCAGTCAGTTTCTCTCTTTTTCTATTTAAGTTTTGCATCATTACTACTGACTGGTTGACTGACTGCTAAGATATTGAGATGGAGCTATCTCAGAGGGATAAACATAATAATTTCTCAACACACCTTACCAAAGCTACCCTCTGGCCACAGCCACAAAAAAAACATCTAAAATGGAAGAAACGTGAAAGCCACTTTTTGAAATTTGAAAGTGTGTCAGGCTAGTTAGTTCTATGAGGTAAAGCTTCAAACTGTGGATACAATGTGATTGTGAATGTGAAAAAGCATAAAATACGTTTAAATTATGCATTTTAGTTTAGATACATTTTTAGATATGATCAAGATTATGTTTTAGTCTTTAGGCAAAGAATGTAGTAGATTATTAAGATAATTTGGTATATTCATCATACTAATACTAATAGCAAATAAAAATCTGTTGGATATTTGTCAAGGATAAAATCTGTCAGTGAGTGATTGTAGGGCAACACCAGTGGACCCATCTACAGATCTTATGCTATGCTTGGTCAGGACGACCTAGCTGCAGGGTTTATCCTATTGTGCTGGATTTAGGTTAGCGTTCACCCGTGTCAAGATGTGCACCCCCACACAAAGCAACAGCTTTGATGTTACCCTGCCCTATAGGCTGTAGTGTAGACTATACATTTACCCCACATGTTTTATGATAATGACAATACAACTTACTGTATATCATAGGCTTTGTGCCACCTACAGCTGGAGCATGCTTTACTCTTTTATAAATGATCAAGAATATTGACGTTGTAACATGAAGTCAATAAGCTGGAACATTATAACAATGACCTTTTTGCTTCCTGTAGCCACTCGGCCACGTAGAACAATCACGCTGTCTTTGCAGCATCAATGCAAAATTATTATGATCTATCAAGAATAAATGACTGAACAGATTTGTTTTTATCTAAACATATCTAGGCCTACAGTATATGTAAATGCAATGAATCTATTTGTCCTTGAGGAAAACAAATTGACCAAACATGGCTTGCATCAGCAGAATAATGCAGACACATGGAGAAATGCAGTTCACCTTCACTCTAAGACAGAAGGAAGATGATGGTTTAGCAGCCCATGGGAAACAAACCACAAAGATGAGTTCAATCCTGAGAGACAGATCACCTATTGTACCCTCCACTGCTCATCTGTCCTTGGAGCTCCCACACAGACTGGAAGTCAGTCACGGTGGTCTGTCCCTGAGATGCCTGAAGCTTTTGTGCTTAGATCTGCCATAAATCAGCCTGAGCTGATTACAAAGTATTGTGTGACATAATCAGCATTTGTAAACTGAGCCATAACTCTCTCTGAGAAATAATTGGAAAACCTTTCTTAGTTAGTTAGTTAGTCATTTTGTGTGTAGAGTTATTTTATTATTCATTTATTAGTTTATTCTTTATTTAACCAGGAAAGTCCCACTAAGATTAGGAATGTAATTTCCAGGGGAGTCCTGGCCCCAGATGGGAACCTATTGTGCATGTTTTAGTTACTTGAGTAGGCATGATGAACTGGTTATGCCTGGTGTGGTCTAGAAATAAGCAAATAAAGCAGTGTTTTTGCATTGGTCCAGTATACAGTAAGACTTACTACAGTATCTGTCCAAAATATATCACATTATAAAATTGGAAGGACTTTGCTACCACAAAATAGCTCTGTCCTGAAGGGTCGGGACCTTTCACAATAACATTCAGTCTATGCAATAGCATTTTAAAGTTTATTTTATTTACTTTCACAACACCCCAAATCCTGTTTGCTACATTTTCAATTGGGGGTGTATAATGCCCAGGTAGAGTTTGAGCATAGAGCAACATTAAACTCACAATGTGATCATCTCTTCATTGGCAGATCATCACAGGAATCAGATCACAATTAGATATTTTCCTGGCATATTACACAGCCTACCAACCGATTAAACAAAGTTCTCATATAAAGAAATCCAAGAAAGTTGATGCACCTCTATTTGCGAATTGCAATTTCATGTGACAATTTCATTGACAAGTGCACACTTGACCTAAAATTGCAGTGCTGGTTCATACTAATAAAGAAAATAGTGTTTAGGGAAAAATGGGTGAGGAATGTAGTCCTACTATAAATCGAGAAAAAAATGCAAACCATCAGTTCATCTACAAACATACTGTACATATCACTAAACAACTTTAATGTTGATACTCTTCCACATATTTTGCAGTGTCTGTATACAGTGCCTCTCGAGAGTACTAATACACCTTGAACTTTTGCACATTTTGTCATGTTTACAACCCTAAACGTAAAGATTTTATTTTGAATTTTTTTACTGACAGTTCACACGCAAGTAACAGTGAAGTGAAAGCAAAATGATACATGATTCTGTTATTTTTCAAAAATAGAAAAGTGAAAAGTGGGGCGTGCATAAGTATTCATACA
Source organism: Neogobius melanostomus (assembly GCA_007210695.1). Classification (NCBI taxonomy): domain Eukaryota; kingdom Metazoa; phylum Chordata; class Actinopteri; order Gobiiformes; family Gobiidae; genus Neogobius; species Neogobius melanostomus. The sequence continues at coordinate 1,163,055 of VHKM01000232.1, read as the reverse complement.
GCATGAAATAATACTTTGTGGAACCCCCTTTTGCTGCAATAACAGCAGCAAGTCTTCTGGGGTATGACTCTACAAGGTTTGCACATCTAGAGACTGACACTTTAGCCCATTCCTCTTTACAAAACAACTCAAGCTCTGTCAAATTAGAAGGAGGGCGTTTGTGAACAGCAGTTTTCAGGTCTTTCTAGAGTCAGGACTTTGACTGGGCCATTCTAACACGTTAATATGTTTGTTTTTAAACCATTCCATTGTAGATTTAGCTTTGTGTTTAGGGTCATTGTCCTGCTGGAAGATGAATCTCCACCCCAGCCTCAATTCTCTTGCTGACTCCAGCAGGTTTTCCTCGAAAATGTCCCTGTATTTGGCTCCATCCATCTTCCCAACTATTCTTACAATCTTCCCAGTCCCCGCTGAGGAAAAGCAGCCCCATAGCATGATGCTCCCCCACCATATTTGACACTGGGGATGGTGCACTCAGGACGATGAGCAGTGTTAGGTTTCCGCCATACATAACATTTTGCATTTGGGCCAAAAAGTTCAATTTTTGTCTCATCTGACCAAAGCACCTTCTTCCACATGGTAGCTGTGTCCTCCATATGACTTCTAGCAAACTTCAAACGGGATTTCTTATGGCCTCCTTTTAATAATGGCTTTCTCCTTGCCACTCGTCCATGAAGGCCAGATTGGTGTAGAGTACGACTTATAGTTGTTCGGTCTGTTAGTTTAGGTGGACGCCCGTGTCTTGGTAAGTTCACAGTGGTGCTATACTCTTTCCATTTCCGAATGATGGATTGAACAGTGCTCCGTGAGATGTTCAAATCTTGGGAAATCTTTGTATAACTTAACACTGCTTTAAACTTCTCCACAGCTTTATCCCTGACCTCTCTGGTGTGCTCCTTGGACTTCATGATGTTGCTTAGTGACCAATACACTCCGACCATAGCTCTGAGGCCCTCACAGAACAGCTGGAATTATACTGAGAGTAGATTACGTACAGGTGGCCTCTATTTAATGGTTAGGGCAAGGTGTGAACATTCTGCAGTCATTAGGAATGTTATAAAGGCAATTTAATGCACTCCGAAAATGCTGTATGAATACTTATGCACGCCCCACTTTTCACTTTTCTATGTTTTGTAAAATAACAGAATCATGTATAATTTTGCTTTCACTTCAGAGTTGTCTGTTACTTGTGTGTGAACTTTCAGTAAAAAATTCAAAATAAAATCTTTACGTTTAGGGTTGTAAACATGACAAAATGTGCAAAAGTTCAAGGCACTGTAAATGTTTGCCTCCCTTGAGTCGAGGCGTGCTGCTGAAGGATGTTGAATGAAAATGTCTAGCCTCAGCACCAGAGTATCCTGCATCAACATCATTACTTTCCGTTTGCCTGTCTGAGTGACTGATGTAATGGTTGGTGATGGTAGGTGTAGCGTAATTACTCTAGACCCCGTGGCGGATTCAATCCTTTTTCTTTTTTTTTTCAAACAAAATTATGAGCTTTATTCATTTGAGGCGTTTTGAGGTCACATTACATTGTTGCTACTCATCAATCTTTCATGCGTAACCATTTCTGCATCCTTTGAGCAACACACCATTCACTGCATTATAGTTCCATTTATGTAATCCACTCTTAAAGGGGTTATTTGTAACAGAGTGCTGTTTCAGAGCTCATGTGGCCGACCGGGACACTGTGATATTAGACTATACAAATAAAGTTGACTTGCCTCGACTCAGAATTAAACTTTCATGACGCAGGCCAAACACAGTGGGCGACTAAATAAAACAGAATCTCCGCCATTACCGTGTGCTCACATTCAGCATGGGGTACATTACAGTATAATGGGGAGATAGTTATGCAGAGGCAGCACTTCAGTGACAGGCAGAAACATAGCAGCGCACTGTAGGCGGCTAACGTTTCCTTAAGGACCACACACGTCTCAAGGATTAGGAGGTAGGATGCCACTTCGGTTACTTTGGCAGTAAGCATCAAAATCATTTCTGTAAAGGACACTTCACAGGAAGACCACAAGATCATTTTCTGCCATATTCAATTTAAGCCAAATTACAAATTGTGCAGTTGGCAAAGGACATTCTCAACATCAAAGGTATGTACATACACCTAACCGGACAAATCCCGCTACCGCTTCTATTTGGATGCTTGAAAGGCTTGCAGTCAGTCGCTCACATGTGTTCACTTCTGCTGCTGTGCGATTCTGAAAACAACTCTGCGCTGTTGCTTCTAAGTACTAAGTTGTGAATTAAAATTGTTTCCTGATTCTTTGCTTGTGCTTTGGTGATAGTGGAACAGTTTTACTACCTTTCTCTGACACAAGACACATAACGCAAATCTCGCCTCTTTCCTGCCTCCTGCCTCTCCCAGGTATAATTTCAATACGGTTTGGAGAGTGCAGTATGTCTGTCCTGTCTCATGTCATGATAAAATCCTGTTTAAAACATGTTTGTAATCCAGCGCGTTCTTTATTTCATCCGCCTTTTCATAAGTTTATTGAAGCGTATAGTTCCACTGGTCCGAATCCCTGGGCTCAGCAAAGGCATTTCAAACCACAGCTGCTGCGTTGTCATGAGGCTTTTCCACATATTGAATATTGAAGAAGAAAATGTGTTACATCTATTTTAGGAATGTTTTTATGTTAGATACTTTTGGTGTGAACTTTAATATTTTTTTGAATCTCTGTGTGGTGTAAGAATTATTCTGGAAAAAAGGGATATTTTGTTTCATTATTTTGATAACACTATTGATACAAAACATGTATTTATTTACATTTTTGTAATCCTATATGGCAAATATATTTATATTCATATATTCACATCATTCAGGATGAATGATGTGTGTGAATGCATGGAGGTGGTCAGAGGGACCGTTGGCGCAGATGTGTGCAGTCGTGACAGCGCTTCTGTCAGTCTCCCCCAGGGGAAACTGAAGCTACTAAGGTAGTTTACCACCACCAAGTATGGAGTGAATGTAAAATACTCTCATGTAAAGCGCTTTGTGACCATGTCTGTGAAAGGCGCTATATAAATAAAGATCTATATAAATAAAGATCTTCTTCATATTAGCAAATGGTCAAACAATAATCCAAATATACTTAATTTCAAAGGATAATTAAAATTAAAAAAGCTGAATAATATTCAGCTTTTTTATTGGGGAGATTGTCTATAGTTTTAAAGCATATATTATATTATAAGTAAAATTTTTGTTTTAAAAAACTCTTATTACCCTTTCACTTCATCATTCTTTTATCTTTTTAATTCAATCTTATGCAATTATCTTATATACATATAATTTTATGTCACATTGTATTGCCTTTGATTGTTCTGTTTCTATTCAATAAAAAAATAGAAAAAAAAATCGCTCATGGTGGTTGTGTGAAGCCATTTATGGTGAAAAAACTGAGTTTGCTCTTTTTAAATCATAATGAAAAAAGAAAGTACCAAAGTGACCCTGATCCAAAGTTTACATACCCCTGTTCTGTGTATTTCCCCCTTTAACATCGATCACAGCTTGGAGTCTTTTGTGGTAGTTGTGGAGAAGGTTCTGTATATAATCTAATGGTAAAGCGGCCCATTCTTCTTGATCAGAATCTTTTGATCAGGGTCATTTTTGGTACTTTCTTTTTTCATTTTGATTTAAAAAAAAGCAAACTCCGTTGTTTCACCACAAATGGCTTCACACTATGAGTGGGGAAAAAAAACCTTTCATGTTCTTTGAAAAATAGTCAAAAATCCAAAATTCTGCCAGGGTATGTAAACTTCTGAGCACAATTGTATGTTGCTCCAATATCAGATGATGTGTCTTCCTGAATGTATGTATTGGACTCCACTCCCTCCTCTCGCCGCCTTCACCCACTATGAACAGCTGCACTTTGCTGTCCAGATCGCCCTTCCTCACTTGCCGCCACATGCTGTAATTCACCGCACATGGGCGCGCCTTTCACATTGACAATACACAGTAATCACCCACACCTGCATTAGGTGTGTATGTACCTTAATACTCAAATAAAGGAACCAATTGTACAAACACGAACTTAGTACTGACACTACAAGTTGTCCTGCATGTGTGCAGCCACCAAATCCATATGCCAATGACAATTTACATTACTACTGCTGCCTTAATATAACTACTACAAACTGTGCTGCTGGTGTGAATATACAACTGCTTTAATATTTCGGTGTTTGCCTTCTACATTTAGCTACAACTATTACGACTCCTCTACTTTGTACAATTACTACTATTGGTCCTTTTCCAGCTGCTCCTTGTAACTTTGTGACTAGCTAAGTCGCATCAGCCTTGCATATGTATCATGCAGGCAAAAAGACCAATAAGATACATCAAATAAGAATAGTTCCCTGCCCAACAGCTGTGGTTTTAGTACACTGATAAGAATCCAGACGCGTGCTCTTAATGGCAAGAAATGAAGAGCCGCCTTCTCCTTAGTGTATACATATGCATACATCCCCATTGCTGTTCATAAATAATGTATGAATGTTAAAGATATTGTGTTCTTCTCATGGTGTGGCTCACATGCACTAAGACGTATTGTTGCACCTCCTCTCGTACATTACGGTGGCCTTACATGTATGTGTCTTTATCAGCCCTTCTTTCTCACCTCATCTATCGCTATGCATGGGTGCCCACATCTTGACAGCCTGACCTTGGCAAAGAGATCAGGTTCTGGGACTGATGGGCCAAGACAAATGCGGTCTTTTCCTCCCTTACTGGTGTGATGTGTGTTGGTCTGTCTGACTGCGCAGGGCCACTATGTGTGCGTGACTAACGGATGTTTTGGGGAATTGCTATCGGGTGGTAAGTGCTAGTGGCTCCCCTGGACCCTTCCCGCGAAAACATACTGGACCCTTGAGGTTGCAGATTTGTATGGGAACTTTACTATCATAGGCCATAGTGATGGTAAACAAATAACAGATGCATTTATATTCTGATGCCGCCAATTCCAGACTGATCTCTCTCTGGTCTCACCAGGCTACAAAATTATTTAATTACTTAAAGCCACGTCGCGTAACATTTTACCCAATAAATAACGTTGAAATAAAAACATTTATTTTACGACAGATATTTTCATCATTGAAAAATACCTCATAAATATACAAACAAACATGTGCCTATGCTGTGAGTGGCTCAGCTCTCCTAAGACATGACTGTAACTTTACTGGGAGTGGATACGTCTCCAGTTCGTCTCCATGGTGATGTTGACTAAAGGCAGCATAATTTTAGATTTAAACAGGTTAGGTCCTCATCCAAATCCATTCTTTGATTACCCACAGCAAAAATAGCATTTTCTGTGTCGAGCTGTCATTAGGAACATGTTTTGTGTTGATGGCAACAGGGTAGGCCAAAATGTTACGCAGTGTGCCTTTAAGGCAGACGTCTAAATTATGACAGCGGCTTAATTATATAGGAGCTACAAAATGTCTATATTCAGATTAAGTTGGTGAAAGTTAAAACTATATGAGATCCAAAATAGGCATCGGTTCAGTAATTGTTATTACGGATATCAATTCTGAATCCAGTATTGTTTCCTGGCTCCAATATCCGATATCAATATTGGACTGATGAATTCCAAAGACAAACAGAAATTCCCCTCTATACTGCAACTGAATTGAAGGGCAGGTTATGTTGGCTTTAAAGAGGTTCAAAATTGACATTTTTCCCCCTACATTTATTTTATAAATTATTTTTCATCAATCTTCACCATCCTCTTCTCTCAGTAAGTAGCATTATACCCTAACACTCACATCCCTTAATCTCCTCTTTGGCCTTCCTCAAAGCCTTTATCCAAGCAGCTCTAACCTCTGTATCCTTAAAGCAATATATTTGCTTCATCTCGTCACATTTCAACCATCTCACTCTTGGCTTCCTGACATAATACCCATATATCCAGTCCATCCAACATCCTACGAACCGTCCCTCTCATGTTCTTATTCCTTCTCATAGCCTCATTATCTTATCAACCCGGCTACCTACAGTTCTGCAGTCTATTTTCAGTGCCACAGTCTCCAAACAATACAGCATCAGTGCTCTCATCACTGTCCTCGACACCTTTTGGCATTCCTGCAAAATCTTCACACTTCCAACAAATGCCTAAAATAGAGCTAGTGTGAGCATGCAGTCGACATGCTGCAATTGTGAATGCAGAGGCACTTTACTGAAAGTTCTCTCACTGTAAAAAGATCCATTGTGAAAGGTTGTACAAAGTAACCCTACAGAGACAGTGGTTAATGACTATAGCCCAAAGAGTTAAACACAGAATAGAGACAGCTCTAAATGCACAGGTAACCAATGGCATATGGAATGACTTAGATTTATAATGCACTTAAACCTAATAAAGTGGATCGTACTGTATTACTACACAAATCCTACTGTTAAATGCACTGCACTAACATTAATAAGTAATAATAGCTATAATAATAAATATAATGTGTGCACTTATCATCACTAGGCACACATCCACCAATGCACAACACACTTTAATGCTGTTTGTTACCAACGCTAACTTTGGATGGTTTGTCTTGTTTATTAAATGAATTCTGCAGTAAATCAACAATTTAGCATAATTACTTAAAAATAAGCATGTGTTTTTGGGATGCAAAACTGTCCTGAGGAGGGGGAGTGCCACAAATGATGCAAGACCATACCTCTGCTCAACCAACCAGAGCTTATGCCAACACCATGTAATAGTTCTATAAAGAAAAAAGTTAGTATGAAGGTCCCGGGACCATATATGGCCTTCCTGTATGAAGTTTGCAAGTTCTCCTAATACTATATCTGCTAATATTTCCCCTACTACTAAAACAGTCTGCTCAGGTTGGTCCATAGTTAAATCGTGGCATCCATGTAATTAATAGAAGCAGCAGTAGCAGAAAGTCCCAGCAATGCAGCCATATCTTGCAGCATGAATTTTATAAATACACATTAAACTAATAGCAGCTTCAGCGGTAGAAAAGTAGGAATAGCACAAAAATGTTATGCCTAAATTTTATGAGGTAAGGTGAGTTATCGAGCCAACCTTTTCTTCATCATGTGTGGGTGTATGGTTTCTGCAGAAATTCCCCTGTATCAGGATTAATCATAATTTTAAAAACGAGCATATACATTGTAGTTAGCAGGGGCTAAGCATCAGCCACAAGCTGGGAAGATATGTATGAAGTTCATTCAAACTGCTGTACAACATCATTTTCAAAAATGGCTTAACATGAGACAGCATCCACACCACATAAGTGTCTCGTGTTCTTCTCAAAACAAAACTACAACTAAAACTTGCACATTTAGTGGACTGGTGTGAGCGCAGCCACCTGTGCTTAAACACCAGTAAGACGAAGCAGATGGTGATCGACTTCAGGAGGAAGACACTACCGCACACACCACTGAACATCCACAGGGGAGGACATTGAGGAGGTGGACAGTTTCAAGTACCTGGGTGTTCACCTCAACAATAAACTGGATTGGTCCCAAAATACCAACGCCCTGTACATGAAGGGCCAAAGTCGCCTCCACCTTCTGAGGAGACTGAGGTCCTTCGGAGTGAGCAGGCCTCTGCTCAGGACTTTTTATGACCCCCCGAGTGTTTCCTGAGAGCTGAATGTAACAAGTGAATTTCTCCATTGTGAGATCAATAAAGGCTTATCTTATCTTATTGACATATGCACATGGAAAAAGTTTTCACTAAATGAATTAGTTTTCACTAACAAATCAAAACACCCAGATCTTCCTCGCCACCAATTCTGTTCTTCACCAACTCTCTGTGAAGTCGTAAAGTGATATTGCAAATATTACAGTTTCCAAAAACAAAAAAACGTTTTAAATTAAAACACAGCTGACAATTTCCAGAAGAGTTACAAGATTAAGCCACTCCATTAGTGTAGGGAGACGACAGACAAGAGATGAGACAGGAAGAGCACAGTGAGAGGCGGAAAGAGGAGCAAGAAAGACACTTTCGAGGCAGTAATTATGATCCAAAAAGAAAGTAATTATTTTGCCATAATGCCAGAGGGCTCTGTGCGTCCTCTAATAATGACGGCTGACAATATAATAGACCCCAGATGTAAGTCTTGAGTTTGTTTTAAGTGGTCTTTAAATCTAAATGGCTTGTCTTAACAAATTCTGGTTCTCTTCAAAAAATGGGTTGTGACAGACTGCACCCTGTGATCCTGCCCAGTGCAGAAAGACACCATTTTGATCAGTGCAAAACCAGTATCACTGTGCTCTTCACACAGCCTGACAGTCAGGAGTCATAAGTTGGAGGTATTGTCAGGGAGGGGTTTAAGCCACTGTCACGTTTCACACTTTCTCCAGAGGATCTGAGTCAGCTATGAGACAATTAGAGAGAAGTCCTGCACAAGAACTTTAGTACAATTATGATTCAACTCTTGTGTACACTTAGATGAGTAACATGGAATTGTTATAATTATTTCAATTTAACGCCGAGGTTTGGAATTGCACCTGATGAACAATTTTAATGAGAACTTGGACTTGTGACTTAAAGAATGAGAAGAACTAATGAAAAACATGACTTGTCTTCAATGTTGCAGACGCTTTCCCATTTTGCATTTATATGTGAGTCTTGGTGTTTGTGAGCAAAACGTCTAAGAGTTCTAATGATTTGACATCTGCAGCAGGCGTTTTGCTGAATGTTCTCACACCATCAAGCACTGGTTTTTGCTAGATAATGACAGTATTTCTGCAGCACATCGTGAAGTGATAAAGGGCTTCTTTCACGTTCGCTAAAGTGACAAAATTAATGATCCCCTGTAAAGGATAAACCGATTTACCTTGTTTCTACTTTTCCTTGGGCACCGGGGCGAACACAGCTTTATGGAGAATGAAGTATTTTGTGCCTTGCACCTGTGGGAGAACCGCAGCGAGGAGTTGAAATGTCTGGACTTGTAATCGAAGGCTCAATTGTGAGAACAGACAGTAAAGGTAGATTTTTTTATTCTCTCCTTTTTCATCCAAGGCTCTGTCAACTCACATTTGGCCATTTCCATTACATTTCTTTTCCTACTCAAGCAAAAAGTCCTGTCTAGTAGCTCAGTTGTCTGACTGAAATCATACATCCATGTGTGCATTCCCAGATTTTCTTTCTGTAAGAACCCTTATTGCAAGAAGCCTATTGAGATTCAATGAGTACAATATGCAAGGACATTTTCACGTCGCTGTCTTTGTGAATCTCGTGAGTCAGCATTGCACAAACAAAAATAAAGAAACACAACTCAAAGCCTGTAAAGTTTTGCCTTAACATAACGGTGAGGTTACCAGAATAATGGAATATTCTAAACCTAAAGAACTTTATGTGGACATTTCGAGCATATTTGTGGCTTAGTATCAAACTGCTTTCGGCACCCAATTTTTTCAAACTTACAGTATTTCTCCATTGGTTTGGCTCATTTCTTGAAACAGAAATTATGTTCTTAAAACTCTACGATCATTTGGCAAAACAGTCTTACAGTTCAGCACAACACTATAGCTCACTTGCAAAAGCTCATACCTCTCCCAAAACAGTTCACTCATGCTTCAAAACTAAATTTCCTTCTCATTTAAACAGTCAGTGCCCCCAAAATGCTTTGTCCCTTTGGCATTGTGTAAGCACTGCAAGTCTAAATGTTTAGATGTTTTGTCACTATGGCAGAGGACCATTGAAATGTCCATCATGTCCACCTTTCAGTCTTAGCCCAGTCCTTCATTGACAATGGCATTACTGTAACTTTTTTGTCTCGCTAACAGAATACAATTGTGTATAAAACTGAAAAAAAAAAACAAAAAAAAACAACAACAACAAAGAAATAGGATTTGAGGGTAAGAGTTGCCTCCAAGGTTTGACATCACACATTGCACTCATATTGCCAAGGAAATTGTAACCATTATCATTCACACAAATAAAGTAACTTCCATCAGAGTAAAAAGAAAATTGATTCAGCATAACATACTGTTGTACTACTACATACTAAGTTCTAGTTTCACCTGACTGTTCATTGCCTGTAATATATGTATCAAATGTTTCAAGGGATTCATATAGGGTATTCATGGTATTGTGTTCTTGACTAATTGTGACAATTGAACAGACTATTGTGCATGTAATGACTTATACAATGAAATGACGCTGACATGTTTTGGAGTGAACAACCATTAGACTGAGAATCAATCAGTTTAGATCAACAAGATCTATTCACTTGGAAATTGTGCTAATTGTCGGCTAAATGTACTTAATCATTTGCAAAGATGTACTGAGACATTGAGATATGGACTTAGACATTTGCAATTTGATGAAATTAATGAGAAATTCAATTCTGTTGTGAACAACTGCCAAGTGGTTTGGAGATTTTTGTTGTTTTGAGAATGTAATTTCTGTTTCAAGAAATGAGCCAAACCAATGGAGAAAAAATGTAAAATAATGTCTGTGTATGCAAGGCCCATGTCTTGTAGTCTATATCTGCTTATCAAGTTAAGTCCCCTTTGCAGGCAATTTTATATATTATCAATATTAAAAAAATAATATTCATGCCGTGTCAAACAAAAAATATTCAGCCAATAAAAAACAAGTACTGATATGCAGAAGAATACAATTCTAATAAACTCGCCTTGCCTTTAAAGCATATCTAAAACTGGAGAAGTGCAGTTGTTTGATTGCTGCAAATGCAACTCGAATGTAATGAATGACTGATTATTCTTATTATCCACAATGATTCTTCGAGTGCGCTCTTCTCCCCTGTGGCAGATGTGCTCCAGCAGCTGAACGTACTCCGATGAACACAGGCGGGTGGTTATGTTCACCACCAACCCCAATACTCAGATCAGCAGTTGACCTCGACCCTGCTCACAGCCAACTTCTAATTGTGACACGGCACATATGGCACACAATTATTCCCAGTAATCTGTTGCCACGGTAACGGCTGACCCAAATGGCCAGTGATGCTCCCTCTCCATATCCAGCTCTGTGATTGTAGGCAGGTTTTTGCACTCTTTACACACTTAATGTGCCACGGATTAGGCATGTACATTATCGCTTTAATCTGCTCTTAAACCATTCAATCAGCCCCCGCAGTGCTGACAGTGGGTTGCTCAGCTGCATGTGGGCAAAGGCAGACGTATGTTTCACTGAGTACTTTACACTCGCCTGAATATCAATATGAAATCTCTATCTGTCATTTATAAGTAATCCACTTGAATCCCCATCAGCTCCACATCTGCCTGAAGTGCACGCCTTTGTTACAGACATATCAACTGAAAGGGGGCTGAGACAATCTTGCCCATGCTTCCCTTCCTATTGACTTTTTACGGCTTGCTATTTCACTACATCAGCCTGACTGGCATAATGTTCTCTTTAGTCTCTGTATTACTTAATTGGCGGTCCATTTTTAGCCAGGTCAAAACCTCACAGCTTCGTCTTTGGTCTTACTGACTCCAGCATAGTAATTTTTTCACCACTCTGCTCCAAAGTAAAAAGCCACAACTTGCTAAAAGGCATAACTAAAATGTATAAAACTCGTCGATGTATGATTCAGAAAGAACTTCATGACTTCTCCTCCCTTGATTAAGACTTTTGTTGATTGTCTGCAGGCGAAAACATGCACAGAACCTCATGCTTAGAATCATATGATTCACTGTTGTGACCTCAAAAAATAAACTGGCCAGAAACTATAATATAGTCTCATGGTGACACACCGACACAATGATGCCACTAGAGTCAACATGAAATGTAATGGCAAAGATCATTTGTTTTGAGCCAAAAACATCATATTCGATGCAATTTACCATTTTAATGTCACAATCCATAAGTAATCCCAAAATATGAAATCATACAAACATGCTGCTTCTTATGAGCGATAATCATGGTGACTAAACTAAACAACTTGAGTCCCTTCTAACAGAGTAATTACGTGCACATAAGGGAACAAGAGAAACCTCAGTATAGCTGTGTCTTTTGGTCATAATCTCAAAGTGAGATATATATATATATATATATATTTACATATATATTGTTAAACGGAAAATGAAATTCTATATACTTTTACAAAATACTGGATGTCTCAAATCAAATGTTTGTTTTGAACATGTATGCAGGTTTCAAGTGCAGCTAGGATAAAAAATGTATTACCACAATTTACTGGTTGACAGACAGTATTGACCCCGCGGGGTGAACGGTATCAACCAATCAAAACAAAGGTCATGAATGAGCAGGTCCACCCTTTTTTCTCACCCCCATCCACAGCCTTAGTCCTTATAAAGCTGTCATCAAACTGTCATGTGTACTGTCCAAGCATCTCCACCCCTGACCACAGTGGCACCACTGTGCTAAGGAGGAGACTCTCTTCATCTTCAACACATTTACAATAAATCAATACAAGCTCAGGGGCTGCAGGAATAGTGTGAGGCAGATTGATTTTTGGGTATGTTATGGTAGCCGTGGAAGACATTCAATTTCCCAAGTGAGAGAGACTTGTGGAGGCAGTAAGGCTTTGAGATGCATGCAGGATTAAAGGGAAACCATCATTTAGACAAAAGCAAACAGAAGAGCTGTCTGTGATTATCATGACCATACAAATGTAATCCCATCACAATTAAAGGACCTAGTCTGTGAATAATCTTTGAAGGAAGACAAACTCATGTGTGAAGATAATGATGTATTGATGACAACTGATAAAATAGAATGTTAACAACAAAAAATCATAAAAAATATTACTACAAAAATAATGTATGCAGAAAGTGGAACAAGAAACAAATTGTGCTATGATTTAAAATCTGTTCATAAGTTCATATTCTGTCATCAAGTTCAGCACAGAAATTGCCATAGGCGCTGGTTTAAGTTTTTCGCAGTGGGTGCCCACTCAAAAAAATAAAAAAATAAATACGGGATCAGAATTGATCTCACAAACTGCTTATGTGTCAGACCCCTCTCCTTGTAGAGCTAAACGAGCGGAGCATCGCATGTTGGGAGTCCAGGGAAGGCTCTTGTGAATTACAGGGTATATCTATTGAATAATTTAATAATTCCGGCAAATTCGCCAGGTTGCCCAAAGATTTGGGTGGGTGCTCTCCGTTAAACGATAACAGTATGGTATTGGAAACAAGTGTAGGTACTACTGAAAAATAAAAGTATTGAAAGGTACCAAAAAAAAGTATATCTTTAGATCCAGGTTTTGATGCTGTTGGTCCAGGGACAGCATTAAAGGAAGTGACTTGGTTGTTTCAGCTCAAATAAATGATTTTTGCCGCATTTTACCCAATTCTTTTTCTTATTTATACCCAAAACATTTTCTCGTTTTCCCCCCCATCACCTAACCGGAAGTCACACCACTCTTCCGTACCTGCCGCCATGCAGTAATTTAACGCACGTGGACGGCGTGCATTTCACATTGACAATGCACAGTAATGAACCGCACCTGGGATCTGCTCAGAACACTGACTTCAGCCTCATCTGAGCTCTCTAATAATAATAATAATGATGAGGGCTTACACTTGCATTGCACGTTTACAAGCCTGTATTACCAAGTTTCTCAAAGTGCTACACTGTTATAATTCAGTTATTATTCATTCACATCATACTCGGTGGTGGTAGACTGACGGAAGTGAAGCAACCAGTCTGCGCCATCAGCCCCTCTGCCCACCGCCAACCACTCACTCACTACATTCACCCAGGCTTCCTGGTGTTCCCAAATGGTCTCCCATTCAAGTATCAACCAGGCCCTTCCTGCTTAGCTTCTGAGATCTGACGGGATCGGCAGAGCAAAGGCGGATTCATCACACATTTTTATCTTTTATCTTATAATGGTCCCTTGAAATATAATTTTAATACTCTAATACTCTTATCGAGGGTGACCAACTCCATGACACTGCAAGCTCAAAAGTTAGGACAAAGGGTCAAAAGTGAGGAAACATACTAAAGCTACAGAAAATAATCTATATATTTTTAATGTTACAGTAGGTTATATTAAAATGTACAAAGCATCAATATTGTTGCATTATAGGAACAGAAAATGTATAAGCCTAAAACAGAATTTGCCTTTTATCATCTAAAGATTGTAAAATCTACAGTAGGCCTTATGCCTTTTTAACATTATTTAGTCACACGGTGCAGCTCTGCATTTAATGGTGAGTAACAGGTCTCCTTGGTAACGCTGAGGGGAGGGGCTGACTCTCTCTTTCTCCCCATTCGTTTACAGGCTTTGTGAAGGACAAAAACAAACAGAGCGATGAATTGGTGATACCTGTCTCCTCCCAAGTCTTCAGTGAGCTCCCTCTGAGCGCGTGTGTGTGCGTGGCTGTGCTGTCGGCTTGCGCTGCATGAGCTGCTGCTCAGAGAGGTAGTAGCTGATCGTGGGGCGGATCTGGCGGGTGTGCTCGCACAGAACTACTGAAGCCACAAAAATGAACACGCGATTTAAAAGAGCCAACAGCGCTGACAATATTTTGCTGATGAGGGAGGCAGCAGAGGTGCACATTGAGGAACAGCCTGGACAGCAAACCCGGCGCAGTCCTTCCGGTCCGCTATCTCTTCCTATTAAAAATGAGCAGGGTCCCACAGAAATGAAGCGATAGCTCAAGATTTCATAAAGGACAGCAAGTGAAATTTCAGAGGTGACTCTGAATAATAAAAATGTAAACTAGCACAACATTTTGAACAAGACTGAGCAAAAAAGAATCGGCCTGTAAGTAGTTAAAATTATATTTTGTACATGTTATATTATCATTTTTAACACTAGCCTTTAGCTTGCAAGATAAAAGCTCCTACCTTACGAGTGGCGTTTCCTTTGGGGCAGGATTCACAGTGAACATGATGGTTTTATTTTTTATTCTATTTTATTAGTTTATTTGAACAGGGACAATGCACATTAATTAACATCACTGTAAATGTGCCAGTTTTAGCTCCAAAGCTAATATTCAACTGTAGTCCTTGGGCAAGATGTAGATTGCCAAAACACGTAGCAGTGACTGTCCATGAGATGGATCCTGTGAGATAGCTCTTCATTTGTTTGGAACCCTGGTCATTTTTAATGTAAAAGATACAGAACAGGAAGTACAGAACAGATTTTATTGACCATCAAGAAGTCATATATATATAAATAATTTGTACAAAATGTCATCATCACTTTGTGCTCCAGGCCATAACAAAATGACTATTTGATCAAGTATAATCATTTTACATTAATTATTCATTGCATTTCCAGATGTAATTAATACCCTATTATTTACCATTGAGTCTGCTGCCCTTATTTAGAGGAATAACAAAGACAACTGTGCTTGTGCATTTTTGCTAGCCTGGCTAACGCCAGACTGCTGTGTGCGCTCGAATCTTTTCGAACTTCACAACAGCCTGGGGACCATGGCCGACATTTTTCCATGGATTTGGGCACCAATCACAGAACGAGGAGGGACGGTAAGACGATGACGCATTATTTGACATACGGAAGCTTGTAGTTTGTTTAGGGATAAAAAAATAAAAAAATATTTACGGATCCAACATGACAGCAGCAGACGCGATGCCATCTTTCGATCAAGCTTTAGAACGTGTTCTAAATAGTTTAGCTCAAATGTTTACAGCAGGTACGTCATACGTCATCTGATACGATGATACGATTGGCTATGGCTACGTGCAGACGCATGAGAGACATTCGTAGCGCCCAATAAACGGCTATGGACAATCGTAAACCACACCTCTCCTACGAGAAAATGAATTGGTGGTCCCCAGACTAAATATCACTTGTGCTGTTGTTATATTGCTTTCACAGTCAATGTCGATAATTTCATTATATTTTCCAGTGTGTATCATAGGCTTTTACTTGTTCTGCCGGGCCCTATGACATGTTGAAAATTCCTCTGCACATATGGAGATAGGATCCTATTTATTCGAGGAATGGGCTTGGTTTGTTGTCCGTCAAAGTAGAGCTACGTCTGAAGGGTATACCCACATCAGTCCCTGCCATCTGAACTTTTCTTCTTTGATCCCCTACAGGTGACTTTAAATGCATATTTAATGAAGATTTAGCAAGAGACCTGCTAATAAAATATCCAATGCCACTATTTAAAAAAAAAATGTTTTGTTCTTTATTCATCCAGGATAAAAACTCATTGAGATTAAAAATCTCTTTTTCAAGAGTGTTCTAGCCAATCACAGTGTTCCAGGCAGAAACATGGCTCCTTATGTGCATACGTTTATCTCCCCTTGGAGAGTTGTTTCCACCTTTTATGACTATTCAATTGTTTCTGAATGGATAATGAAAACACATGAGCCAATGTAAGTGCAAGTTCAATGAATTGACAGAATATTGCAAAAACATGCCAAATAGCTTTTACTGAATACATGACCAATATGATCGATATAAATTATCAATATAAAAGTACCAATATGCTTTATGGTTCTTTATTTTCATACACAATTATGTGTTCACATGTTTAAGAAAAAAACATGCTCACCCAAACCATACCACGGCAACAGCACAGTTTGAATTAGATAACAAAATCTTTTGGACACATTTCTCAGAAAGTGTTTTTCAACATGGTTTACTTTTTCTTGGTTTTAGCTACATATCAGGTATGTGGCCAAATTATTATGTCTGTTCATGAATGCATATACTCTGTCCTCTTGCATGGTAACATGGGAAGCTTTAAAGAGTTCGGTAATGTACTTTCAGTGTATAGTTGTGCGGAAATGGAAATCTAATCCTGTCGCACAGCTGCTGTATAACTGTCTTTTCTCTGTACCTCACACTTTTCCTTCCTCTTCAGGAATCCAGCCATAAGAACGGCCTCCTGACAAATCTGTCAATAAAATCCCATAGGAAACTGCACCCAATATTTTGTTCTTACATTCCCCACTAAGCATTGCTTTTCTCATATTTGTAAAATAAATAATAAAGCCATGACACAAACAATGCACACAGATGAAGGTGTGTGAGGTGAAGCAAATCAACACAATTTCTTAAAACCATGATTCAATTAGGTGCAATTACTTGCCGTACAGCTGCAGTCAGATGTGCCATGACTATGATGTTGCTTTGGGGCTTCTCTAATGAGCCTTGTAGCTATTCCTATAGAGCTGACGGTGTGAAGGGAGTGTAGCCTCTGTTCTCATTGAAGCTACTACATCTGCTAACAGTGTTATATCTGCAGATATGAGAGCATGAGGAGCTCAAGTGGCATGCAAGTCTTACAGTAAGTTAAGCTTCCACTCACTGTTGAACTGGAACCTGATTTGTTGTTTGTACCACCTACAGTACCATAGTGTTTTCTGAGATTGAAGCTTTTATCTATATACCCTGATCTTATCCTGATCTAAAATACACAGTACAGATGATGATGGATATCTTTAATATTATCCTACCAAAATCTATACGTATTTTCAGTGAGGTAACATTCCACTTTCAGATATTTGATATTAAAATGTCCCATTATTCCATAGCTTTTTTTTTTTTTAATAGGGTCAGATTACAAGGATAGGTCACACAAGGCCTGCGTATGGGACAGCTGCCTTCTGTCATAACCTTCATGTGAGGAAAAGCCCTATTTCTGCCAGTCATTGCTCCACAAAATGGCACCATCTGCCTGCCTAACACTCCTAAACTAAATATCAACCCCACTCTGATAAGGCACTAAATCACTTTCTATGTAAAAGCACTCTTCACTTACGTAACAACTTGACAGTAATGGCTCGGTACCACTTTGATCCACCAACACACAGGCAACACACATACTGTAGGTCCATCCTAACAATAGGACACACTAAGCACCAGCCACTTAGGTTTTTGATCCCACACTCCAACAATACAAATTCAATGGGTTGCATCTCTCTGAGTCACATATATAGAAAATGAAATGCAAAGCCCAAAATGAAATGAGACCATGGAAGAAAAGAATAAATAAAGGTGTTTTTTGTTGTCTCCATATTGTTAACAACGATAAAAGGGCTTGTTGTTGACGTCAAATGTAACAACCACCCACTCATGGCCATAGGCTACTACTATAGTCCCTCCAGGATTTTGTTGTGTTGCGATCACACCTATTAGTGCAAGATCAAGCAAACTCTGCAAAATCAGTGAAGTATTGCAACTTCCACAAGTCCTCACAACTAATCTTTAACTCTTTAACATCCCCGCAACCAAAGTGATCTGATCAGTCAAATCCCTTTTACTTGGTATACTTGTACATAGGAAGTGGTGTCCAGCACCGCCGTGGAGTCAAATCACTCAGACTGAAGCAGAGGTTGCTGCCTTTGCCCCCAGGCACCTCTTGCTCACCTCGGTCTGACACACAGCAAAACTGCCAGTGTGTTCCTTTCACCCTCCTTCCGGGTCTCATTTCTTTGCTAACTGTGTCATTATTTGGCGAAAGGCTATAATCTGATTTTTCAGTGTGCCTCACTTCTCCTGCGGTGTGCATTTGTGTGAGGTGCTTTCTTTGCTGCATGAACTTTTAGGAGTCACGCTGTCAAAGCCAATTGAAGAAAAAAAAACTGATTAACCCCCGAAATCCTGGGACTGCAATTTGATTAGTACACCAGTTAAACAGAATGAAACTGTAATAAACACCAGTTTATTTGAGGTAAACGTAGGAGCGCATACTTAATATGATCTTTAGTGAGAAAACTCAAATCCCACCACAAAGCTGCTAGCATAAGATTTGAAGATTCAAAATCAGTTATTACACTGCACATTTAAAACTATGAGACTCCTTGTGATTGACTTCAGGAGAAAGACACTACCACACACACACCGGTGAACATCCAGAGGGAGGAGGAGGTGGACAGCTTCAAGTACCTGGGTGTTCACCTAAACAATAAAGTGGACTGGTCCCACAACACCAACGCCCTGTACATGAAGGGCCAACGTTTCCTCCACCTTCTGAGGAGA
The DNA here is from genome assembly GCA_007210695.1 of Neogobius melanostomus. Classification (NCBI taxonomy): domain Eukaryota; kingdom Metazoa; phylum Chordata; class Actinopteri; order Gobiiformes; family Gobiidae; genus Neogobius; species Neogobius melanostomus. Next base: position 1,144,179 of record VHKM01000232.1, on the reverse strand, counting down.
CTGAGGTCCTTCGGTGTGAGCAGGCCACTGCTCAGGACTTTTTATGACTCTGTGGTAGCCTCTGCTGCCGTTGTGCACGCATTTGGATCCATGATCAAAGTCATATAAGAGATACAGGCTATATCTTAACTCGGCACTCTGCACTGAGAAAACAAAACATGCTAATGATACGTTTGAAACTGGACATTCAACAAAACATAGCCTACTTTGAGTGGTATTAATGGATCATGCATTTTCCTCCACTTGATGCTCGATTTAATTTGTTTGTAGCAAACACAGAGTTCCATTTTACGTGCAAAAATGTTACAGATTTGTGTGCTCTTGTTACAGACACAAGAGCGCTCATATAATACGAAACATACATGATACCTAAGAACTTTAATAGTTCATGTGTTGTTGCTCAAAAGAGAATTTTATTATTCTGATGTTGACAAGAGAAACTTGGGTACATAGTTTGCCCAGCACACTGCCACCCGGAGCGGGACAGAGGAGAGGGGAGCTGAGGTTGTTAGTGTTGCCATACAGCCGGACCCCCCACAGGGAAATCACAAACTCACTGAACCAGGGAGAGCTCTCTCCTCTGGCTCAGCTCTGCTCCAGTCCACTCTCTGCCTCCTTCTCCACTTCCAGCTAGCTCAGCAGGTTCATTAGGCTGACAAGGTTAGCCACAAAAACCTATCCGTCCCACAAATCCCACACATATGCATTACACTTCTCTGCACATATCCAAACTGTCATACATCGGACTGCGGCAATCAGCAGCAAACCACCATCTCAGAAAAAGTGCAATATACATGATACAACTGCATTTGGCTACTGGTCATGTAAGTACATGAATGTAATGTGTGGAAGTTTGCAGTAGAAAGTAGCTCACATTAGCATGATATCTTCATAGCTAATTCAAACTAGTCTGTGAGTATGAAACAAGTGTACAGTGTTGCGTTACGTAAATTATCATTGTATCAATGACAATATAAAACAAGAATGGATGTGTTGGCATCTCAAAACAAAATAGCATAACAAGAACTTGCTTCTCTAAAAAGAACTAACAATCATTTGCAAATGATATGATGTCTAAAAGAATGGTTGTTAGAAGTTTGACTCAAATCGCTCACATTTTAAAATATTTAAAATATTTACATCCTTAAATGTGATGATATGACTAGAGCAGGTAGGTCAGGTTCAAAAGGGCACATACTTTGTTCTTTACCTTTGTTAAGGCTTATAACATAAAACTGCTGTTTTATCTAGAACACTCAAAGTGTTCCAAAACCACATTTTGTTGAATGTCCAGCTGAAGTGAGCACAGCTTCATGGGGCGTCAGGTTGGCTGCCCCTGGGGCACTTTAGAGTTTACTATGACATGGTAAAAATGAATCTTTTCATAGTTTCTTCTCCTTGTTTCCTGATGAGTCAATCCATGAGTCAATCCTGAATCCATAAGCGATTTCAAAGGTGTCCTTGGCAGCTCAATAGATGTAAATGTCGGGCGTATTGTTTTAAATGTTGTAATCTGTAAAGCACTTTGTGATACCCTTCGGTATGAAAAGCGCTTTATAAATAAAGTTTGATTGATTGATTGATTGATTGATTGAAACAAATGCAGTATTTATCCACAATAAACTCGCATTCAAGTGGCGTGCCCCCGTTTGAGTGACAGCTCACGCAGTGTCTTTCTAATGTGTAAACGTTCGGGTTTTGTCGGGAAATTGAGACCCATTTTTTTAGGGTCGTGTGGGCCGGGTTTGATTTTCATTGGGTCGGGTTGGGCAGGGTAAAAAAACAAGCTGACCCATGCATCACTCGACCAGGGACATCATCTGTTCAGAATCCTGCCAACGAAGAGAAAGCATTTTGACTTTGTCTTTAAAGCTAGGAGTAAGATGGCTACTATGTTGAATAATTTACACCACCTGTCTGGTCAAATTTGAAGCAGGACAAACATGTGGAGCTCTAGAATATCTCCACATACAAAATGATGATAGGAAGATTGTTGATGAAGAAAACTGTGTGATCTTATTGAGGTTTCAATTACATCAGTTGTATAGTGCTGGTGCAAGTGGGTAAAATGGATAATACTGGTAGAAACAAATAACACATATTAATTGACCTCTCGTAGCATACATCAACTGTGAAGTTCTACACAAATAAATTAAATTTGCCCTATAAAGAAGGCGTCTAGGTTATGCTTTCAGCATCTTCACAGCTGCAACACCAGGACTCATACCCTGAGTTTCGAATCTATGCAGTTAATACATTTATTACAAATTCCATTCAGTTTCTTCTTATTTATCTGCGGCCGGGTCACAGGCAACAGCGAGCAGAGATGCCCAGACTTCCCTATACATGCACGCTATTTTTATTGAACTAATGTATTGTGATGTGATTCCACTAAAAGAAAACAGAATAGTTGAAGCAAAGTTGATCAAAGTGTTAATACCGTACAACACAAAGAGAATGTTTGTTGTGGTTTTAGGCTGTGTGCAGAACTTTATTTTGTGAGATGTAATGCAATGTATTTAGGTGCTCAATAATGCATGTTTTTATTTGTTCTAGAGATTTCATTAATGCTCATCTTTAACGCTGAAATTACCCCGATGTGGGCACAATAAACCCAAGACACAATGCAGTATACGTGTGTGCGTGTGCAGTAAGTGAGGTAGAGGGAAGCAGATGTTGGGGGCAGAAGGACATGCAGCAGCATTAGTCATCTTCGTACATTTCCCACATGCTCTTGCCTCACTCCCAAATAAAGCATGATCTGAAGGTTATAAGAGGTATAATGCCTCTCCATTCCTTAGGCTTTTAACACACATGCGTGAAAGTGCACTTAGTTCCTCCAAGCCTTATTTTTCTTTTTGAAGTCTAAAATAAGATGCTTTTCATGGCTGTATTGTGATTCAGCAACACTATTCTTAATCTGTTGTTTAAAAGTGTGTTTGTTCATTCTGCTAACATGGGGAGACAAAACAGCACACATATCAACTTGCTCATTGATCAGCTGCTCCTTCCACTGGAGGATAATGGTTACATAAAAATCATCCAGCTGTATATGAAAAATTAACTGCAGCTCCAGCTAATCAATACCAAATCCCTTTATGAATCTGGGCTGATTTCAAAGCGGGCCTTCTTTGCTAGGAGACTTATTGAAAGCAAGAAGCAACTGGTTAGAATCGAAGCACATACTGACTAAACCTGTCCACAGAGGGAATATGCTAAGGAAATTAAGGAACACAATGGATGCACTTAGAGAGGCGGGTTATGGGATTACATTTATGTGTCATATGCTATTGTATTATTGAAGTAGGTGGACGGTAATTTGCTAAGCTTGTCAAATGCACAATATAATTACAGCTATATAGCTTTTGCAAAATCAGAATTTGATAGACGAAAAAGGGCCTGCTCATCATTTATGAGCAAAGGTAAATGAAGATGGGTCATGGTATGGTATGCTTTAGCTATTTTTCCTGCCGCATTGCCACACACTTTCACATACAATGCCAATTCAATTGTGTGATGCCTTTATGAAGCCAATGTCCAACAATGCTTCTGCACAATGTTAAAATCACTTTGCTATATACTAAAATTCTTAAGACAAGCCAGACAACTTCCCACTCTATGTCACACTGTTTCTACATATATACTGCTCATCTTGGTCAATGCATCCTTGTAAAAAGAGATTGAAAAACAATCTCAATAGTTTCACGGCTGAATAAAGGTCGAATAAAAAGAAGTAGAACAGTCACGTATAAAGCAGAGTCGAGCAGAAAATATAACCGCGTGAGTGCGCGTGCGTGTCCTCCCAGTGCACATCCGTGGTCTCAGAAATCCGATTCTTTCTCTGCATGGGAGCCTTCTCTTTTTTTTTTTTTTACCCGTACAGGGCTGTTGTCAATAACCCTCCACTGACCTTGTGAAAACACATTGACTATTCCCCAAAGTGAGCTCAACTGACTGCCGTCCGCTCCTTGTCTCAATGGATCGGAGAGCGTTCTTTCAAAGAGCTCGAAAGTGTTAATAGCTGCAAAAAGATGGTGATAATCGAAACGCGGATGCCATAATATTTCACTCGCAAACCAGCTCTACGGACTATCACAAGGGTTGTCCACCTAACCCAGAGCAATGTTCAGGTTCAAATTCTACTTATTTTAGGGGCGTAGTGTAGCTATTGCGTCGCGCACTGAGGGATGTTTTGATAATCAGATTGACACACTGAGATTAAGTCTAGGCATCAACGAAAATAAACATCTTTTAACTCTTTTAAGACACCAACAAGACACCAGACACGCAGACACCAACAAGTCCAGAAGACTGCACCACCATGCAAATGCACCACTCCTCTCACCTCAAGCACGCACGCATCTGGTACAGGATACGGACAGGCATACCTGGTTTTTGTGCCGGGTCCCATCTTCGAGTTCGGAAGAGCTGTTCATGGCTCCCCGTCGGTTATTTACCATCCTAGGGAGAAAATGAACATCAGACCGATGTTGGTTGTTTTACGCATAGAAGAATAATCGGATCTCTTTTGCACCAGGAATTTGAGATTCAGGCTACTCCATCGGAGCAAGACGCACTGGAAGAGAGGCACAACTCGCCCTGCCTTGGAAAAACAAAAATAAAACTTAAATCCTTTTAGTTTGTTTTCAGGTGTGTATTCCGCTTGAAGCAACTTGGAGTGAAGCTATATTGTCTCCGATTATCCAAGTCTCTTTCCGTTAACGCATGAATGGTATCGGATTTCTATGCCCCGTTTTCCATCCTCGCAGACTGTGTCCGCTCTGTGATTATCAATCCGGGATATGCGTTTTAATCAGTGTGATAGTCCGGTCCCAGTGCGTCAGCCTCGAACGCACCGCGCACTTGGTGTCTGCAGCCCGTCTCTTTCGCTCCTCTCTCCTTCTCGTGGCGTGCATGTGCAGCCCTGCCCTCCACCGTCTGCTTTGAAGAGAAAACAAGTGCAGCTCCACTCCCTCGTCTTTAGCGCAGCCTGAACAGCGGCAGACTGAGGCGATGAGCAAAAAACGACACATAGCCTAAATTAGGAGGGGAAATAAAGTGTATTATTGTTTCAAGTGAAGCGGCCTATAAAATTAACAAGTAATATAAAGAATAGACCTCCAGTCTTCACGTCACGGCATTGAGCGCATATAAAAAATAACAATCTGGTGTGCTTGTGTAATTCGTTAGTTTCTATTAAAGCAAATCAACTATTGTAACACGGTTATACAATCTGTCTGTTTCAAAGACCAAGTGGTGTTGAATTCTCTGAAGCAAGTCTATAGCTTGCAATTTAATTGTATTCATCTTCCAAATAATAATTAACAGACATCTTCAAGTTTGTATAAGGTTATACATGAAAATAGATACGCAATAGATAGTATTTTCCTCACAATCTGGGCAGGGAAACACTGAAGAACCACAGAACTACTGATCCACTTTCACAACGGCGTAGCGAGAATTCAGGAGAGCTTTATTTTATTTTTTATAATCCATGTATGCGTCCTGTGTCAAAAATAAGCACAATCTCAACTAAATCAAATGTGTAGGAGATTTACATTGGATAAACAAAAAGGGCTCTTTTCCTAAGCTGGAGCTCTTTTTCAATTTTATTATTACTAAGGAAACTTTGACCTGCAGCCTGGAAAGAATACGCCGAGGAGCTGGGGGAAAATGTTTTACATTAATGCAGTGTTTTACAACTGGGTATGGGACATTTTTATTTGTCTATATATCCATGGGTCACTGGGGCCGCAGTCTCAGCAGAGATGCCAAGACTTCCCTATCCATGAAGATTGGCAGTTTTGGTTCCCTCCTCCTTGGAGGGGTCTGAGCCTTATATACAGTATACCACTTTGGCTTGGGTCTAGTGTCACATTCTGACCACAGGAGCTAAGAAGAAGCTTCTGTGAATAGAAGTGAAACGTCCTCAATTCAACCAAACCCAGTCCTGTCAACGATTTAAGCTTTATTACTATCCACGCACACTTCCTTCAACTCCTCTGTGAGGATCCCGAGGCGACACCAGGCCAACTCAGAGACGTAGTCCCTCCAGCATGTCCTGGGTCTTCCCCGGGGCCTCATCTCAATGCCCGGAACCAGGGGCAAGGCTAGACCTATTTTAGGGGTGCTTGAGTAAATCCCGTATTGCTCAGCCTGTCTGAGGTTCGACTGATCGTATTCTCCTCTCCAGCACCCTAGAATAGACCCTGGCAGGCTGAGGAGAGTTATCCTCCTGTAGTTCGAACATACCCTCCAGTCCCCCTTATTAAACAGAGGGAGTACCACCCCGGTCTGCCTGTGCCTCTGGCACTGGCCCCTCACTTCCAGCCGCCACCACAGGGTTCGGGGTTTCTGCTACGACAGGCACTAGAGACCTTGTGGCCACAGCTACAAGAGGCTGCATTGACAATGGAGGAGGAGGACATGGTCCAGTCAGACTCCATGTCTCCAACCTCCAGCCCTGGTTTTAAGTCTATTCGCCTACTCTTTTTAACTGTTTTTAGATTTTAGCAAATAAATTGTAAAGACTTTTAAATGGTTGTTTTTTATTGATTGCACCACCGCGTAAGCTCCCATTGCCCTTTTTAACCTGTTACAAACGCACCGCTGCGATTTGAACCAACTGTAGACGACAGATGGAGGTTTGATCGAGCCCCAGTACAGAGAGTTACAATAATCTAAGCGACACGTAATAAAAGCATGAATGACACGCTCCAGGTCGGCATGAGGCAAATATGGTTTGATTTTGCTGAGCAAACGCAACTGAAAAAAGCTATTTTTGACGACTGAACTTATTTGTCTGTCCAATTTAAACGAACTGTCCAAAACAACCCCAAGATTCCTAGCAGACTCGTGGCAATAGATACTCAATAGATACTTTTTGTCTGAATTTGTCAGACAAAAAGTAAATCTAGGATATATATTTCTTAAAATATCCTTAATAAGCTTTCAACTTAATATAATGTTGCACATAAATATTGTATTACACAGCAGTTAAAAAAGCGGAAAGCTATATGAGGTCCATGTACATCATGTGTGTAAAACCATTGTGCTTACTGAAACAATTTGTTAACACTGACTTACACCCTTAGGATGTATTTCCCATTTGATGAACTCGGTAGCAATGTGTAAACGTTGCTACGATCACTAAAAGCAAGTTAGTTCAAATTAAATTATATCCTTCTGTGCTTTTAACAAATATGGTCCTATTATATGGATTTCCAGTGAATGAGGTGTGTGTTTTATGTCAGGCAGAACTAATGGGCGAGAAACGCGCTTCTCTATGGTCCTCAGGGCAGGGAGCTGACATTGCTGTAATACCACCCCCTTGTGGCCAGGGGCGACTCCAAAAGACACTTGGTAGACAGGATTTTACTGGGACTTCAGACCTCCCTAGAACGGCTTAAAAGCCTGGCTCCAAAGAGTGTTTTTTTCTAAAAATCGCTATGACCCATGTGACAAAGCTGGGGTAGGTGAAATATTTTTAACCACGCTAATTTTTGTACAGCAGCCCGAAAAGGTGGAGGCCTTTTGAGTGCATTGACTGGCTCCAGAGCCTGTCGATCAAGCTCTGGAGCTCTGTGGAGGCTCCACCTGCCCCGGAAGCCCGGGCCTTCCTGTCTTTTTGCCACAAGGAACAGGCTGTGTAGGAGAAGATTGAGCAGCATGTAAGTTTCACAGACGACTTGGGACCATTACAATGAATGAGGCTGAATGGAACACCGGCTATCTCTAATTATTAAATCTATGGGAAGAACTAAACGAATACATCACAGAAAGGTAAACCAAACTGAGTGTTGCTATGACATAGTTGACTATCGGCATGTGTGTTTCCAGTGCCATGTCCCACCGCTGAAACCTGTTTCTGAACATTAGGAAACAGGTCTCAAGGGACAAAAAATATTTGCTCATTATACCCTTCAAAGGGCTGATTACATGTGCATACATACATACATATCAGGTGTTGTAAAGTATGTCCCATATCTCAGGGTGGCACAGCTGTTAGCGCTCACACCTCACAGCAAGAAGGTTCCAGGTTCAATCCCTGGGCTGGATGGGGCCTTTTTTGTGTGTCGATTTGCATGTTTAATTACATTACACAATAGGTTCCACAATAGGGCCAGGACTCCCCTGAATAGGACATTCTCAATGGGACTATCCTAGTTAAATATATGTATATATATATATATATATATATATATATATATATATATGCTGTTCATATAACTGCATTTTTCTGGACAGAGATGTGTCTGAAGTATTTCCTGGGATCTGCTGTAGCCACTCCTCCAGTTTGGGGGTTACTGCCCTGAGTGCCCCAACGACCACAGCACCACTGATGCCTTCACTCTCCAGGCCTTCTTCAGCTCTTCTCTGAGCCCCTGGTATTTCTCTAGTTTCTCATGTTCCTTTTTCCTGATGTTAACATCACTTGGAATTGCTATGTCAACCACCACGGCTTTCCTCTGCTCTTTGTCCACCACCACAATGTCTGGTTGGTTCGCCATTACCATTCTGTTCGTCTGTATCTGGAAGTCCCACAGGATCTTGGGTCGGTCATTCTCTACCACCTTTGGAGGTGTTTCCCACTTTGACCTTGGGGTTTTCCAGCCCATACTCTGCACAGATGTTCCTGTACACTATGCCAGCCACTTGGTTATGGCGCTCCATGTAAGCTTTCCCTGCCAGCATCTTACACCCTGCAGTTATGTGCTGGATTGTCTCAGGGGCCTCTTTGCACAGTCTACACCTGGGGACTCTGTGCTGTCCTTCAGTCCAGCTCAACTTTATTACGGACTCTAGGTCTATATCTTTAATAATATAATATATGAGTTAGTTTAATAATATATGATATAAATAATATAATATAAATGATTTAATTTTAAGGTGAGACATTCACAACTATGGCAGAAGAAGGAATTCAGTACATTTTGAAGTATATATTGTCTTTGATTATCAATTTAAAAAGGGTTAAAAAAAACGTTGGTGGTCTGACAATGTTGCATTTTTAGCCTGGGGCAGTCGGTTTTGCTCTGAATATTCACGCCTGATGTAGCAGCAGAAAAAATGCACACTGCTGTGAAGAATCAACAAAATAAACCGCCCTCCCCAAATGCCAAGCCTATAATATACAAAATGATACAAGGGAGAAAAGGAGGAAATGGGTGAACTGTGACATTTACGAGATAGAATGCGAGAGTTTGAAGAAAGTGAAAATGTCTGATATTGTGAGTAACAAAAATAACTCAGTGGGATGGATTTGGCAGCTAGCAGGGCAATTAACATGTTATACAAAAAAGAGAGAAAAAAAACATGATGCAATGATAATGTAACCCCCGTTACAAATAAACACTGGTGTAACTGGACAAAACCTGACAATAAATAACCTTATAAATATTCATAAATAACCTAATTAAATATTCGCTTAAAACAGTTAAAAAACTACGTGACATTAAATATATAATTAGTGGGATTTACAATGTTATTATAAAAAGTTACATTGTAAACCGTTATCAATATAACTGATTCAAGACGCTCTCAGCGTATGCCCCTCCCCCACCTGGCCGAGGCTCAGTCAGCGGCAGGAGTCTGAAAAGAGCGCACGGGCGAGTAGAGCAGTGCAGCCGTTACGAACAAAACTGACCCAAACTACACCGAAAAGTGATCTTACACACCGTTTGCCTTGCCGGGTTGAGGGAGGAGTGTGTCTACGAGACGTGAAACCTTTGGAGTAGTCTCGGTGAGTTATTTATTTGGAAAGTTTTTGTTTGTTGCTCAGCATTTGAAGCTGAAGTTGACGCAAACTTATTTATTGTACAGTGTTTGTCGCTGCGGTTAAACGAGGCCGATGCTTTTGCTTGAGACGGCAGAGAGCAAAGAAACGGTAACAATATATTTGCTCTTTTATTTTATTTCTCTTGTCCAGCATTTGGTGCTGAAGTTAATATAAATGTATTCTTTTACGCAGCGTTTGTCGCTGCGGTTAAACGAGGCAGTTACGCTTTTGCCCGAGACGGCAGGGACCAGATAACGGTAACTTAACGTTTTCTGCATTTCTACTTTTATTTCTGTTGGTCACAATGTTGATTATTTTTACGGTGGTTTGTTCATTTTATGTGGAAAGAAGCTTTATTTCCCAGTAACAGTAAGCGGCTCAGCTAAAAACAAATCGTCGCCTCTCTTTTTTGTTTCTCTCTCAAGTTACGTGCCTCCGCAGCCTTGTAAGCGGATGGATTTGTGTTTTTATTTGAATGTAATTTTATTTTGTGCTAATTGCGATCCTTGTTGGCCTGCTCCACAGGCCAGGTTTTATCCCCACCCCGAGAACACCTCAGTTCTTGGAGTTGGATCGAGTTCTTGGACCCAGGATCGAGTCGAGACCAAGGCGAGCCACCCAACGGAACATTCTCAGGATCAACGGCAGCGTCTCGCGAGGCGCGCGTGGTCCGCATTCCACCAAAGAACCTCACTGACTCCCAGACCAAGGTTTGAGGAGCGTTTGTGGAGTTTTTCCAACGGATTTGAGCGCACGTTAAAGGGCGCCTACATTGAACTCAGAACATATCCACAATTTAAGTTTTGCTAAGTTTTTGGACAATTAGAAGCCATTTTCTTTTTGTTATTGCTTTGCAAGCCAAATTGTTTACTGGATCCTTTGATAATTGTTTTATTTATGTATTTAAAGGGTACCTATGGTGTCATTTTTAAAGTGACAAAACGTGTTTGAAAATTGAAAAGAGTGAATAATATAAACCTGAAACCAAGATTAAACTTAAATTAAAGTAATTTAAGAATAGGTTTAAATTAAAAACACTCAAAGTAACTAAATGACCGGTCATAAAACAAAACTTGTTGAAATGAGGAAATAAGTGAAACATACCTTTTTTTTATTGAACTCATCTCAAAGTTTAAACAATACAAAGGTTTAACAGGTAACTAACAGAAGTGCCCGTATTAATGTTTGATGTTTGTCTGTCCTTTTTATTGTCTATGTAAAGTAAATTGCCGGCTTTTCCATTTAAACGTACTGACTTTGGCTCTCATTTTGGATTACACACCACTCCTTTCGAATCTAGAACTGGTCCATACCCTACAGTCCTTTGCCTAACAGCGTAGGTGTTACATATTCTTGGCGAGCCAGCCAGGAGTGGTCCGTACACTCTTGTGAGCCTAGGTATTGTTTTCAAAACAGCCAATATGGAAGCCGTGCGACAGAGTAATGTTAAGATACCAAACTCACTCATTATTACTGGCATAACTGGCACTGTAGTTGATGAGGAGCTCTTTGACTTTCTTAAACAGTACGGGTCTTTTCAGATTGTGCCCATAGCCCCTACAAGCCCACAGGTAGGCAAGCAGAACATTGTTGAGTACACTTCAGGTGCATCAGTACAGGCACTTTCACCCTTGCTACCTTACAAATTCTTACCTAAAGATGAACCTGACATACTTTACCTTGTCGAGACTTTAAGCACCGTCTACTCTCCTGTAGTTAGCAAGACTGCTACACAGACTTACTTAGCTGAACTGAGAGACATTGCAAAACAGACAGGTAAAGATTTCACAGACGTACTGAGAGAGGAGCTTAGCTCTATTACTAGGGCTGTTGACACGGACGAACATGACAGTCCAAGTGACCATGGTGACTCTGTTCAAGTCCCTGACTCAGACAATCCAGTGCACAGAGCCCTCCAATCTGGTGACTTCCACCAACCGATCCCAGTCTCTGTGGGGAATCGCTCACAAACCCCAATCAGTACAAAGACTCCTACTCTAAGTACCTCTGATGTTAATCCACCAGAGCTTCAAAAAGTAATAGTGGAGCACATTCTCCGAACTGAAGATATTCATTCACAAATGAACACTCCCTTCAGGTTGAGACTCTTTTCTGGGCGTTGTCCCCGTCCAAACAATGAAGTTGACTTTGAAAGCTGGCGCTCAAGTGTTGAGCTTCTTCTTAAAGATGCCAAGCAACCAGACTCAAGTAAGTCCAGAAGGCTTTTGGAGAGTCTCTCTTCACCTGCAGTTGATCTTGTAAAACACTTACCTGCCGATTCGCCTCCAGTCACATACTTGCAAATCCTTGATTCTGCTTTTGGTACAGTCGAAGATGGTGACGACCTTTTCGCCAAATACTTGAACACCATGCAAAATCATGGTGAAGAACCTTCATCTTACCTTCAGAGACTCCAAGTCATGCTTAACACAACGTTCATAAGGGGAGGTATCTCTGCTGGTGAACTTGATAAACAGCTCTTGAAACAGTTCATAAGAGGCTGTTGGGACAATGACTTGATTGCGGAGCTTCAGCTTGAGCAAAAGAAACAAACTCCACCTACTTTTGCTGATCTCCTGCTCATGCTCCGTACTGCAGAGAAAAGACGCACATCGAAAATGTCACGCATGAAACAGCATCTAAATACAACAAAGCCAAAGGTCTACTCACACTATCAGGGTGCCCAGTCTCAAAGTCCAGAACGCCCCAGACCAAAAGCAGTCGATTCTGAAATTCAAAATCTCAAAAAGCAAATTGCTGATCTGCAATCGCATCTTGCGTCTCTCAAACTAAAAAAGATGCTGAAACACCCAACGCCAAACCACGAGTCTTCAGCTCTGCAAAACATAAAGTCCCTTTTGATAACTCCAGAGCTCAAAAGTCACAGTCCTCTGATCAAAGACCGGACATCCACTCAAGCAATCGACCAAAGCCCTGGTATTGCTTTAAGTGCGGAGAGGATGGGCATATCAAACCCCAATGCGAGAATGAGCCAAACTCTCATCTTGTTGCTCTTAAAAAGAAGCAGCTAAGAGAAAAGCAAATGACATGGGACAAAGTGAATGATCCAGAATATTCTTCTTTAAACTAGACCCAGCTCCATTTGTGGGACAAAGTGGAGCTAAACAAAACACAAGGTGTCCCAAGAAAAAGAAACGTGCTTTGAACTTTCATGCTCAAACTGAAAAGCCTCTCTCTCTTCCAAAAGGCTTAGTTGGAGCAAAGTGTACAGCTCAAATAGCTATCAATGACCATCTGTGCAGTTGCTTATTAGATACGGGCTCACAGGTAACAACAGTCTCCCAGTCTTTCTACGAAGAGAACCTGTCTCACTTACCTGTCCACAGCTTGAATGACCTGTTAGAGGTAGAAGGTGCAAATGGCCAAAATGTCCCTTACCTTGGCTTTATCGAGATAGCCATCACTTTTCCCAAGAGTTCTTTGGGTGCTGACATTGAAGTGCCAACTCTCGCTTTGATTGTTCCCAATCTGAGTTCTAACTCACCTTCACTGCTGATAGGTACAAATACTTTGGACATTCTGTATGAGCAGTATGGACTAGTTGTAGAGCCCAAAGAGAAACACACACTTCCATATGGGTACAAAGTCGTTCTCAAAACCCTTGCAGCGAGGAAAAAACGCACAGCTGATTCAAACTTGGGCGAAGTCAGACTAAACAGTATGGATTGTGAAACTATTGGAGCTGGAGAAACAAAAGTTCTGGAAGGATCAGTAACATGCAGAGTACCAGAAACTGGAAAATGGGTGACAGTCGAAGCACCAACAACAACCTACTTAACTGGTGGCCTTCTTGTTAAAGATGGGTTAGCGACCCTCCCATCCAAACTCCCACGCAGTGTACCTGTCATCTTGAAAAACGAATCCAATCACACCATCACACTCACTCCAAAGACAGTCATTGCACAAATTCACGCCATTCAAAGTGTTCGATCAGCCAATGACCCAACGCTTAAACCAAAGTTTGAAAACTCAGATCTCCAATTCGATTTTGGTGATTCTTCAATCCCCAGTGAGTGGAAAGAAAGAATACGTTCAAAGTTGAATTCTATGCCTGAGGTATTTGCCCAAAACGAGCTCGACTTTGGTCGCACCAGTAAGATCAAGCATCACATCACACTCAGCGACCCTACTCCTTTCAAACACAGGGCAAGGCCAATACATCCACAAGATCTAGAGGCAGTACGTAATCACCTGCAGCAACTCCTTGATGCCGAAGTCATCCGTGACTCTGAATCTCCTTTTTCATCCCCAATTGTAGTCGTACGAAAAAAGAATGGAGATGTCAGATTATGTATTGACTACAGAAAGTTAAACCTCCAGACTGTGAAAGATTCTTACGCTTTACCCAACCTCGGAGTCTTTTTCAGCTTTGAATGGATCGAAATGGTTCTCAGTCTTAGACCTTAAGTCAGGGTTTTATCAGATTGAGATGGAGGAGGCTGATAAACAAAAGACTGCATTTGTCTGCCCTCTAGGTTTCTTCGAGTTTAATAGAATGCCTCAAGGAATCACAAACGCCCCTAGCACATTCCAGAGACTCATGGAGCGCTGCATGGGGGAGCTCAATCTAAAACAGGCCCTTGTGTTCCTTGATGACCTCATTGTGTTCTCTTCAACTCTGGAGGAGCACGAAGAACGCCTCTTGCGAGTCCTCAGTCGTTTGAAGGAGTTTGGCCTTAAACTTTCACCAGAAAAATGCAGTTTTTTCCAGAGCTCTGTAAAATACCTTGGCCACATCATTTCGGAAAAAGGCATTGAAACAGACCCCGATAAGATCTCGTCACTCAAAACCTGGCCGAAACCAAACAACTTGAAAGAACTCAGGACCTTTCTTGGATTTTCCGGTTATTACCGTAGATTCATAAAGGACTATTCAAAGATCATGCGTCCTCTCAACCAACTCACTGGCGGATACCCACCTCACTGGAAAAAAACAAACAAAGTTGATAAAACCCAGTACCACAACCCGAAAGACCCCTTCGGAGCTCGATGGACAGAGGATTGTCAAACAGCATTTGACACAATCATTCAGAAACTGACCACAGCACCAGTGCTCGGGTTCGCGGACCCTAAACTTTCTTACACCTTGCATACAGATGCAAGCACTCGTGGATTAGGGGCCGCTCTGTACCAAAATCAACAAGGTCAAAACCGTGTCATCTCCTACGCAAGTCGCGGGTTGTCAAAGTGTGAAACAAAGTACCCTGCACATAAGTTAGAGTTCCTTGCTCTTAAATGGGCAGTCACAGAAAAATTTCAAGATTACCTTTACGGCCGCTCATTTCTTGTCATCACGGACAGCAACCCGTTAACGTACATACTCACCACTGCAAAACTTGATGCCGCGAGTTACAGATGGTTGGCGGCGCTGTCCACGTTCGATTTCCAGCTGCAATACAGGGCAGGAAAACAAAATCAGGATGCAGATGGTCTGTCCAGACGTCCACACAGTGCAGAGCCTGACGACATGCTGTCCAAAAAGGAGTTGGAAAGGATACAACAGTTCACACAAAGACACCTACCTGACCATCCAGACCTTGACCTTGTTGACCAGAGCACAATCCGAGCCATCTGCGAAAAACACTTTGTCCATCAGCTTTCAGAGAACAATCCAGTTGAGTCTACAGTCAATAGCTCTCTGGTTCTGTCTCTCGCTCATCATCCCCAAGCTATCCCCCAAAGTTTTGAAGAGGAGGAGGAGCTTGGTGGCTTACCTGTAATGTCCCATTACACAACATCAGACCTGAAAGAAATACAAAACAATGACACAAGCATTCGAGAAATAATCAACCAAATGGAATTGGGAGAAAAGCCCCCACCAACTGCAAAGAGTGAACTCCCCGAACTTGGCTTGTTGCTAAGGGAGTGGAACAAGTTCATTCTCAAAGATGGAGTCCTCTATCGTACAAGACAAGAGGGAGCACAAACACAATACCAACTCGTGCTACCCCAAGAGTTAAGACCCCTTGTCCTAAAAAGCTTACACGACGACATGGGGCACATGGGTGTCGAAAGAACACTGGATCTTGTGAGAAAGCGATTCTATTGGCCCAAAATGGCCTCAGACATAGAACTTAAAGTCAAAACCTGCAACCGTTGCACCCGCCGTAAAGTCCATCCAGAGAAAGCCGCGCCGCTTGTGAATATCGTTGTCACACGACCGCTTGAACTAGTGTGCATCGACTTTCTAACATTAGAGCCAGATTCAAGCAATACTAAAGATGTATTAGTGATAACAGACCATTTCACTAAATACGCGCTTGCTTTGCCCACTCCAAACCAAAAGGCGCGCACAGTTGCCAAATTCCTCTGGGAAAACTTTATCTCACACTACGGTTTCCCTGAGAGACTACATAGTGATCAGGGCCCGGACTTCGAGTCCCGCACGATAAAAGAGCTCTGTTTACTAGCTGGCATTCAAAAGGTTCGAACTACACCTTACCACCCGAGGGGAAACCCTGTTGAACGCTTCAACAGAACGCTTCTCAACATGCTTGGTACTTTGGAGAACCACAAAAAGACCCACTGGCGTGATTATGTCCGACCCTTAGTACACGCTTATAACTGTACTAAAAACGAGGTGACAGGGTTTACCCCATATGAGCTTATGTTTGGCCGACAGCCAAGGCTCCCTGTCGACCTCGCCTTCGGTCTGCCAGTCCATCATCAGTCAGGTTCCCACTCTGAGTATGTTCGCAACCTTAAGTCACACCTAGAATCCAGCTACAAAATCGCAACTGAAATGGCAAAGAAATCAGCAGGTCGCAACAAAGCAAGATTTGACAAACACATTGTTGACTCTACCTTAAAAGAAGGAGATAGAGTTCTTGTTAGAAATGTTCGCATAAGAGGCAAACATAAGCTAGCCGACAAGTGGGAATCCGAAGTCCATGTTGTAGTGAAACAGTCGAACAACCTCCCTGTTTATGTTGTAAAGCCTGAGGCAAAAGAAGGTCCTCAAAGAACCCTCCATCGTGATTTATTACTGCCATGTGGTTTCCTTTCCACCAACACAAATGAAACAGGACAACCAATAAAAGACAAACTCAAGCGACCCAAAACACGTCAACAAACAGAAAGTCATGAACAAGAATCAGACTGTGAAGAATCCGATTCTGGCTACTTTTATGACTACCAAGACCTGATAGTGGAAACCAAAAGTTCATACTCACCTGATACGGACAAACATGCAAATGATGTCAAACAAAGTTCTTCAGAAATGCCCAACGCTTTCTCTGAATACAGAATATGTCAAAAGACACCGGATGAGACAAACTTACCTGATGAGTCAAACTTACCCGATGAGACAAATCCACTGAATGAGATCTTACCTGAAAAGAATCCTGAAGAAAATGACAAAGAGACAGAGACAGTCGATACTTACCCTGAAAAAGAAAACCTACCTGAAGAACCAGTGTCAACCAATGACTTCCCTGAAATGGACAGCCAATCTAAAGACATTCCTGACTTTCCTAACGAGACCACAGCTGACACAGACCAGTGCCCAGATGTCACTGACCATTGTGACAGTAACTCTGACTTCCTAAGACGCTCAACCAGACGTAGGGAACCAGCTCAGAGACTGACTTATCCTGAACTAGGCAACCCACTAGTTTCTGTGGTCCAGTCACTCTTCCAGGGCCTAGCCATAGCATTTACTGAATCCTTGAATGGCCCTAGAGTGTTTAAAGTTGAAACTGTATGAAACATGTACGAGGACGTACATAGGAAAAGGAGGGGAGGATGTAACCCCCGTTACAAATAAACACTGGTGTAACTGGACAAAACCTGACAATAAATAACCTTATAAATATTCATAAATAACCTAATTAAATATTCGCTTAAAACAGTTAAAAAACTACGTGACATTAAATATATAATTAGTGGGATTTACAATGTTATTATAAAAAGTTACATTGTAAACCGTTATCAATATAACTGATTCAAGACGCTCTCAGCGTATGCCCCTCCCCCACCTGGCCGAGGCTCAGTCAGCGGCAGGAGTCTGAAAAGAGCGCACGGGCGAGTAGAGCAGTGCAGCCGTTACGAACAAAACTGACCCAAACTACACCGAAAAGTGATCTTACACACCGTTTGCCTTGCCGGGTTGAGGGAGGAGTGTGTCTACGAGACGTGAAACCTTTGGGAGTAGTCTCGGTGAGTTATTTATTTGGAAAGTTTTTGTTTGTTGCTCAGCATTTGAAGCTGAAGTTGACGCAAACTTATTTATTGTACAGTGTTTGTCGCTGCGGTTAAACGAGGCCGATGCTTTTGCTTGAGACGGCAGAGAGCAAAGAAACGGTAACAATATATTTGCTCTTTTATTTTTATTTCTCTTGTCCAGCATTTGGTGCTGAAGTTAATATAAATGTATTCTTTTACGCAGCGTTTGTCGCTGCGGTTAAACGAGGCAGTTACGCTTTTGCCCGAGACGGCAGGGACCAGATAACGGTAACTTAACGTTTTCTGCATTTCTACTTTTATTTCTGTTGGTCACAATGTTGATTATTTTTACGGTGGTTTGTTCATTTTATGTGGAAAGAAGCTTTATTTCCCAGTAACAGTAAGCGGCTCAGCTAAAAACAAATCGTCGCCTCTCTTTTTTTGTTTCTCTCTCAAGTTACGTGCCTCCGCAGCCTTGTAAGCGGATGGATTTGTGTTTTTATTTGAA
The DNA here is from genome assembly GCA_007210695.1 of Neogobius melanostomus. NCBI lineage: Eukaryota > Metazoa > Chordata > Actinopteri > Gobiiformes > Gobiidae > Neogobius > Neogobius melanostomus. The sequence continues at coordinate 1,125,709 of VHKM01000232.1, read as the reverse complement.
TGTAATTTTATTTTGTGCTAATTGCGATCCTTGTTGGCCTGCTCCACAGGCCAGGTTTTATCCCCACCCCGAGAACACCTCAGTTCTTGGAGTTGGATCGAGTTCTTGGACCCAGGATCGAGTCGAGACCAAGGCGAGCCACCCAACGGAACATTCTCAGGATCAACGGCAGCGTCTCGCGAGGCGCGCGTGGTCCGCATTCCACCAAAGAACCTCACTGACTCCCAGACCAAGGTTTGAGGAGCGTTTGTGGAGTTTTTCCAACGGATTTGAGCGCACGTTAAAGGGCGCCTACATTGAACTCAGAACATATCCACAATTTAAGTTTGCTAAGTTTTTGGACAATTAGAAGCCATTTTCTTTTTGTTATTGCTTTGCAAGCCAAATTGTTTACTGGATCCTTTTGATAATTGTTTTATTTATGTATTTAAAGGGTACCTATGGTGTCATTTTTAAAGTGACAAAACGTGTTTGAAAATTGAAAAGAGTGAATAATATAAACCTGAAACCAAGATTAAACTTAAATTAAAGTAATTTAAGAATAGGTTTAAATTAAAAACACTCAAAGTAACTAAATGACCGGTCATAAAACAAAACTTGTTGAAATGAGGAAATAAGTGAAACATACCTTTTTTTATTGAACTCATCTCAAAGTTTAAACAATACAAAGGTTTAACAGGTAACTAACAGAAGTGCCCGTATTAATGTTTGATGTTTGTCTGTCCTTTTTATTGTCTATGTAAAGTAAATTGCCGGCTTTTCCATTTAAACGTACTGACTTTGGCTCTCATTTTGGATTACACACCACTCCTTTCGAATCTAGAACTGGTCCATACCCTACAGTCCTTTGCCTAACAGCGTAGGTGTTACAATAAGGAAAGGCAAGGCAAGTTTATTTGTAGAGCACAATTCATACACAAAGCAATTCAAAGTGCTTCACAGTTGCATAAAATTACAAGAAAACAGATAAAATCAATAAAACATCAACATAAATGTATCAATTACAGATAAAATACTTTCGGTTTTTATATTCACGTGTAAAAAGAGCTGTTTTCTGCCTGGATTATTTTGAACACTGTCAGAGTTTTAGCTGCATGAAACTGAAACGCAGCCTCACCGTGTTTATTATTGACTCCGGGAACCACCAGGAGACCCCTCCCTGAAGTTCTCAGGGCCCGAGATGGTTCATACGGCTCTATCATGTCAGAGATGTACTTTGGTGCTAAACCATGAAAAGACTTGTACACAAGCAGAGCTGTTTTAAATTCTATTCTCTGAGTGACAGGAAGCCAGTGCAGAGACCGGAGCACTGGACTAATGTGGTCGTATTTCCTGGTTTTTGTCAGGACTCGAGCAGCAGCGTTCTGGATGTACTGCAGCTGTCTAACAGTGAGCAGGCCGTTACAGTAGTCTAACCTGCTGGAGACAAATGCATGGATAAGTCTCTCTAAGTCTGGTTTTGACACTATTCCTCTGATCTTAGCAATGTTTTTCAGATGGTAAATACCGTGTTTGGCTGTGATGCTCCGATAGGACAAGGTAAGATAAGTTTTTATTGTTCTCTAACAAGCTTTTTTGTTTTTTCTCGAGTTACTGTGCTCCAATTGTCAAGTGGGAAAGTTTGATGACATATACAGCAAATAATTTCAGCTACGATTTTTAAAAACCCGAACAGTGTGGTTATATTTATGCTGTTGCAAATCAATGTTTCATTGTTTCATTGGAGCAACTTTAGAACCACATACTGTAGCAAACATCTACTGTTTAGGCTCCACTGCTGCGCTGGAGCGAGACAGTGGTTGTGCAATAGAGAACAACGAAAGGGTTAAAAATAGTAATGTTAATGTTAATGTAATGTTAACAGTATTGTAGTGCAGTGGGTTTTCTTTTTTTTCCCCCCAACACTCTTTCCACTTTCCAACCCAGTTACTCCATGATCACACCCCCCGTATTATTGTAACTCTAACCAAATCCCTTTTCCTAGCCCTAACCCTATAACCTTAAACATTTGTATAATGGCAATATTAACTTAATAAAGCCAACTGAAAGAGCTGTATTTGGAGTGACACCCGATGAGAATACGCAGGGGCGTGGCTTATGGCTTAACTTGGTTGGAAATCGGAATGAGGTTCCTGGCTAGTACTTTAAACGCTGGTAGAGTAGAGTAGGGTAGGTGGAATTGAGCCACCTACCCTACTCATGACAACAGAAATGAACTAATACAACAACGCAATACAAAATAACACATTAACTAGCAAAGAGGTTTAGTCCGTCGCCATGTGGTTGCCAGGATGCGCTATGTAACGTGCAACCAGGAAATAGTAAATCTCAACTTATATAGGGCTTTTCCTCCACGCAAAGTGCTAAACAGCAAGGAACCACTCACCCGTTCACACTCTCATACATACACCAATGTATGCAGACACTAGATGCAAGGGTGGTGAAGTGTTTTGCCCAAGGACACTGATGGGGAATTATAGAGTTAATTCGGCCCTCACACATTGCCCTTATCGTACTGCTAAATCAGTACGATATGATAAGGGCAATGTGTGAGGGCCGCATTAACTCTATAATTCCCCATCAGACACAACAACAGTAATAATGATTCATTATTAATACTTGGCCAACACAAAACACACATTTAAAGCATTGCTCACATTTCATTGACAAAAATGTACGGTTTCATAAATCTATAGGAACAGCTTACTGTATAACAGGGATCTCCAACCAGTCCCTCTCCAGCCCTTTTGTGGTTCCTCGCCCAAGGCTTCCAACATTTCTACACCCTCTTGATAATCACATTTTAAATGTATTTTCTCTGGGTGGTGAGCATTTTGAACAGAATCTGCAAAGTTTTAGGTATTGGTACATAAAGTACATGTAAAGTCATTTTTGTTGAAATAGCATATTAGACAAGCCTCTTTGATGCATTAATAGCTGTCTGTCACTTTTGTTATGTAAAAGCTCATCAAAAAAGGTTGGAGACCCATGGATTACAATATGTAGTTAATATAAGTGCTTTTCTTTTATGTAATGCATGTGCTCAGATACAGTACAGGAGTGTATTTCATGTGATTCATTTGCGATTAATTCATAATTAATGCACTAATCATCTTTTGATTCATCGCGAGTTAAAGCTTTAACTTTGACTGCCCTAGTTATTAGTGAAAAAGGCAATTAAAAGGTTAAATTTGGACTTTTTTTGGGGGGTCAAAACTGTCCGATCCGCCTCTATATTAATTCAAATATTTATCATAGATTCATTAAAGTGCCCTGTGAGCAGCTCCTGTTGTGATATGGGCTATACGAAACAACTGATTATTTATAATAAAACATAGTTAAGAGATGTTGTTGCAACAGTGGATGATAAACCACTTTTTGAGAAAGCAGGCTCCAAAGTTTAATTTGTGCACTTTCACGTTTGGTATCTTCCATAAAGGAAAATATTATTTGGATGATGACGTTTCAGAAGTTGAGAGCTTTACAATGGTATCAGGTATAAGAGGTTTTGTAAATGGCTTTTGTCAAGAAATCACGATCGCAACATTCCACCTTGTCCCATGCTGTATCCAAAGGTGCAAGTCGTCAAAATGTCATGTAACACGTGGTTGTAACTCAGAGTTAAGGCTTTATGTAGAATAGAAGGCCAATGTTATTACTGATTTTCTTGTCATAAGAGGTGAGTTTGGTTTATTCTTTTTTTTTTTTTTTACTTTGACATCAAAACTAAGATGGTGTCTTAATGTCTGAATCAATGTTCAGGTTCATTCAGGAAAATAAAGCAACAGACTTTGTTGTTTTTTTTCAATTAAACTTTATTGGAGCTGTACAGTAGATATTAGCAAAACTATCAAGAACTGAGAGGAATTATTCAGTAGCCTATCTCCACTGTTTCAGCTGCCGTTCTCCATGAGGTGTATGCAGCAGGAGGATTTCAGAAAGTGGGGACCCTTTTCATCCATACCTTCTTGTGGTGTTGTTAGTTTTCTAATCTTTACCAAAGTTTCTCTTTTTCCAAATGGATTTGATACTCAGATTTCTTAGGTAAGCAAAATGTAATGAATGAAATATTTGTTTTGTATGTGTGTTGTTGTATGTGTTTTGTATGTGTGTTGTTGTCGTTTTAAGTTTTTAGCAAATAGTCTACTGTTTTCTCAGAAGCATTACGTTTTATCAAAAAACAGAGCTAACTTTTAATATGTTTTCATGATGTGAGGCGACCTTGAGAACCTAGAAAGGCGCCAAACAAATAAAATGAATTATTATTTATTATTATTAATTTGTTTTCTTCATAAATTATCTTTGTAAAGTTGTCCATTTGTAGAACACTTTATTTGTGTTCCCTGCTTATTCTACAGTACACATCCAGTGTAGCCACACAAAGCACTGTATGATGGTAAGAGAAATCAAAATGTCAGACCCTATACTCCCATCAAAAGAAATCAGTGCAAAATCAATAAGGAACACAAACAGCAGCAGAGCAGCCAAAGGGCCAGGCTGTGCTTTTATAGATATATATAATGATGTTTCTCCAGCTCTCCCAATGTGGGTGCCAGTAAATAATCCCTTTAGACAATTTACTGTTGTTGTTGTGTTGTTTTTTTAATCATATGTTACCTTTCACTTGTGGCACAAAGCAGAACAAAGAAAAGGAAGTACAAACCAACATGTCCTCCAAATGGTCTTGAACATAAGTAAATGTAGAATACTAAAGTGGCTTTCAGTGTGGTGTAACAGAGTCAAGCAGCACAGCTGCAGAGAGAGCAAAAGAGATATCTCTGGGGAAGGCACCTGTGCTCCCTTCTTTGCAAAGCAGGAGAAGGGAGGCTTCAACACTTAGGCTTCTAAATCCATAGCTCACAGAGGCATCTGCACAGCATATGGAATTTAAAAATATTAATGTTAATAATGTAAATAATGATGATTTTGTGTTTTTATTATTTGTGAGTTAAAAAGTCTGCCTAAAGTTTATATTATTCCATCTTCCATTGCCACGTGAACTCACATGAAAGTATTGCTGTGTGACTTTTATTCCAAGCCATTATTATTAATTCACGCAACCCATGTCTCCAATTATGTTTTGCTTGTCTTTTGCCACAGTGGCAGAAATGCTTGCAGGAATAAAATGCAATGCCACTTCAATGCCAGCGCTATTGCAAAACCTCTGAAAAGAGTCTTTATGGTTAGCAGTAAAACCCCAATAAAAGGCAAGTGACATTTACCATTGCAGATAATGAGCTTTAGAAAACTGTAAATGGACGTAGTGATACTGATTGAACAGTTATGATCTTACACTGCATTGCGTGTTTGTCCACCTCATGGTAATGACACCCCCTTTTCTGGCTTTATTACATCCTATTATATAAGATTACGCCCTCCTTATGTGCAGCTGTGCAGTATTTATAGGTAGGATCATAGTCCGAGTCCTCTTGTATGAGTCAGGATATTCCTTTGTTACCTTGGGAATTTCAATTTGTTTGTCCAATCCCAGAGTTCAATGCAGGCTCACTCTGAGAATCTGTCTGCTTGTACGATTTTTCTGTTTGCCTATTGGCTCATGGTCAACTTGTCGACATCCTGCCCGTGCACCATGTTTGTTGAGTGTTTTTTAATGATCCTTCAGTGTGATTCCTTTGGTAATGATATCTTCCTAAGCAGGGCGCTCAACATCATGCAGACCTCATTCGTTGGTGTTGGAACAGGAGGATAAGTGGGAGAGCAGCAGGGAGAACATGCAGAAAAAGACAAAAGTAGAAGGCTTCTTATAGCAACAGCAACCATGTTCTGCTTGTAGCCGCAGAGGTCTTTGATATTGGAAAGCTAGTGGTAGAGAAAACAAACTTCTCAAGCCATCCGGGAGACAGAATCTGTCAAGCATGTTCCAGGAGCTCCCTGGGGCCTCCACTGGATCATGTCCGAAACACTTCCCTAGGGAGGCAGAATGGAGGCATTCGAAACAGCTGACCCAAAGCTCCTGACCATGGGAACCTAGATTGACGGGTAAATCCAGAGCTTCGCCTCTCAGCTGAGCTCCTTCTTATCTCTTCAATGCAGACTGCACCAATCTCTCTGTGCATTCAACATAATTACAATCTCATTATGGTGATGATGATTATTAAATTACTATAGGATCACACATTTCCTTCTTAAAGTTATAGTAAGACTACAAAATGAGGACAGAAAGATACATTTCAAAAGTAAGAAAGAGAAAGACATTTCAAAAGTAAACGTTAGAAAGAATATATTTTTGCTGGCCCAGGCCCAAAGCAATCCATTAGTGTTTTTAAACATTTAAACTTACAGACTATCACTCTAACAAAACAATAAACAGAAAATCCTGTAGATATACAATCTAATACAAAGAATGAGAGGGGACGGTCTATTGCAATCAGTTAAGGGGTACTTGCCTGAAACTGTCAAACTGCTAAGCTCCCAAGAGTCTACAGGAATATGTTGAGAGGTTTTAATTGCACTCTGTACCTTTTGGGGGGATTAGAAATGAAGATAATCCTAAAATACTTGTTATCGTAATGTCATATAATTCCATTAGGATCCTTTAGCCCCTGCTGGGACACTGGGGTGTTTCTGAACCCCCATCGTGAACAGATTGATTCCATTTAAAGCCCTCTGTATTCCTTCACCATATGTTCTCCCGAATAGCTTTGCAAATCTTCAAGTTGTGAATGGCACCTATTTTAATGATGTTTTAGCTCGTAGACAGAGCAAGGTGAAAGGTGGTGAGAAGCAGGGAGAAACATTCAGCAAATAGTCAGAGCTGAGATTCAAACCCACAATGTTGAGGACTGAACAGTGTCTGCCATACATGGGTATGAGGCTGCTGCCTCATACCCATTTGCCTATTGACTTTTTTAGCACATGTTTTTTTCATTATGTAAACAGCTATTTATTAATTCATGAGAAAAATAAAATGATAAAAATGAATACAACTTCTCCTAATAGTATGACACTATTAATCTTAATTGTTGCTGTTCCTAGAACTGCACTTTTCTGAACTGAGATGTCTGACGTCTTCCAGCTCTCCCTTTTCTCCAGTTTCTCGTGTTCCTTTTATCCTGATGCCATCACTTGGTATTGTCAACCACAGCAGCTCACCTCTTCTGTTTGTATTTCTACAGATACTGTTACAGCCAGCTTGGCAACAGTCTGTATCCATCTGGGGGAACACATTCTAAATTTTGAGGGGGTAAAGGACCCTTAAAATATTACCATACCACCATACCAACTTTATTAAAAGCTTTACAGTTGGCCGTATACACATCATAAAACAACAGAAGAATTAATAATATTATTAAATATTTTGGCTTATCCTTCAATTCATCACATGAGTCCAAAAGTGTTCTTGAGTGAGTTACAAATTAGATGGTAACTGTTTGAAACAATTTTCTGTAAGCAGTGGAGATCTGATACACATGTCAATGTATTTCCAACAAAATCCTTAACTCTTTGCCTGCTAGAGTCACGCTCTTCCCACACTCTGCGTAGAGCGGAGTTCAGAAGCATGTTGCTGTTTTTCTCTGTCTGCAACAGGTGCTCGCCACTGAGCCGGCTTCTAGTGCCCCACCTCCCAGAAGCCATCACAAGGTTTGTTTGCATGTAGCTGGAACTGGGGCGGGGGGTGTACAAGCAAACTAGATCCCTCACTATACTTTTATATTAAAAAGCTAATTCTCGTTAATGGCAGTTAAAGAGTTAACATGCTAGTTGAAAGAATAATTTGTTGACTTTGTACTTCCTATTTAACCAGACAGTGAAAGAAATGATCCATGCTTGATTATTATATTATTTTGTAATTATTGTGTTTGTAATTGTTGATCCATATGACTCCAGAGCTCCAGAGCTCCTCCAGAGCTCCTTGTGGCAATTTGCCACAATGCGCAAGGGCAAATGCAAATGATTGCATTTAGCAAGCACTGTTATATTTATCTCGACTATGTGAAGTAAACCTGCGCAAGAAATTAGTACGTTGAGAAGCAGGTGTAAACTTTTGTGCAGAACAATATAATGCAGTTTGTACCAATGTGGCGTTCTGAACATTTTCAGATGTTTGTATCTGGCTCATTTACAACAATGAAAAAATAACTAGGTTGTTTTGTCATAAAGACAGTACACTTTACCTGCGACCTTGTTTCCTTTGGCTGTACATTGAACTGCAGTTCACAGCCGCTGTCCATTAAAAAGGCTTCATGAGTCTGACCCATGTCCTTTTAAAGTCCTTAATCCTTATGAAATCCGTGGGGTCCGTGCACAACGGCGACGGCGTATTGAGGAGGCACGCATGATGTGAGCATGATCGCTCACATCCCCGCGCGTCTCCAAAGTGCGAGTCCGTACACGTGTATTCCTGCTGGATCAATATTATCTGCTTTTATAGGAGTCTATGATAAAAAAATAAATAAATAAAAAAATAAAAAAAATCATAATCTTGGGACAAACATTCAGTGGCACTCAGCACTGTTTCAGTTTAAGTTCCAGATATGACCGTGGCCTGAGCGCTCCAAACGCGCAGCAGCTGACACCCCAGACACACCGGCCGCGTTTTTGACGCGTTTCTGACCCTGTTCTGTAGCCTGGCTAACGCCAGACTAAAATCACAAATGATGATGTATTTAGTCTGGGGACCACCAATTCATTTTCTCGTAGGAGAGGTGTGGTTTGCGATTGTCCATAGCCGTTTATTGGGCTGACTGTCTATCATGCATCTGCACGTAGCCATAGCCAATCGTATCATGGTATCAGATGACGTATGATGTACCGGCTGTACATTTTCGAGCGAAACTATTTAGAACACGTTCTAAAGCTTGATCGAAAGATGGCGTCGCGTCTGCTGCTGTCATGTTGGATCCGTAAATACACTTTTTTTTATTTTAAGCCGTAAACTACAAGCTTCCGTGAGTCGAATAACACGTCATCGTCTTGCCGTCCCTCCTCGTTCTGTGATTGGTCCCCAAATCCATGCGAAAATTTCGGCCATGGTCCCCAGGCTGTTGTGAAGTTCGAAAGGATTCGAGCGCACACAGCAGTCTGGCGTTAGCCAGGCTACCTGTTCTGTGTAAATGCATTGCCTTTTTGACGCGTTTTGACATAGAATCATTGACGATGGATTGAAGCGGCCACACTGAGCTGTGCATAACGTACACCAGGGGCAACGCACAAGACGCATTCCTCAAAATAGAACCAATCCTATTTTTCCATGCATGCGTCAAGCGTTGTGCGATATGTTGCCGGTGTGTTTGGGGTCTGATATGTGCTCCTCGGACCAGTGCATGGCTACCGATGGATGAGCACATGGAGGGTTTGGAGGTTGTTGTTGTTTCCCCTGTACCAACATGTGCACGTACACGATTAAATAATTCAAGGCAACAGACACAAATCACAGGAAATATCTATAGGCTATTTTTTTAAAGCCAAGAGGATTGATTTGTTATAATAATAATTAGTTTTTTTATTGATTGGGGACATCTGTCATTTATCAATCATAACTTTGTAAATGTTCCCTCAACGGAGCAGTCAGGAATAAGAGCTCGTTTGCATATCATATTTGCGGCACTTATAATACGCAAAGTTTCTAATAGTACATCAGGTGCATCACGCCCACAAAATAGCACTTGCTCATTTTTAGTACTACTCACAATTTAGACAGGAGAGGATATTTTGCTCCTTCTATCATTGCACTTTCAGACAAAGCCAAAGGGATGAAACTATAGCGATGAGCACGAATGGTACGTGATAATGATAATATCACAAGCTCCCGGCTTGAAATATGGGGTCTACAGGAAGTGACAGCAAAAGGCTGCTACAGATGTCTTCCCACAGAATGTAATTTCACCTCATGAGGAGGGTGAAGAGGACTATCAGCTTTGGAGGTTGAGTGTCCAGGCAGCGATATTGGAGTTTTTATATCTGGGAAATAATAATGAGATATAGAAGTGAAAATGACAGTAATACTTCAAAGGCATCTGCACAGCTTTATTTCCAATATGACAAATGTGTGGGGCTAGGAGGTCCTCTTTAAAATATTCCAAGATAAAAACGGAACTGAAACACGAGTAGTGGCAAAATGTACAAAATTAATTAGAATTTTAACAGTATTACAGTAAAACAACATTTATGAATTCACTAATTTAAAACATCATTTAGTGACAAAATCCAAACACCATTATAAATTAGCTGAAGTATACTGTAGGTGGAAATCTAGAAGCACACAAACATAATCCAATTGGTGGAAACAAAACAAACCAATAAATAAATCTCACCTCTTCCGAAATCATGTCCTTTCAGTCTGCTAATAAAAGGCCGTGGCAGAAAAGGACACAGAAACAGGGGGCATACCAGTATAGGAAACTAGAATGCCCTAACCACCGAGATACACAGAAAATAATAATATTTGAAATAAAAATAACCACAGAAATATTAAAAGATACAATGGGGTTTCGATTCAAATTTCGATGAAATAACACCTGCAACGCCACCTCTGATAACCTTGACAGAAACTAGTCTGTGTGGCAGGCTGCTGAGTGAAAGACCACCTCTGTCCTCCCAAGTCCAAGTATTTTAAATAATTTGTGCCCACTGTACAGAATCAGGCCTGTCCAAAGACACTGGTGACTTGCATTTCTCTGATTCTGGCCACATCAGCACCCTCATGCTTTTCTGGCCTTTCTGCAACTTCTGACACCATCAACCACCCGCTTCTACATTTCCACAGAGGGGCTCTCTCATCAGCAGTGGTCCAAGATTCAACACCCAAAGTGAATGTGTGAGATACAAATGGACTTGAACATGGTTAACTTCAAAATACATGCAAATAAAACACATTGCAAATTGCTTTATTGTTATGTTTGTTGGCAAAATTAGACAGACAGACAGACAGACAGACCAAAATAGTTCTTCAATCTGTCCTTGGAGCATCTCAGAGAGAGGCCTGATCTTGGAGAGCGTCCTCTGCTCCACCACCTTCTGCACTGAGTCCAGGCCCAGTCCAACCACCGAACCCGCCTTCTTAACAAGCTGGTTCAGCCTCTGAGTGTCCCTTTTCCTTGCACTGCCCCCCCCCCCCCCCCCTTTTTTTTGTCTTCAGCTTCCCAAAATCACTGATTACATACTTAAATGGAACATTTAAAATGGAAAAAGCTGCCAAATATTGATTATCACTGGTGCCAAATCTAACTTCAAAATCTTTTTGAAGCTCTGTTTCCCCCACAGATCCATAACCTAGAGTTATTTTTGACAGCAATACCTCCTGCTCACACCTCATCACTCACACAGTCCACCACACAAAAGTCCACTATTGACTTAATGCAACAACTTGGCACATTATCCCAAATAAAAAGGAAAAGTCTCCCGCTGCGTCCTTTGCAGTGAGCATCAAAAGCGGAACTGCACGTCCAATTGAAGTTATTTTTCCTCATACGTATGGAGGATTGAAAGTGCCACAATTAAATAAATAAATACACCATTAAATAATTAAATAAATGCGTCATTAATATATTAAATGTTTCATTCATTAATTAAATATGGAATTAAATAAATAAATGCACCATTAAACCATATAATTATTTATCTATTTAATTAATTATTTCATGGTCCTGTGTTGCAGTGTTTCATGAATTAATTGTATCTGTCTAACTCGCCCATCAAAGTTTGAGGGGTTGGTCCTAACACCTGATTGGTCAGCCTGCTCATAGAGTCAAGGCAAATCAATTCCAGAATAATGGATTGATGCAGACTAGTGAACTAAACTAAACACAAGCCTCGGGCAAGTAGACCCGGTTCTGTTTGAGCAAAGCATCGGAACCGTACGTCTGCTTCATTATCGATGCTCCCGCTCTGAAAACACTCTTTTTGCGCTGCGGAGCTAAACGCACGTGTGTAATGACATAGCTCTCCGGTCTGTTGACGCTGCTTCGAAGTAAGCAGGGAAACATCGGCCCAATCTCAATTCTACCCCTTAGCCTCCGTTTCACCTGTCCCCTCCGTTTTGCGCGTTCACGAAAGAGTGTCGTCAATTAAAACAGTCCATTGTTATAAACGTGTCAGTTATACGTTTCACTTTGCTGCTGCGAACGCTCAGTTTATTTGCGCTGTATTGTATCTTTCCAAACTTTCAATACGTCGCTATTGACATGATACACGGGGTTCAGTGCCTCGCTGTCTCCCCATGCCGCTGTGCTCTGAGCCCAGGTCCGAGGCTGCCTGCCCCCAGTCTGAGCGCAGCGCACCTCGGCAGCCTCCGCTCAGGCCCGGGGCTCAGAGCGGAGGCTGCAGCTGCCTGTCCCCGCCCTGAGGGAACAGGCTGGTCTACCTCTGCTCCGGCACGAGCACACCAGCCCCCGCTCAGGCCCGCGGCTCAGAGCGGAGGCTGCGGGTGCCTGTCCCGCCCTGAGAGGGAAGGAGAATGTGCCGCCGGATGAAGCAGAAATAGATGAAAATCTGTAGGGTCCGAGTCCTGTTGTTTAGGTGTTACAAAACAGCATCAGTCTGTTACAAGTTACAGACACTTGATGAAAAGTACAAATGTTACCATTATATTTGAGGCTGAGTGCCAGCAGGAGCTGCAGTATATTTGGAAACTTACTTTATTTAATTAATATTTTTTCTTGGGAAAACTAACAATGTGTCTTTTTTGATAGAGTTTATCGAAAGCACATTCATTCCCTGCTTTTCCCCAACACACAGACAAGTCAGGCATCGATAAGAGAATCGATAAAGAATCGAATCAATAGGTAAAATTATTGATGGCATTGATATAAATAAAATCTTATCAATTCCCATCCCTCCTCATGAAGGTCCTCCATCAGCGTAGCCGCCATGTTTCCAAACACTTCAGGCCAAAGCAATGGATTAGAAAAGATTTGAGTTAATCAGGCTTTAGCCCCGCCCACAACTTTTGATGGGCGAGTTTGACAGATACAATTTATTCATGAAACACTGCAACACAGGACCATGAAATAATTAATTAAATAGATAAATAATTATATATACATTTTTACACAGAATCATTGGTAATTTAATGAATTAATGAAACATTTAATAATACATTGATTTATTTATTCCATATTTATTTAATTAATGACACATTTATTTAATTATTTAATGGTCTATTTATTTATTTAATTGTGGCACTTTCAATCCTCCATACACACGTACACCCCTCCTTCATTACTCGCCTCACTGCTGAAAACTGCACATTAGCCCAGACAAATCAGTCTACACTATGGGGTCATTTATCAAAGCAGGTGCTGAATATCGGATGCAAAAATAAAATCTGCTATTTTGTGAGAATGTTGCACTTAATTTACCATTTGAGGTTCAGGCCCCCAAATCTGATATGCAAATAAGACAATGCAGTGTGAGTAAATAATGCATAAATGAGTCTGCAGTTGATCCACTTTAGCACGTGCTACTCGCTTTGCACATGAGCAAACACTTAAATGACCCCCTATATGAATCTAGAATGAAATAAAGTGCACCCTGCATTGTGTAAGAATGTGTCATCCCCTTTAATGTGTGAATAATAGTGAACTGAGTCACTCAAAATCAAATCTGTATTGATTATTCACACTATAGTTTGAAAGACTGACACTATTTTCTAACGTATTCCCGCAAAGTACTCTAAATTGTTCCTTAAATCATTTCTGACAAAATGTACAAACAATGAATGTGGAAAAAAAGAGTCCAATTGTAAACAAAACATTTTGAGACAAATCTCGCACTGAAGTCATTTATTTCCTCGCAGTTTAGTGAATTCCTTAGAATTTAGAAGGTCCTGTGATCACTTTAAACAAGGCACCTTAAACCTTAAACAAGGCACTTCTATTTATTTGTACAGACTTTTATTGTACAGTATTTTACCCTTAAGCTTTTAATGTGGCATTGTTTGTTTTTATATTGTCTTTTTGTGTGTCTTTTTATGTGTTTGGCATATCGCACTTTGAGCTCTTTGCCCTTTTTTTCCCCAATGTGGTTGTTTAAACTGCAAATGGCCAATAAAATGAATCTGAATCTGAATCTGGGTTCGATTCCCACCTGGCAGGGGCCTTTCTTTGTGGAGTCTGCATGTTCTCCCTGTGTCTGTGTAAGTTTTCCCTACCACTAAAACATGTAGAGGAGCTGAATCCTCCAGCCATGTGTCTGACCATCAGCAATCACCAATGACATAAAGCACCATTTTTGAAATAAAAACAGACAGAATGCGCCGTTAGGGGATCATTTACCAAGAGTATGTACAAAATTACTATAGCATGTGCACATTTTTTACTAATTTCTATATTGATGTGGGGCCCTAATTTTGTAAAGACTTACTATTTAGCACCTGTCTTGATAAATGAACCTCTCAGTATCTAAATATGGTCAAGTTTTTACCAGTCAGTGCAGTGTTTTCTTGGGCGGTTCGCACAGATCACTTCTCAACACAGTCTCACACTGAGGGGGTGTTTACACTGCTATGAAACCATGATGTGTTAGCTTTGGGTGCACGCATCGTTTACACAAACATCATGTCCTCTGATACAGGAAACACTGAACACTCAGGAGGAAGTAGTTTGATCTTTCTGCACGAGGTCGTTCTCAGCCACACAGAGAACAGTCACATCACAGCCACGTTAAGAACACTGATGGACTAACTCACAATCGTAAAATATGAGGTTTTCACAATTCTCACATTAATATTTAGTCAAATAAAGGTCTGTAAATAATGTGTAACTACAGGGGTGCCCAACCTTTTTTGACCCAAGATCTACTTTTCAAGTAGCCAACCTCCCGAGATCTACCAGTTCAGGGTTAACATCGCAAACCCGCACACATCGTTTACATCCTGCAGTAACTAACCTTACAACAAGTTTTCTTATTGTCACACAACTACTAGACATCACATCATAAACCCTTCCTCTCTCAAACACACGCAGACAAACTCCTCTCTATTAAGTACTTGTATCATCAGTAAAACAGAAATGTGCGTATCATCTGTCTGCGCTCAAAGGGGGAAATGGGCGGAGCAGACATGCAGGCACAGGTGCTGTACAGCACTCAGAGACTCACAGACGCTACAGCGGTTGTAGCCTCCCTGAGCCCACACAAGTTTAATAAAACACTGCCCAGAACGAGCTGCTCTGTGGAAATGAGCTTCTGCTCCCGGTTTAGCAACGTGACTCCTAAAAGTCCGCAAGGAAAATAAAGCACCTCACGATTGCGCACCACATCACAAGAGAAAAGAAGCGATCTAAATGCAAACGCAGTTTATCTGTCAGATTTAGACCAAATAAGGTCCAGAAGCAATTAGCATTGTTACTGAATTTTGCCCTTTATTTAGTGAGTTTAGGCATTGGAGTCGATCTATCGAGGTTTTTGAACCGGTATTTGTACAAACATTATTGGAACTCTACGGTCGTCTCATGCCCCCCTGTATACAGCTGGTCATCAAGTCTGACAGTCTTTATTTGTCTCTGCAAATGTTCCTTTTTTTTGTACAAATACCGGTTCAAAAACCTCTAACAATGTCTTGTCCCTTCCTAAACTCACAAAATAAAGGGAATGATTCAGTAACAATGGAGTAATGCAGTTATTTATGTTATTTACGACTGTTTACTCATACGTGAAATAACATGCATTTTCTTCCTTCTGCCAAACTAGGTAAAAATGACCTCATGCTGAAAATAATATGTCAGGGCGTTAGTTTGAAGCCTCATGATCTATCTATCTATCAAAACTTTATTTATAAAGCGCTTTTCATACAAGGTTGTAACGCAAAGTGCTTTACAGATTAAAAGCAGTTCCCGCCCACCCAACCACCCACTCTTCCAAATATAAACAGACAATAATACTGCTCACCCCACCCCCCTCCCTCCCCATAGCCACACCCACACACACACACACACACGCTGAGTCACAGGACGCCCAGCAGGGGTGCAGCAGAAACACCACACCTCCATCGGGGCACCCAGAGGACAGCGCCCACACAGCCACAGCCAACAGCCGCTCCCGGGGCAGAGGGCCCCCTCAGAGGGAACACTGGAGAGAAAATGCAATATGCAAATAATAACATTCAAATAAGATGAATAAAAACAAATATAAAACTAACTAAGAACCAATATAATAAGCTAATTATAAACATAAATAATAATAAAAATGAATGAATAAATAAGTAAATAGATATTAGCTGAAAGCTAAGCTAAAAGGGTGGTCTTAAGCCTACTTTTAAAAACATGAACGTTCTCTGCGGTCCTGAGCTCCTCCGGCAGGTCGTTCCAGAGGCGAGGACCGTAGTATTGGAAAGATGCCTCGCGGTGAGTCTTTCTGTTGACTTTAGGAATAACTAGGAGACCCCTGCCAGAGGAGCGAATGGGCCGTGAAGGTTCATAAGGTAAAAGCAGTTCTGAAAGATAAGAAGGACCAAGACCATTAAGACATTTAAAAACCGTTAGAAGAACTTTAAAATCGAACCTGAAACACACGGGGAGCCAATGCAGTGACTCTAAAACCGGTGTAATGTGGTCCCGCCTCCTGGTCTTCGTCAGGACACGAGCTGCTGAATTTTGTAAAAGTTGTAAACCTGAGATACTCTTTTTGGGAAGACCAGAGAGCAGGGCATTACAGTAGTCGATACGACTGGTGATAAAAGCATGCATTAGCGTCTCCGTGTTGGCCCGAGAGAGAATGGAGCAGACTCTGGCTATGTTCTTTAGATGGTAAAAACCTATCTTTGTGATATTCTTAATGTGTGGAATAAAAGTCAGCTCAGAGTCAAAAATCACGCCCAGGTTCTTCCCCTGTGAGGAAGGATTAAAAGACAATGACTGTAATTTGGGTAAAAGTTTCTCTCTCTGGGCCTCAGGACCGATGACTAAAACATTATGTGTATTAATAAAATCACTAAGTTGGGTAAAAACAAGTTTTTCTAAGATTTTGCTTAAAAATGGTAAGTTGGATACCGGTCTGAAATTGTTCAGATCATTAAAATCCAAATTGCTCTTCTTCAGTAGGGGCCTCACCACCGCCCCTTTAAAGGCAGCAGGGAAGACCCCGTCTGATGAGAGCAATTCATGATGATTAAAAATTCATCTCTAAAAGATCCAGAAAATGTTTTAAAAAGTGGGGTTGGGGTCTAAAAGACATGTGGTGGGCCTCACTGAGGAGAAAACTTTATCAAGCATCTCAGCATTAACCTGGACAAAACTGTGCAGTGTTTCCTCTGAAGGCAGACACTCAGATGCACTTAAAACCATATTATTTTGGGAGGATAAAATATTACATCTGATAGTGTCCACTTCCCCACGAAGTGGCCTGCAAACGCGTCGCAAAGGGAGTCAGAGACTTTAAAATGGGTATTGTTAAATTCCGGGTTGAATAAATCAATGATAAATCAACGATCAATGATTGTGGAAAATAAAATGTTGGGGTTATTTTTATGGATGCTGATTAGATTTTAAAAATAGTTATTGAGTGCGTTTCTTATTGCATTGTTGTATATTTTTTGATGCTGAGAGAATATTTGATCATTTATAGTTATGTTGTCCTTCCTCCATCTCCTCTCTGCTGCCCTGCATTTTCGTTTAAGTTTTTTAAGTTCTTCATTTCTCCATAGAGGAATGTGTTTTATGTTAATGTTTTTTTGTTTTAAGTGGAGCAACTGTGTCGAGGGCGAACCGTAGTTTGCTGTTAAATTTTCAATAATAAAATCAGGGGGAGCAGCTAAAACAAGAGGACATTTCACTAAAACATCAATCAAATTTGAGGCCACTTCAGGGGTAAGATTACGTTTCCTCACAGTTCTCACTGAGGTCTCCCGTTGGATAAAAGCGGTGACACCAAAAATCACACAGTAGTGGTCAGAGACAGCCAAGTCCACGACAGAGGACACAGTAGTGGACAGTCCATACATGATGTCCAGGTCCAGACTGTGTCCTCTGTCGTGAGTTGACTGCGTGACGTGTTGGGTAAAATCCATATAATGAAGAACATTTAAAAACTCGGCTGAAATGGGGTCTAAAAGGTTGTCTATGTGTAGCTTAAAATCGCCGATTAAAATGATCATATTAAAAGAGCTATGTAAAAATTCAGAAAATTCACTGATAAAAAGCAGGCAGTTTTTGGAGGGTCTATAAATAGTGACACATAAAATCGGGGGGTTGCTAAAACAATTGCGTGGTGCTCAAAGTTGTGTAGTGATCAAATAAAGTAGGTTTGGTGGCAATAGTATTTGTACATATAGAGGCAGTGCCACCTCCCCTTTTACCATTTCTGGTAGAAAAATTACTGATAAAAATTTTTTTATCAGGTTTTAAAATTAACATTAGAGAGGCCTCAGCGAGAACAAGTTTTGCATCTGCACCCAGCCAGGTTTCAGTTAAAAACAAACAATCAAGATTATTATCTAAAATCAAATCATTTACAATAAAAGACTTATTTATTTAAAAGGGCCATGGTTATTGTTATAGGGGATTGGACATTAACAGAAGTGTGTGGTGGTTGTGATTTGCGAACAGGTCTGAGGTTTAGTTTAGTTTATTAGTTTATTAATTTATTTCAACAGGGACAATGTGCATACACATTAATTAAAGATGCTTTGCACCAGATTTAGCTTGAGCTAGTTTCCATCTGCAGTCCCTGAGCAGGTGAGTCACAACATGTACAATATAAAATATATTTAACCACTCAAATACAAATATTCATTCATTCATTCATCCGTTACATCCATCAGTCCACATAGAATCATGCTAAAATTACTACATAAAACATCACTAACGGTCATATTTACATTTACAGCTACTGGTGTTAACATTGCGAGCGGTGGTTTTACCTTTGATCCGCTCTCTGCTGATTAAAACTGGAATATTCATTCTGGTGGGTGTGGAGGGGGACCTTCATGATGATTCTATGGTGAGTTCAATGTTCTGTGAGAGGAGGCGGGATCCGGAGAAGTTGGGGTGCAGTCTGTCTTGTTGAAAAAAATTGGGTCTGTTAAAAAAGGTTAAAAAGTTGTCCACATGCAGTAGGGGACATTATTGTCTCTGCAGTATTTCTTTAAAAATAGGTGAAGCAGCCTCACTCTGCTATATTTCCCATCCCCAAAACAGGGTGCAGAAAAAGGTCCAGAGATGATACAGGTTTTATTGTTGTTTCTGATGGTGTTGATGAGTGAGATGAAGCCCTGGTTGAGTTGCTCTGACTGCTGAAATTTGAGGTCGTTGGTACCAGCGTGAATGACACCTGTAGAGACTGACGGGTGATTGTGATCTATCTATCTATCTATCTATCTATCTATCTATCTATCTATCTATCTATCTATCTATCTATCTATCTATCTATCTATCTATCTATCTATCTATCTATCTATCTATCTATCTTACACAAGGCACGTTGCTGCTCTGCAACTTAATTTCTGACTTCTGTTCTGCATGTTTGTGTTTACATGGTGTGGGGCACGTCAGGGCTGTGTTGGAGATGATACTCTGAGGCGGGGGAAATGCTGAGCTCATCTCTACTTCGGGACAAAGTTAGCACAGTTTCAAAGGTGACATGTCACATTTAGCAATGCAGTGTCAAAATACAACAGAGACGGGCCAAACGATGTGATCACTGGTCAGACTCTTGATGTACAGCTTAGGGGTTGTCAAACAAATAAAAATAGACTTTAATCCCCTAAACCACGTGAAAAACAACCAAAACAGGTAAAACCTTTATTCTAAAGTCATCCTTTTTTTCGTGAATGCATCAAAGGATACAGTCCTCACATATTACTGTGAAATGTAATGTTTATTATGTTGAATGTGGGGCTCATAAGCTTCTTGCTTCAGCCTACTCCTTTTGAGCATCTGTGACTGTTTAATGTGTATCTTGTAATTTTGGAAAATTATGCTGCTTAAATAAACTAAAAAAAAAAAAAAAAAAGATTGTGGTTGCTGATCTAAGGTGTTGGCCTTGCTAAAATGCTGCAGGCCAGATTACAGAGCTAAATGGGCTGCATGTGGCCACCGGGCCTTAGTTTACCCACCCTTGTCACTGTGTGAATAGAGTTGAATGCTTAATTTGGCAGAAATTTCACACTGTTCTTACTCAGGTCAACTTCTCTATTTATGGGTGTTTTGGACTCTGAATCTAAATTGTGTTCATCACATAAATCCATCTAATGTTTTCTTTGCCCCAGGGTTGACCGTGTGCAGTAGAAGTTTCTGTATGTTTATGAAACAAAAGCAACTATTATGTACCTGAAAATACATTACATTTCATATAACTGCTGTTGAACATGAACACTGTGTGAGCAATTTAGTTGGAATTAGAGGAAAATATATTCACAGAAAATATTATAAGACCATCCGATAACACCACTCGTATGTGGGGCTTATAGCTACCACATCCCCATCAAAGGCCTCCATCAAATCAGAGAAAATGGTCTTACACAAAAAACAAACAAATCGTCCAGCAAATAAACAAGTCTGACGCATAGAACGAGATGCCTTGGGATGGAGAAAATCAATTTATTGAGGGGTCTGTCGAGCATTTGGAGGGGAATGTCTTCTGTTTTTGCCTGATAAGAACACTTCTGCGCTTGATTTGGTTATGCCAAGAAGAAGATTATCGGCTGGCAGGAGCAGCTGTAGGGCCTTACTCATTAAGTGGTGGGTTACTGCCAGTCCTTAAGACCACAGCCAAAAATGTAATGCATTGTAATTGGGGCTAGTCAAACAGTCAAAAAACACTTTGCACATTGGCGGGCTTTAGTTGACAAACAGGACTGAATAAATTGGATATTTTCAGTCCCATGTTGAACTATTTCCAATATTGTGTGTGATTTTGCTGGAACTGGGAATATTGAGGTGACCAAAGGAGTGCTTTTAAAATTGTGATTACATTGGCCTCACACACACTCTTGGTTGGCCAATGTTTCTTTTATAAATGTTTTAAGGGATTTAGGAGACTGCAGGTTGGTTTGTACTGGCAAATTAACAGTGATTAAAGGAGGCTCCCAAACAAGTTGTCCATTTGTCATTCATGATGGTTGGTCTTGTGGTGACACATTTCTCTTATGTGTCAATCATGTGGTCTCTATATTTGCCTTTTCATTTAGCTTTATTTGTTTTGAAGGGAAAAAAGACACACATTTTTTTCATATTGTGTAAAATGAAATGCTCAATTTAGCAACCTCAAACAAGCTGCCAGAAACTCATAAAATGTCCACAAAAAGCAAACCATTTTAATCAACTCTTTAGTGAGCTTTCCTGCTTTGACAGCTGCAAAAAAGACACAGATCCTAGAGTCATCTATACTCTACTCACTACCAACTAAACTAAACTACCAAACTGAAACACAAACATTCTTTTTATTTGATTATGTTTTTTACAGTGACCTAATTTACTGCGCCCTCATGCAGAGACGTTAAAGGAAAGCCCCTTAAGAACGCTCCGTGTCTGCCCTTGAAGACGTTTGGTAAAAAGGTTTCAATGACGGCATGACTGCACCACGGCAGGTCCCCCTAAATGAAAAAGCCTGTCATGTATAATTGGTGTGTGTGCCATTGTGCAGAACCACTGGGACCTCCAAGTAAATACAAGCTGACAGTGAGAAAAAGCAAAGAAAACGCTCTTTTGATCCCACATTCATTCCTCCCTAGTCACAGATAAGGCCGCCACGGAGGGCGATGGAAGGATGATTTCCCCAATGGAGTACAAGAGTTATTTTATGACAAAAAAGCAAAAAGCTTGGGGGATTAAAGCAAAAAAATAAATAAATAAATAAACAAGTAAAAAGCAGATTTCTTGTATAGCTGTTTCCAGAGGTGTTGAATTGTATCCAGGTACGACAATAGTCATTGAAAAATTATTATTAAATACAGTTTTTAATATCCTAAACAGTGAAAAAAAATGCAGATTTAAATTGTTAAACACGTTAAATGTTGTTAAATTTTAGTATTGATAATTACAATGGTTTAAACATTTCAGAATAGTCTTTTTATGGGGGTTGGAGTGTTTGATGTGCAAACAGTTTACCGTGGATTAAAGTGTTGGGAGAGGAGGAGAAGACAGAGGGCGAGACAGAGGCGAGAGAGAGCTCGGAGAGGGCTGTTCATTCAAGCATAATTCCATTACGCTGGGTGACTGCTGCGAAGAGGACCCATTAGAGGTGTAATCAGAACGGATGGATGAGAACAGGGATGCTCACGGTGAGCGGGAGAGAGTTACACAGCTGATGTGGTGTGAATGAGCCATACGCCGTGACCCATGAGAGAAACACACGGATGAAAAGTTCACCTGTAAGAGATGATGATACCAATATCAATTACTTTGTTCTGTTTTTGATTGTCTTTTAGGTCAGTTATTCTTTTTTTTGTATCTTCATTGTCTACTGTTCCATATTATTTTAACAATATTTATAAAATGTACTTAGTGTTCAAATTTTACCATTTGTTGACTGATTACAAAATATGACAAAGACAGATTTTTTGAACATTTCAATCTGATGCAAAGGGAAAAAGGAAATTGATTTACATGACAAAAAATAGATACAACTTGTTTATGACATTTAAAGTGTCCACCTCTTTGTTCCTGAGGCAACCTGGGCTTCTTCCAGACATGGTGCTGAATTCCAAGAACTGCTTTGAGAGGACAAGCAAGTTCAGTGTTTCTAAAGAGGACTCAAATACTCATGAATATAATAAAGTGATTGCGCTCATCAGCTCCACTTAAAGAGTTCCCTTCATAGAAAAGAGCTGAAATGCTGTGCAAGGCTAGTGCTTGAAAATACATTTTTACCCAGAGCATTCTGGTTGTTTTGTGCAGTTTAGGTGTTGATAACGCTGGCTGCATCCTTGTGGGGTGGACTGAATTTGAGTCCAGAAGCAACGTTTCTGTTGGGAGTATCCAAACATCAATACCGATGAGTCATTCACAGCTGGCAGCCCAAACATGAACAAGGTGGTAGTGGGGTGCAGCAGCTAGAGTTACTCCATTCTGTGCTCTACTCTGGACTGAATCATTTGGCTGTAATCCACCGCTCCCAGGCAGCCGCCTTATTCTCACCGATTGATGAGTTCTGCCATGTCTAATCACATTTGCAAAGAATCGCTCTCAGTGCATAAAGTGCCAAACAATTACTAGGACACTTTTATACACGAATGAAGGTATAGATGAATAAATCTGGATAAAATGTAAAATATTGACGGAGATTCTCTGGAGTCTAATAACAATGGTCTTTTGTTTTGTAACAGAAAGCTCTACAAAATGATATGTCTGATACAGCACATTATCATGAGGGTGTGATCCTGCTATATGCCGCTATATAATACACAGTGCCTCTCTAAAGTACTAATACTAGTTGCTCCGGAGCAAAAAATCCCTTCAATTGTAAACCACCTTGGTTCTCTGGGCTCCTCGGTTCAGTCGAGCATCAGAAATCTTGGTGTTTGGTTTGACCAGTTTCTGTCTCTTGACAGCCACTCGAGACACTTGGCCAAACACTGCTTTTTCCATTTGAGAAACATTGCCAAGTTGAGGCCAATTTTATCCAAATCTGATCTAGAATTGGTGATTCATGCTTTTATCTCGTCTCGTTTAGATTATTGTAACTCCCTTTTTACTTGTTTTAACAAATCTGCTTTGAATCGTCTTCAAATGGTTCAAAATGCTGCAGTGCGGCTTTTAACAGGCTCTAGCAGACGGTCACACATTACTCCCATTTTATCCTCTTTGCACTGGCTTCCCATCAAATTTCGAATTGAATTCAAAATTTTAGTTTTGACTTTTAGAGCGCCGCATGGTCAGGCTCCCAAATACGTGTCTGACCTGCTGTGCACTTACTCCTCCGGTCGTACCCTTAGGTCTTCGGGCCAGAACCTCCTCACTGTCCCAAGGACCCACTTTAAAACCAGAGGTGACCTGTCCTTTGAAGCTGTTGCTCCTAAACTGTGGAATGACCTTCCTCTGTGGCTATGTGTGACCGACACTGTTGATTCTTTTAAAAAAACAGCTGAAGACATGGCTGTTTGGACGAGCTTTTAGTTGAAAAGGCTGTGATTGTTTTAATTAATTTGTTTTAATACATTTCTCTGTAACCTTTGTTATTTTTTGTGCCCCTGTGAAGCACTTTGTGATTTTATCTGTGAAAGGTGCTATATAAATAATGTTTCTTCTTCTTCTTCTTCTTCTTCTTCTTCTTCTTCTTCTTCTTCTTCTTCTACTAATACACCTTGAACCTTTGCACATTTTGTCATGTTTACAACCATAAACATTTTACTGAAAGTTCACACACAAGTAACAGACAACTGTGAAGTGAAAGCAAAATGATACATGATTCTGTTATTTTTCAAAAAATAGAAACGTGAAAAGTGGGGCGTGCACAAGTATTTATACAGCATTTTTCTGAGTGCATTAAATTGCCTTTAAAATATTCCTAATGACTGCAGAATGTTTTAAAGAACAATTGAAGAAGTATATTGGTGTTGATTACCTTTGAGGATGCAGAATGATGTCAAGTTTACATTGTAGCTAATTGTTGTATTTTCTTTTGTTCAAATAATTGAACTGTTTTTTATAATGTACTACAGTATATGTATAGTATATATGTTATCTGTCATATTGACAATATGTTTGTACATAGTAAGTTAGTAAACCCTTTATAAATCTAGCCAAAAAAGGCTTCACCTGCCATGTCTTGTCTTAAAAATAAAAATAAATTCACAACATAAGCATAATGTTTCTGTGAAGTTGACAGAAGTGTTCAAGCATGTCCATTGAACAAACTGAGCAGTTGAATCAGCACAGTCTAATCAGCTGTTGTAATTTCACTATCTGCAGTGTGTCATGTGTGAGACCAGCTGCATTGGTCATCTAGTGGCACTGACAGCATGTCTGTCCTGCCTGCTGCACCATTGTGAACCCCTCAGATTAAGGCTAACTCCAATCTGCGCTGAGCTGCTGGAGGAAACAGATGACAATGCTGATGCTCACCCAAACCACTCCAATCTGAGATACAGCCATTAGATCCCACATCACAAGTCGTCATAGGAAATGACCATAAATGTATCTAAGTGGAGACAGGGCAATGAGCAATGTGCTTCCGCTGAAATTCATGCATATTTGAGAGCCATTAACAACCAAGATGGTACCTGTTTTGTAAATGTATTCATACATTTTGAGTTTGGCCACAAATGTGTCACTGTTCATGGTGCTGAAATGTCTATAAGAGATATACCTACATAAATGGTTCTCAAACACTCAGTTTAAACATCCTTTAGTCCAGGGGCCTGCTGGGACCTCATTTTGGCCCGGGAGTTTAATGATTTAGGCCTACTTGTAAGATCGTCCCTGCTGATAACACTTTGTCTTTTCACATGGGCCGCTGCACATATGTGACCAGACACGGAAAGTAGGAACACAAGTCGGTTCTGGGGTATTTTGATCTTTTCACAGATTATGAAAGTGTCTCCAAGTCTCCAAGCTTTCCAACAATGTGTAACACATGGAAATCTGATCATATTTGGAGATGTAGTGGCAATTTGAAGGTAACAACGCAAAAAGCTAAAAGGGGAGAAAAAGGCCTCTAAAGTTTTGGGCTGTTCTCACCTCTCTCTACTGTTGGGAGTGACAATAGGGCTCATTTACATCTCATTTAGATAAGCCATACCCCTGTAAAGCTCCCCACTGTCATGTTGTGTGTATGTTGTTGCTATATGTGTATGTTGGGCCATAGTGATATCAATAATTGACATAGTGTAGCCTACTCTTTTATTTACAGTCAAAATCCTGCATGCTTCTCCCATAGCTTCTCCCCAGTCCCTCTGCTGCCTGTGTCAGCTCCGCCTCCGTGAGCTGCTGGAGCCTCACGCTGAGAGAGAGTTACAGACTCCAGACATAACTGAAGTTATAACTTTAGAAAAGACTCCTGTACTACTTTTGTAATGCACATACACTCTCATGATCTCTTATAATTAAAATTAGCAATTAGTTAAACGTGCGCTGCTTTTTACCATTGTTATTACTATTGCTACACATGATAAACAAAAGAGAATTAGGGCAGACGAGACCTGGACCTTTCGGGTTAAGGGCCCCCTCCACCCGACTGCCTCATGACACATCGTCTTCTTATCGCATCACACAGCAAAGAGTGCAAGCATCGCCCACCAAGACAATTACTTAGGGTAGCTGGGCGGGCCTGTTGGTTGGGGCTAAGACCCACTCCCAACTGGCTTTTAACGCATAACACAAGACAGGGCTCACATCGTAATCAAAATGAATGTTGTAAATGTTTACACATTTGCTGTGGAAATAATAATGACAATAAGGTAGTAATCAAGATAAAAAATATAAATGGAAAATGTAATTCCTACATAATAATGTTAATAATGATGAATCTATTGAACATACTAATTGCATAATAAATTGATAAAATATATAATAAAGATTTGGTTAACCAACCATTACCAGAATAATAAATCTTGGAAAAAGAGTAACAACAAAAGATGGAGACTGGTCATATCAGTTATGTCAGTTATATTTGGTATTTCCTAACATCAAGTGTAAACTTACTGAATAACCAACTTACCACTTACATACTGACTTTTGACATTATCATACTTGGATTAATAAATTGAACTTTCTCGTATTTCTGCTTCCAGTGTCTGCGTACATGGTGTATGAATGAGAGTGTGAATGGGTGAGTGGATCCTTGCTGTAAAGCAAGTGGATTCCATGACGGGGCACATATATTCCGAGCCAAGTTATATACTGTAGTTGAAAAATATATTATTTGTCCATAGTTTGTACTTTGAACGTTAGTGCCTTTTTTTTTTTTGCCGCACCTGCCTTTTTTCTGTTCCCTACAGTACTCGTGCAGACACTTCTCTGTCTTCACTGGAATGGAAGGCACCAACTTGAACTAATGCGGAGGGGTGTTGTTCAACTTAAACAACAGCCCTCTAATATAAAATACAACAGAGCGGAAGCGCTTTTCTGATGGGCCAGAGACATATGTGATAACTGTGCAGACAGGTGCTCTACTAGGACGATCAAAAGATTAAATGAATTGTGAAATATGCCCTGATGAAAAAAACATGAAAGTAGGCAAAGTGTAAGTAATTTATTTTGTTTTCTTCAATTTGACGACTGAACTAATGACACATGGATTCTATAGGAAGAACACCAAGCAGCACGATGTATAGTGGAAATGAATGTGAAGGCTGCCATAGAAGAGCAGCGCTCTCAGTGTAAAAAAACACACCTCAGTAGACCTCTTTTTATTAATAAGCGACGCCCTGTGTGGTGCAGTTACTTAGCGCAAAAGCTGCGTCACATGGAAGATAACGCATGTCCAACGTCGCGTTGGAAATGCGTCCAATATAGCTCTTTGAATAGAGCTATATCCTTGCGCCAGGCAGAAGATCTGGACTCTGACTTTAAAGTTTTTTCCGATTTATAAAACCCTGCGTATGTGCCCGTTTGCCCTCCTGAACGTAATCTCTCCTTTGCTGATTCCACGTGGAGCAGAAAAGAAAAGACAGCATCGTGTCTGAAGGGCATGTGACCGCGAGCTTTGGACCGAAACACAGTTGGTCAGACTTATGTTCTGAGATGAGTTCAAAAAAGCACAGAGTTGGTAGCCTATAGCGGAATCATTCCTGCTTCATGTTTAAAAGGCTTCTGCACCAATGGAGACAACAACGCTTTGTAAAAGTACACAGACAAGTCATATGTGATATCGTGATAAGTCTCCTTAAGTGGAGGAGTTCAAGTATCTCGGGGTCTTGTTCACGAGTGAGGGACGGATGGAGCGTGAGATCGATAGACGGATCGGTGCAGCGTCAGCAGTGATGCGGTCGCTGTATCGGACTGTTGTGGTGAAGAGGGAGCTGAGTCGGGGCAAAGCTCTCGATTTACCGATCGATCTACGTTCCCACCCTCACCTATGGTCATGAGATCTGGGTAATGACCGAAAGGACAAGATCGCGGATACAAGCGGCCAAAATGAGTTTCCTTCGCATCGGGTGAGGAGCTCAGTTACCCGGGAGGAGCTCGGTGTAGAGTCGCTGCTCCTTCACGTCGAAAGGAGCCAGCTGAGGTGGCTAGGGCATCTGTTCCGGATGCCTCCTGGTCGCCTCCCTCGGGAGGTGTTCCAGGCATGTCCTATTGGGAGGAGGCCTCATGGAAGGCCCAGGACACGCTGGAGGGACTATGTCTCCGAGCTGGCCTGGTGTCGCCTCGGGGCAGAACCCCCCCAGAACAGCTGGGGGAGGTGTGCGCGGATCGGGAAGTCTGGGCATCTCTGCTGAGACTGCTGCCTCCGCGACCCGGCCCCGGATCGTGATAAGTTGCTCATGCTCATTACATTCTTTCATGTTTGTTGTTTCTGAAGAAAATCAAATCAAAATGAACTATTTAAAAAGTAACCTCATACTGGCCTCCCCTCGCTGAATTCCTCTCCTCGTCTCAAAAAGGACAAAAGACCTTCACAGTTTTTATTCTTCATAGACCGGGTAAGTTTGGTCAGTTTGGATTTCTCTTTTGAATTAAATCTTTTACAATCTTAAGTGGCAGCACAGCTCAAAAAATGTTTCATTTCGAGAGACTGGATGAGTACGTTCTTACTCCAAACACCGAGGTTTTACACCACAGCACCAGCGATCAACCTCTAGATTCCGGATTAAGCAGGCGTTGACAGTACGGCATCACGCTTACTTAATTGTCTTCTTTCTGCTAAAATAAGGTCTGTTAATCTCATCAAAGTTGCTGTTTTTGGTTCATTTATTCATAAGCTAAACTTTCTGATTTGTTGTTTTTGTAAATACTTCCCAAAAACCATCTACTGCGGACATCACGTCTGTCTGCGGATCACTTGTACCGATATCGATCACTGTTCATGTCGTATGTTTAGGATTTGGTCAGTCACATGGCCTCGCAGCATTGGCCACTTCCTGGGTTAGTTTTCGCTCTCTTGTATTCACAGGTCAAGTTATTTTATACAGTTTTTTTTCAATCGGACTGAGACTAACGTGGCCCGGATTAGAGTTTGTTTGTGCGTTCACAACACCTCAATCAAACTACACTATCTGAGCAAACTGGCCAGGAATCGAATCAAGAGGGATTGTGAACGCACCCTTAGCATTTACAATGGTGACTAGGGGGTACATCAACAGTAGTGTATTTTTAGGTTTGCTTTTTAAATGCTGTCATAGTTGCTGTCATGCAAAACAACTTTCTCCAACTAAACTCAGACAAAACTGAGATCATTGTCTTTGGCCCACAGACACAAAGACAAAGTGTTATCAGTCACCTTGAGTCTCTCGCTCTGAAACCAAAAAATCAGGTTAGAAATCTAGGAGTAATCATGGACTCAGACCTGAACTTAAACAGCCACATCAAAGCAATAACGTCATCAGCTTTTTACCATCTGAAAAACATTGCTAAGATCAGAGGAATAGTGTCAAAACCAGACTTAGAGAGACTCATCCATGCATTTGTCTCCAGCAGGTTAGACTACTGTAACGGCCTGCTCACTGGCCTTTCTAAACGAGCTGTTAGAGCTGCAGTACATCCAGAACGCTGCTGCTCGAGTCCTGACAAGAACCAGGAAATACGACCACATTAGTCCAGTGCTCCGGTCTCTGCACTGGCTTCCTGTCACTCAGAGAATAGAATTTAAAACAGCTCTGCTTGTGTACAAGTCTTTTCATGGTTTAGCACCAAAGTACATCTCTGACATGTTAGAGCCGTATGAACCATCTCGGGCCCTGAGAACTTCAGGGAGGGGTCTCCTGGTGGTTCCCAGAGTCAATAATAAACACGGTGAGGCTGCGTTTCAGTTTCATGCAGCTAAAATCTGGAACAGTCTTCATGAGGATGTGAGACAGGCCTCAACTCTGACAATGTTCAAATCCAGGCTGAAAACAGCTCTTTTTACCCGTGCATATGAAAACTGAAAGTATTTTATCTGCACTCTTGCCTTTTACTGTCATTGATTAACTTTATGTTGATGTTTTATTGATTGATTTTATCTGTTTTCTTGTAATTTTCTGAAACTGTGAAGCACTTTGAATTACCTTGTGTATGAATTGTGCTCTACAAATAAACTTGCCTTGCCTTGCCTTGCCTAATTGGTTTTGAAATTGCTTTGGTGAGGACATAATGCTTTTAGAGTTGACTGCTCAAGGTTATCTACGAACATTTATTGGCTGCTCATAATGCTAAGTGCACTGTCTGTGTACTGCCATCGTAAAACCCCAGACGAAAAAACAATACATTAAAGAATTTATAAAAACATATAAAAAAAACTATTAATAAAAGGATAAAATAAATAAAACAGAATAAAATAACAGACAACAGAAGACCACACGACTCATACGCCGCTAAAAAAACAGAGCCTTAGGACAAGACTGAAAAACATTTGGGGGCTAACCGGATGTGGAAGGGCAAAGTGTTCCACAGCTTAGGTCCTACAGAACAAGCCCTATCCCTCCTTGTCATAAGTCTCATCTTAAGCACCACGAGTTGGAGCTTGTGATCTGTCCTAACAGTGATGGGGGGGCTAATTAAAATGAAAACGATCAAATTGGTTAAAGTTTAGCTAAGACAAAGAGGATAAATCTGGATTTAGCCACAGCTTGACCTGCTTGTCAAGTTTAAGGTTAAGTTACTTTTTATTGTCCCTGTAGGGAAATTTGTCCACTGCATTCGACCCATCCTGTGATGATGCTGCGGCAACCCGTAAGAAGCAGTGGGGGTATCCATCTCCAGATGTGGTCTGTTTAGAAAGAGTCCACACTGAAGCCAAGTTTGGTGGCTAGTGGTTCGATGTGCTGTCTGAGAGGGCCCAGGTTTAATGGAGCTCTGAAACTGACAATGGGCCCGAACACAATCACTGTGTCAAAAGCAGCAGTCAGGTTGAAAGGCACTATGGGTGCACTCACACATCAAAACTGTGTGTTGTGGCCGATTAGTTACTCGTTTACAGTATGTGCAGCCAAGGCACCAGTTGTTTCATGCAAAGGGGAAGAAAAAAAATAAGCCCAGCAGCATGAAACAATACTATGATACTATACAACAATACTACAAGTCTATGAGCACTGTTCATAAGATGTGCTTCTCAAATTATGTTCAATCCACTAGTCTTAGCATTTAATTGGATTGGACAGAAACAGACACTTGTTGCGGGGAAGTTGCAGAGTTAAGTTATAGTTGCAAGGAAATTGCACTGCAGCTTATTGGAATAGTTGCAGGACAGTTGCTAGATTCTTGGAAGGACCGAATGCAAGTTTATTCAGCCACTTAGCTTGATACGAGGAGCAGCGATGGCAAAGGAAATGAGGCTTCATGCTACCGCTGCTGATTGTGCTCTTCATGAATCAGGAGCTAGACACAACACAGCGGCACTGACACAAGTTGTAAATGAGGGCGACAGTGGCGCAGGTGGTAGATCTCACGATTGGAAGGTCAGGGATTCGACCCAGCTCCTTAAGATGCACACTGTTGTTAAGCGTTGTCCTTGAGCAAGACACTTCACCCTCCTTGCCTGTAGTGTCTGCATACATTGGTGTATGAATGAGAATGTGAATGGGTGACTGATTCCTTGCTGTGAAGTGTTTTGGGCCTGATGAAGGTAGGAAAGCACTATATAGGTTGAGGCCATTTACCATAAATACAGCCTTTTCTCACTTTTTTACCTTGATAAATGCAGGCGCTCACATGACAGCTCCTTATCTGTGCATGTTTGCATACATGAGAAACCCTGCCGTGCACTAGCTCACCTCCTCCAAACAGGCCAAAGTCAGGAAACAAACTGAGCCCATGCACAGTTTGATTGTGCTCACATTACACAACACATGCGCGGTTCAGATAGAATCCTAAAATGGTTGAATTACCAAAAAAAAACTTTAAAAGAACAGACTCAGTGCTATGAAAACATGTATAATGTAAAATGTTTTCTGTATCTTGAGCAAAATTGTTTTCTCCAAGATGCGCTAACTGCGGCACGGTAGCGCAGCGGTTAGAGCTCGTGCTTCTTAGCTAGAAGGTCCCGGGTTCAATTCCCACCTGGACGGGGTGTTTCTGTGTGGAGTTTGCATGTTCTCCCCGTGTCTGCGTAGTTTTCCTCCGGGTACTCTTGTTTCCCCTACCACTAAAAACATGTACAATAGGTCAGGATGAATGAGAGTGTGTTTGAGAAATCTGCCTGTAATTTGAGAGAACAAAACAATCAAGACTGTATTCTTTTTTTCAAAGAGGCTCAACTACATCCTGTTGCAAAATGTAGAGACCTTACCTGACACAAGAGTGCAGCTGACAATGGTTACAACATCAGAGTCCAACCCACTCATTTGAGCGAGAAAGGAGAAGAAAGGACAGATCCGCAGCTCATCACTTATCTGTGTGAACCAGGAGCTACAGTCGTACCTCTCCTACATCATAAAGACACAAATGGGTTTACCCCCAAATACCAGATCTGAGACAATAAAAAGCTTTTTGTGTGGGCAGAGCAGCCTGGTTGAAAAATTATACGCTTCAGAAACTTTATGAAAACAAGACACACAGACCAATAAGAACGCATTGGATTATCATGGCATGATCGTTGGACAGACAGGTACTGCACACTCCAAAACATCTGTTTTACTGTGGGGGAAATATCCCTCCAGAGGCTACAAACCAAAGCGGCGCAAGGGCCATGTATTTGCTACTGCACAGGCCATCGAGGGGATGTCCTGGGCAGCGTGTGGCCTGTGCTGCCACACTGCACAGCGCTGGGGAGGGTAAGGGCATTACCGAGTGTCCAGCAAGAAATGCGTGTTACAAGTTGACGCATTTGTTGTGAACACAGAATAACAAAGCTGAGCAATTCCATGCTATCACAGAGTTGGCAGATGTGGTATGGCCTTGATGCAACCTCATCACAAAAGAAATTCAGAAATCTGTTGTGCTGTTTTTCATTCATAAAGTTTCAGCATGTGGAAAATTCTATACGTTGCCCATGATGACACAGAAAAGTGCAGCCTCTATACAAGCCTGACTGTAGATTTTGAAGAATAAGAATAAGTAATTTGAATAGTTTCAGTATCTGACTTATTCAACCCCTCTGTAAAGATACTATGATCTTACCAGATCCCATCAAGTTGGCATCATTAGTCCAGAAGATCTTGATCTTTGGTAGTAGAATTGCCGCTGCCACTAACTCTGGATCATCATCATCTGTCCAAATTGCTATTGGACACCATTTTGCTAAGTATAGACAAGTGGCAAACAGGTCTTGCATGAAGCCTCCAACCTTCTGAGTTTCATCTGTAGTTGGAGGATGACTGGCAGAAGCCAACCAATGCTGGAGCTGGAGTCAGACTCTAAAATTTCAGTTGCATTTTAAAGTGGCTTCATGATAGTGCAGTACTCTCGGAGGAAGGCAACTTCTATCACCCTCAACCTGCAAGATACATATGCATACATTAATACTTCACAATAGAAAACTCTCTACAGGTGCGCACCTTAAATGGACAAAATACAATACTGTCAAGCTACTTTTAGTTCCATTTTAAAATTATTCGTTAAGGATGTTTTTTTATTTGTAAGAGGAATGTACATTAAGCCATTAACACATTCTTCTTTGAATTGTGCTCTAGCTCTACAAATAAACTTGCCTTGCTTGTCAAGATTCATTGATCAGATTTTGTTTATAGTATTTTACTCAAATTTTCCCCACGAATTCCTCACAAATCCTCCTGATGGTCTCCTCCCCCTTGTCATGCGCAGAATCCTCTAAATAGCCAGGTAAGTAGAATTCCATCTTGTTGCATTGGGACGAATAAACTGGAGCCCACAGTTATCCTCCTCAATGTCACTCTGCTTTGTTCCGCCTGTTTTGTTCCACATAGCCTCACATTTGTCAAAAACTGAACGTGAAAGATTTTTATAGGTGTCATTTGCTCCAATCGGTTAGGCGGGATCAGTTGTCGCCATCAGATTAATAAGTAGGTGACAAGCGCGTCTTTGGCGAGGGGGAAGCTGGCACTGTAAGCCTGAGTCCTCTTGGAGAATACTGCTTGTATCCTTGTACTGCACTTAGTCATGATCAGTGTCTTCTGCCTCCTCCTCACTGTCATGATCATTTTGAGCTCCAGACAAATTGAAGGCGTTACTGAAGATAGAGCCGCTGTCAGTCGTGGTCTTCACAACCTTGCATGTGATATTATAGGACATCAAAAGTATGAGACCCTTTGAGTCTTTTGCAAGCGAGAGCACCTGAACCAGCAATCTGTGGTTGTCATAACATATTTCACAGTGAACTTTAATACAAGCCCGTGTGTCTGGAAAAACATGGGACTAATTGCCTAGTTTTAACATTATTGTCAAGGCGGAACCCCTATTCCATGTTTTGGTGAGAGAAATATCAGTGTTACACGTGCCAAAACAGACTCGAGCGCTGATAATCCCCTTGCCAAGAGTGCACAATGATTCAGAGGCAAAGGTGGTACGCAGGGAGTTGTGAGTCTGTTGTTTTGGTACGCTAATAGGCAATACTTTTAATTCAAGAGTAGCACTTGTTGATGGGATGGGTGGAAGCACTGGAGCATTTCGGGACGAGAACTGTAGACCTGCTGTCCACACACTGGAGCCTCAGACCACTTAGCGCTGCTTCAAAGTAAGATGCGTAAAGGCGGCGCACGCAGCTGTTTCGGGGTTGGGTTGGATAGTTGGTCCATAGATCGTACATTCAGGCCAGTTTTGTGCAGACACTGACTATGAAAGTAGCAGGTGCTGAATCTGTGTGTATTATATGTATATGAAGTCCATGGTACGTGGGCTACTCAACACAGCAATCTGGGGCTGACACCTCCAAAGAAAGCTACACAGCAGTAAGGGGGTGGGGCCCTCTCTCCTGGAGACGCGCACTGATCTTGGGGCCTGCCTGTGCTTAGCACAGTGTCAACTGTGGTGCGTAAAACCATGCGCTCATGTTCCCAGTCCTGTGTTATCTTGCGCATTATACAATCTACCTACAGTTTCATAATCGTCTCTCTTTGTCGTGGTGGTGGTGGTTGAAGGTGGAGATGTGAGGTCCAGGAGTGATCAGTGGGCTACGGACATGTTATGCAGATGAAAGGTCTTCAGTCACCATTCATATTGCATGAATTAAAATAAACAAAGATACGTTTATGATTTAAGAATTCAGTATTTCCATAATTCTGTTTGAACTGAATTAAAGTTTAGCATTTTAATTTAAAAAAAAATATTCCCAATTCATGCTCCATTGTGTGTGTGGATGATAATAGCGTGTTCTCTACCTCAAATATGATTGCGTTTTTTCGCAATAATTTTTGTGTTTTATCGCAAAACTATTGTGTTATTTCGCAATAGTTTTGTGTTATTTTTAAATAATTATTGCATTTAACACAAAGTATTGCAAAATAACGCAATCATTAATTTTCTCGTGATGTCCCCTGGCGGGCTCCGTCAGGGCCCTAAGCAGCTGCTTGGTCTGCATATAGGCTGGGCTGAAATCAAACATGTTTTCACCAAGACTACCAGGAGACTCGCCTTATCTCCAGCGGCCGTCTTGGAGACATCTCCGTGACCAGCAGCAACTCCAGTCTCCAACTAGTTCCCACCCCCTCACTTGAGAGTCCAGGTCAGAATCCTCCAGAAGGAGGGTGAACAAGGTAGCACCATTTAAACAACAAATTATCATGATTGGGCATGAGACACAAGCTCAGGCTTGATCACCCTGGAGCTGGCCACTTTTGATGAGGGTTTTGATGCATCACAAGGCCCATGATTGAAAGGCACACTACGGATGTTGTGTCCTAAAAAAAAAAAAAATACATCTTCCCCAGTTTTTGTGCTACCCTATTTGCACAACAGACAGTTTTAACATTGTGCCCTGTGTTTCATGATTCTGGTCAAATTGAAAGTAAATGATTGATCCCCATGTAATGGTGTCAGCAATCTTGTAGGGGGCGCTATCCTGTCAAAGAAAGGGTTTCTCGCATAAATAGGATTAGGCTAAGGAGTTAAACAATTGATTAAAATGTTATCCAATTCGGACATTGTAAGTGTGAACGAGTGAGATTTGTCATCGC
This sequence comes from Neogobius melanostomus, assembly GCA_007210695.1. Classification (NCBI taxonomy): domain Eukaryota; kingdom Metazoa; phylum Chordata; class Actinopteri; order Gobiiformes; family Gobiidae; genus Neogobius; species Neogobius melanostomus. Next base: position 1,089,651 of record VHKM01000232.1, on the reverse strand, counting down.
AGAAAAATTGGCAAAATCTTTAAGCTTGTCGCTGCATCTCAAGGAAACCGTAAAGCATTAACAAAAGATTTGGCTAACTTTTAATACCCCATGTCTCCCGATGATTCAAAATGAATACAAAATTTAGCTTGCTCCGATTAAACCTAACATTTTGTTGTTGTAAAATAAATTTGTTTTCACCACCACAGAGTGTGTTGTAAACACAACAAAAAACAGACCTTGTTGCATGGTCTTCACCTATTTTGTTTATTGAGCAATAGAAGATAGAAGTAGAACCTAAATCAGTGAAATTTATTTTAGGGGTGGCCCCCAAAAAGCTCAAAGCTGTACACGGGCGTGAAACGTGCATATAAACAATTTGCTTGAACATTTCGGACATGCAGGAGGGATTGTGAGAGCTAGAAATTTGTTTGGTCCAAATCGAAAAATTTCAGAGTTTGTGCAGGAAAAATCAGGTACCCCAGCCCTTGGAGGAATTCAAAAAAATATGATGCATGCGAAAACAGCAAATGATTGGTTTTCTCTCTTTGATCCAAAATTCCGGCCATGCTGTATAGTGTAGCACAGTGCCATGATAATATGTTTTGCTTGTCCTGACATGATCTGCCACTGTCCCAATTTTGGTATAGCTACAATTTATTTGGCATTTTTTGGAGCCCATTGGCTTAATGTTATCAAAAGTTTGTGCAGTAGCTAATTTGTTTGCAAAACCTGAATATTGGACAAAAACGTGCGCAAGTTTAAATATGTTTGCTGGGTGTGATTTGCGCTCCTATAAAGAGCAATGAAAAATAATATTAAGAATATGAAATCTATTTATACTGTATAAAATCATATGTGCAGACAGTGAGTCTTTTGGTCCTGTAAAGATTATTATTTGTTTACCCCATATATGGACAACCAGCCCCGGTCTATCCTAACCCTTGAACTTGGAATTACCTTCAGCATACTGATCTGCCCCGCAGCCTTTAGGACACACCTGTGGAATCACATCTGTGCGCAGAGAGCATTTCTAACGCTGCAGGGACTGCCACTGCGATCTGAGGACGACATCTGTGACACATAGTGACATCTCGCCTTATCAAATCAATCACCGGGACAGGGATTGCAAATACACCATCACTTCATAAACCAACCAGTAAATAAAATGTGATTTATACAGAGCTGATGTCCAGGAAGTCATGATTTTTAGCTGCTGTTTTAGCGCATCTAATCAACAAAATATTTTAATGTGCATAAACTGCAGGCCATATTCATTCTTTGTACTTTTGAGCATGTCTCCATATGCACATCATTCTGTTAAACACAAATAAGTCTTTAAACCCACCAGATTGGGGATTATGAACAGCTCTGTAAAACTGTGCCAGGCTGAGATTAGACACAATTGAGAGAACAAATATTAGCAATAGATTTTTATTAAATTCCAGTTGGCTAGTCCTTGCGGGTGCCTCTATAATTTGCCAAGATTTACAGTAGCAGAAACCAAACCATAAGTTAAATTAAATGCTAAATTAAATGCTGTACTAATAATAGCAATTTCAGCAGTATTCTAGAAGTAGTAAAAAGTTTAGTTTATCTTGTTGTCAAGATAAGTGATGTGTATCAAATAGGTTTTAGTTCTACAGAGCAAATACCCATTAAATAATTCTTTCAGTCAAACTTATATAAAGAAAATAGCAGAATGTGACATAAGCCCTGGGCATAGGGGACGGGGGAAGCATGGGGCAACTGTCCAGCCATTGCTTCACAGTCGACTGTTTGGACATTACATCTGGCTGTCTGTTCTCACTCATTTTAATTTCAAAACTGTTTGATCTAATCAGCAGTACTTGAAAATCCCTGTGAGGAGATGTTTTGATTTACAAAAATAAATTGATTGGTAGTAAGTATGTACTCATTTTTATTATCCTTATTAGATATAGGCTTTTGCCCTCGCATGGTTGCACATGTGAATTATACACAAAGATGAATTGGTAGATAAACACTAAGTGGCAGAACCTGTAGCTCCTCTTCCTGTCAAACTAGATTAATTTCCCGCATCCAAATGTGCCAGGGCACTCTCCGGACACACCTACATCCATCATCGAGCGGACTCCAGGCAGGGTGCAATCATCTCGCCATCTGTCAATCAGCACCCAAAGGTGGACAGCGAGGCTCATGCCAAGTCTCACCCACTGCACCTGCCGTTGCTACTAACGCCTGCCGACGAGCTAAGAAATTAAACATGGACAGCAATCTCCACCATCCAATATACACCTAAAGGGATAGCGCACTTTAGGACAAGTAGGTCGGATTAATGTAAAATATACGCTTTGTGGTCTTTTCCCTACACTGGCCCCTCTACGTTTATTAATTTCTATAGTATCTAGGATCTCTCAATGTGTTACATAAATTAATACAATTAGAAAGAGCTAGGCAACCAACTTAGCCAAGTTCAAAGTGGTTTCATAATCATTTCAGGTATCAGCTATACACTTTTTCATGTAAGATATTGTATAAAAGGTGCCGCCCATACATCTAATCATGATTGTTGATCATATGAATAAGATATTTTAAAGTTTGAAAGCATTTTGCTTGAAATAGAAAAGGAAGATAATACCATAATACTTATAAGATGAGCATAATTATTTACATTTTAACATCCACAGACTACACGATTCAAGTGCCATACTATGGAGACATGTTGTGGCGCACACTAAAGTTTTGTGTCACACGCGAGACTTGCAAATGGGTCACATGAGCGAATATGAGGTTCCGACCATCAGGACCCAGAATTCAGATACTGGACAGCATCAGTGGCCTGTGCTTCCATGAATTGTATCTGCAGCTAGAGTGGCACTGATAAACACGTGCAAGTGAAATAAAGTTGTGCCAGCCCTATTTGAATGCAAGTCAGCATTTCCTTTCCTTTTTTCACACAAATGCACATACACAATTGTCTTCTATGCTTTATTTCTGCCTATGATTTTAGAGATTCATTTTAGGAAGCACATTAACATAGTGATGGGCATCTAGCTTGCACCGAGCAGCAGTGAAATCCTGAGGAAATGCGTCTTTGATTTATGACTCAATAACAAGGGAGTGCTATTCATATTGGCTCCTTTGATCTATGGCTAACATCTGATTGGACTGGCTACATTGGCTATGCTCCGTGCCAAATCAAATGTACCATAAAGACTAAATATTTTCATAAGGTTTGCTATAAATACATGACTTATATCACATAGTTTAGTCTGCATTTAGTTTAAAACATGAATATAAACTTTATTGATTGATTGATTAAACCAGGAGAGCCTCTTACAGGGGACTCTTGGCCTTCAAGGGGACATGATTGTAGTGATATGGGATGATGTTATCTGCTTTTTTTCTGTAAAATGTTTAAATGTCTGAATAAATTGAATCTGAATCTCCATATCTCAACATATACAAACAGTGTTAAAGACAAAAGAGGAGATATCTGATCCAAACTAGTGGCTAATCCACATAAGCTGCCAGCACAACAAGCTACAAAGGCCACTGTACACTGTACTATTGTAGTGGTTCTCAACCTGGGGGTCGGGACCCTCAAGGGGGTCGCGAGACAAATTTGGGGGGGTCGCCAGATCATGTAGTTAAATATGCATATTTTTATTAACGTATAATATATTTTTTTATTGTCGCATGTGTGTGCTATTTTACCAGAGGGCCATTATATGTTCGTAATTTGATGAATTTTATTTTAGTTTTTTCTTAGCTTTTTAAGAATTATGTAGGCTAATGTTCCTATTTCTCACAGTGTGACCCGAGCAGGGGGTCACGAACCCCTTTAACTGTTATAATGGGGGTCGCGGCTCCAAAAGGTTGAGAACCACTGCTCTATTGTACACCATTCAAAAGTAATCATGGATTTGATGATGGAGGGCTGTGTATGAAAAGGGTGTTGCAAAAATTAGAAAAGCAACGGTGTTTGGAGCTGAAGAAGTCTAAAGTAAACCACAACTGTGCACAAACAGAAGCACAGAAAACAGAGCGGTTAGTGAGGCGTCAAGATGGTGGGGATTGGGGAAGCACACTCTCTGTCTGCATAGTCTCCAAACTGTACAGCACTGCAGCAAGGTGTGCACAGTGGAACAGACCTGGGAAGTGTTGCGTCCAAATGTATCCCAGCGGCATCATGAATTATTCTACTCTTCCTCTTTGAGCCTGCCAACATAGAGTGGAGTTCTTGAATTATGCTGATAAAATATACAAAGAAAGCTATGTTCTGTTCTGTCTGTCTGTCTGTCTTGTTTGTTTCTTTCTTCCTTTCCTTATGATACATAATTAGCAGCCATCAAAACTTGAGAATGCTCGCTTTCATGTGACCTCAGAAGCTTTGCAAGGTCAAGTCTGGTATAACTGGATAGGAGACCATGTGGGAAAACCAGGTGCTGTAGAGTATAGGGTGGCAATGGCTCAGTGGTTATAGAAGTGATCCATCGATCTTAACATTAGCGTTACAATACCGATTGGTGCATACTGTCAGTGTGTCCTTGGGCAACACACTTCACCCTCTTTGCTTGTGTATGAATGAGAGAGTTAGTGAACTTGAACATATTTGCTTTACCATTTGCTCAGGAATGGCTATAGAGAATACAGATTCTTGCTAATTATGAACGGTACCAGTGATTTTTATTTAAAATTGTAGGACTAGAATTGCAATACCAGTGCAGTTCCAATACCATTGTGTTTTAAAATGCATTAAACATTACCCAATGATCTAACAATGTTTACTTTACCATCTCTAACTTGGTATCAATCCATCCATCACAGTCCTAGTTCAATCTTCATAGTTGTGTTGCATTCTCTATAAACCAAATGCCCACGGTTTATTCAACCGCTTATGGCGACAATAAAAAAAAAAGGGATTGGGATGATAAATCATGCTTTTTCACCCCATCAACAGTAGACATAATAATTGCGGACACTGGCCCATTAATAAGAGCTAGAGCCTCTAATGAGAAACCATGTGCAGGGACTTTTGTGCCTAATTGCACTTTTCATTTACTTGATCAGCAGGCTCACAGCTAAATGGATTTATAATTGTATGACCCTCAGTAATGTATTTCCTATCTTTCATCATCTTTTGTTATTTTGATAATTGACTTTTTTTTGCCAAGCTGACGCTTACAACTCACCAATAAAAATGGAGTTACATTTGTGAGCCGAGTCTTTGAAGAGTGTCATTCAGGGCCATTAGCAGCTTTTTAACATCATCTTATCAAAAGCATAATGTCAGTACTTGAGTGACTATTTAGTTTTGTATTTTTACTCTTTCAGGATTGCAACATCAAACATTATACGTACCTGCATTTCAGAAGATACTGTGATCAAATAAAAAATAATACAAAAAACACAACAACAAAAAATCATCATTGTAAGTCTAAGAACATGAGAGGTAGCAGCAAAGAAAGAAACCAAAAGTGCGGTGATTTGTTAGTGCTCCTTACGTCTGAAGGTTTGCAAAGCATTCATCTCGTGAGATAAACATATCATTTCTTTGCCCATTTGTTGTCTCTTTAAACAGCAGGCACAACACCTTTAACTTTAAAAAAAAGAAAAAAGTAACACCTTATACTGTAGCTCAAAATCTTTTTACTTTGCATTTGTTGCAATGCAAGTTGTGATATTACACGTATGATCTAGTAGCATTTAATGCTACTGTAAAATATATAATATTCATTGCCTCCACGAATTAGCACCAAATCTTTCAGTGTTGCTGTGCAAACTGCTTCGAGGCTCAATCCGGTCCTCTCCTTTATATCCTTTAGCCACAATGTTGGGGACCTCCCTCATACTTTCCTCACATTTACCTTTCCATAAAAAATGGTCTTTTCAAGCCTATGTAAACAAATGTTATGTTTAAAGAATCTTCCTTTTTAGTTTTACTCTCTCAGTCTTTGGTAGAACCACATTTTACAGGTATCCACACATAGTGAACAAGTGGAAAAACCCTATATCGCTGTCTTCCTCCAGTTCTGTCCAGTAGATGTTCATGTGTGCAACAATCTTATCTTTTGTTCAATACTGATGCATCTTCTCCAGATACTGCTCATTTGTTGCACATGACTTCTTGTCATCTTAAAATCTTTGATGTACTGGATTACTTGTTCATTTAGGAGCTGAGATATTCAAATGCAGCCAATCTTGCAATGATTTTACCTTCTGAGAAGTCACCAAAATCAGTCCTGTTTTTATCCACTACGATAATCGTAGTCTTGCCAACACTGAGATAAAGTTCTTTCTGTTCCCTTTCTGTGTTGACACAGCAAAGTAATTCCTCGTTTCCAGTGCTCAGAAGATTTTTGTCATTTGCAAGCCTTATTGATCTTCTCCAATCAAATTTATATTTGCCCCTCTTCATCTAGCAAAGCTAATCTGTGTATTCGTCATAGATGTGATAGAAATATGAGATACAGCCTTGTCTGTACAATACGTATATTGGTTACATTTTCAACACCACTTTAGACAGCGTTCTTGGTGAACTATCCCATCACTGGGCTGAACCTCTGGAAGGTTTAATTAACCAAAAACTATGGTTCTCAACTTTTGTGGGCATGTTTTCCATTAAAACTATGCAGCAAAGGCTACATGGATGTCAAGCTGTGAATTTATAAGATCCACTGACCACTCTGATCTTTTATTTAAAAAAAAGGTTAACAATACAATAAGGTAACGGTACGCAGGAAATATTGAACTTTTTCGGTTCAGCACGTTTGGTGTGGTCCACTTGTGAAACGTTACGGTACAATTTTAATTATGTTAATCATTAATTTAGTATCGAGTTAAAGTGCAGTGGAAAATGTTTCACTCGTTTCACACGGACGCGAGTACTCTTTGGGCTTTTATATGGTGTATTATTTAGCAGCGCTACCTTTTGAGAGGTGGCAGCAACAACAGCGTCTTCATAACAGCAATAAAACACAGGCAATCCTGAAGGGTACAAAAACTTGGTTATTTCTGATGCAAGAACTCTGACGTGAGAAAGACGCAATAACAGCTCCAAATCCAAACATTAAGCTGTGTGCGTGGAGACGATAGAGAGCTGCAGGTGTCACGCGGTACCTTTTGGACGTATCCTCATCTGCACAAAAACTCAGAAAGGCGGCAAAACCCTATGTCGCTGTCTTCCTCCAGTTCTGTCCATGATGTTTACTGTACACTGGGACGAGGGCTACAAGATGACCTCCCCTCCTACGGTTGTAACATGGTCGCGAGTGCTAAATAAATGCAATTAATTATCTCACCGCTAAAATATTATGGAAGGACAAAGCAAAGCGTGGGCTAAATTCATCAAAATTCTGCTTAGAGGGATTCACCAGGGACCCAGCTCTGCCACACTCAGGGCGGCTTCGAACACCGGGAAACTCTCGGGTCAGACAGACCGAGGAGGGCGGCTTTAAACATAGCCACCCTCCTGGGAGGAGCCACTGCAGGGCAGCACGTTAGTCTGTCTAAATACACATGGGTTTAAAGAATTATTTAATTAGATTTAGAAACTTTTAAGTTCTTAACACATTTTTATTAAAGTAAACATAGGCCGTAGGCCACCGTTCTCTTGGAATATTTGACGGTGCACGGGGAGAAAAGTCCTGTATTTCCTGTGTACTTTGTAATATGGAGCTTAACAAGTTAATATAATTGTTTTTCCTTTTTAAATGTTGTTGGTGCAGCTTATATTCAGGTGCGCTCAATAGTTCGAACAGTATGGTAGTTAACCGGTTAACTGTGAGGTCTCATGTGTAAGCTCTATTCTGTATGCACCTGTGATATAATTTAACCCAGGGATAAATAGAAGACAGTGTATAAAGACCTTTGTTATCCAGTATGTCTTTTGTTACAAGTGGATACTAAACTGAGAAACAAGGAGTCCTCAATCTTTTTTAAATAAAAAATTCCTAATTGTGTGTAAAATAATTTTGTTTCCCAGCGTAAAATTAATAATCACATTCTGTTTGACTACCGCTACTGCATCTCAGCTCACAAAAAACACTATTATGCAACTGTCCCAAAAACATGTTTATGTTCTTCAAAACTCTGCCAATGATAGATAATTAATAATAAATGTGATTAATGTGACGATTGTTTATGCTTCAGGCCATTTTAAATTACAGAGAAAAGACTTTAGGATTGGCACAGTTCATTTCATCAGTAATGTCTTTGATGCATCAATGTCACTGACATGAAGCGACACAAATAAACACTAAATAATCTCTTGTCACTTTCTTCACACTGCAGACATGTCAAGGGAATTCTCACTGCTTGTTAAGTTAAAGGCGGTTTAATCCCTGCAGTCTGCTGAGCTCCACAGGAGGAGGAGATGACATAGCTGTCTGGTGCAGACATCACCCAGACAGGCCTCATGTCAGCCTGTCACAGCGGGGCGGGGAGTGCTCCAGGTGACACAGAGGCAACGTGGAGCTCCCAGCTTTACCTCCTTTGAAACACATCTTGCATGCAGCAGAACGCTAAGCACCTAAATGTAAGACTCCTCACTTCCATGGCACTAAGTAAGGTCAAAACGTCAAGAGATGTGTCCTTGTGCTACACGTACAGCGAGAACCAGATGCGTACATCCATTTTTTTCTCACTGTCTGACATGAAACCAATTAACTTTCTTTCTTTTTTAGGTAAAAAAATATATTTCTATTTGCTAAATGCCAGAAGAATGAAAGATTGATGAAAGATGAAAGAATTTTGGAAATTGTTTTTTTTACAAAGTCAGAAGCTTACATACACTAAGATTATTATACCTTTAAACAATTTGGGAAAGCCCAGAGGACAATGTCATGTCCTTAGAAGCACAAGTCTGGTTCATCCTTGGGTGCATTTTCAAGACGCCTGAAAGTGCCACGTTCATTGGTTAAAACAATGATGAAAATGACCAGTCATCATACAGATCAGAAAGAAGGCGGGTTCTGTATCCTAGAGATGAATGTGCTGTGGTCTGAAATGTGAATATCAACCCAAGAACAACTGCAAAAGACCTGGTGAAGATGCTGGCTGAACCTGGTTAGAGTCATTATCCAGAATGAAACAAGTACTGTACTGACTAGGGGTGTAACAATGCACCGTCCCACGGTGCACCGTGTTGCGCAAATTTGATGATATGAACCGTCCAAAAGTGATGGTGCGCACATTTTATTACTTATTTTCTCTTTTTACACATTAATATTGCTGCGCTGTAATTGAAGCCAATAATGCTACTTCCTTAACTTTAGATGGCGCAGTCAAAAGGTCAAAACACTTCCCCTTGCATGACCCCTCCTTAACCTCAGCAGAGTGATGCTGACACTGACGTCATTTGTGTCCCGCTCACGGCAACAGACAGAGAGAGACATGGAGGAGGTGGAGATAGTGGATGCTCCGGCAACATTCTCAACAGTTTGGCAACATTTTGGTTTCCCGAGGAAAATACAACATGGTGACGATGTTGATGTTGACCGAGAAAAGACAATTTGCAAACTTTGTCGATGTATATTAGCGCACAGTACAGGTAACACATCCAACATGATGCACCACTTACAGCGCCGTAACAGTGAAGTCCTGCAGTCTCCATCACCAATACCCACAAAGCTAGCTAAGGGTCAAACAACAATCAAAGAAGCATTTTCGCCACCATTGTTGTCAAAAGAAATAACAAAGAAAATCGGCAACTTTATTGCCAAAGGGATTAAGCCATTTTCGGTTGTAGAGGAAGGATTTCGGGAATTACTTCACACTGGAGCCAAAATATCACATGCCGTCTCGTACACACTTCAGCAAATCGGTAGTGCCAACATTATACGAAGACGCCAGGACAAGGGTGAAAGAAGCTCTTAAAACATCCGAAGGAGTTGCTCTTACCACGGATGGCTGCACATCCCGAGCCACACAGAGCTACATACTGTAACCATTACAGCTCATTTGATTAACTGTCAGTGGGAAATTAAGAGCTTTGTTCTTGAAACACGTGCATTGTTCCAGTCACATACTGGAGACAATATGTGTAGCCGGTGGTTGTATTAGTGAGTGTTTTGGAAGCCGACAACGCCACCTAGTTATGGGACTAGGACCCGAATACAAGGCTACGAGGTTCGAAATCACGGGGGTGAGCAGTGAGACCCAGAGAATTATAAAAGAGTTACCCAAATTTATTACAACAATAACACAACGACAATCAAAAATAGTTAAAAACTAGGCCTAATCAATATAAAAAGGTAAGAACAATAAAAGTCAATAAAAGAAGGGAATTGTGCAAAACGGCAAAACGACGGGGGTCCAGAACCGGTCACGCCACGAGTGTTGAGTCGTGGACCCAGGGTCTCCCTGGTCTACTCCCACCGTCTTCTCCCCTAGGACATACAGCACAGACCAGGAACAGTTCTACACACGGAGCGCCACGTAGGCTCAAGACTATCCACGTCCCAATGTATCACACCGCTCCAATGCCAATACTCACAGCGGAGGCAGGGTTTCCCCTGCCACTGCGTGTTATTCGGTGCGCGGTGTTTCGTCCTCAGACCCGTCTCCGTTTTGCCCAGTCGGTCGATTCCTCCAAAGGCGCCCCTTCCGCCTGCCGGGTAACACACAGGCCAGCAAAAGTGCACACACAAGAAACACTCGGAGCGCGTGGCCCCCACTTTAGAAGCACCACTTTCACTTCAGGCTACTCACAGAAGAGGCAGGGTTTCCCCTGCCGCTGCGTGTACTCCACGTCGTGGTGCTTCAACCGTTGTCTGTCTGCCCTTCTGTCCAAGCGGCCGAATGCGCTCAATTGTTGCGATAAGCCCGTGCCAATTGGTCCTCGTCCTCTGCGGTCGACCGTACGTGCGTCGTACCTGCTCCAGAGTTGCCTCTCTGCCTTGACACCGGACGCCCTGCACACTGTCGTCGCCCTCTTGGCGTCTGACGCTCTACATTCTACGTGTTCCCCTTGTGTGACGTCCCTATTGTCTGTTACACACTCTCCTTTTATCCCTGGCTCGTGGTCCACACCTGCTGCTGCACTGATTTGGTAATTGTCCCCAGGTGCGTCTAGCCAGTGACGGTGGTGTGGGCGGGCCCGCACCAATCAACTCAAAAAAAATGTTTACAAACATGCAACATAACTGAGTCACCAAAGAATATCACACATATACATAAAGATTCAAAATAAACAATAATTAATGGCCATGGGCCCACACCCCCCACACTTTAATGGTGCCAGTCCCTGGCCAGGTAACTCAGTCTCTATAACGAGCGGGACATTGTCCTCTCGTGGTACGAGCGGATCGACGGGGCGAATGTTCAGGTTCAACATTAGTGACAGGGTAGTACAACATTAGGGGCAGTTCAGGTGTTTCACTTTCGGTCCGCGGGGACACAATCGGCAGATGGTTGGTCGGAGCAATGCAAGGTTTGAGTGCATTTCTATGCAAGGTTCGGTCTTTACCCCCTCTTTCTGGTCTAACGCGATAGACTAGGCCGGAGTCGCCAACAAGGTCAACAATTACGTGGGGCTCGGACTCCCACCACTGGTGGAGTTTGCCATGGTCCCGTCTGTTCCTATCGCGTACCCACACACGTTCCCCGGGGAGAAGGGCATTAGCTTTGGCCTTCTGGTCATAATATTGTTTCTCGTGTCTAGCTGCGTCGGTCATTTTCCTACGGGCCAAGTCGTAAGCGTGAAAAAGTTTTCGGTGGTGATCTGAAACCCATCCCTGTAAGTCATGACGCGGATGGTGGTCTAAAACCCCCAGGTTAATATCAACGGGGAGCCTGAGATGACGGCCGAACATAAGGTACGATGGAGCGAACCCAGTGGCGCTATGGATGACATTGTTATATGCATGCAACAGTTCAGGGAGGTGCTCGGGCCATCTACTTTGTTTCTCAACCTCGAGAGTCCGGAGCATATTTAGCAGAGTTCGGTTCATTCTCTCGACACGGCCGTTACCCGCAGGGTGGTACGGAGTAGTGCGGCTCTTGGAAATGCCATACATGCTACATAATTGTTTCATCAGCTCGGATTCAAAGTTTGGTCCCTGGTCTGAATGGAAACGGGATGGGCAGCCGAATGGCTGGATTATGTTAGCCCAAATTGCACGGACAGTGGTTTTGGCAGTCTGATCACGAGTGGCAACAGCCCAAGAATAGCGCGTGAACATGTCAGTCATAACCAAGATGTTCTGGTATGAATCATTGGGGCGACGCAACGAAAGAAAATCTAATGCGACCACTTCAAGAGGGTACGATACCTCTATCGGCTTCAGTGGGGCCCTTGGTTCGGTCCTATCTTTTTGGAGGTTACAAACTACACATCCTGTTTGGAAGCGGTGTACCTCCTTTTCCATACTTGGCCAGAAGAAATTACGCCTAATGTGGGCGAGGGTCCGTTCTGTGCCCGCATGAGCTGCAGCTTCATGGCATTTCTTCCATACGTCCTGGTGGCTTGGATCTGGACAGACAATTTGAAAACAGGGTTCACAGGTATGGGGGTCAAACACTTTCCTACAGAGGATCCCCTGGTACAGGCAAAGTTTCTTTCTGTGTTGTAACAGTTGCTTAGCGGCAACTGGTAGCGCTTCCCTCTCGAGCTTGCTAGGATTTATCCCTCTTTCCACATACCTTCGGACAAGCTGAATGGTTGGGTCTACCTCCTGTAGGGCGTTCCAGTCTTCTCCAAGCGTCAATGCCGGTGTACCTTCCTGGTCGGGGGTCGTCGTGGCAGCGACAACGGCTGCAGTGTTGGTGCTGCTGTTCTTCTGTGCCGGAACTGTAGGAAATCTGGACAGAGCATCTGCATTCACGTTTTCACGTCCGGCACGGTACTTCACTTCGAAATCAAAGGCGGCCATCTGGGCGACCCATCTCTGCTCTACAGCCCCAAGTTTAGCAGTCTGTAAATGGGCGACAGGATTATTGTCCGTGAAGACCGTGAATTTGGCTCCAGTGAGGTAGTCTTTGAATTTTTCGGTGATCGCCCATTTCAGTGCCAGCAGCTCCAGTTTGAATGAGCTATAGTTGGAGTCGTTCTTCTCCGCGGGATGTAAACTGCGACTCGCATAGGCAATGACGCGCTCCTTCCCGTCTTGCGTTTGGGCCAGCACAGCACCGAGCCCACTATGACTCGCGTCCGTGTACAAATTGAAGGGCTTGGTGTAATCCGCATAGGCTAGGACTGGAGCCTTAGTCAGAGCCTCCTTCAGCTGGTCGAACGCGGCTTGACACTCCAGCGTCCAATCAATTTCCCTTACCGAAGACCTCTTATCACTCTTTGGGATGCCGGTCAGTAAGGTGTTCAAGGGGCGAGCTATCTTCGCAAACCCGTGAATGAATCGCCTATAGTAGCCAGCCAGACCCAAAATGCCCTCACCTCTCGCACGGATGTCGGGACAGCCCACTCAGTCACTGCCGTTACCTTCCCTGGGTCAGGCATTACACCAGCCTGGTTGACGACATGACCCAGAAACTGCACTTCCCGCTGGAGGAGTCTACACTTGTCCGGCCTCAGCTTCAGACCATGCCTCCAGAGCCGCTCAAAGACTTCTTCCAGGTTCTGCAGGTGAGTATCAAAATCAGGTGAGTACACAATGATATCGTCGAGATACACAAGCAGGGACTCCGTGATTTGGCCGCTTAGACACTGCTGCATTAACCTCTGAAATGTCGCGGGTGCATTACAGAGACCGAAAGGCATACGCTGAAATTCGAACAGGCCTACGGGGGTGGTGAAGGCGGTCTTTTCTCTATCCCTGGGGTCGACCTCCACTTGCCAGTATCCGCTAGAGAGGTCCAATGTGGAGAACCACTCGGCCTTGGAGAGGGAAGTCAGTGTCTCCTCGATCCTGGGGAGGGGAAAAGCGTCCTTGTGAGTGACAGAGTTCAATTTCCTGTAATCGACACAGAATCTCCAGCTCCCGTCCTTCTTTTTAACCATGACGATGGGTGCGGCCCAGGGGCTAGAGCTCTCCGCTATTACACCTCGGTCCAACATATCTGCTAGTAGGGACCTCATTTCTTTATACATGAGGGGTGGCAATGGTCTGAATCGCTCCCTTATGGGGACTGCATCAACCGTGGGAATGGTGTGCGTGACGGCATCCGTCCTACCAAAGTCCTCCTCGTGTTTCGAGAACACTTTCTCCCATTTGTGCAAGAGTGTAGTCAGCTTACCAGCTTGCTCTGGTGTCAAGTGCGTTTCATCTACCAGGTCCTGCACGTCGAAATGGTGTTCGTCCTCATGTCCATCCGTTGCCTCTACCAACCCAACCTCCACTTCTCCGTCACTGTTGGGGGTCAGGTCAACGTCGCAGGTACCATGAACGTCAGCGTCATCAACTTGGTACAGGCGGCCGATCTTCTGGTAGCGTCCTAGAGTGATGGGATAATTATTCAGGTTTCTCAGGCGGACAGGGATCCTACCATTCTTGACGACCGCGAGCGTGCGGGCCACGGAGACTGCGTTCGGTTCGTCAAGGGCTTCAATCAGGCCACAGTAGTCCCTTCCTGCTGGTCCAGCTCGAGCCCGTCCCCAAACAACGATCTCGCTCCGTGCAGGGATCTTAACTCCTCGTCTTTGAGCTGGCCAGACGTATCCTCTAAATCCATCCTCCGTAGTGACAGCAGTTCTGCGGCAGAGGGCAAAGGCTTCTCTCCATGCCTGCTGGGAACCTGGGCTTTGGCAAGCAAAAGAGAGGGGCTTCTCGGGGTTATAAAAAACTGCATCCCAACATGGCTTAATTACATTCATGCCAATTATAAAAGCACTACTGGAGCATTCATCCGTCACAACAAAAACACCTTTTTGGTCAATTTCAACACCTTCTATTTTAAAGTCCATTAGCGCGTACCCTATACAGGGGATCTTAAGGCCGTTTGCCGCCTTCAGCTTCACGTACGAAGGCACATTATTTACAGCATAGTGAGAAAAGTGTTTCAAAAACAAACTCTGTTGGATCAGGGTAACTTGCGACCCAGTGTCTAAAAGTCCCTCCATATCAACTCCACCGACTGACACATCCACATAGGGGCAATTTCCCACTAAGGCTGTAGCAGCCCTTTGGTCTTCTCCCAGACCAGACCCCACTGCATAGGCCTCAACAGTAGGGTGACTTAGTTTAAAGCCGGCTGAGACATACGGGATGCCCTGCAAAACCTAGCAATGTGCCCGGGCTGATTGCAATTTCTACATATAGGCCTACCTCCTTCATCCCAACGGTTACCGGGGTTGGGCTGCAGGTACCTCTCGGTCGGAAGCTCGGGTGCGCTGCCGCGGCGTGCTGGTACGTGTGCAGGGCTAGCTGGTCTTAGCTCTCTGATGAGCTCACGAGCAAAGTCCTTCATTTGGTCCTTCAACTCTTCCACGATCTCCCTCTTTAACTCCTGTTTCCACGAGTCGTTCTGTTGGTAAGGTCTGGAAGGATTAGGGTCTCTTACCGCGGCACACGTCGCTTCGCTCAGCCTTGGACTTCGCGTTTCCTCCTCTAGTAGGGCCTCCTGTTGTAGGGTACTGAAAGTCATGTCTGGGTCCAAGCGTAGCACTCGCTTTAAGGCTCTGAGCAAGGCGCCATCCTCCAGGCCAAGCATGAATTGGTCCCTCAAGTGAGTATCAGTAGGCGCTCCATCCTCATCCTGTTGTTGCAGCCTCCGATGTAGTTCCCTCAAGCGTAGCGCATACGCTTGAACGGACTGGCCTGGTTTCTGTACACAGCCAAAGAATTGTGATCTTAAGACAGACAAGGGAATTTCTTTAACATACAGTCCGTTCAATGCAGCAAAAATTTTCCCAGCCCGATCGCGCTCATCCTCAGCTAGCACATTAATTTGTCGTTTAGGCAGCCCAGACAGTGCACCAATTAAAATTCGTACTTTTTGGGGTTCAGTTAAATTATTAGCATCTAAAAGACCTTGCATTTGCTCCTTCCATTCCAAATACTTTAAATCACCTTCTTGTCCTTCAAATTTAGGCACCCACGGGGCCCCAGGATAAATTGGCATCATCATTTTTAAATCAGCTTTTAAAAGTCAGTGGCAAACTTTTACAAAAAATAAAATAATCTCTGGTTAACACTGCTCACAAACCCGTGATCCTGCCGACAGCGCCAGAAAATCTGTAGCCGGTGGTTGTATTAGTGAGTGTTTTGGAAGCCGACAACGCCACCTAGTTATGGGACTAGGACCCGAATACAAGGCTACGAGGTTCGAAATCACGGGGGTGAGCAGTGAGACCCAGAGAATTATAAAAGAGTTACCCAAATTTATTACAACAATAACACAACGACAATCAAAAATAGTTAAAAACTAGGCCTAATCAATATAAAAAGGTAAGAACAATAAAAGTCAATAAAAGAAGGGAATTGTGCAAAACGGCAAAACGACGGGGGTCCAGAACCGGTCACGCCACGAGTGTGGAGTCGTGGACCCAGGGTCTCCCTGGTCTACTCCCACCGTCTTCTCCCCTAGGACATACAGCACAGACCAGGAACAGTTCTACACACGGAGCGCCACGTAGGCTCAAGACTATCCACGTCCCAATGTATCACACCGCTCCAATGCCAATACTCACAGCGGAGGCAGGGTTTCCCCTGCCACTGCGTGTTATTCGGTGCGCGGTGTTTCGTCCTCAGACCCGTCTCCGTTTTGCCCAGTCGGTCGATTCCTCCAAAGGCGCCCCTTCCGCCTGCCGGGTAACACACAGGCCAGCAAAAGTGCACACACAAGAAACACTCGGAGCGCGTGGCCCCCACTTTAGAAGCACCACTTTCACTTCAGGCTACTCACAGAAGAGGCAGGGTTTCCCCTGCCGCTGCGTGTACTCCACGTCGTGGTGCTTCAACCGTTGTCTGTCTGCCCTTCTGTCCAAGCGGCCGAATGCGCTCAATTGTTGCGATAAGCCCGTGCCAATTGGTCCTCGTCCTCTGCGGTCGACCGTACGTGCGTCGTACCTGCTCCAGAGTTGCCTCTCTGCCTTGACACCGGACGCCCTGCACACTGTCGTCGCCCTCTTGGCGTCTGACGCTCTACATTCTACGTGTTCCCCTTGTGTGACGTCCCTATTGTCTGTTACACACTCTCCTTTTATCCCTGGCTCGTGGTCCACACCTGCTGCTGCACTGATTTGGTAATTGTCCCCAGGTGCGTCTAGCCAGTGACGGTGGTGTGGGCGGGCCCGCACCAATCAACTCAAAAAAATGTTTACAAACATGCAACATAACTGAGTCACCAAAGAATATCACACATATACATAAAGATTCAAAATAAACAATAATTAATGGCCATGGGCCCACATATGGGTGAAGTCTTAAAATCAGCACTTTCAGAATGGGAACTCGGAACAAAAGGTCAGTCTGTTGCTGTTGTTACTGACAATGCCAGAAATATGGATGTAGCAGCGAGAGTAGCGGGGCTCAGACCACACATTAAATGCTTAGCCCATACTCTGAATCTATGCTCTCAGGCAGCGCTGTCTTATCACTTGATTAGCCGTTTGTTGGGCTGTGTAAGGAAAATTGCTGCATTTTTCCATAGAAGTAGCACTGCAACTGCAATCTTGACAGCGAAACAGAATCTACTGGATTTACCACAGCATGAACTTGTGATGGACGTGAGTATTCATTGGAATAGCATGCGAGACATGTTAAACTGCTACCTCGAACAACAAGCAGCAGTGACCGCAACCCTCGTTAGCACAGAACTGCGACACCACGCACAGGAGATGATCATTTTGGAAGCTCATTGTAAACACGGAGGACATTATGAAATTACTTGCACTCCTCAAAACGGCCACAACGGTGTGTGATGACAAAACTCCAACAGTGTCCTTGATTTTACCATTGATCTATATGACAAAACAGAATATTGCACCTAAGAAAGAAGACACAACTACCATAGCAAGCTTAAAAAGAGCCATTTTGGCGAAGCTGAAGGACAGGTACAGCGATGTTCACGACTACCTGCTTGAGAGTACAGTCCTTGACCCGAGATTCAGAACTCTCCCCATCATTGGACCAGAAGAGCACGAGGCTGTTTATAAACGACTGAAGGACAAAATGCTACAGCTGCAGTCGACAGAGGTATTTTATGTGATCTTGTGCTAATTATACTGAAACCACCTAAATTATTTTCTCCGTTTCATGATGTTTATCCTGTGATCGGATGCATGCCATGGAGGAGAGAACACTCATGACAGTGAGGCAGCAGGAAGCAGTTCCAATGTTGAAAGTCTGGGCCCAAAGAGGACAGCACTTATGGACCTCTTTGGTGACTATTTCACCAGTACCAGGAGTGAGGAAAACAAGTCCACCACTGTGATAGACCAACAGATGGACATGTACAAAAAAGAAAGTCCCCTCCCACTGACAGAGTGTCCACTTAAATGGGGAAAGAAAAATCTAGTCTATTTAGCATGCTTGCTCCACTTGCTAAAGCATCCCTTGCAGTTCCTGCATCCTCTGTACCAAGCGAGCGTGTATTTTCCACCGCAGGGGACATAGTCAACGGTCAAAGGTCCCAGCTTCTACCTGAACATGTTGACATGCTAATCTTTGTGAAAAAGAATCTTAAATAAGACATACATGTCAGTTGTGGCAAACTTTGTTGATATGTGAAAATAGTGCCTTTTTGAAACCAAAACACACATGCACTTTGTATAACAGTGCACTTTAGTTATACAGGTTTATAATAATAATAATAATAATAATAAAGAAAAACTATGTATTTCTAATTGTTTCTTTATCACCCAAGTAGGAATACTGATTTTCATTTAAAATGCGAACCATGGCGAACCAAACCGTGAGCCCTGAACAGTGAACCGTACCGAACCGTGAGATAGCTGAACCGTTACACCCCTGACATGGGCTGAGAGGGTACTCTGCCAGGAAAAAGCCCATACTCCAAAAGAAACATCAAAAAGCCAGATTGGAGTTTGCAAATAAAAAAGCATAAAGACTTTAATATTTGGAGACATATCCTGTGGTTCGATGGCCGTAATGGAGGATAAAGCCAGAGAACACCATCCCAACTGTGAAATATGGGGGTGGCAGCATCATGCTGTGGGGTTATTTTTTCTGCGGGAGGGACTGGTGCACTTCACAAAAGAGATGACATCATGAAGAAAGAACACTATGTTGAATGTATAACATTACTTTATAATGACTTGTGTTTATTATTAATATCATACACAAGGCCTACTTAACTTCACAAATGGAAAATACTTAATTAAACACAGATCTTTACATAGGCCTTGCACTACTTACTTGTACAGCATATTAAGCATATCTTATTATCTTGGTTGCTTGGTCATTTTGAACACTCATTTGATAATAAAACAATACTATATTTAAATTTTATTTTCCCCTAGAACTCTAGCTTGTTGGTAATATTTTCATGGAAAACAATCAAGGCAGCTAAAAGGGGCCACTTCAGAGACGGCCATATGGACATACAAATTAGAGGTTAGATCATGCCCAAAAAAATTAAGCCCGACCCGACCCGACCCGACCCGAGCCCGCGGGCATAAAGCCCAACCCGATCCGCACATACCTGGGCAGGCCGAGAGATGTGCGCGGAGCGGTTCGTTTGTGTACTGTGAGCGCAATCAAACCGTGCCCGACTCGTTCCGGACTTTGGCCCGCTTGAAGCAGGTGGGCCAAAGTGCAGCTTGGTTGCCCGTGTATGCACACGCGCACGGATACAAGCAGCTGTCATGTGAGCGGCTGCATTTGTCACGGTAAACAGCGAGAAAAGGCTGTATTTATAACATGTGTCAGTGCCCCTGCTGCGTTTAGCCTACCTTCTGATGAACAAACAGAGGCTCCCTGGCTGCCTCACGTCACGCTCGTCTCGGGTCTGACTTTACTAGAAGTGGCCTGTATAACTTCTTCTGCCCTGTGTCCGAGTCTCATTTCTTTGCTACTGTACCCTGGTTTGGCAACAGGTTGAGCTGCTGCTGCATGTGTACACTTGTAAACAACTCCTCATGCTTCTCTAATCGGCGCGGTTCATTTGTGTAAGCTGTTCGGGGTATCCAGACCTTTCCTCAAACGAGCTAGAGAATGGCACGGTTCGGATGTCAAGTGTGAGTGCTCCCTCAGTGTCTCTGTCTCTTGCCGTCTCTCTCCTAATCCTCCTCGTTGTCCATACACATCACGCTGCATTCACAATAGCCTACTTTTTACGCAGGAACCAAACCGCTTATTTATCCACTGTAAATTAAACACTGTCCTGAGAGAAAGAGTGAATAGCGATGTTCTCTGCAAAGCCTGGCCGTGGCCATGCCTAAATATTTCCCGGATTCTTTACCCTGAAAAACTGAAAATTAGGGGAATGCTTTCCCCCACACGGGGGATCAAATTAAGCACTGACCACCTCCCTCCTGGACTCCTCTATTTTATATTGAGTATAACCATTTTGTATCCAATAGACTAAGCCTATAGCTCTCTTGTATTAGAGATTATAATGACTTTAATAAAAAAAATATATATTTTTTTTTATTTTTTTTTATTCTTGAAGCCTGACCCGAACCTGACTGTCATACATGAAATCTGGCACAGGCAGAGAATCTAAACTCTAATACAAATACAGTCACTTATTACACTCACTGCAGTCTTGATCTCCTTCCTCCTCTTTCTCCTTTTCTTTCGTTTTTGTTGCCATAAGCATAACTTCTCCACATTGTGTCAGAGCTGCGTCTGTGTATACTTCCAACACGTTATTAGCACGGTCTCTCTCTCCTTTTTCTCTCCTTGCAACTTGTCACTGCTGCTGTGCAGTGACTTTATTCTCTTGGCTGTTTCTTTCAAATCTGAAGAGCTGAAAAGGCATGTGCACGCAAGGCGGCCTACAAATTTGGCTCAGTTACACCAGTTCAGTGTGGAGGACTGGACCAAAATTCCATGTGACGAACTCCACGTCAAATATATAACATAACACGCTTGGCTGGAGCGGCCAATATGGACAGTTGATTCTGGTTAGGGAATCAGGACACTGGATCTTGCCACTTGCTTCTTCAACATTTAATTGTGAACAGCAGATGATTGATTGATAATACAGCATACATTTGACAGATGATTGGTAGATTGCGTAGGAAGATTTGATACAGGTTTGTAAGTGTGTGGATGTGGGTATGTGTGTGATCTGAAAGGAAACAGAGAAAAGGGAAGGAAAATTAGTAACAGTAACAGTAAGTGGAGATAGGTATTAACTGATTACACATATTTAACAGTTATAAATTGTGATAATCATCACATAAAACGTATTATATCTAATTTGGAAACTAATAGAAAAAGAAGTTAACAACAAATACTCACTTTATAAAACGCACACCAGGGAAAGGAGGAAGATTCAGCAGTAAGATGCAGCATTGAAGTGGTTGCTATGTGGAGTGAGTGACGGTTGCTAGGTGATGGTAAACAAAGTGTAACTGTAAAATGGAACTATACATTGATTATAAACAAGTCTTTCTGACATTCCATACCGCCTTTGCTATGCCTGATCCCATCAGATCTCGGAAGCTAAGCAGGGAAGGGCCTGGTCGGTACTTAGGTGGGAGACTGTTTGGAAACACCAGGAAGCCTGGATGAATGTAGTGTGAGAGTGAGTGGTAGGTGGTGGTCGTCGGAGGGGCCGATGGCGCAGACTGGTTGCCTCGCTTCCATCAGTCTACCCCAAGGCAGCTGTGGCTACAACAGTAGCTTACCACCACAGAGTATGGAGTGAATGAATAATGACGACAGTGTAGCGCTTTGAGAAACTTGGTAATACAGGCTTGTAAAGCGCAAAACAAGTGTAAGGCATTATTATTACTAAAATTCCAGTCAACTACTGTGAGAAGCTTGTGGAAGGAAATCCAAAACGTTTGACCCAAGTTATACAGTTTAAAGGCAATGCAACCAAATACTGTATTAATGAAATGTATGTAAACTTTTGGTTTTGTAAAAAGCAATATAAAACCGTGTAGAAAATTATATCTCTCATTCTTCTGGCATTTGACAAATATAAATATTTTTTGAAATTCGAATTGACCTAAAAAAGTAAACGTTATGGTTTCATGTCAGACAGTGAGAAAAAGATGCAAATGTGTCTTGTGTATGTGTATGTAAACATTTGGTTCCCACTGTATATGGAGAAATGCATGCTTTGGGTTTCATACCCATTAGTTCCTAAGACTAAATAGAATTTGCTGTCAAAATTAACACTGAGACAAAGTGTGCGTGATCTTGTCTATAGGTAGCTGGACTGGCAGGATGGTGGGCAGACACAGCAGCACACGCTTATATGATCTTGACCGAGCAGTCAATAACGAGGGTCGGCCAAATCTGATTAGTGACAACCCACATCCAGAGATTTCATTTTCACTTGGCTCCCGTGACGAAGAGTGAGGTGTGATGCTCTGTACCTACATACACTGTACACACTAACTTAAAGTTTATCTCCTCATGCAAGAAAAGATTTATACATTTCCATTTAAAAACAATTTTCAACTACTAGAGCTCTACATCTGGTTTTCAGCGTGCACAGGGACGAGTCTTAAAGGCTCTTGTCCATCAAGCTGCCTGATGAGCATTAAATTAAGGCCCATCTTAACTGATCACAGTCTCGCTCCACTTGTCCGTTGACTCTGTGGTGGCACACATCACTTCTCCTGCTTGTTCCCTTGGTTGAATACGTTAGTGTCATCTCAGCAGTCTGGCAATCTGCATTGTGGATCAAGTTTTGCACTGGCTGGGGGGAAAATTAGGAGACCATATTAATTGCCATTTGTGGAAAAACGGGGCGACAGTGGCGCAGATGGTAGAGCGGGTCGTCTCATGATCGGAAGGTCGTGGGTTCGAATCCCGCCTCCTGACTGTGCACATTGTCGTTGTGTCCTTGGGCAAGGCACTTCACCCACATTGCCTCCAGTGTCTGCCTACACTGGTAGCCCCCTAGGAGAGACCAACAGGCCCGGTTTGAACCGTGAGGCCGTCCTTCCGTGGACCCACCACCTGCAGAAGGAGCCATGGGGGGCTGGTGCAATGTGATATGGGCAGCTCCGGCGGCTGCCCCCACGACCCGGCAACGGACAAGTGGAAGAAAATGGATGGATGGATGGATGGAAAAACGTATCTCTCTTTTTTTTCTTTTTTGTTTATAGTGCCAATGTCTTTGCCAAAGAATTTTTTAACAACACAAACCAAGGCAGCGGGGCCACCGCCGAAAACCAAACCTTCAGGAACACTCGCACACGGAACATTTCACAAGAGAAAGAAAGTATCCTAGTAGCTGCTGATACAGGCCAGGGAGACATTCTGCCATTGTATGTCAAATTTTGATTGGTGGAAAATTCTGTCAGTCAGGCCAGCTATCACTCGTGTGCTCTTGCAACAGAATTAGGTGGATCTGTAGAGCAGGCCATGAAGAAGGAGAAGCTCGACAGAGAGGGCACTTTATAAGTAGGACATTACAGTTAACCCTTTACAATACCAATATAAGCAACTCAACTATACACAAATAAATTACAAACTATATATGCAGATGTTTTATACTTTTTTTCCCTCCATTTTGCCAGGGCTAGCAGTGAAGGCCTTGCTGGCTCCTGAGGGCCCACCACTGCTTAAATGCTACTTAATTATGTCAAAAAGTAACAGCTTTCAAAAACTGGACCAATTTCTTCCCATACATCCTCACCAACAAGTCGCTCAAAAGATAAAGTTGTCCAGAGATAAACGGGCCATACATGTTAACCTTTGTGGATAGATTAAAAAAATATTATCCATAGTTACTATGTGTTTAAAGAAAATAAATGGTCAAACAGGTTAGTCAGTGTATGGACAAAGCTCTTTGGGAGTTGGAGTGGAGGAAGTGTTGGGAATAATTAGCTGGTTCTGTAAGCTGTCAATATACGACGCCATTAATGAGCGGAGCAATGCACTTTTACCCTGAATATATTTACAAAACAATCTTGCAACCAAATCTTGCCAATTGAGGCAACTGGCCTCAATGGTCAGTTGCAAGATTTTTTTTTTCTTTTGTGTTATCGCCATCAGTGTCCTCGGAGTTTCTATGCTTGTGCGGTTCTGCCGTGTCGGTAATTTGGAAGGCAACATTTTTTGTGTTTTTAAAGTTTTTAACCTGCATAATGACGTCAAAATAAGGGCCACTTTGGGTGAAAACATCTTTTTAACAATCTATGTCCACGTTTAAGCTGTATTAATAATATGTTGTCAACACATTTCTCCGACTCAAAAGCGTTATATTTTTTATCCATTTAAAACATAGAAAAGAGTCAACAAACTACAATGTTACATAGAACAATGAGTCACGCCCCTTGTATGACACATTGCCATCTATATCTATATGTTTATTAAGTGATGATGTCGTCACTCCACTTCCGGGTCCAACGGAACTTTAGTCCTATTCACTATAATGGGATTTAGCTGATTTTAACCTCCTGTAGAGCTTATCACCCTGCGCCCTCTGTTGGTCACATAATGAGTATTAAAGCTTATTTTGAACACCATCCAACACTTGCAGCCTTAATAAAAACAAACTGCACAGCGCAGCGCCAGCTTGAGGTGCCCAAGACGATCTGCAAAACTAGAGGGGGACAGAGCATTCTCCATTGTGGAGCCTAAGCTGTGGAATCCTCTGCCCCTCCAGGTCGGGCCGCATGTTTTAAGTCTCGTCTTAAGACCCACTTATATTCTCAGGCTTTTAACAGCGCATGAGTTGTGTGGTCCTTTGTGACTTGTATTAATTTTATTGTTCTTTATTATTTTATTGTTTAATAATCTGTTTTAGTTGTATTTATTGTTTTATGTTTTTATTTCCTCTTGCAAATCAGCGGCCCACTTGCAGTCAAGTTCACAACATGTCGACTCACTTTCGCACAAGGGGAAAGACATATTGAAACTTAATGCAGAGTTTCTTCCAAATGGACACTGCACAGTTTTGTTCAGTGGGTACTGAATTTAGACTCAAATGTAAAAAGCAGGATTAATTTTCTAATTGTAAGAATAGACTTGATAACAAAAGAAACGTCCATTTCCTTTTAATTATAGTAAGGACCTATTCACAGCAGAGGCTTTATAGTCAGTAAAAGTAAAAGCATTAACAGCACAGTCAATTGTTAGCCATTTAAATTAATGGGGAACTTTACAACACCCTTTAAGCTTTTTAGACAATTGTTGGCAGACCTTTAACCAAGAAAATTGAATCTTAAATGGATACACAGGGATACTACGTGCCAGGATTTAACCTCATGTAAGATAGATGTTCGAAGGCTGCATGTTTAAAGTTCTTCTTTGCCCTTTGTATCTCTAAAACAATTATCCAGCTTTATGCAACTACTTGTTAACTTATCCAATGCCGACCATCAGGGCCAAGTCACGACAAGAGAGCGTGTTGATATTAAGATATTAAGTGGAGTTGGTAAGTGAATTTGTTTGCTAACATTAGCAACTAGCCGCATCCATTGATTTGACCGTTCCGTCTGACATGCTCACGTGCCATCGGTCCCAAGCCCCCGAGATACAGGTGAAACTCGGAAAATTAGAATATCGTGAAAAGTTCCTTTATTTCTGTAATTCAACATCCATCCATCCATTTTCTTCCGCTTTATCTGGGGCCGGGTTGCGGAGGCAGCAGTCTAAGCAGAGATGTCCAGACTTCCCAATCCACGCGCACATCCTCCAGCTGTTCTGGGGACCGCGAAGCGACACCAGGCCATCTCGGAGACATAGTCCCACCAGCGTGTCCTGGGCCTTCCACGAGGCCTCCTCCAAATAGGACATGCCTGGAGCACCTCCCGAGGGAGGCGGCCTGGAGGCATCCGGAACAGATGCCCTAGCCACCTCAGCTGGCTCCTTTCGACGTGAAGGAGCAGCGACTCTACTCTGAGCTCCTCCCAGGTAACTGAGCTCCTCACCCGATCTAATTCAACGTAAAATGTTAAACTAATATATGATATAGACTCATTGCATGCAAAATGACATATGTCAAGCCTTTGTTTGTTTTAAAACCCCCAAATTCAAAATATCAGAAGATTAGAATATTATATGAAATCAATAAAGAAATAATTTTAAACGGTCGGCCCTTTGAAATTTATAAATCATGCATAATGTACTGGTTTGTACCCCTTTGATTTACTGCCTTAATACGGCGTGGCACTGGTGAGGTGTTATGGAAGACCAGGTGTTTCAACCAGAGGAATATGACATTTGAAGCCCATGTCCAGGATCCGTTTGCGTGTGGTGGCTCTTGAATCCGCTCCAGACTGCGGTCATCCCTGCGGCTTGTGCACCTTTTTCCTCCACACTTTTCCCTTTCACTTATCTTTCTATTAATGTGCTTTGATCCGGCACTTTGAGAACATCCAACTTCTTTTGCTATTACCTTTTGAGGCTTTCCCTCCATATGGAGGGTGTCAATGATGGTTTTCTGCACAACTGTCAGGTCAGCAGTCTTCCCCATGATGGTGAATTTTATTGAACCACTGAGAGACCATTTAAAGTCTCAGGGACCCTTTGCAGGGGTTTTGAATTAATTTGCTGATGAAAGGGTGACACTTTGAGCCAACAATATACAGTAGTCCCTTAGGTGGACGGCCGTGTTTTGGTAAGTTCACAGTGGTGCTATACTCTTTCCATTTCCAAATGATGGATTGAACAGTGCTCCGTGAGATGTTCAAATCTTGGGAAATCTTTGTATAACTTAACACTGCTTTAAACTTCTCCACAACTTTATCCCTGACCTCTCTGGTGTGCTCCTTGGCCTTCATGATGTTGCTTAGTGACCAATACACTCCGACCATAGCTCTGAGGCCCTCACAGAACAGCTGGAATTATACTGAGTAGATTATGCACTGGTAGACTATTAGGGGGATCGCCGTGTCGTCACGTCCGAGGCACTGGTGGGCAACGCAAATGTATCAAATAGATAATAATAGTTCTATGGTGGGTCAAAACATTGTTCACAAACAGAGCATTGCTTCTGTGAAAAGATCGGCGCTGTAAAAGATCTGTGATTTAAATAAACTGCTATTCAAGCTCGGAAAAATCAGCTGTTTGCCCACCAGTCACCAAAACATCAGGTGAAAATCGCGGAAATAAACAGCGATCCTCCCTATTTAATGGTTAGGGCAAGGTGTGAACATTCTGCAGTCATTAGGAATGTTATAAAGGCAATTTAATGCACTCAGAATAATGCTGTATGAATACTTGTGCACGCCCCACTTTTCAATTTTTTTGAAAAATAACAGAATCATGAGCACGTGAGCTGGGGGAGCCTGCCGCCGCTGCTCGACCCCGCCGCGCCTGTCCGGGGGACTTCCCTCACCCGACCGCTCCCTCGCCGCCTTCACACATCCCGACTGGTTTCGTCGTCGTGTCTTGTCTGTGTCCGGCGCCCTCCTCCGCCAGCCAGCCCTTGCTCTCTCGCGCTGAGCCTCGGCCTCTCCTCCGCGTTCACGGCGTCCCCCTCCGCCCATAGCGGGCCGTGTCTCCCCGTTCCCGGGTCCTCATCAGTTCGTCTGTCCATTCATTAGTTCGTGTGCGTGCGTGCGTGCGTCCTTCTCCGCCGCCGCAGCTCGGCGGCCCATGGTGGCCTGTGCCCCTCCGCACCACCTCTGCTACTGTCCTTTTTCCTCCCTGTGCCTCAGTCTCTCTCTTTAAAAACCCCTTGTCCCAGGTGTGCCCAGTTAAGTCAATCAACCCCTGGGCGGGGCTACCAGGGGCACGAGCTTGAATAGGTTAAAAAGTTAAAACATGCATAAAAGCAGCCTTAAAAACATGCACAATAAAACACACTAAAACAACTTAAAACCAGTCCGCCCATGCCCGTGACACTTGTGTGTGAACTTAGGGTAAAACATTTAAAATAAAAGCTTTATGTTTATGGTTGTAAACATGACAAAATATTCAAAAGTTCAAGGTGTATTAGTACTTTCGAGAGGCACTGTATCCCACAGACTTGACGCTGATGTCGTGTGTCGCAGCGTGCACCATGTGGAAAGAAAATAGCCTTGTCACGAAAGCAAAGCTCACATAAACACACCTGATAGTTAGCGCTCGCATCACAAATTAATAAAAGGCTTGTTGTCATCATTCAGTGTTCATTATTTATCCAACATTTCTGGAAAAAGGTCAGTAAAAATGTGCAAATGCACATACAAATTACCTGACGTTCCTGGGGTAATTTCAGTTTTACCGACGTCCCCAGGTGATTCCAATCCTGTGCGAATAAAAGGGAACCTTACATAAGAAAGGAAAAAATATAAAACGACATCAAAATGTTATTGTGTCGAAGAAACTTAAAATTCATAACAGGAATGTTCCTTTATGCACATTGATGAAATTAAAAAATATCCACTAATGATGGAGGCACAACTGTCTTGTCTGTATGATAAAAATTATACTCCAACAGCGTTATTATTTCCATAGCTGCTGCCTGTGTGCTTTACAAATGTGTACAAGCTCTCAATTGTACAGGAGTTTCCCCATCATTAGAAAACAGTTTCCGAGTTGTCATCTGTTTTTGTTGGTTTTGCGTTGAGGACATTCCACCTCCTCACAAAAACACCCCAGACAGATTCCGACATGGATATCTTTTTCTACAATATTCAGGACAACACGTCTATTTAGTCCCCATTTCCATGTATACTCCAAACAAACTGCTAATAATTGCTGTAAAATTCAAATTCTCTGACTCAGTTGTGCCTTCTGCTATGTTTGAGTCCACTTCAGTGTGTGCGTGTGCACGTGCATGTGTGTGTACATATTAGTGTAGTCGGGAGCAGACTGTCACATGTGATCAGAATGCACATCACTCATGTTTCCAGGATTTAATTTGCAGAGCTGCCCTTGGGAAGCTAGTTTTCTTTTTCCTTAATTGGGGCATTAATTAGATCAGAAAAGCACAATGTGTTTGCCCACTTGAAAGCTCGGCACTGCTGAAGCATCTTATTATGGACCAAAGTCCATGGCTGTCATATAAAAGTAATTACAGGTTCAACAGAAAGAAGTGGACATTCAAAGAACCACAGTTAAGTTGTTTGGCAAGTTGCATATTGTGAATAAAAGCATTTAACAGATCTATCTGAAAGTGCATACTCAAATGTCAGTACACTTTTCATAAAGCCTTGAAGTTTTATAGTACACTGCATTGCTTTAACATGATGCATAAAGAAAGAAAGAAGAGAGAACCTGCAGAGGATCTTGTCATATTTTCTTTATATTTGTCACTTGTTGTGTTCTGTAAGTCTCAGCATTCCTATTATTACTCATCCGGGAGTAGGGATGGGTACCGTTCGTTTTTCCCCCGATACCACTACTTTAACGATACCTGCTTTTCGGTACCGGTGCCTTTACAGTACTTTTTTCGATACCTGTTATTTTAATTGAATTAAAAATAACATATGTACAGTATAAAACGTATCGTGCAGGATGTCATAAAACAGCACAACAGAAAGAACACAGGCTGCAGCAGCGTCGCCTGTAACTTTAAACAGAATTTCCACTTTAGCAGCAATAAAAAGAGAGAAAGGCCATTTTTACCTCCTTAGCTGCATGGACAGATCAGATCCACATCATGACACAGTTTTCTTTCAGCTAAACCTCTCTGAACACACTGCGCTGTCTGAGATAGCGAAAGCAACTTCACAAAGATCTTTAGAAGAGTGCAAGCGCTCACTCCGTCACTAAGAATTTGCCAAAACTGTACCAAAAATGTCAATACAGAGTGAGCGCTCACTTTCAAATAATCTTTGATTTCTCCTACGGTGCAGCTGTAGTTTAGCAGAGTAAAAGGCCTAAAAACTCAAGTAAGTGTCTTATTAAGTCCTGGTTTACACCCGGTTTAGTTTAGCCATGAGTTGCAACCTGTGTAGTCTTCGCAGACCGTTGCTCTGCATCTCTAATAATAACAAAAGTTGTAGTTAGGAAGTTATACAGTAGCTTTACTTTGCTTAAAGAAAACCGTCTTCATTTGCGCTGAAGTGCCTAATTATTTGCGCATGCTCGTATTGCTTTTTTTTAGACTCACTGCGGGTCATATGTCTGGAGAGTAAAGCACCAAAATAATTTTAGTTTTTCAATACCGCCCCCGACCGGAGCTTTTCGGTTGGTACCAAGTAGATACCGTTTAACGGTACCCAACCCTCCTATCCGGAGGTGAATTAGGTGCACTGGGGGGGGGGTGCATCTCTCAGCCCCAATTACTTAAAGAAGAAACAGATTTGATATTTCCTACACAGCTGGTATATTGTGTGTCACATTTCAGAACTGTGGAGTTGTTTAGGTTGTAGCAAAACCAATGGCCACTGGTTGCACTGCTTTATGACTGCAACACTAGGGGCCGACATTGCCTGCCATTACTGCAGTACCTCCATATCTGGGCGGCAAAACAAGCTAGTTTTCCATTAGATAGCATTGCACTTTACACACGTTTTAAGCAACGATAAAGCTTGGTTTCTAATTTTTTGGAACTTTCTACAGCTAGATATTGCCCCTGTGATAATGCTGGGTTAGTTAGAACAGTGGTTCTCAACCTTTTGGAGCCGCAACCCACATTGTAACAGTTCGTGACCCACCGCCCGGGTCACACTGTGAGAAATAGGAACATTAGCCTACATAATTCTTAAAAAACTAAAATCAAATTACGAACATATAATGGCCCTCTGGTAAAATAGCACACACATGCGACAATAAAAAATTATATTATACGCTAATAAAAATATGCATATTTTATCTACATGATCTGGCGACCCCCCCCAAATTTATCTTGCGAGCCCCTTGAGGGTCCCAACCCCCAGGTTGAGAACCACTGAGTTAGAATAAAAGAAACCAGGCTGGTTTTCGTAAGGTGCATTTAAGAAATCTTGTATACCTGTATGTGGCATGGCGAGGGTTAATTTGAGATGTTTGGTACTTTAGCTAGTATGTCAACAATGCCACGATAGGAATTTCACCTAAAGAATAAGGACACTTGATTTAATAAGACTAGATCTCAAGGCGCACAGGTAAGTACATGATAGGCAACGTTCCATTTATCAATGTAAAAAGTTTTATTTGTACAATTTCCTAACTTAGCAATTCATAATTCAGTTGTATTTTAGTTTCATCAGTTAGAAAACCTTTTTCAGTTAAAACACATTATTTGTGCACCTTAGTTGAGACACAGTCCATAGTTCTTGGAGAATCCAAAGACATAGTTCACGACAAAAGGAACCCAAAAGACAGGGCAGCAGCTGAAAAGTCCCAGTTACCAGCACCGGAAGCTAGCAGCCTAAATACAGATAGACGTTAGAACTACATTGTGAACTGAGCCATTCTAATGACGTGAGTTATTTTACCTGCTAAAGAAGCAGGGGGGACAGAAGTCGATGGACATGCGACACGAAAGGGGCACAGACACTGACTGATGAAATATAAGTAACTGTTTTGGGCAAACTAGCACAGCTAATAGCGGCAGCCCTTACCTCCAAGCCACACACCGGAGGCACCACGGAGGACACCATTCAGTGCACCGGGAGGCGCAGGCATGCCACGGCTGAGTTGCACAAGATCGCCAAATTAATATCATTTTTAAAGGATCTGTATCATGCTATTTTAGCCATTCCAAAGTAAAGTATAGGCATATATATGATATATTGTACCTCTATCACTATGGAGTACTCATTTTTGAGAGAAATATAAGTATTTTTGGGGGTATTTTCCCTACCCGGAAGATAAGACGCTTCGATTCAGTTAACTCCGCCCCTCTCTCTGCTCATTCCACATTTGCAGTATTATAAATATAAATATCGCTGCAAAAAGTGAAGTTACTTCACATAATGCAGTTATAAGGAGTTGACATGTGCAAAGCAGTTTCATAAATGGCTAACACACACGCTAACACACACGCTAACATGCGTTTTGATTGACTCACCGCTCAGTTTGGACTCCCATGAGATCGCGTTGGTTATAAAAGTTATAAAAGTTAATCCACTTTGATTCTGGCCAAGGTTCACCAAGCATCCATCAGATTGGTTGATAAAGTAGCTAGCTTAATCCCGGAAAGAAATTCCAACTTCTGGCGAGTGCACTCTTCTTTAGGAAGGTTGAATAGGCCTGTTCCTCTCGTAGCCAAACGCGCATCCGTGGCATTATCGGTAAGAAAAAAGAGCAGGCGGTGTCCAGAGTAGGTTAGAAAGAGCTCAGTCTTCAAAAACAACACTTATGCTGGGATCCATGGCTCCTCCAGCCGTGGGTGCGCTTGATTAGCGTCGTGGGACAGCACAGACGCTTCGGAGGGTTGCTGTTTTTTTTTTTTTGTTTTTTTTTAAAGCCGTTTTATAAATAAAAATCAGGCCGTAAGGCATTACATTACAGACGTAGAGCACTTCCGTTCCGCTGTGACGACACAACTGAACAGCTCAGTCGTTTACCAGGAGAGGGTGGAGCAGCTGCTCAGAGAGCAGGATTCAGGAGGATTACTTAGAACTGCGTGAATGAAGCCAAAAACCGCTCTGGGGGTGTTTTTGATAAGGAAATAGCATAACAACATGGCTAAAAGCTCCAAAAAGTCGATTTTGCATGATATAGGACCTTTAAAAGGCAGGTATTTAGAGGCTAACGCTTACCTGCGCAGCCATAATGCAGCACGCGCACCCAAACCAGGAAGGGAGGGGCGGAGTGAACGAGTCAGAGAGAGAGGGGGAGGGAAAAGGGCTTTTTTATGGGGCAACGCTGTCTGCATAGACGAATAGAACGAGAGCATTTACATGAAGCGTTTCAGGGAACTCAGTGCACCCTGTCACAATGGGTTGAGAGGGTACTCTGCCAGTAAGAAGCCCTTACTCTAAAAGAAAGAAAAAAAAGGCAGTGTGGAGTTTGCAAATTAAAAAAAAGGATAA
Organism: Neogobius melanostomus; assembly: GCA_007210695.1. Taxonomy (NCBI): domain Eukaryota; kingdom Metazoa; phylum Chordata; class Actinopteri; order Gobiiformes; family Gobiidae; genus Neogobius; species Neogobius melanostomus. Next base: position 1,056,803 of record VHKM01000232.1, on the reverse strand, counting down.
AGATTTTATTTTTTGGAGACATGTCCTGTGATCTTTGTTTGCCCATAATGACCATGGTTATGTTTGGAGGAAAAAGCCTGAGAACACCATCCTAACTGTGAACTACGGAGGTGGCAGCATCAAGCTGTGGGGCTGTTTTGCTGCGTGAGGGACTGGTGCACTTCACAAAATAGATGACACATGTGGACACAAGGTGGCCTACAAATGCTCAGTTACACCAGTTCTGTTTGGAGGAATGGAGCAAAACTCCTACCAACTATTGTGAGAAGCTTGTGGAAGGAAATCCAAAACGTTTGACCCAAGTTAAACAGTTTAAAGGTAATGCTACCAAATATTAATGAAATGTATGTAACTTGAGTGGTGTGCCGTCAGGGCCAGCAGGGCCTTCTCTGCTAGCCCTGGCAGAGGCAAATGAAGAAAAAAAAGTGTAAAATGTCTTAATAGTATATTTAATTTCTAATTTATTTATATAATGTACAGTTGAGTCGCTTATATTGGTTTTGTTGAGGTTTAACTGTAATTTCCTACTCAAAGTGCCTTAAACACCTGATGATGAAGATGGTTTTCTGAGCAGATGTGTTGAAACAACTTTGGTCATGCTTTCATTTTCTCATAATGATCAGCAATAGATTCATTTAAAGTCGTATCGTTATGGACAGCTTATTCAATCAATCAATCAATCAATCTTTATTTATAGAGCGCTTTTCATACACAAGTGCATCACAAAGTGCTTTGACATTTAAAAAGACATTAAAACATTCTCGCCCGACAAACCCTCCCACCCTCCCAATATATACAGTTACCACAATACACACGTACACCTACACCCCCTACCCTTTACTCTACACTCACACTCAGACTCACACACAGAATCAAGTACATAAGGCTGGGTACAGATGACCATGGTGAGGAGACCCGATCAGAGGGGCCGTCCTCCCCGGGAGCAGCAGACCAGCCGCTGACACCACACCTCCACCTGGGCACCCACAGGACAGCACCCACACAGCCACAGCCAGTCACCGCTCCCGAGGCAAAGGGCTCCTTCAGAGGAAACACAGAGATTCTAAAAATATATGAAGCAGTACAAAAAACAAAACAAAAACATTGATTAAAAAGTTTAAAAACAAAGTAAAAATCAGTAAGAAACTAGAAATAAATATCAATAAATATCAAGTTATCAAGGTTAATAAATAGATAAATAAATAAATGGGACTACAATAAATAAAAGCTAAGCTAAAAAAGGTGGGTCTTGAGCCTGCTCTTAAAAATCTGAACGTTCTCTGCGGTCCTGAGCTCCTCCGGCAGGTCGTTCCAGAGGCGAGGGCCATAATATTGGAAAGATGCCTCGCCGTGAGTCTTTTTGTTGACAGACCCCTGCCAGAGGAGCGAAGGGACCGTGAAGGTTCATAAGGTAAAAGCAGTTCTGAAAGAGAAGAAGGACCAAGACCATTAAGACATAAAAACCATTAAAAGAACTTTAAAATCGATCCTGAAACACACGGGGAGCCAATGCAGCGACTCTACAACCGGTGTAATGTGGTCCCGCCTCCTGGTCTTCGTCAGGATGCGAGCTGCTGAATTTTGTAAAAGTTGTAAACCTGAGATACTCTTTTTGGAAAGACCAGAAAGCAGGGCATTACAGTATTGATACGACTGGTGATAAAAGCATGCATTAGCGTCTCCGTGTTGGCCCGAGAGAGTATGGAGCAGACTCTTGCTATGTTCTTTAGATGGTAAAAACCTATCTTTGTGATATTCTTAATGTGTGGAATAAAAGTCAGCTCAGAGTCAAAAATCACACCCAGGTTCTTCCCCTGTGAGGAAGGATTAAAAGACAATGACTGTAGTTTGGGTAAAGGTTTCTCTCTCTGGGCCTCAGGACCGATGACTAAAACTTCAGTTTGGTCCTGGTTAAGCTGGAGAAAGTTTTCTGCCATCCAGGATTTGATCTAAAATGCAGTTAAAAAGTACATCCATTGGCCTGGTGTCATCAGGAGACATGGAAATGTACAACTGTGTATCATCAGCGTAACTATGAAAGTTGACTCCATGTCTCCTAATTGATACTTTTTGCCCAATATCGATACTAAAAAGTAGCCGTTTGGTATCTATATCGATTCTGTGGTATCGATCCACCCACCCCAAGCCCAAAGATGATTAGGACACGCATTCGAAAGGTGCAGACAAATAGTATGAAAATATTGTTGTTGTTAGTAGTAGTAGTAGTAGTAAGTTTTTATTTGAGCAATTCCAAGTTCCAAGTTATTAGAAAAAAAAGAAAGTAGCACAATGTAATGCCCAAAAAGGAGTAGGGTGAAGCAAACAATGCTTATGCCTACCTCCATTCAACTTATTTACAAACTTTACAACTGCTGTTTGTTTACATTCCGGTTTGTTCTATGAAACCAACTCATTCTGGTGCAATTAAGATATAGATACATAACCATATCAAACATTGGAAATCAGTTTACATAGTCTTCTGATGTATAATAATAATAATAATAATAATAATGCATCGTTTTTATAGCGCTTTTCTGGACACTCAAAGACGCTTTACATTGCACTATTCATTCACTCCATACTTGGGGATGATAAGCTACTATTGTAGTCACAGCTGCCCTGGGGTAGACTGACGGAAGCGAGGCAGCCAGTCTGCGCCTTCGGTATAGAATCAAAGTTTACAAGAATGCTGTACTACAATATATTGTACTGTATATTCTTAAGTATCCAACAGTACTGGGTTATTGCTGCCAACTGATACTGCCCCATACAGTACCATCATTACCATATTTATACATATACACGATCAGCAGGGGCGCAACTACCCACTTTCTGGGGGGTATGCAGACAGAAAGCCGGCGCTTTCAAGTCATATTGTCAAACAAGCATTAGCCTACTTGTGATTAGCTTTGAATAATTTAATTACAACTAGGGGTGGGCGATATTGACAAAAATGAATATCTCGATTTTTTTTTCAATATCTTGATATCGATATTCAGACGATATTTTTCAATCCTTCACAGAAATGTGTGCAAACTGGCGAAGAAGGTCCAGTTGGTCTTTTGACTTGCTGTATCTGACCTATTATTGTATAGAATTACTAGTACATAAAGATATGAGACATTATTGATTTAAACATTAGGGCAGGGTGATATGAACAAAAATGTATATCACAGTATGAAAAAGAAATATCACAATAACGATGTATTTGGCGATATAATTTACACCTGACAAAATATTTCAAAATCAAAGCCTTTAGACCATAGGGCAAATTAACGTAAAGCTATTTAATTCTATTTATTCATCTAAAGCTCTACCTTCATCTGGAAGAACCATACTGTCAATGGGAAGAACACGGAAGATAAGATAAAATAATATTGCTACAATATTTGCAACTTCATGACCATGTCACGATGTGATGTTTACATTTTGCGCGAGCTCGGCACATGGATATTTCATAAAATATAGTAGCTAGCTGTGCGCCACCACGGCCAATTAGCTGTTGTGGACCTGCTGTCTCCCCCTGAAGTCGACAGGAACAGGAAAGGATTGCTACGAAAATTGTGTATAATGTTCATGATGACTGTACTGACATTGAGATAAAAGGTAATAAAGGCTTCCGTCTTACCATATGAGTGCGTTGGCGTCTTTTACACTACACGCAATGAATAATAATTAAAAGAATAATCACTCTCTCAACCAGTCTCGAACTCACTCCACGTGTTTGAAAAAGGTGTGCTTCAGGACACCTGCGGTAACCCCTACACTACAGCACCACACCAAGTGTTGTCTTAATGCTTGTATTTATCAGATATTCTGTACCCATCACAGCAAGTCATGCCATTCCATCGGCCATGTCAAAATGTGACAGTCACCAATTGACGTGATGTTATTAATTGTACGACGAGGCTGCGTCCTTTCCTCATCCTGTTAATGCATATATGTGCGCCTGACATCGCTGGTGACACTGTTTGCAGCAGTTGGCTGTCGGTAGGGATTTTACGATCTAAAAGCCACAAAATAGCATAAACTCTAATCAACATGGTGGCCTATGCACCCCTTTACATTATGGGAATTTTCTGCTTCTGGACACCTGGCCCCGCAGCACGCTTCATGCCTTGAAAAGTAGTAATTTTCCACTATCCTACTGTACTCTTTCCCACGGCTACTCCTGGCCAGTGATTGGTCAGTGATTCTGTCCTCACTTAACCTAGAATCGTATACATTCAGATGTAACAGCCATGATGTACAGTATACAAGACTATATCCAAGGAGCTACCCCCCAGTGGATAATCTATTCATTACAACTAATATTTGGAAGATTATGTCCCAACTAAATTTTAGTCCTACAACTTTGAACACATATGCATTGAATTTTACCTTTTACAATTATATAGGCTTATATTGTGTCCACAAATTCTCCATCATGAGTTACAATCATTTAGACAGCTTTTATACCACAACAATATTCCTTAGTTACTGAAAAAATAAATATGTTTTCATAACTCGTTACTTTTGTAATACATTACCCCCAACACTGATAGTCCACTACGCAGTTGCAGCAGCAAGCCAAAAACCTGTGGTTTTACTAGTAGTTTAAGCTAACCTGAATATTTACAAGCTGGCTCCTTGTGATGGCCAACACTTTACACTAAACACAGATATTACTTATCCACTGTTTTTCAGCCACTTCGAAAAGCTTTTTTTCATCCCCATGCAATCTTTCTTCTCCTCAATCTTCCGTTTTCTGTTTTGCGCCCACGAGGACTTTTTTTTCTGCCTCTACATCTCTAGGTCCTTGTTAGCATGGCACCATGAGTGAATAACGATTTTGCTGTTGTTGGTGCAATGGGCGCTGTTGACGCTATGGGGCGCCAATGTCAAGTTCTATGAGGAAATGGCCTATGGGGCGCAGCTGTCCCTTGCGCGCCGAGTCCGACTATATTTAAATATTTTTTTCTCTCTATCGTATTGGCGCCCCGTCCTTTCGGCACCCCTATGCAAGGCATATATTGCGTATGCCCTTTTTGCGCCACTGACGATCAGTACATGTATATATAAACCATAGACATAATGATTAGACTCCGTCTCCTCACTTCTCCCCGTTTGCCATAAAAACTAAGTTCGAGGGGGAAATTATGGCGGATTTACAGACTCCTCCTACCCTGCTCTGACAGGGAATGTTCCTAAAAAGGGCAAAAGGGCGGAATCTTTACTGTAGACTCGACCCTGGCGGTCGTAGCCGCGCCCACCTGTCAATCGAAGTTCGGCTCTCAGTAGTATATGAGATTTCTAAAATGTTTCTTGCGAAAACAAGCCTGGTCCCTTTGATTGTGCCTAACCCAGCGTTATCAAAGGAGGAAAGTTAAAAAAATTAGGCACCAGGCTTTAAAGTTGTTTTTAACATGTCTAAAGTGCAATGTGTTCGAATGGAATACTAGCTTGTTCTGCCGCCCTTCTATGGAGGTATTGCAGCAATGGCGACCAATGTCAGCCCCTAGTGTCGTGGTCGTAAAGCAGTGCAACCAGCGGCCATCATATAAACACATAGTTTTATTCTTGGGTGTCCTGTATGTTTTGTCATTTGTGAGTACATTTCAATGTGTCCTGATCTATGCTATGTTTATTTATTAGAATCTCCATTAGCTGTACCCATTAAAAAAAGGGTTAGGGTTAGACAGACATGTTTCAGAAAAACACTATATAAATATCTTTGTTGAAAATAGATCCAATTCTTGCTGTAATTACTCATCTTCGTCATCTATGTCGAGGTAAACGCATGTTCCCACGGTTTAAACTAGGGTTGGGACGATGGACGATATCGTCCATCGTGATGGATGAGCAACATCACGATGGAGAGCAACTATTGTGATGCCACGCCCCCTCCTGTCAGAAACACGCGCTGATCTTCTGTGGGCCTTGTAAACCTACAAACTTTGCTGGGATTAATTTGCACTGTAAATTAAATCTCGAATATAGCTAATATGCACGCTAGTTTAAGTAGCCTACCAGAAGCCCGAAGACATGATGTGTTAGCCGTAATTATTAAAATAAAGACGCAGCGCTGCTCTATTTCTGACGCGCGGGGCTCTCTCTCTCTCTCTCTCTCTAAAAGCAGCTACTGTTTAACACCGCGTGGTTTTGCTTTGCTTTTCGTACGGAAACTAAACAGTTTTAAAATGCCGCGATGGATCTCACATCAGAGCTGAGAGCGCATGGGTTTGGATGTTTTCACGAAGGACAGAGAGAGGAGAGAAAGAGGCGGTGCAGGAGGTACAAGGCTACGAGCACACGGACCGAGCGGCGCGTGGAGCAGCTTCAATAACGTAGGCTACGATGCAAACCTCTAAATATTGTCCCGTTCACCCACTGTTTCTTAAACATTACGTTAAAATTGAGCAAATGCAAATAATAAGCTCAGAATTACAGCTGTATTAGTGTGATAAGAGCCTCGTTATTGAGGAGCAGATTACGCTCTAAATAAGTCGAGTTTTAACGCATTTCTATTGCAAAATTTGTGTTCCATGACTCTGTTCAGATCATGTTTAGTTTAGATCCATTTATCCTGCAATCTCACATTTTTCCTAACATAAATAAAATGCAGCCTATATATAGGCTATGTAAATGTCTTTAAAAATGCTTATAATGAGAGATGGACGATATCATCGTCCGTCACGATGGTTCACTGTAAACATCGTCAACTGCCAATTAAGGGGACATCGCCCAACCCTAGTATAAACACACTTTATAGTTGAGGGAGAAACACAAATGTAAGATTCTTAACTTTAGTCCGACCATCTAAAAGTGAAACTTAACATAGATGCACATGGCTCAGCTGATTTTTACTTTCACTTCTGAATGGATTGAGCCAATCAGAGATGGGCAGGCTATACTGAAGTCTATTTCATGAATTAGTTTTGAAAAACATTTACATATATATATATATATATATATATATATATTCCTATTGCTGTTCAAGACATAAAAGACATATGCAAAAGACATAAAATAGACTAATTACACAAGTCTGTTTTTGTAGTGCTCGGCCCCACCAAATGGCCAAATTGTGCATGTACAAAGGTGTTTTGATACTGGGCTATAGTACAAGATATTAGGCTGTGGTTGTTGCCTGCCACGTGCTCAATGTCCTTGACCACTCCCATAACGACCCAGACTGCTTTACCCTAAAGGAACTTGAAATGCAAACTTGCAGTCTGCTCCTATGGAAATGCCTTCTTCACCTCAGTACATTGCATAATAGAGGAAACTGGGCAAAGTATTGAGTGTTCAGAAGTTTTAATTTTATATGTTTATTTTTTGTGTCTGTCTTATTTTTCCCCCTTTTTCGTTGTCTACACTGGAGGCTACACGCCCTGCAGTGTTGGCCAGCCTCTCCCATCTCCTCGCACTCTGGGTCTTTGTGTACTTTAAGCAGCATTACACTGTCAGGACAGGAGATTAGTCATTCAGAGTGGAGAGGAGTCATTCTGCAGATAAGGAGCTCCTCCAATGTGCTGCTCCATATGCTGCCGGAGATTGGCGTCCTGCTTATCCACGTAGTAAAATTGCTTCTCTCTAAAATTCATTTTGTTTCACTTTCTGAACTATCAAAATTATACTTTATTTATCATCCATTCTTGTTTTGTCGCATTCTTTGAGGGCAGAGGTTCCTAACTGGTGGGTTGGAACCATTGACAGTATATTTTGAATGGACAGCGTGTTAGCCTAGAATCCATGTAACCGTATAGGAAGTGGGAGGCGGCTCCTACGGTCTTACGTCCTATGGACGTTCCATTGAAACTTTTTTGACCCTCTCTAAGTCAATATTGAACAATGGCTTGTCATTCTTCCCCCGTGTTTGTTTTAAAACGCTCTACATAGTCCGAATTTTTTTGTTTAGCTATTTTCGCCCTAAATCAAGATTTTAACAAAAATAACTGGCCAATCAGGTGCCTTCTTTCATCGAGGTCTGCCGCGGCCAGGTTTGATGACACCCGCGTTGCCATAGCGACCCCACCCCTCCCCTCTGTGCTGCTCCAGCAATGCATCGAAATAGATTTATTTCGATGCATTGGAAGCATTGCCCATGGTTTTCTAAATCAAAACATGAAAAGAAATGTATAATTTCTTCAAGTACTTTGTAGAACATATAAAAAAATGAACATTGGGCTGTTCCAAATGCTGTCTGCATTTGTCTTTACAAGCTCAATATGTACTACATAAAAAAGAAATTCCCCATAGGATTTAGCTTTCTTGTGAATCAATAAACTAATATTTAGTTTTATGACCACAGTTTATTAGAACTGCTTCACTTCAGTGTTGCATAGAGTCAACCAACTTCTGGCACCAGTCAACAGGTATTCCAGCCCAAGATGCTTTGACAACATTCCACAATTCCTTGGTTTTGTATCAGAAACTGCATTTTTGATGTCACCCCACACATGTTCTATGGGATTAAGGTCCGGGAATTGGGCAGGCCACTCCATAAAATTAATTTTCTTGGTCTGGAACAAAGATTTAGCTTGCTTACTGGTGTGTTTGGGGTCATTGTCTTGTTGAAACACTCATTTCAAGGGCATTTCCTCTTCAGCATATGGCAACATGACCTCTTCAAGTATTTTGATATATCCAAACTAACCCATGATCCCTGGTATTCCATAAATACAGTAGGCCCCACACCATAGTTAGAGAAACATGCCCATATCATGATGCTTGCCCCACTATGCTTCACTGTCTTCAGAGTGGACTATGGCTTGAATTCAGAGTTTGGGGGTCGTCTGACAAACTGTCTGCAGCCCTTGGACCCAAAAAGAGCAATCTTACTTTCATCAGTCCACAATATGTTTCTCCATTTCTCTTTCGGCCAGATGATGTGTTCTTTTGAAAATTGTGTCCTCTTCAGCACATGTCTTTTTTGTAACAGTGGGACTTTGCGGGGGCTTCTTGCAAGTAGATTAGCTTCACACAGGCGTCCTCTAACTGTCACAGTACTCACAGGTAACTTCAGACTGTCTTTGATCATCCTGGAGCTGATCATTGGCTGAGCCTTTGGAGTTCTGGCTATTGTCCGATCCATTCGAATGATAGTTTTCCATTTTCTGGCTATTGTTCAATACATTCAAATGGTAGTCTTCCATTTTTCTTCTGCGCCTCTGTGTTTTTGCTTTCCATTTTAACGCGTTGGAGATCATTTTAGCAGTTTTAACCCCTCAAATCAACCTTTTAACAAAAGAACACAGTACGTCTGAACAATGTCTTGAACGACTCATTTTTCTTCAGGATTTCAAAGTGAAATGCATGTATAACATGTGCTGACTTCCTAAAATAAGGGCCACCTGATTCAAACCTGTTTTTCCACAGAATGATTGACATCACCAATTGAACTCCCCAGTGCTATTATTTTGAACACACCCCTTTCAATTGAATATTCAACTACACAGAAGTAAGAGCATGCATACCATGAATGCTGGGTCTGTCTGTGTCTCTAAGAATCTACTGCACCTACTGGTAAATTGTTGTCCATGTAGTTCTATGATTTATACCAAAAACTGTGAATAATCTGGTTAGTCATGTTGGACTGCTATTATTTTGAACACTACTGTAACATGCACACTTTCTCAATGTTAGGGATGTTATGACTCGTGACAGTTATAAAGTTTGTAATTATGTCACATCCGTCGTATTTGACCGCAAAAAAGTACTTTTTGCTCGTAGCTAGTTTTGCTCAATGGGATTTTCAGCCTTTCCCTGGATCTAACCCCACGACCAAAAAGTGACTCTGTGCTCTTCCTGCTTGTAAGAAACTACGAGTTAGGCTAGTAAAATAACAATCTTGGCTATTACTTTGGTGGGATATATTCCTAAAAACATTTGACATGTTAAAACGTAACCGTACGTGTTAATTGCTATGGTTACACAGGTGTGGTAATGTGGGCACGCCCCCTGACAAACTGGAAGTCCGCCATTTTGAAAAATGCTCTGTCACTGTATTTACCATAGCCTGTAAATTGCTCACATTCGCACATACAAACTGATTAAAAATTGGAAATATACATTTTATTGACCTTTCACCCCCGGACACAACAAATGTGAATAAGTTACAGTGGGTGCGACAGTGCCCCCTCTAGGTGCAGAACAAAAAATGCATTATGAGTCGAAAAATTTGTTTCTTGGAAACGGATAAAATTCGGCACAAACATGTCATCCCGATCAAAAAAGCCAATGGGACCCATACCGTATTTTGTACGGTGTTGCCATGGGGACGAGCATGGGCCCCCATGTTATTCTAATGGTATGGACACATACTGTAAATCTCACATTATATGAAATCACAGCGCGTTGGCGCCCTCTGTAATGAGCATGTGGACAGTGGTCATGGAAGTACGGCCCGTTAGGGCCGTCCGATACTGCTTGTAAAATAAAAAAGATTATGGGCGCGCTAGCGCCCTCTTCAGGTTGGAGCTATTATTCACAAGGAGAGGCTAAAATGTAACTTTTAATCTGTGTTTACTGACACAGATTAATTGTACATCAGGGCAATAAAATGTAGTGGGCGCGTTAGCGCCCTCGGTAGGGTTACAGAGGCGTGGCAATGGAGGCCGCTTGCGGCTTTAATTTGTGTTTTTATTTTTATTTGTAATTTTGTGTGTACCTGTCCGAAGACTGCACATGGAAATTAGCCTTCATTAAATCTTTTACAAAGCATCTTTTCTTTTAGATTAATGTATTTTGTACATGGTCCCTGTCAAATAAACAAATAAACTATACTAAACTAATCAATGTTGGGAGAAGCCTGCCACACAAAACCTATTTTGTTCTTGAGTCTCTTCCTCTGTACTTTCCTTCCTGTTCTGCCCCACCAGTTGGCAACACATGAAATATGATTGGGCCTTTCTCCACAGCTTCCAAAACAGTGCCATTTATCAGAGTTAGAGTCATACAGCAAAGAAACAAAGCAAAAACAACCCTCAAATAGCCTCTCAAAAACCAGTGACTACAGGTAATCAACGCTGGGCTCCTACACTTTCACATTTGACATAGAGCACCCTGAAGTGACACCCTTCTATTAGGTGCTGGTAAAAGCAGATATTCAGACAAGTCATTTTGCCTTGTAAAACATGCAAATGTCTTCAGTTACAAGAAATGTCCATGAACCAAGGCAAAAATGACTTGTTCTTTCACCTCTCGGTGTAAAGTTCTTGTGTCTAAAGAAGTATGAATGAGCCTAGAACATGTCATTCTGGTCTAAAAAGATACAAAAGCACATGGCTATTCTGTGTAACAAAAAAAAGTCAATGAGGTAGTCTTGTTCACTAATTATTGTGATTAAATCTGAATGACAATTTTAATGGTCAAAACAAGCTAATTATTGTCAAATGTTGTGGTCACAATTTATGAATTTAAAATTGACTATTGCAAGAGTGGTGGCTTCTGGATAACGCCAAAGATGGCTGCATAACTTTAGTGCTCTCCGACAGTATTGCTAAAAACCTCCCTAAAAAGCCAGTGGATTACAAATATCTAACAGTTTTATAAAAATGTTGACCATGGGAGGCAAAGTATGGAGATAAATGAAGAAGAAATACAGTATAGCGAGAGCTGCTCTCCCATCCACGAGGAAATGGAGGAAGGCGAAACCGAGAACGGTAGCTTGGATAGCAAGGAACTGAAAGATTTTAGATGGGGCAACATTGCTATATATTGATATATTGATATGTAGTGCCTGCTAGTGGTCACTGTACAAAAGACTAAACTCTAATCTTTGTCACTGGACAAAATATTAATCTAGGTTGTGTCATCATTGTAGTGTGCTATAGACTGGTGCTATGTGATTGAAAAAAGCATAATACCCCCTCTTTAAAGGAATAGGCCACCTTTTTTTCCATACTGAGATGTGTTCTTACCTGAGCTTAGACGAGTTGATATGCACCTGTCTGGTCTTTGTGCTTCCCGTGGAAGAGCTTGGTCGCTTCTAACTTCACCCCGTTTGGAGCTATAGGAATACATTGGGAGAGGCCAAATGCTAACAACATCTTTGTCTTTGTGTGTGCCCTCAGTCACGCAGAACAACCAGACAGGTACATATCAACTCGTCTAAGCTCAGGTAAGAACATATCTCAGTATGGAAAAACGGTGGCCTGATCCTTTAAGTCTTTGTAATGTTGACATTAAAATTGGATGTGAGCCAGATTTTGATTTGCATGAGGCAGCGATTGGATTTGGGCTTATACAGCTTATATCATCTGCATGTGAAATTTGATGTTGAATTTGTTTTGTAAATCTTGCCAAGTGGAACAGATAGATTAAAATAATAAAGAGCCAAGGACTGAGCCTTGTGGGACACCACAGAGGATAGGGTTTGAACTGGAGTTGCCAAAGTTGAACAGAATTGTGTATCGTGAAAATGGGAAAGTAAACATTCAATCGATCAAAAGAGATCTGTACTACTGTAATACAGCGGTGTATTCCATTATGCAGTATTTGTGTCATTTAATGCACTTTTAAATTTGAATTTGCTACTCCACAAATAGAGCCTTCTTTGGGAAGAAGCTATAAATATTAGAGGTTGACCGATATGGGTTTTTCTAAGGCCGATGCCGATTTTTTAGGGATTTTAATTGGCCGATGCCGATATACACGGCCGATGTTTTTGACAATATTTTCAAAATGTCTTGTCTACTGTGACAGTAGAGATATTTTAGGGGCATAAGGCTGATTTGTTAAAAACATTCCTGTCCTGGCTTTCTCTGAGTGGAAAAAGTGAATGGTCCTCTTTTCTCTTTTCTATTCTACACTAAACTTCCTTGGGTACATGACAGGCTTTAGGTTGCATTAATATAAACAACAACAAAGGTTCAAAAAACGGGAAGTCTCTATAACTTTCGGTTCCAAAGATATTATATGTTTATTGGCATTATATCGACCGATACCCCAAATATCGGCCCGATATATCGACCTGCCCAATATATCGGTCGACCTCTATTAAATATACAGACAAACGTGTTAAATTAATGCAAACAAATCAGAATAAAGCAATTGAGAATGAGCGAGAAGAGAGTGGACTGAAAAAGATTGTTCTTCTGATCTGCATGGAGCCCACAGTTGCCTAGCTGTCAACAGTCTTGTGCCACTCCCTGCAGTGCCAAACAGTCCAATGAGGAATAATGAGCTTTACAAACCCAGGAAAGGTCAGTCACCGTAAAGATCTCCCTCTTCAGAGCAGCCCAATGAGAAATGCCACCGCTGACGCTTGAAACGATTCTCCTATAGTTAAGATAGTGGAAGGAGGCAAAAGAATAGCCAAGTCAAGCACTTTAAAGACGACCTTTATCTGACAACCTGAGAGCCGCAGCAGGGGGTACAGTGGTAGATGTGAAGATAGATGAAGGAAGAAAAGAAGGTTGGAAAGGAAGCAGGGCAATTGGGATGACGAAGGTTTCTAAAATTGTCAAACTCAGGAAAAAAAGACTAGGATTTAAATATTAGATGCAGCGCAAAAGTAGAATGAAAGCTACTCCTGAACTTAAATACAGTTGTGCCGATATTTTTTTGGGGGCCCTGGGAATGGAGCGGGAAGTGACCAATAAACAAACAAATGCACAAAGTAAAGAAAAGGGTTAGTCCGCCCTTTACATATGCAGACCACCAAGTTGTTACCAAGGACGGACTAACAACAAAAACATGACATAAACATAAACATAGACTTAAAGGACAGCAGGTAGCAACACTGTAAAAAAGAAAAAATTGAAAATGATAAACACACCCAAACTATTGTAGCAACTTTAATATTGTTAAAATCATCTAAAATATCTAAAAGTTCTATCTGTGCTTGGTGAACGCCCCACACACAGTCTGCTCAACAACCCCCACGCCGTTGATCAATAGGTTTTACTGTAGCCGTCGTAGCCTCGTACAGCCCTACCATTAAAACAGACAATTAAAACTAAGCAGTGTTGCTACCATACATGACAAAAATAGCATATAGGCATTCCAAAACACTCACCAAACAAATGTAACCCTCACGCTTGGCGCGAGTGAGCACAGCGTGAGCCCAGCAATCGCCCTGGAATCCCACAGAAACTAGACCCTGGTGGCAATCAGGGCCCATTTAACCCGTCATTGGCCTGAGGGACAGCAGCAACACCCCGAGGTACCACCCGTTACAGAACCGTGACTACTCGGACCCGCACTCAGCAGAGAAATCCTCCTCGCATTTCTGCAGAGATGTTTAAAAGTCTGTGATGGACAGAGACGAGACCCCGGCCCGCTGCGCTCATACGTGCGCAAATACGCTGAAAGACTGAAACTTCTGTCTTCTGTCTGTAGCACTTTGAGGTTTCTTTGAAATGTAAAGTGCAATATAAATAAAATGTATTATTATTATTATTACTCTGTAACCTGCTAAACCACTGCCCAGGCCCGCCTTATCCAACGGGCTAGCAGGGGCTGGAGCCAGGGGCCTAACATAGTCAAGGGCCTATCAGAATTAAAGAAAAAAAGTTGATTTGTTGATTTTCATGTCAATCACTTCACTTTGCGGCATGACTATCCGTATGCGATGATTGCGCGGCACTCCTATGTGTGTACCTGGACGTAACTCATGTACGTAACGCATCTATTCACTTATAATATTACTTGATGGCGACTCGTTGTAAGAAACAGAAATGTCGGGAAAGAAAAAGTTTGAGAGCGGTGCACAGAAGAGAAAGAGCGGCGTGAGAAAGAGCTGATGAGCCATATGCCGATGCTAACGAGCTTTTTAAAAACAACAAGCTCAACCAGAGGTGGAACCGGTGTTCTGTCGAAATCGCCCGCCCTGTCGAGAAGTGCCTCCCTCAGCGAATTCGACAACTCTACCTACAGAGAAGGAAAAAAGCGCCGCTGAAGCAGACACTCCACCCGCTGCAGGAGGCGGAGGGGAAGAGGACTCGAACGTGGACCCTTTTAACATAGACCCTGCTCGATGGGGAGAGCCTGCCATTGTGGCAGAAAAGGTACGTGCATATTGGGCCAAAATGGGACCAGAACCCTGCCAAAACAAGCACGCTGATGTCTCTGCTTCAGAACGCCAATTCAAAACCCAGAAACGTTTTTTTTTCCAAAAGCATTTCATGCACAAACTCATAAATGGTGAGAATGTATAGAGAATGGCTCTGCTATTGTTGTTTGGAAGAGAGTCTGTTTTAGTTGAGTTGTTCTGTTTTTGCATTAAAGATTGAGATTTTGATACACAATGCAATATGTCATTTAACATTTATTTTTGATACATGTAGTAGCCGAGTTAGGGTTTTTGTAGGATTTAGGGTTAGGGTTATAGGTTAGAGTTAGGGTTTGCGCTGAGGCGAGGCCTACAATTCTGTTTAAGCCCCGGGGCCTATGGGTACATTAAGGCGGGCCTGCCACTGCCTCTATCTTCACTTACACATCCCCGCGCTACATTCAGTAGGTGAATTGAGGAAGGAGCCTTGTTTTCACTCCTCTGGTTGTTTTAAGCCTTTAGTAAAACACACGCACTCTGTACACGCCCACAGTAGATGACGCGCGTTCACGCCACGGTGAATGGCTCGCGTGCACCCCTCAGTGGACGGTGCAACGCATATGCGTACCTCCACCCCGTCCCGGTTTTCAGGCTGGAAATGTGGTCACCCTATCTTCATTTAAAGAAACTGCAATCAAGTTAACATGGCACATTTAACTTTGTGTAATTTAACTGTTTGGCCACACTGCTGTGTTGTTTTTCTGTACTGCAAGACAGTTTTGTACATTGCAGTGCACAAAAAGGTTATTGCTCAAGTTTTGTTTTCATTGCCAGTCAACAAACACATTTAATAACGAATGGGATTTTAGAACACCCTCTCTGTGTAAAATTATATTACACTCTTGCTTACTTGAGAAAAAACAGACTAAGTAGTTACTCTCTATATCCAAAACCATGAATGAAAACAAGTTGAATAATATTTTTTTTCTTAATTTTTAAAACAATATATCAGGTATCGGATCGGGACTCGGTATCCGGCAATTCTCAAAATCAAAGGACTCGGACTCCGGGGGGCAAAAAACCTGATCGGGACATCCCTGCTTTGTTTTCACTCATGGTCAGTGACATTGTGAAAAAAAATGTGTGAACTCATTTCAAATCCCATAACAAAATAAAATACCAAAATGAAAGGTTGAAAGGTTTTACACACCCCAGTTCCTAATACCGTGTATTGCCCCCTTTAGCATCAATGATAGCTTGGAGTGGTGGAGAAGTTCTGTATATAATCTATTGGGAAAGCATCCCATTCTTCTTGACAAAAAGCCTCCAGTTCCTGTAAATCGCTGGGCTGTTTTGCATGTGTCTTGCATGAACTGCACGTTTGAGCTCTCCCCACAGTGGTTCAATGATATTGAGGTCAGGAGACTGAGATGGCACTAACGGGACCTTCACTTTAGTCTGCTGGAGCCAGTGGCATCAGCGAACAACTCCATAGGCCATCATAGGCCATCATAGGCCTTTCACCATAGGCTTGTCTCATGTTTCCAGAGACAAGCACTGTTGCCCTTGGATTCTTCCATCAAATGCACAAAGTATGCAGCTTTAGCTTTTCTCATCTCACTAACCACTTTATTTCTAAGACTTTTAAAGATGGCATTGTCTGTATACAGTTGGAGAGATTTCCTTGTTACGCGCAAGATCTCTTTGTTTCATTAACTGCCACAACTTACTTGTGATCCATGGTAATGATCAACATTTTTTCCTCAATTTGAGGGGCTCTGTTGCAACATGTTACAACAATTATTGACATCATGTGTTTGTAGTGCTAGTTCCCAACTTTGCACACATCACTTTCAAGATGAAGAATATCATTTTTATGGATTCCTTTTTTGATTTGGGAGTTAAATTTAGAGTAAGATACTGCAATCATTACTTTGTTAATTTTCTGTGACAAGATTATATGTTTTTATCACACGTGCTGGTTTATTTATAAACATAAGGTATATTTGTGTTTTACTTGTTCTTGTTAGTCTTGTTGGTTCTTGTTTTTGGTGCGTTGCATGGGGTTGCTTGCTGGCTGGGGAGTTGGGTCCATGGCGCTGTGAAGATCACCTCTGTGTCCACTTGCCCCTCGGTTGGCCACTTTGTCACCAGGTTACTGCGCACTGTCGAGTGGAAAATGCAAAATTAGGTGTAGAGGCCTCTGCGAGACCGGCGTTCGCATCCGCAAGTTTATATTCTAAAATCAAATCATTGACTTAAGATTTATTCAGCAGAGAGTGGACATTTTAAAGAGCCATGTTAATTTGAAGGAACTGAATATTTACGGAGGTACATGGTGGTTGTGCTTTGGAGAGAGGTCTAAGGTTATTGATATTAGCAGTGTGAATGGTAGTTTTACCTTTAGTCCACTCTCTGCTGATTAAAACCGGGATGTTCATTATGGTGGGTGTGGAAGGGGACATTCATGCTGCTTCTATGAGTTCAATGTTCTGTGAGGAGGTGGGGTCCGGAGAGGCAGTCTGCCTTGTCTGAAGTTGGGGTCTGTTAAAAATTGTCTACATATGGGATATTATTTTATTTTATTGGTTTATTTGGTTGGGACAGTGCATGTTAATGAACATACATGGGTCTCATGCATGTAAATACGCCACACCGAATTGTAGCCATGGGCTCATTTCTATCCGTCGTCCCCCATGGGCACTCTCAAACACACTCTCATTCATCCTGTTGGCGTTCATGTGTGATGGTTGTTGGCAGCCCAGCTCCGGAAACTCACTCTCAAGCAGTATGCCAAGTGGAGGTGGTGATCGGTCTTTATAGCCAGAAACTGGGGTATAGTGCAGAGTCAGACTACTGCGACACCTGACCGAGACTGGGGGACCACTACAGGCTGAATGTTGTGGAGGGAGTGTCCCGGACTGTTGCGTCAAAAGATGAAGAGCGGGCAGAAGAGAAAAATTCTCATGGTCCAGGCCGGTAAATCTATTTCCCAGCGTTTGGTGTAATGGGGGGCCAGACTTACGGCTACTTTTGCTGGCTGGGACTTCTGTCCACTAGTCTGACCTCCATGGGGTCGAGCTAATCAGACCTTTGGGCTTAGCACCACGTTGAAGCCAGTCATTTTCACTGGTACAGTAGATACGACACTGGGGCCGGACTCGGACTGCTGTGGACAGGTAGTGTTGGATTGCTCCAAATGTGCAACTTTTTGGCTGAGGCTGGCACTGTCCCCACAACTGGGCGGTACCATGCCATTGGTCCGACAACCCATTAGTCCGACGTCTCATTATTCCGAAAATTTACCACTGAGCAGAGGTGCCATTAGTCCGACATCTCTAACCCAGTTGTGTTGTGGATTAGAGAGCCATACACAACCATTTAACCTAACCTTAAAGAGTAACTAAACGGGCGTGCCAAAGCCTTTCCCTACCCACAAACAAAAGTCAAAAAGTGCTGTGAAAGAGGCAGTCTCTGAAGTTTAGGGGTGACATGCGGGGGGTGAGTGTGTGGGCCTTTGCATTGGCACAATCACAGCACACTGATTACGTGGGAGGGACTTGGTTATATACCACAGGTGCATGGGCAGGATAATTGGCAGCACCTGATGACGATGTGTGGAGCTGGTGCGGCTTATGACGTTCTGTGGAGGCCGTGGACACTCTCCAGCCAATCAGGAAATTCTAATTTAGTAGCAGAGTTAACCCTGAAGGGGGCGCAACCCATTCGTTTTCAGGCCAAAGTTAGGATTTTACACATGTTTGCGCTATAATGTCAGAATAATGTCAGGGACCAGTGGACAACACTATGAGACACCCATTGAGACAGTTTATCAGTAAAAAAAAACTTGATTTGGTGTTTAGTTACTCTTTAAGGTCAGTGGCCTCTTGCCTGAACCTGATTTTATTTTTCAACCCCCACTCAATGGGACATTTTCGGAATAATGAGACGGACTAATGGGATGTCGGACTAATGGGCGAAACCCCCAACTGGGGAGTAGAGCCATCGGCTCAACTCCTGGTTTATACCGGTCCATTACAAGGTTAAAAAGTGTTTAAAAATATGTAAAAGTATACAGTGAGGAAAATAAGTATTTGAACACCCTGCTATTTTGCAAGTTCTCCCACTTAGAAATCATGGAGGGGTCTGAAATTGTCATCGTAGGTGCATGTCCACTGTGAGAGACATAATCTAAAAAAAAAATCCAGAAATCGCAATGTATGATTTTTTAACTATTTATTTGTATGATACAGCTGCAAATAAGTATTTGAACACCTGTCTATCAGCTAAAATTCTGACCCTCAAAGACCTGTTAGTCTGCCTTTAAAATGTCCACCTCCACTCCATTTATTATCCTAAATTTAGATGCACCTGTTTGAGGTCATTAGCTGCATAAAGACTTCTGTCCACCCCATACAATCAGTAAGAATCCAACTACTAACATGGCCAAGACCAAAGAGCTGTCCAAAGACACTAGAGACAAAATTGTACACCTCCACAAGGTTGGAAAGGGCTACGGGGAAATTGCCAAGCAGCTTGGTGAAAAAAGGTCCACTGTTGGAGCAATCATTAGAAAATGGAAGAAGCTAAACATGACTGTCAATCTACCTCGGACTGGGGCTCCATGCAAGATCTCACCTCGTGGGGTCTCAATGATCCTAAGAAAGGTGAGAAATCAGCCCAGAACTACACAGGGGGAGCTGGTCAATGACCTGAAAAGAGCTGGGACCACCGTTTCCAAGGTTACTGTTGGTAATACACTAAGACGTCATGGTTTGAAATCATGCATGGCACGGAAGGTTCCCCTGCTTAAACCAGCACATGTCAAGGCCCGTCTTAAGTTTGCCAATGACCATTTGGATGATCCAGAGGAGTCATGGGAGAAAGTCATGTGGTCAGATGAGACCAAAATGGAACGTTTTGGTCATAATTCCACTAAACGTGTTTGGAGGAAGAAGAATGATGAGTACCATCCCAAGAACACCATCCCTACTGTGAAGCATGGGGGTGGTAGCATCATGCTTTGGGCGTGTTTTTCTGCACATGGGACAGGGCGACTGCACTGTATTAAGGAGAGGATGACCGGGGCCATGTATTGCGAGATTTTGGGGAACAACCTCCTTCCCTCAGTTAGAGCATTGAAGATGGGTCGAGGCTGGGTCTTCCAACATGACAATGACCCGAAGCACACAGCCAGGATAACCAAGGAGTGGCTCTGTAAGAAGCATATCAAGGTTCTGGCGTGGCCTAGCCAGTCTCCAGACCTAAACCCAATAGAGAATCTTTGGAGGGAGCTCAAACTCCGTGTTTCTCAGCAACAGCCCAGAAACCTGACTGATCTAGAGAAGATCTGTGTGGAGGAGTGGGCCAAAATCCCTCCTGCAGTGTGTGCAAACCTGGTGAAAAACGACAGGAAACATTTGACCTCTGTAATTGCAAACAAAGGCTACTGTACCAAATATTAACATTGATTTTCTCAGGTGTTCAAATACTTATTTGCAGCTGTATCATACAAATAAATAGTTAAAAAATCATACATTGTGATTTCTGGATTATTTTTTTTAGATTATGTCTCTCACAGTGGACATGCACCTACGATGACAATTTCAGACCCCTCCATGATTTCTAAGTGGGAGAACTTGCAAAATAGCAGGGTGTTCAAATACTTATAGATCCAGGTAAAACGACATTAAAAACAGGTGCGAACTCCTGGGTTTAAAAGAAAGTGATGTTAAAATTAGTTGGGTGTGGGGGTGGGTGTGTGGGCCTTTGCATTGGCTAATCACAGCAGACAGATTACGTGGGAGGGACTTAGTTATATACCACAGGTGCAGGACAATGGGCAGGATAATTGGCAGCACCTGATGACGATGTGTGGAGCTGGTGCGGCTTATGACGTTCTGTGGAGGCCGTGGACACGTCTCCAGCCAATCAGGAAATTCTAATTTAGTAGCAGAGTTTACCCTGAAGGGGGCGCAACCCATTCGTTTTCAGGCCAAAGTTAGGATTTAACACTTGTTTGTGTTAATGTCAGAATAATGTCAGGGACCAGTAGACAACACTATAGGCTCTTTTCCACATGCAGGCACGTGTCAGCCAAATGGCTCTTTCACCCGCGTTGTCGAGCTTTTCCATAACAAAGGCCAGTGCCAAACTGGTCTGACCAGGTATAGGTTTTGGGCCCGACCTCTGGCTGTGGCCAAAGCGGGCTAACCCGTGTCTGATCTGACGTGAACAGACTGCTGGCCTCTGATTGGCAACGAGAGAGTGGACAGCCCTCACTATTAACACGCAGGTCATACGGATTTAATATTTCACAGCATTATACGGCTGTGCTAAAAAGGGATTTTGCCGATAATAACATTTAGCCGCTGTTAGCGCAGCTTTAGCTGGTGTTAACATAACATTTGCATGTAGCTTACCTTCATAGTTCGTAGTTTAGCTGTTTGTTTTCTGTTTTAATACACCTTGGCACTTCTGAATGATTCCATAACTCCCACTAGATGACAGCATTTATCCACATTTGTTCTCATCGCGGCTTACAAAACTTTTAATAATGATCTGTACAGTGTGCTGCTCTGTGCGGCCCCGCCTACAACAAATGCATGTGTGTGTGTGGTGGAAACAGAAAGGTCTGCGGGCTAGTGTCGATACGTGCACGTAGATCGTGGCGTGCGCGGCCGGTTCGCGCTATGTGGAACGACGGCTTATGAGACACCCATTGAGACAGTTTATCAGTAAAAAAAAAACTTGATTTGGTGTTTAGTTGCTCTTTAAAGGATCTGTATAATGCTATTTTAGCCATTCCAAAGTAAAGTATAGGCATTTATATGATATATTATACCTCTACCACTATGGAGCACTCATTTTTGTGATAAATATAGGTATTTTCTGGAGGTATTTTTCAAACCTGGAAGACAAAACGCTTGGATTCAGTTAACTCCACCCCCTCTCCCTGCTCATACATCTTTAGCAATAGTAGAAATATAAATACGCAAAAAGTTAAGTTACTTCATGATGCAGTTATAAGGAGTTGACATGTACAACACAGCTTCATAAATGGCTAACACACACGCTAACACGCGGTTTCATTTACTCACCGCTCTGGTCCATCGGGTGTTTACATTATGGGACTCGCATTGGTTATAAAAGTTAATCCACTTTGATTCTGGCCAGGGTTCACCAAGCATCCATCAGAGACAGTCACAGACAAACACTATATTGGCTGATAGTCACTGAATCCCGGAAAGAAATTCCAACTTCTGGCGAGTGGCCTCTTCCTTAGGAATGTTGAATAAAGTCCTGTACCTCTTGTAGCCAAACGCGCTTTTCTCCGTGACATTATCGTTAGGT
The DNA here is from genome assembly GCA_007210695.1 of Neogobius melanostomus. Taxonomy (NCBI): domain Eukaryota; kingdom Metazoa; phylum Chordata; class Actinopteri; order Gobiiformes; family Gobiidae; genus Neogobius; species Neogobius melanostomus. Next base: position 1,034,473 of record VHKM01000232.1, on the reverse strand, counting down.
AAGAAAAAAAAACGGTGTCCAGACTCCAGAATAGGTTAGAAAGAGCTCCTTCTTTACAACTTTGGGTGCAAACACGACATCTGTTCAGACGCTCAGGAGGTGTGTTTGTTTTCCCTGCAGGGGTAGCGCGTAGGCGTCAGGCACTTCCTTTTTTTTTTTCTTTCTTTCTTACGACAGAAATAATTAAAATTGTAGCTATTGTTCCTATAGACAGACCTTAATGTTAGTTTTTCGTACCTGACGGTTTCGGCTACAACTGTGGCCTTCCTCAGAGGTTGTCACGTGATGTTGCTGTGACGTGTCTGGTCAGCTGATTTATGCAGTTTTTGGCACTGTCTTCCTGCTTGTGGTAGCAGGCTGACAGCGCCATCTGCAGTCCGACTTCTTCAGAACTGTGTCCCAGATGTGGGAAAGTTGGTATGCCCCCTCGACCCGGTTCACAGTCTGGGGGGCGCGTTTCCGGATCTCGATGGCTTCTCTGATCCAACGGTGGTGTTTGTTGCTCTCGATGCCGATGATATGGGCATTGTCCCAATCCATCAGATGGCTCTCCCTCTTGCAGTGGTCTGATATGGCAGACTTCAGCTGCTACCACAAGCAGGAAGACAGTGCCAAAAACTGTATAAATCAGCTGACCAGACACGTCACAGCAACATCACGTGACAACCTCTGAGAAAGGCCACAGTTGTAGCCGAAACCGTCAGGTACGAAAAACATTAAGGTCTGTCTATAGGAACAATAGCTACAATATTAATTTGAAGACCTAATGAACCTAATCGGACTATAGAAATAATTAAAAAGCTGTTGTTCAAATTAAAATCAGGCCTTAAGGCATTACATTACAGATGTCGAGCACTTCCGTTCCTTTCTGACGACACAACGGAACAAGTCAGTTGTTTACCAGGAGAGAGCGGAGCAGCTGCTCAGAGAGCAGGATTCAGGAGGATTGCAGACGACTGCGTGAATGAAGTCAAAAAACACTCTGGGGGTGTATTTGATAAGGAAATAGCAGGTTAATAGCATGGTTAAAAGCTCCAAAAAGTCGATTTTGCATGATATAGGACCTTTAAAACCATTTTTGAAAGGCGATAAAAGCCGATGGGACACAAGGTTTGTGCAGTCTCTTGCATGCCTCTTTTAATGTTTTTGGTTTCCTGCAAAAGCTCCATCAGATCACTCAGATCATACCTGAATACACAATTTTTTGTTTGCCAATTTAGCCCCAGTATTCTTAGTGCAGTGCCTTTTACTTTTCGTTTCCTGATATTTGCATTGTTTCTTTGTAAAAACATTAGGTGTAACTGCAACACAGTCTCACTCCGAAAGCGTCATAAATTGATGAACGGTCACTCGCCTTATGCGTAATATAGAATGCAAAAGGAACCCATTTGCGTCTCCATTAACGCAATGGGTTTGTAATGTATTTGAATGAGAGTCCAGGCGCGGCTCATTTGACGATATCGGACAACTCATAGTATAGAACACGTAGTACAATTTCTGCCCAGTTTAGCCAACTATAAAACAAACAAAAATGCAAAAATGACTCAGTGTAGTTGCAATTACAATAATGCTAAAGAAACATGCAAAATCAGTCACACTCGCTTGAATCCCTCGCAAGACAGGCAAAAGCGCATTCAGCACGCAAACACAAGCGCAGAACTACAGTATTCAAGTCTATTTGCGTGAATCTGAGGCCAAACTGTTGTTCATCAAAGCCAAAAAAATTATGGATCCAGGACAAACCAAGCCGGACCCAACCCAATCACAAAAACGTCTTCAGGAACTTTTACAATATCACATTGCATTACAGCAGTACGTAGTTTAAAGCCTTTTCCCTACCTTCTGCTGTCTTCGTGGGACGAGTAACCCAGTACAAGTCCCACACGTGTGCAGCCGCCGCGTGTCATGGTCCTGTTTTAATTCATGGCTTGCCGGGTCTTTGCCGGACTTGTACACAGCCAAGGTGCGTTCTCTTTGGGCTAGCTTTGAGCTGTGGCAAACTTCCTCTGCAAAAGTCCTTTGGGTGAAAGTGATGCAAGCGTCCACGATGATATAAATGTCCTTATGTTTGCCTTGGTCAGCTATTTAAGGTTAAAAGATAAGCATTTATTGATCATATGTTTGACTAGGCGCATATATACAATGACATGATCAGCTGTTCTGATTGACACCCGCGTCAACCAGTGACACGCGTTCAAAACTGTGACGTCACTAAGAAGGCGGTCAATCTATATTATTTATTGTAAAATATTAGTATTAGCTTTATTTACGTCATTGAGCAGAAGAATCTGAAAGTACATTTAAGGTTTGGATTAGAGGCCTTTATTATTTTATTTTTAGAATTAGTATTTGTTAGCCTGGCTAACGCCAGACTGCTGTGTGCGCTCGAATCTTTTCGAACTTCACAACAGCCTGGGGACCATGGCCGACATTTTTCCATGGATTTGGGCACCAATCACAGAACGAGGAGGGACGGTAAGACGATGACGCGCTATTTGACATAAGGCTTGTAGTTTGTTTAGGGATAAAAAAAATAAAAAAATATTTACGGATCCAACATGACAGCAGCAGACGCAATGCCATCTTTCGATCAAGCTTTAGAACGTGTTCTAAATAGTTTAGCTCAAAAGTTTACAGCAGGTACGTCATACGTCATCTGATACCATGATACGATTGGCTATGGCTACGTGCAGACGCATGAGAGACATTCGTAGCGCCCAATAAACGGCTATGAACAATCGTAAACCACACCTCTCCTACGAGAAAATGAATTGGTGGTCCCCAGACTAAATATCACTTGTGATTTTAGTCTGGCGTTAGCCAGGCTAAGTATTTGTATTAATTTTTCAGCAATTAAAGATGGTTTACTTCGCACATCCCTTGTATGAAACAGGTGCATAAGAGAATGCATAGAAGCCAAACGTAGAACTGTCTACGTGTTCTAACTGAGCTCCTCACCCGATCTCGAAGGGTGCGCCCAGCCACCCTGCGAAGGAAGCTCATTTCTGCCGCTTGTATCTGCGATCTTATCCTTTCGGTCATTACCCAAATCTCATGACCATAGGTGAGGGTGGGAACATAGATCAGCTCCCTCTTCACCACAACAGTCCGATAAGCGACCGCATCACTGCTGACGCCGCGCCGATCCTCTATCGATCTCACGTTCCATCCATTCCTCACTCGTGAACACGACCCCGAGATACTTGAACTCCTCCACTTGAGGCAAGGGATCCTCATCCCGGCCGCTTCACACTCAGCTGCAAACCGCCCCAGAGCGTGCTGAAGGTCCTGATTTGATGAACCCAACAGAACAACATCATCTGCAAACAGCAGAGATGAGATCCTGAGGTTCCCAAACCGGACACCCTCCAGCCCGTGGCTGCGCCTAGAATTTCTGTCCATAAAGGTAATGAACAGAATCGGTGACAAAGGGCAGCCCTGGTGGAGACCAACACGCACCGGGAACAGGTCTGACTTACTGCAGGCAATGTGAACCAAGCTCCTGCTGCGGCCATACAGGGAACAGACAGCCCTTAGCAGAGTGCCCGGACCCCCCACACCCCCCACAGGGCACCACGAGGGACACGGTCGAATGCTTTCTCCAGATCCACAAAACACATGTGGGCTGGTTGGGCGAACTCCCACAAACCCTCAAGCTCCTGGTGAAGGGTATAGAGCTGGTACAGTGTTCCACGACCAGGACGAAAACCGCATTGTTCCTCCTGGATCCAAGGTTCGACTATCGGCCGGATCCTCCTCTCCAGCACCCTTGAGTAGACCTTACCGGGGAGGCTGAGGAGCGTGATCCCTCTGTAATTGGAGCATACCCTCCGATCCCCCTTCTTAAAGAGAGGGACCACCACTCCGGTCTGCCAATCCAGGGGCACTGTCCTACAACATCCAGAGACTTAAGGTACTCAGGACGAATCTCATCCACCCCCGGAGCCTTGCCACCGAGGAGCTTTCTAACCACCTCGGTGACTTCAGCTTGGGTGATGGGCGACCCCCCTCCGAGTCCCCAGCCTCTGCTTCCTCATCGGAAGATGTAACGGTGGGATTGAGGAGATCCTCGAAGTACTCCTTCCACCGCCCGACCACATCCCCAGTCGAAGTCAGCAGCCCCCCACCCACACTGTAAACAGTGTTGGTGAAGCACTGCTTCCCCCTCCTGAGGCGCCGGATGGTTTGCCAGAATCTCTTCGAGGCCGACCGATAGTCCTCCTCCATGGCTTCTCGGAACTCCTCCCAGACCCGGGTGTTTGGCTCTGTGACTGCACGAGCTGCAGCACGCTTGGCCTGCCGGTACCTCTCAGCTGCCTCCGGAGTCCCACAAGCCAACAAGGCCAGGTAGGACTCCTTCTTCAGCCTGACGGCATCCCTTACTTCCAGGCGCCACCACTGGGTTCGGGGCTTGCCGCCGCGACAGGCACCAAAGACCTTAGGGCCACAACTACGAGCAGTCGCATCGACAATGGAGGAGGAGAACCTGGTCCACTCGGACTCCATGTCCCCAACCTCCCTCGGAATCTGGGTGAAGCTCTTCCGGAGGTGGGAGTTGAAGACCCTACTGACAGAGGGATCCACCATACGTTCCCAAAAGACCCTCACAGCACATTTGGGCCTGCCAGGTCTGACCAGCTTCCTGCCCTGCAAGCGGATCCAGCTCAGCACCAGGTGGTGACAGCTCAGCCCCTCTCTTCACCTGAGTGTCCGAGACACGCGGCCGGAGATCAGATGACACAATGACAAAGTCGATCATCGACCTCCTCCAAGGGTGTCCATAAGTGCACGTGGCACCAGGACACCCTTGTGCTCGAACATGGTGTTGGTTATGCACAAACCGTGACTAGCACAGCAGTCCTACAACAGAACACCACTCGGGTTCCGATCCGATAGGCCGTACTTCCCAATCACCCTCGTCCAGGTCTCACTGTCGTTACCCACGTGGGCGTTGAAGACCCCCAGTAGAACAATGGAGTCCCTAATCGGAGCACCATCTAGTACCCCTCCCAGGGACTCCAAGAAGGCCGGGTACTCTGCACCGATGGTGGGCCCATAGGCCGAGACAATGGTGAGAGACCTGTCCCCGACCCGAATGCGTAGGGACGCGACCCTCTCGTTCACCGGGGTGAACTCCAACATGTGGTGGCTGAGCTGGGGGGCTATGAGCAAACCCACCCCGGCCCGCCGTCTCTCCCCGTGGGCAACTCCAGAAAAATGGAGCGTCCAGTCTCTCTCCAGGAGTTGGGATCCGGAACCCAAGCTGTGCGTGGAGGTGAGCCCTACTATATCTAGCCGGTATCTCTTAACCTCCCACACAAGCTCAGGCTCTTTCCCCCCAGAGAGGTGACGTTCCATGTCCCAAACGCCAGAAGCTGCGCACTCGAGCTCGCATTCGAGCCCCAACCCCAGACCTGGCTCTAGGTTGCGCCATACCGGGTGACATTCCCAGCGTCAAGAGGGGGCGTCACCCCTCACGCGGACAGTCTCGCCCCCTCAGTCAAAATGTAATGTTTTCATTTTTTTATATATATTGTTTTAAGTCTATGATGTGTTGAAAACAACCCAAAACTCGGAAGAAACTCCACTGACTCTAATGAACAGTTTTGGAAATTCAAATTCAGAGTTTTCAGTGGTCCTTGAACCCATCACGCACCTGCTTACTATGTCATCAGTGCATCATAAGGAGTAACCTGTAGCCAGCAGCTATATTTTCTGTTCAAAATGGAGTGTTTGTGAGCGTGGGAAAACATGTGCGTGTCCCGATTGGTCAGCGGTGTCAACAGTGTCACAACATCGCAGTGCAAGGCTCCTACTGCTACTACGAAGCCTTCAACTTGGCTATAGTTCTGTCAAATGGAGATAAAAGTCGGCGACACGAATTAGCGGGACGTATTTCAGTGGATTTAATAAGAAAAGGAGATTGGCCTCAGCCCCGAAATGGAGGAGGCGGAGGAGACAGCGGAGAGAGGCGAGCGGAGAAAGCGGAGAGAGGCAAGCCACTAGCGGCGAGGTGAAGCTGAACAGTTCGTCTCCAAACTCAGTAAGTGCCACTAAACTCTGTTCGCGGTTGAAATGTAGCTTGAAAAGGTGATTCTCGTGAACTTTTGGTGATATGAAGTTGTGCTGTTTCGTGTGGGAATCGCCGTGGCCAAATTACTTGTTTGTGCCGCTGTTTTGACAGAGAAATGACGAGGGAGGCGCCACTGTGTTTTTCTGTCTTTTTTCAAAATCACCCACGTTTCTCTTGTGTGTCCAAAATCGGGCTTAAAAATCAAACATGTTTGATTTCCTGCGACTGTAGTCCAGTTGCGTCTGACTGCTGCCCACACTACACGATTCGAACGCGAGTCCAGTCGTGACCCCGGGACTGCCGGGCGACGTCACGGTCCTTGATTGAATATTGTCCATAGAAGCCTTCTGACTTCAATGTCAATGTCAACTTTTGGTTTTGTAAAAAGTAATTAAAAAAAATTATATCTCTCATTCTTCTGGAATTTGACGAAAATAAATATATTTTTTAAATTCTAATTGACCAAAGAAATAAAGTTAATTCTGGTTTCATGTCAGACAGTGAAGAAAAAAATGCAAATGTGTCATTTTATTAAGTGTATGTAAACAGGTGGTTCCCGCTGTATATAAAACCGTTCACGTTTTGTAATCTGATTTGAATTAATAAACAGTAGTTTTTCATTCTGGCTTTATCAACAATTCAACATTTCTATTTAAAAACAGGAATTTGTGACATGATATAGTTAATAACCTACAGGTTTTGTGTGTGATTTTGGATACGTTTTTACCTGGTGCCCTCAAATGCAAAGTGCTTTATTTGTCTTTGTACAATTGTATAACGAAATAGTGTTCAGGTGTTAGTCCTGAACCACTGTGAATGAGTGCACCGCCACTGTGGGCCAACTTGACCAGCATGTTTTTGGAGGTCGGGAAATCGTAGTACCTGGAGGAAACCCAGCTGGCTGCCTTCAGTGCTCCTCTGATCCTCTGAAACGATGCAGCTTAAACAACTTAAAGGATCTGTATCATGCTATTTTAGCCATTCCAAAGTAAAGTATAGGCATATATATGATATATTGTACCTCTATCACTATGGAGTACTCATTTTTGAGAGAAATATAAGTATTTTTGGGGGGTATTTTCCCTACCCGGAAGACAAGACGCTTCGATTCAGTTAACTCCGCCCCTCTCTCCGCTCATTCCACATTTGCAGTATTATAAATATAAATATTGCTGCAAAAAGTGAAGTTACTTCACATAATGCAGTTATAAGGAGTTGACATGTGCAAAGCAGTTTCATAAATGGCTAACACACACGCTAACACACATGCTAACACGCGTTTTGAATGACTCACCGCTCAGTCTGGACTCCCCATGAGATCGCGTTGGTTATAAAAGTTAATCCACTTTGATTCTGGCCAAGGTTCACCAAGCATCCATCAGGTTGGTTGATATAGTAGCTAGCTTAATCCCGGAAAGAAATTCCAACTTCTGGCGAGTGCGCTCTTCTTTAGGAAGGTTGAATAGTCCTGTTCCTCTCGTAGCCAAACGCGAATCTGTGGCATTATCGGTAAGAAAAAAGAACAGGCGGTGTCCAGAGTAGGTTAGAAAGAGCTCAGTCTTCAAAAACAACACTTATGCTGGGATCCATGGCTCCTCCAGCCGTGGGTGCGCTTGATTAGCGTCGTGGGACAGCACAGACGCGTCGGAGAGCTGCTGTTTTTTATTTTTTTATTTTATTAAAAAAAAAAAAAAAAAGCTGTTTTATTAATAAAAATCAGGCCGTAAGGCATTACATTACAGACGTAGAGCACTTCCGTTCCGCTGTGACGACACAACTGAACAGCTCAGTCGTTTACCAGGAGAGGGCAGAACAGCTGCTCAGAGAGCAGGATTCTGGAGGATTACTTAGAACTGCGTGAATGAAGCCAAAAACCGCTCTGGGGGTGTTTTTGATAAGGAAATAGCATAACAACATGGCTAAAAACTCAAAAAAGTCGATTTTGCATGATAAAGGACCTTTAAAGCCTTATTTGTGCAAAATAGACAGTCCGTGAAAGTGATACAAAACATTTGCGGAACTCATAATATTAAAAAAGTTAAAATGATTGATGCAACATGCTGTTAAATAGTATTTGCTAATTTTACTTGCAGTTTAACACCTGGCTTAGTAAATCAGGCCCTTCGTGTTCTGGAATTAGCCCTGCTCTAAAATGTGTCAACTGTGACACTTTTTCCACAATTTCATATTATTACTATTTTCAAACAACTATTTAATCTAATTATGATTTGTGCAAATTCTGTTGTACTTCAGTCCAGTTATCAATGAAGGTACTTGAGTCATCTTCTCCCGGCTCCTCCCCTCGGGCCAAGCTCAACTCCTTTTTGTGGTCTTTATCTGGACTGCGGGCTGAGCTGAATCTTAGTTTGCGGAGAAAACCTTTTGGATGAGAGGCGAAACGTTCGAGACTTCAACTACAGAGTACAGAAGATGACTCAAGTACCTTCATTGAAGATAGACAACTCCTGTACGACTGAGAGCTTACACAGACATTCAGTCCAGTTAGTTTTAACTGAATTCTGAAATTACCACTGTATAGAACTGTGAACAAACAGTTCTGATGTCTAAACAATGAATGCTGATAAAGAGGTACAACATTTAAACAAATTTACCCTGAAAATTGTAAAAGGATCATTAATCTACTGTAGATACATTTCAAGTATCGGTTTTCAAAAATAGTAAAACATCTTTGTTTGTTGTTTATTTCGCCTCTCATGCAAGAAGCTATAGATTTGCTTGGTAATAAAAGGTATATCGTGTACCAAAGGATGCTGCGACAAACCAATATCTACTGAAGTGTATCTTGAGATTGTAGAACAAAGCAGCTGCTGTCCCTGGTGAAAGAGGAACCATCCCTATTAGAGAGAAAGTGGCTTGACAGAGTGAGGTAATGGCAGTGGGGCACACCTGGGATGGCAGGTGCTGCGGCTGAACCCTCTGGAGGGTCAGATGGCTTGTAAGTACTGTCAATGTCACATCTACAAGTATCCAGTCATGACTCTGTGACTTGTTTACCCTCATACGCAACAGTGACATGACCAGTACTGGCTTCTGTGGACTTCACAACACATTTCAGTTTGACTTTTCTCTTCAGCAAACTTTTTTTTCTGGTACGATTACTAATTAATCAGACAATTTAAATATCTGACACAATCCAAACATAATAAGTATCATGTCATGCTGTAAAACATTTTATATAGAAATAATGGAGTTCCTTTGTGTACCAGTAGATGGAGAAATTTCAAAGCCCCCTGTAGTATTGACCCCCAAAGTCCCTCCTCCAAGTGTCTGGAAGGCAACTTCCTAAACAAACTTCACTACATGCCACAGAGAGGAAACATATGTGAGGGGTTACAAGCAGACGGAAGAACAAAGCCTTTGGGAGAGGAACTTCTTGCAGAATCAGAGTTTACAAAACTTCAATCTGCTCTCGTAATCACTGCTTCAAGACATGGATGGATCTTTTTATTTGATAATTATTGTTTCTTTATATCTTCAAAGCTGTTTTTCTGTCTGGGCCGCTATGGATTCCTGTTATGATGAGGACGAAAACCCCAGCAGCTGCATGCCTAAGTTTGAGAACATAGCATTCAACCGTACAGTTATCGCGTCCAATGTGTGCGGCTTCCCACTTGAAGAGTACTGTATGCAGACGGGCTCCACGCGCTCCTGCCACACCTGCGACGCATCTGACCCTGTGCTCAGTCACAATACCAATCTTCTGACAGACTTCAACAGGAATGAAGACCCCACATGGTGGCAGAGCCAGTCCATGTTCTACGGTATTCAACACCCCAACTCTGTCAACCTCACTCTGCATCTGGGTAAGGGCATACAAGGCTATTTTTTGGCTTAAATTGAGCTATGCTTTTATGTTTCCTCGTGTTGCATTTATGTTTTGTCAATTTTGTAGAGCTATGAATATATATTCAAAATTTCCTCAGCACATTGTGAACTTACATCAAAAGTGTCCTTACATGAATCCAAAACTAATAACCAACAAAACCTCAAAAGAAAAAAAAAACTCAAGGAACCACTTAAACCTTTGGGCACACGACTTTGCTCATTACAAAATGTTTAAATAGATATAACCTGTACATCACAAAAGGGTTTAACTTCTCTTTCCACGAGTCAGTCCCTTAAATAGATGCAGCGGTGTGACGTTCCACCCGCGTAGCTTAATGAGGAGAGTGTGCGCCTTTCAGACGCAGGTCGTAAGCCCGAGGCTCATCTTTATCAAACAACGTTAATAACAATGCGCATTTAGTGCTATTTGAAAATGGAAGTATTCAAAAGGTTTAGCCGTAATACCTTGGTACTTTACTTGCCATAAATAAGTACATTAATAAGTACAAGTGATATTACCAACTAATTTCTGAACAGGGCATCTGTAATTTATTATAATTATATTTATATTATGGGATGAATGAATACAAGATTCAACATGTACAAATATCCATCCATCCATTGTCTTCCACTTGTCCGTTGCGGGGTCATGGGGCTGCCCAAATCACATTGCACCAGCCCCTATGGCTCCTCCTGCAGGTGGTGGGTCCACGGAATGACGGCCTCACGAGTCTAACCGAGCCTCTTAAGGGGCTTCTGAACCGCTCTTTGTCTGACCCGTCACCTAGGACCTGTTTGCCATCGGAGACCCTACCAGGGGCACAAAGCCCCTGACAACAGCCCCCAGGATATATATACTGCAAATTATATATATGACTCCAATTTATACAATTCAGAGACATATTATGACTCAGAATGTTGGGTTCCATCAGAAGCCTGATCATGTACAGAACCGGAGAATGTTTTGTGCATAAGAGTCCTCCTGGCTGTTCTCAGGATTTGTTCTTACAGAGGAACATTTTCAGCTAATAACAAGTTTTGTGAATGCCAAAAACCTTCGTAAGAAGGCCTTAAGAACAAAGTTGTGCATAAGAACGTGTCGTGAATGAGGCCCAATGAGAACAGCCTTTCACAATGAAGTAAGATACAGAAGGATGTACAGTATAGCTTCACATGTTTAGTCCAACTAAACATGTGAAGCTTTGTACATCGTTTTAAGCACAAACTCTTCTGCAATGAGTGTGTAATATTTTTGTGACTTCAGTACATTTAAAATGTGACCCATTCTTTAATCTTGACTGTAAAGTTCAAAGTCCCAAGCCGATTATAACCTGCCTAAAGTTATGCAGAAAAAAAGCCTGCAATAAGGATAGCATGGCAATACTCCAACATTTACATAAAACATATTTTGTATTCCAAACATAGCCTTACTTTGTGGGAGGTAAATCTTATTAACCCCCAGCAAGAGACCGTTTTGCATAGACAAAGACTTGGTCACCGGGGCTGCTTTTATTTTATTATTTTTAAATATGTTAATTCAACCTTTTGTCCACTAAAACATTTCTCAAAACTTTGGGGAAAAGTCATTCTATTATCCCCTTCTCCAGTGCTAATAACAAAAGACAATTTTGAAATTCAAAGCATTATTGGAATTGTTCCATTTAGTCAGTGGACAATGATATAAAATAATTGTTGTAAACCAGCCATTCCCAAAGTCCAGAACATCGCGGCCCCCTTGTCGATCCGAAATTCTCTCGGGGCCCCCCAATAGAAAATAATTTATCTTATTCATTGGAATTTTCTTATTGTTTTACAGCTAAAATTACATAAAAAGCAACATCTAGCAATGAGTGGAGTTTAAAACTGGTTTCAAGTAATACATTTTAGCGAATAAATGTATTTTTCCTTTTAAAATATATATTTTTTCAATGTACTTGTTTTCTAGACAAGGTTTTTGGGGCCCCCCATAGTGTCTCCAAGGCCCCCCAGGGGGCCCCGGACCCCACTTTGGGAACCACTGTTGTAAACTAATAAACTAACTTAATAAGCTAACTTATTTATCTCCAATCATGAATGTAGAAAAGTACTTTGCAAATGCACATCGGGAGTGCAGCAGATCACAGCCCAATGCACATGTGCTTTGTTGGCATGAACTGTGGCGCTTTATACCTTTATTTGTATTTTGGAATGAGAGACAGATCATTGATTATTAAATGTGAATCTCTGCTCATTCAGCTTGAGCCTGCACTGAAAGACGCATTTGCGATAAATAGACAATTTGCTTATAATGAATAACAATTCAACATAGCCACTGGGCTCTGCTTAAGAGCCAACACCAGATCAAACCAAATGATCTAAACAGAGAAAAAAAAAATCAGAGATCAACAAATGCGAAAGAGGTGTGTTAGTTGCATTGCAAATTCAAAGCAAAGAACATGTAATGTGTTGAAATTGAAATAGAAATTGAGCTATCATTAATGAGTGTGCATTTGAATGTGTGACACGGGCAATAAAAAACAAACACAATGATTTTTTTTTACTTGGAGCTGATGACTCATAGAAGCATCCCTTCCTGTAGGATCACAAACATTCTTAACTGTATATTTGGTTTTAGAGAATAATTTCACAAGTTAGTCAATAATTAGCGAAATGAATATTACATAGATGTGCCTTACATTAAACGGAAAATCTGAAATGTTCAGTTTTGCTTTGTTGGAGGTGTCGGGGGTCAGAGAACCAGTCAGTATCTGGTGTGTGGTCACACTCATGCAGTGCTACACATCTCCTTCACATACAGTAGAGTTGATCAGGAAACAAAAACAAAAGCGCTGCATTTTAATCTTGAACTTTTTATGCTGAACATATCTGTCCAGGCATGCTCTTGTCTCATCAAGGGTATTCAAAATATATTGCTATCAATTAAAGAACTAAAATGTGTAGCAATATATATGTAAAGGGTAGCACATGTGTAAAGGGTATACAGGTGAAACAAGAAAAATTAGAATATTGTGAAAAAGTTTTTCTGAAATGTAACTTAAAATGTGAAACTAATATATGATATAGACTCATTGCATGCAAAGTTAGATATGTCAAGCCTTTATTTGTTGTAATTTTGATTATTATGGCTAACAGCTTGTAAAAACCCTTTATTAATGATTATCCAGTCAGAAATACTCACATAGCTGTTTTTTGCGGGGGTTTAGCACTCAGAAGATTTGAAGACGTGCAACTCCCCTCCCTTGATAAAATATATTGCTATCAATGAGTATATTCTTGGACTTTTTTTTAATGAAAGTATATTAGGGATGACTATGGATGGCTGGGAATTAAAGCTCTGTGACCCATCTGGAGCTGTCATGGGAGGTGTCTATAACATGGCTGTTTTCTTTTCGCTCTCCAAACAAAACAAGCCCCCCTCCGAAGGGAATGCAGGCCGTTGCTGGGCAGATAAAGACAAGGGTTGGATACATATCCTACAGCCTAGACAGCGTGAGTCCGAGGCAGCCAAGAAAAAGGAAGGGGGTAAACAAAATAGAACTGAAGAAGAGGATGATTAAAATGGAGAGATGTAAGAAATCATGGTCAAATCCTTTCCCACAAAAACTCACACATGTTCAAAAATCACAGCAATGTCAACAGCTGGTTCTCATTGAGAGCCATCAAAGGAAAGCAACATCCTGTCTCGGATGTTCAATGGCTGCTTTGCATGTTTTTAGAGCCTTGTATTGGGTAGCTCTAACGGCTGCCCCACGACCCGGCAACAGACAAGTGGAAGAAAATGGATAGGATGGCATTGTGTGGTAATTATCTACATATAAGTGACTGCATTCACAATTGTGCCAGATAAATGGCTTCTCTTGTATATGTGATGACACTATGTAAATATTGAGACTGTAGAGAGGATCAGATAAGTTTAGTCTGGCCGGCCAATGTAGAAATGATGAGTTTACATGAGTGAGTCAGGGTCGGTCAAACAGCAGTAAAAGCGCAAAAAACGATCTATTTGTTCTTGTGGGTATTTTGTGCGAATATACAGGTTTTTAAGAGACAAGGAAAAAAGCAACGTCTAAGGACAGGAGTAGCTCAGTTTGTTCATTTGTAGAGGTATTGTCCAAAAGAAGGTTTGATCTCCACTTCTGGACACTGTGCACATACGAGTTTGAATACTTGTTTTTTGTCTTCTTTTTGTATATCACACATGGCATGAGAAAGAGGTGTCTAGATATGTTCTGTTGCTGCATTGCTTGTTAATTAGGCCCAGGTTCCCTGCTTGGGCCTAAGGTGACGTAAGGGTATTTTGATATTGCAATGCAGTGTGCGGAGCACATGAAAACAGTGGGAATCACTGTCCCCCATTCACACGTGTACTCACCACATCAAACGGCTGTACTACGGCGGCACGGTAGTACAGTGGTTAGCGCTCGTGCTTCACAGCTGGAAGGTCCGGGTTAGATTCCCACCAGGGACGGGGCCTTTCTGTGTGGAGTTTGCATGTTCTCCCCATGTCTGCGTAGGTTTCCTCTGGGTACTCCGGTTTCCCCAACCACTAAAAACATGTACAATAGGCCAGGATGAATGCAAGTGTGTTTGAGAGTGCACATGGGGGACGACGGGTGGAAATTAGCCTAAGGCTACAATCCGGTGTGGCTTGTTTACATGTATGAGACCCATGTATGTTAATTAACATGCACTGTCCCGACCAAATAAAACCAATAAAAAAAAACTAAAAAAAAACAATAACCAACCATACCTCTGGTAAGGACCCCATACTTGGTATTGCAGAAAAATGAATAGAAGTCAATGGCCCACTGTCTTGCGTCATGCTCATCATCCACCTCCGCCCCCCACGCAACATTGAAAGCTTTCAAAAATATAATTGGAAGTAGCTGCAACAGTGGTGTTGTGGAATTTCTTACCACTATAAAGGAAAAAGCTGGAAAGTATTGTCTTATCAAAAAGTGTAATATATTTAACACACGTGCGGAGAACCATGGTGGGCTCTGGAGGGCAGAGCCTCCGATCCAGTTAATATAGCCAAGGCACACAGCAGGACCCAGAAACCGTGATGCGGTATGAGACGTCACAGCAGAAACCATTTGGTGTGTTTAGATGAATTGCAGACGTCTGGGGTGCTAAGACAATAGAGAAGCCCTTTGTTTCCAGGACACGTCTTTGGCCTATTGTCTTAGGTGTGATAGGGCAATCAGCAGAGGGCCCTCGTCTGGCGGAGCAGGACGCCGGCACGTCAGTAGAAACTCGGCATGTCTTTCAGACAGGAAGAGCCTCGCCTTGTGTATTGTGATAAACTGCCATTACAGTGGCTATAATGTTTTTGTAAACAAAAAATAGTATTAAAGGTTATCCAATTTTTTGGGAAAAGTTTCCTGCAAACTTTACTTTGAAATTTGTGATTTTTCGTTAGCTAAAAATTACTCACATTCAGACATACAAACTTAGATTAAAAAACAAATGTATACACTAATTGACCCTTCCAACTGGACACAACAAATGTGTAAAAGTGACATTGATAATGCCCCTACAGAATGAGATAAAAATGTGAATGGGCAGTCAGAAATGTGTTTCTCGGAAATGGATAGAATTTTACAGAAAAATAGTTATTGGAATCCCGAACAAAAAAAGTAATTGCTGTATTTTTTTGGTGGTGCCATGGTGACGGCCAAAACACGCCATGTTATTCTAATGGGACGGACAAAAAAAATCCCCCATAATACTAAATTACAGCGTATTAGTGCCCTCTGTAAGGTGCATGTGGACAGTGCTCATGGAGGTTCAATGCTGCTTATGAAATAAAAAAAAGATTTTGGGCGCTATAGCGCAGATCATTTGCAATTGTTTTCTTTCCAATGTTATATGCATCAAAAAATGTTTAATCAGCTCCTTTCATCCTCTGCACCAGTGGTCCCAGTAGGCCAGAGCTCATCTCACGCAGGTAGTAAATCCCAAAATGATCCCAGAAAACAAGGAGAAAAGACACTTGGAAAGTGCTGTATAGACGCAATGATGCCAAGGCACAGAAAGCAACAGATGTCAAAGTGGCTGTGTCGGAAGAAGCCATGTAACAGCGGGGACTATATAGCACAGTTTATCTAATGAAGAAAAACACGGTGAGACAGCGATGGCAAAGTTAATAGAGTTTCTAGACAACCTTTTACTGTGGTCAAGACGGCAGAACTTTGTGCAGTGTCCAGTCAATTTTTCATCAAACTGGAGCACAATCTGTCTATGTCCACCCAAACACTCCAAACCCGATGAACAGCTTCAAGTGGCTGCACACACTACACTAGAGAGAGTTGGATGCCATTAAAATGTTACATTAAACGGTTTTAACAAAAAATGCATGGTATGCTCTGCGGAGTCATTTCTGGTTCTTTTTTTTTTATGAGCACGTGAAATGACTGTACCTGCTTTTTATAAGTGGGCTGTGTATGAAAAATGTACAGTATATTATGTATATATATTGTGGTGGACTTCTCAACTGGGTGGCACGGTGGTGCAGCGGTTAGCGCTCGTGCCTCACAGCTAGAAGGTCCTGGGTTTGATTCTCACCTGGATGGGACCTTTCTGTGTGGAGTTTACATGTTCTCCCTGTGTCTGCGTAGGTTTCCTCCGGGTACTCCGGTTTCCCCTACCACTAAAAATATGTACAATAGGTTCCCCTCTGGGGCCAGGACTCCCCTGAAAAAGAGATTATTGATCTCAGTGGGACTTTCCCGGTTAAATAAAGGTCAAATAAAAAAACTAAACAATAGACACATCTGAGGTAAAGAAAATAACAATAGGAAAAAACATCCATGTAGTATGTTAAACATATACCAGACAATAAAGTCCTTTTACACTGAAACAACCACCTGACTGCTTTATGAGGCTTAAAGTTGGGTCATCTCGGCCACGTCCGTGACCGTGGAGAACGTAGGTTCGTTTCTCAGTGGATTTGTCATCTGTGGAGGGTAAATAAAAGATTTACCCCCCATGCCTATCTCAAAAATGCGGGCAATTTTTTTTAGAGCCCTAAATCCAAAATATTAAGGTGAGATGCTGCAGGTGAATAGGGAAAAAAAAAGTAGAGATATCAATTTGAAACTTTTACTGAACATTACTGATATGTACGTATATGTACGGCAACGTATTGCATTCATTTGAAAAAAATTAAGTTTCTGTTTTTATGACCAAAATTACTAAGCCCCGTAGATGACATGAGTGCGGGTCATTATGTCGGGGGTGCGTCTGTGTGGTGAAGTTAGACATTCAGATAGCCTATTCGGATATCCAACATTACGTTGACTGAACCCAAGAAACACTGCTCACTGCTTTAGTTGATCAAAAACTAGCCTAGCCTTCGAACAAGCACAGCACAGGCCAGGGTAATGGTCTAATGTGAGCCGGTAGGGAGAGATGCTTGAGACGGCTTGTACTTAGTACTTGCTGACAGTGCTCGGTGATGGCTTTCCGCTCTATTAAGGGACCGTCAACAAGTGACTATACTAAACTCGATGGAAAAGAATGTGTCATTTTTCTTCAATAGCTTTATGGGCATTTTACCCAGTGGCCCCATATTGGTACTCCTTCTCGGCAATGGGGCTAGGGACTTGTCATTCTGCTTACAAGACTTTACAGTGTTTTATAAACAATTTTACATATTAATTTTTTTTTCCTGAGTACCTTTTAGGGCATTTGACCCACTGCACTTTAGAATATTGGGACGCCTTATGGGCCACTTGGCAAAGAGCTAGTACTAATTGTAAAGTGATTTGAGGTCACTGGGTAAAATACCCATAAAGCAAAAAAAAATAAAAAATAATGTACGGAAGCGTATTATTCGAGCACCGTTAGCATGGACTAAGCACAAGCCGTCTGTCAAGCATCTCTCCCCGCCGACTCACGCTAGAGCACTACCCTGTGCTGTTCTTGTTCAAAGGATAGTTTTTGATCAACTAAAGCCGTGAGCAGTGTTTCTTGGGTTCAGTCAACGTAATGTTGGATATCTGAATAGGTTATCTGAATGTCCATCTAACTTCACCACACAGACATAATGACCCTCACTCATGTCACCTACTGGGCTTAGTAATTTTGGTCATAAAAACAGAAACTTCACTCGGAAAAACGGATTTATTTTGCTCGTAAAAACAGAACTTTTCTCATTAAAACAGGATTCATTGTAGTCGTTAAAACAGAAATAACGTTTTTTTTTAACAGGATTTTTTGGCTCCTAAAACCAGAAACTTTGTCTCGTGAAAACAGAAACGTAATTTTTTCAAATGAATGCAATACGTTGCCGTATATATGAAAAAAATGTATTGCATTTTTCTGTCATTTTATGTTTTCATATAAAAATGAGGCATTTTGTGCATGAAAATGGTCAAAATTGCCTTTATTTCCGGCGACAAAATCTAAATAATCTAAATAAAAGGTCTCCCATGCAGGTACTAACCAGACCCAGTTATGGGTAACCCAGTAATTATGCACTGTAACAACAAAAATATTTTTGTTGTTGTAGTTTAGCGACCACTGGCTTTTTCTTTCCACCAAACTCTTATGTCCCTTTTCCTATGACCTATGTTTACTCCTGGGCAGCATTATGATCTCGATAATGAGAAAATAATCATTCCTCTCCAGCAGGAATGACATTCATTTACCCTGCGTCAAAGCACGGGAAATTAAGCCTAACCCCCACTGTTTTTCCTTTTTCTCTAATACAATTATTATGTCAGATTTTTTTCGGGCTCCTGGGCTTTCCTCAGTTCTCTGTTTGTGTGCCTACTGTTTACAGAAGACTAACTACGACACACTTACCAATATATGTCCCTTCTATGTCCTGACTAAATCATATCTGTCTCCCACAGGAAAGGCCTTTGTGATAACCTATATAAGATTAAAATTCTACACCAGCCGGCCAGAAAGCTTTGCTATCTACAAGCGCACAGAGGAGGATGGGCCCTGGATACCGTACCAGTATTACAGCGCGTCCTGTGAGAAAACATATGACAAAGCTGCCAGAGGTTATATTCGCCCAGGGGAAGACGAGCGGACAGCTTTGTGTACGGATGAATTCAGTGATATCTCACCGCTTACGGGAGGCAACGTGGCATTTTCTACCTTAGAGGGACGCCCCAGTGCCTACAATTTCGACCAGAGTGTGGTTTTACAGGTAGGCTTGGCTTTACTGTATAGGTTAAAAAATAACAAAAACTGCTGGCTCATTGTGGCTTGATACAGTATCCCTATTGTGAATATTAAATCATTTTGTACTGTGATAAGTAAATGTTTTACCTCAGCAGTTGAGATATGGTTTCAAGTTATTACAAAAACTTCCAATTTGCTCTTAAACTTAAAACATATTTCACTCTTCTGTCCTAAATTGAAGAATGTCAGTGGAGCCCTTTCAGTAAAATATGACATTATTTTCCCTACACATACTGTGTCTTTCTCTGCATTATTCTATATTATTTAATCTACAACAACAAATAAACCCACGGACATTCTTGAACAACATCTTGTTGCTGTGAGCTTAGTAACGTTCATTGTGTCTGCTTGTGTTATACTATAACTTTCAAGGTTCATTTAGACACTAGATTTTAGATGTTGAAATTTTTTACCTTTACATGTTTCAGTCGCATTCCACAGGCCGTCCTCGGAAGTATCACCAGCGTGCGGTGAAGTGTCACTTATCAGCTGTTCTTTCTTCCAAGGCGTGGCCAGTCTGACAGTCCTGACTAGGTCCAGACTGGCTATGCCCCTGCCACCCGGTGGTCTCAGAGCGACAGGGGGCGTAATATCTGGAGAAGGGTGGGAAAGGAGAAACGCTCCTCCTCTGTCACAATCTCCGGATGCTGCGTTCCTTCCTCTCTCGCTATTTTCCCTTGAAGGATTAACAATGTCTTGCACAAATCAACAAATTGTTCAAGAAGACATCACTGACAGTGAGTTACTGATGGGAAGTCATTGACTACGTGTTAACATTACATTGGATGTAAATTCTTGACTGCAGGAAACGTCTGTGTTTTTTGAGGAAGGACTTTATAGCTCAGAGCTAGTATAAAAAAACACCACAAACAACAACAAAATATTTATACTAAAGACAGGCCAATTATTTTTTGAGCAGGCTTGTTCAAATACTTGTTGCTATTTTCATTTTTATTTGTATTAACACCTACCATGAAGATTATATCGTATTGCTGTTGTCAAAAAAAAAGAAAAAAAAAAAACATATATATTTTTCTTTTACCCTTCTCTGTAAAGCAGAGCATGAAAATATCCAGCCATGCATATTTCTGTAAAGACGTGTCCACCTCCACATCGTTAAATAAGAAGAGGAAGGTGTATTTTGGAAGCAGGCCGCTGAAACTGCAGTCCTGAATTGAGATGCACCTGAGTCTATGAGGAAACAAATCTGAAGAAAAAAAATTGGCTTGATAGCAGGTTTTTGACAATCCAAGTAAAGTTGCACTACAAAGGCACCTAGGATTTAATGATTATTTTTGGTGTTTTTTCTATAAAGGGTACAGAAGAATACCTTTATGCTTTTTGCTGTAACTTAAGCCAATAATCTTAGAGATGTAAAAGAAAGTAACCGTTCTTTTTGGCAATAGTGAAGCGATGGGGTTATTCCACCTTAAGACTGAGCTTTATGTGGTATTTTATTGTCCTAAAAGGTGTGATTTTAAAGAGGAAACTCCATATGTATTGCACATCCCCCACTACACCAGAGCACACACATATGGCAGAGGCTATAACTCTCCTAATATCAACCATGACATTGGATGTGGGATGTCTCTAGCAAAACTCCCACTGAGCAGTCAGTGCCTGGAACTGCATTTAGAAAGATGGGGACTTAGACAGCTGCCCTGTCACAAAAGCATATGGGGAGATACCCAGAATGACAATTTCACATGCATCTTTTCAATGCAAGTGTTGTATTAAATTTCAGGAAATGTACTATTTTAAAAGCTACTTATCTCCTGTTGTTATTAGGCCCGAGAGCCTGACAGGGTCCGGGCCTGTTGTTATTGTACAGGCAGTGCGCGGAGCGCACTGACGAAAGACGTGCGCGTAGCGCACGTCCCAAAAAGAGCGCGGAGCGCTCAAGAAACAGAGCGCGGAGCGCTCCCCATGCATTACACAGTAATAACGACACTCCCGGCACCACGACCTGTCCGGTGATGTAAGCGTGTGCCGCGAAAGCGGCACATTTGTTGCTGCTCGAATAAAAAAAGGTGAAAACCACAGGCAAGGCGCAACATGGACAAGAAAGCAGTCGATGACGAGCGCAACGCGCTCGTCATCGACCATGGCCACTCACCAGCACTCAAAACACTGTTACAGTGACTCAGGGCATCGAGCCCTATCCGATAATATAGGTCTTTGCCGCGAAAGCGGCATATTTGCTTCTGCTCGCACAAAAATACGAAAAAAAAAACCCATTGGGAAATATTGAGAAAGAAGAGGTAAAAGAGGAGCGCAACGCGCTCGTATTTGACAATAAACCCCACGGTTGGATTACTGGACGTGAGACCTTTCCGAATATATAAATA
This sequence comes from Neogobius melanostomus, assembly GCA_007210695.1. Classification (NCBI taxonomy): domain Eukaryota; kingdom Metazoa; phylum Chordata; class Actinopteri; order Gobiiformes; family Gobiidae; genus Neogobius; species Neogobius melanostomus. The sequence goes on along the minus strand of VHKM01000232.1, from coordinate 1,013,005 downwards.
TGCGCCGCCGAAGGCGGCGCTATATTGTTATTGTACGGGTTTTTCTTATTATTATTTTTCCTCTCCCCCTAAAAAGCCAGTTTCGGCAACTTCCCACTGATGAAAAGTCCTGAATTTTTGCCCAAAATTCAATTAGGTGAAAAAAAAAAACTTCACATCTCCAAAATGTAAAAATTCAAAAAAATGGCGCGTCAGCGCCCCCTGGAAAAACCACGTTAACATTGCGCCCTATGGCCAGACCCCTCAAAATCCCGAAATCCCCAAAAATTTTAGTTCGTCGTAGACGAACAAAATTCGGCACAATGATTGGTCACGTGAAGCCAAACAAAAAAAGATATTATGCGGTTGCTAGGCAACCATCAGGAGGGCGGCCATATTGGCCAGAAGAGCGATCTGGCGCCGAAGGCGCCATTTCTTGCCCTCGCATTTGAACGAACTTGTCCTAGGCCGTTGATCGCAGCGACTCCCCGTTCGCTCCAGATCATCTACACAAGTGGGACATCAAAAGTTATTAAAAACTTTCTAATAGGATTAGTTTAGTTTAGTTTATTGTTTATTGAAACAGGGACAGTGTACAAAACCATTAGTCTTTACAAAAGAAGAGATGATTTGTACCAGATTTAGCAAAGTAGCTATTTTCCATCTGCAGTCCCTGGACAGGTGAGTACAAAAAACATTACAATCTATAAATCTAATCTACAATAAAATCACTATATAAAATACATTAGTTTTCTGTACACTTCTAGAAAAACATATAAACAATCCCTACAATTTACAATACATTCATCAATGCTGACACGATTGATGATCTAAAATATACTTTTTCAAATTTCGAGTAAAACTATTAAGATCTACAGACAGTTTCAGACAGTCTGGAAGCTCATTCCACTGTTTAATGGAGCGAAATGAGAAGGCACATTGTGCAAAGGCCGAGGATCTTTTTGGGATTACACAGTTTTTATTTGCAGTGGACCGAGTGGCTCTCGTATTTTGCTCAGAACAAAGTCTGACAAAGTTCTTCAGTGGTGGTGGAGCTGTATTATTAGTGATTTTGAATATAATTCTTAGATTATTGTATAGAATTATATTGTCAAAACTGAGCAGTTTGAACTTACTCAGGATATTGCAATGATGATAACGAAGTGGTTTTTTGTCAAGTGCCTTTAAAGCCTGATTATACACAGATCTGAGTGGTTTGAGCGTGGTCTCCTTTGCCTGCGACCAGCTAGATAAACAGTAAGTAAAGTGAGGAATTATCATGGCGTTGAAATAAGTGAAAGCCGCTTCGACTGTCAGGCTGTTCCTCATATGCTTTAGAGAGGAAATGTTATATTTAATTGTGTTGGTTACTTTTTTAACATGCTTTTTGAATGTCAGTGTTTGGTCTAAATAGAGCCCTAAGTATTTTGTTTCCGTTACATTTTTTAGTGCCTCTCCATTTACATATATGTTAGGCATCTCTTTAGTATTATTTATTTTATGAAAATACATGCCAACTGTTTTACTAGTGTTTAATGTCAGGCATGAAGATTGGAGCCAATTTTGGATTTTGTCCAATACTGAAGACAACTTTGAGGCCACTGTCTGCATATCCCTTCCATGTGTGAAGATGACGGCATCATCTGCATACATAATTATATCCAGGTCTTTGCACACATCAGGGAGGTGATTTATATAAATGCTGAACAGCAAGGGCCCCAGGATTGACCCTTGTGGGACCCCGGTTGTGCAAGGTTTAAAGGAGGATGTTGCATTATTTGTTCTCACACACTAACACATTAACGGTGTTGTCATGGCAACGCCATGAATTCGGCGTCCATTTTTAGCGCTCGCCGCCGCGTTCAAACAGTCATAACTCCCACATACTGTGGCCGATTTGAGCGAAACTTGAATCGTTGGTCGAGTCGTCGACCCCGGATGTTTTGATATAGGAAATTTTAAAATGGGCGCGATAGCGCCCCCTGCAGAGCACAAAATAAAAATGAATGAGGAAAAAAATTGAACTTTGTCGTAGACAAACGAAATTTGGCACAGACATCCGTCACGTGACCCTGAACAAAAAAGTCATTGAGGCCACGCCCCTTTCCCCACCGTGTTGCCATGGCAACGACCCGATGTCAACTTTGGCGCAGCCAAACCAAAATTGGTACACGTGTGCGTCACTACAGTCCCAACAAAAAAGTACATTACATGGTTGCTAGGCAACCAACAGGAGGGCGGCCATTTTGGGAAAAATGTAGTAATCTGGCGCCAAAGGCGTCATTTCGTGCACTCCCATTTGAACGAACTCCTCCTAGGGCGTTGAACGCAGCGGCTCCCCGTTCGCTCCAGATCATCTACACAAGTGGGACATCAAAAGTTATTAAAAACTTTCTAATAGGATTAACGGTGTTGTCATGGCAACGCCATGAATTCGGCGTCCATTTTCAGCGCTCGCCGCCACCTTTAAACAGTCGTAACTCGCACAAACTGTGGCCGATTTGAGCGAAACTTGAATCGTTGGTCGAGTCGTCGACCCCGGATGTTTTGATATATGAAATTTTAAAATGGGCGCGATAGCGCCCCCTGCAGAGCACCAAATAAAAATGAATAGGGAAAAAATTGAACTTTGTCGTAGACAAAAGAAATTTGGCACAGACATCCGTCACGTGACCCCGAACAAAAAAGTAATTGAGGCCACGCCCCTTTTCCCACCGTGTTGCCATGGCAACGAACCGATGCCAACTTTGGCGCAGCCACACCAAAGTTGGTACACGCGTGCGTCATGACAGTCTGAACAAAAAAGTACATTACATGGTTGCTAGGCAACCAACAGGAGGTCGGCCATTTTGGGAAATATCGAGTGATCTGGCGCCAAAGGCGCCATTTCTTGCCTTTGCTCTTTTATAATCTCGACCTAGTGTGACAGGTAGGGCGCGGAAGCGCCTCCCGGTTATTGGGGCGGTGTGCGGCCGCCGGCGTCAACCGGCCAAACGAGACCCTCGAGGGCCTCTAAATGCCGCTTGCGGCTTTAATTATTATTATTATTATCTAAGTATTGTTACATTTCACACATAAGGAATCAAATTATAGATGATACTCGTAAGTTCAGGTCATGCAAAGTGAGTTCTAAAGACTTTATTGCACAAGAAAAAGACAATGGAAAATAGTGAGGTTAAAATACTTATTTTGACACTAACTGTTCTTTTAGAAACTGGGCTGCGTTGTACAAAACAAAAAGGGTATCTAAGACGAGGTTTTCAAGTTCAGATTGCATATAATTGATTATTTAGCTCACTGCTGTACTATTTCAATCCCACTATAAATTTTCTATATTATTTCAACTTTGTAAGACACAACCTGGTGTGCTCCTTATTACGATAGGCTGCCAAATTACCTACTAAATGAGTGGAGGGTTGCTTTACTGGACAATTGTAGATGTGTAATATGTACAAGGATTCTGTGTACAATCCTTCTCCCAATCATATAGAAAACATTACAGCAATTATTTTTTACTCGTTAACCAACTCAAAAAACTTGTATGGAACATGGACACTGTTTTGGTAGTTTATTACAACAACGTCTGTGGGCTGTCTGATTGAACAATTGTCAGTGGTTTGGATTCATGTACAGTGGGAGGAGATTGTATGTGAACCCTTTGTAATTTCTCACATTTCTGCCTAAATTGGTCATACAATGTGGTCTGAGCTTTATCAAAATCACAAGAATGAGTAAACAGTGTCTGCTTAAACTAATACCACCCAATCATTTACATTTTATCATATTTCTATTGGCCATAACATGTAAATATTCATAAGACAGCATGGAATAAGTAAGTGAACCCTTGGATTCAATGCTGGTTGACCCTCCTTTGGCAGCGATAATTTCATCCGGACGTTTCCTGTAGTTGTAGATTAGACGTGCAAAACGATCAGGATGAATCTTGGACCATTGCTCTTAACAAAACTGTTACAGTTCAGTGAGATTCCTGGGATGTTTAGTTCAGAACTTTGACGGAGAACTTTGAAACCATTCTGAAGTTGATTTGTTTTTGTGCTTTGGGTCATTTTCTTGTTGCAGCACCCATCCTCATTTGAGCTTCAGTTGGACAGATGGCCTCAAGCTTTTCTGCAGATTATCTTGATTGAGAGTTCATTTTCCCATTGATGAAAGCATCACATGACGTTGTGTGTTCCAAGCAATTCAACTTTGGGTTAATCAGTCCACAGAATATTTTGCCAATAGTGCTGTGGAGCATCCAAGTGCTCTTTCGCAAACTTCACACATGCAGCAATGGTTTCCTTTGTGGCGTTCTTCCATAAATCCCATTCTTTTTCAGTTTTTTATGTATTGTAGATGTGTCAACAGAGATGTTGGCATGTGCCAGTGATTACTGTAAGTCTTTAGCTGACACTCTAGGGTTCGATTTTACCTCATTGATTATTCTGCACTGTGCCCTTGGAGTCATCTTGGTGTTATCTGAAGCAACAGTGCCAAACGGTCTCTATTTATAGACAATTTGTCTTACTGTGTATTTATGATCATCAAGACTTTTAGAGATGGTTCTGTAACCATTTCCAGCTTTATACAAATCAATATTTCGCAATTGTAAGTCTTCAGACAGCTCTACTGTGCGATGCATGGTGCACATCAGACAATGCTTCTCATCAAGAAACAATTCTTATAGTGTGTGTTTTCCAGTGGCAAGGGCAGCTTTTAGCCACACCTCAGTGATTGGACTTCAGGTTGGATCACACCTGACTCTAAATGTCTGCATACATTTGTCTATTTAGCTCTTGGAGCATCCTTAGCCAGGAGGTTCACTTACTTATTCCACACTGTCCTGTGAATATTTACATGTTATTGCCAATACAAATATGATCAAATGTAATGGCTTGGGTGGTATTGGGTGGCACGGTAGCACAGCGGTTAGCGCTCGTGCTTCACAGCTGGAAGGTCCGGGTTTGATTCCCACCAGGGACGGGACCTCTCTGTGTGGAGTTTGCCTGTTCTCCCCGTGTCTGCTTAGGTTCCTCCGGGTACTCCAGTTTCCCCTACCACTAAAAAAACATGTACAATAGGTGAATCCACCAGCCAAGTATTTCTGACCATTAGCCTGGTTCCACATCTGGAGATAGGTCCCCGAGCGCTGGCCCATGCTGGCAGCTCACTGCTCCTACAGATCGCCCCAGCGGCAATGAGGATGGGATAAATCCAGAGACGAATTTCTCTATGGAGATTAATAAAGTATAACTTAACTTTTTAGTTAAAGTAGACACGGTTTACTTATTCATTACTCACTCAGTCCACATTGTAGGGGGGTACTTGGAATGATATCAGATTTAAAAAATTGAACTTTGAAATTCAATATCAATGTCAAAGGAAAGTTAGTGCAATCATGTTCGTCAGTAAAAGGTTTGATTTTGAGAGTAATTTGGCTTCATTTTGAACACACTATTAAATCGAGCGGGGACTTGGAGTACTCAAGGGGTATAGACAAAAAAAGGTTGGGAACCGCTGTGTTAGAGCATCTAAATTATCAGACAATATACAGCATACTGCACTTCAGAAATGTTAAGATTTCTGCTATTTCTCAAAGGCCCCATTCCTGATTGTGGAATAAAATTTGTGTCCTGTGTCTGAGCAGGTCTGGTCCGTCTCTGTGGGCAGGATTTAAAGTTCAGTGTCTGAAATGCAAAAAAAAAGGTGTAGAGGAAAGTAGAACATGTTTATTAACTCATCCCCGTGAAGAATTGAAAAGCTAGAAATACTTTAGGCTAGAAATTAATTTATGTTCTCCCTCTTTAATTGTGTGTGAAATTAAAAATATCAGGTATACATGGCCTTCAAGTGGCCAAAGTCACAGCTAATAGTGTTGGTTCTCATTTGCAAAGCATGATAGTGGGCAGATGATTATAAATCGGGGCTCGATAAGAGTCAAGAATATATTGGGTGGCAAATCTCACAACGGCTGCCAAACACTCTTTTGTTTACACCCCTAGCTCCCTATCACCCCCCCCCCCCCCCCCCCCGACTCTAACACAAGCTGAGAAGACCTATAATTGACTGTGATCATCTCCCATTAGAATAAACAGCAGCTCAATTGCACCATTTCTTTCACTGAATCCCCATCCTACATTCCTCTATTTTAAGCCTTACAGCACAGATGGATGCTGGAAGAAAATCACCATTAGCTTCTTTTATGCAAAAACAAAAGAGGTGCGTGAGTGCTCTTTTGTGTTAAACCTCTCAAATAAATGAAAGTTGTTGTTTTTTGTTTTGTTTTTTTCCGATTTAAGACAGAAAGCCATATAACAAAGGCAAAGACAGAAATTTGAATGAAATCTAACTTGAGAAGTAAAATAATGAAATTGGGTAATGGGTTATTTACGTTGTATAGGAAAGCAGCAGAGGTCCACGGTCAGCCGTGCACCTCCAGCTGAAAGCCACTTTGGATGACAGTAATATAGATCAGGAAAAATCCCACAGACTGCCAAAACTTGAAAAAAACATATTTTATAATAAGGACGATATGGCTCTCTATAGCGTTTGTAGCGTGCGTCTAGCTGTAAGTTGTAAACAAAATTGCTCAGTCCCCTTTCATAACAACAAGTGGTGGTAGTCTCTGGCGTGTGAATTGTATTCTCAGAGGGTCCTGTCGCCTTTTTATTTCTCTTCATGTCACAAAGATGTTTGCACATTTCTCCGGGTAGTTGATAAAACAGTGCACTGCACGTATGACAAAATATGAGGGAGCTAAAATTAAGTAAGCTAAAAACACAGTAGAAAAGATATATATATCTATATAATATCCAGCTGATTCACTGGCCACTGCACTCCTAGTACAGCAGGAGAGAGCTGATGATTTCACAATTGTAATCACCCACAACTACTGTAGCTTCACCGACCTCGACAGACCTGATGGTTCTGTTCTCACCAAACACATGCATCCTGTCGTTGGAAAACGGCTTGACCCCTCCTGACTGGTGTGGAAGCGGCATAAGAATGCAATCTTATGATAAAAAACACAGATCTCATTTTCACCCCGTAACTCTGTTTGCTGATGGGATTTAGTCTTCCTTTGACTGACGCGTTTCTTTCCATGTTAGCTTCATAATGTTCATTGTGTCTAGCTGGAAACTTGGTGTAAACTAGGGAGATTGGAATTGTGCCTTGATGCCTCCAAAGTAGCTGGAGATAATTCCCAAGTGATATGATAGTAGTTCAAGGCCAACTTGATCAATTGGTGTGAGATGGATCCATATGCATTAGCGCAGTCACAACGCTATACAACTGTGAGTTGCCCTTCTCTTTCTCCTAAAGAGATGGTCTGGGTGATGTTTGTTGATCCCCGTTTTTTTGGTACAAAATTAGCTCTTCCATTTGCTGTTCTCCAGCATGTGGGTGCCTTGCCTTTGGACCAGATAACTCTTATGAGTTTCAAAAGCCTCTTCAGGAGCTTCAGGCATTTCTTTATACTTTATACCACTAGGACCAGGGGCAGAGGATGACCTTGCATCCATCACAACTTCCACGACTTCCAGAACCTCTTTCCATGACATTCAGGAGGATAGATCAGCCTTGGCCCTGCAAGCCTCTAGGGGCTGATTCCGTGATGGAGTTTCCTCCACAAACTTTTCAGCCTCCTCTTTGGAGCTTGCTAGGATCATCAACTAGGCTTCTCCTAGAAGTGACTTGGTAAACCTGTATGGAACTTAAACCTGAAACTTCATGAGGTTTGCTCTTGCTGCTTCTCTCCTACTTTCGTCTGGTACAATGCCACTGCTCTTCTTGTTTAAATAAGCTACTCTCCTTGGGCAGTGCTTTAAGTGAGCTGGTACTCATCGGTACTCAGTACCTCTGAAAATCCTAGTTTAGAGTACTTCCGCCTCTCCAAGCTGTAAGTACGTTCTCCTGAGTACTGGGAAGCAGGGTGCAGACCAGAGCCATGAAACTGCATTCAGCTGGGTCTTTCTCTCTCGGCAGAAAACACACACCACGCTGTATGTGTGTGGTTGGAGCATGGTCTACTGTTGTGAACATGGATTGGCTGCTCTTCCTGCCTGTTCAGTTGCTGTTCATCAAGTCCCTCCTTATTCGCGCTGTCATTGGTTATTTTTAGCTGGCGGGAGTAATGTATGCAGTGCCGCATTCAGCCTAGGCTTGTGCCCCGTTTGCCCTCGTACTGTAGATGCAATAAAAGGGATAGGGTTTTGACATAAAAATAGAGTACTGACACCTCTTTTGGGCCACTTCAAGCACTGCCTGAGGGTAATTGTCAGCTTACCTTTTTCCTCCACACTGACCCTCTTAAACTGCCTTTTCGGGGTTTGATTATCTTTCCTCATCTGTTTGATTTTACTTTCTTTTCTTCTTGGCTGTATTTCTGGTTCAATTTTTCCTTCATCCTTCCTATTTCTGTCAATGTTTCATCCATCTTTTCTCATGTTCCCACTTGAACCGCTTCCCGTACTCTATCCAGGTCATCCTCAGAGACATCCCACTGCTTTGTGTCATTCATTTTAGGCCACATTTCTTTTTCTCTCATTGGTTGGGAGTGGTTTTCTGGGGTTGCTTCAGTACTATCCTGTACTATCCTGCGTGTGTTCTTGGGGTGCTGCAGGCACTGAGAGATCACTGAAGCTGTTGTGCGCTTTTGGTCTATACTAGCTCTTCTGCATCTCGACTGTTGGTCTGTGCTGTGTCTGCATCTCTCCTTGTCCGCACATGGTTCTCCTCAGATGTATCTTGAGACCTTTTGCATTTTTACAGCATCATGCTTCCATTGCCTCTTCAATCAGTGTTGTTTGTTTGCCTTCTTTATGTATGTGTGACCGTCTTAGTTGTTGACATGTTCTGTCCTAGTCAAGTGTTCATTTTGTAACATAAGTTAGGTTAAAGTTTTTTCTTGATGCAAGTCCTGAATGCATTGTTTTTTGTAATGGTTTTATTTTTGTAACCATTTTTGTTACACATGTACCAAAAGGGGAAGATAACAAAATAATAGTACTGGTCTTTTAACTCGATAACTGAGTATCATTCCAGTGCCTTGTGATTATTGTATCTTTATACTTGTACTGTAAGTCCATGAAAAAGCATGATCTGATTTCGTAAATTAGTCACATTACACTGAGCAAATGTCTATGCCTAATACAACAATATTTCACACCATTTTTATGTAGTGCAGGTCACTTTGTAGTTTTTTAAACTCTGGGGCAATATTTCAGAGAATGAGAGGTTTAAACTGTTGCTTTCTTTCATAAAATACAAGCTGGCCTGGATAATCTACTGTCTCTACCCCCTCTTCACTTTGTTTTATGTCATAGTTCCATCTAATGAAAGGAAAATAATGCCTAAGGCATTTTTTTTTTTACGAATAAAATGGGTCTTCCTGTTGCCTGGATGAGGAACCTTCATCTGATGCAGCTTTTTAATAATAATAATCAAACTAAAGATGCGCACCATGAATTCAAAGTGAATGTGTTTGGTCATCCATTAAAATAGTCTCCAGTGACCAGTTTGTCCGCGCTCTCCCTGTCACTCTGTCTGATTCTCTTTTAGGCTGTGTGGCCAATTGGAGCACCACTGTAGAATGACAATGAGTTAGAGGGGAAAATGCATATTGAGGGCACAGTGAACTTACGCAATTAAATTAAAAAGTTATTAACTTTTGGAATGAGGGACACCGCTCTCTTTGCCTGTAGCCAGACGTTTTGGTGTTGAAGAAAATACTTGCAGGAGGAGGAGGAATGGAAGAGGAAATGTGGGAAAGGGGTAATAGGATTGACACAAGATCATTTCAGTGAGTGAAGGGCAGGAGCCTCAATACAAAGTCATATCCACCTGTACAGTATGTATGGTTGCTAAATCATGCATTTGTAATTGCCTTTATATGGGCTCATTGCCATTTTCATCACCCGATCCTAAACCATAGTCAGCATCACTGCAGCATTGTGCATCCAAATTCCATGAGTGGGAATCAAAGTTAATTAAGCTTTTGCAGTGCTTTGCACAAATATTAAGTAATGGGGCTGACTGCTAATTAACCTGCCTCAGTAAAGAATCTGCCTCAGTAAAGAAAGTAATATCTGGAACTGTGTCTGCTCATTCAAACACAATTAGAATTGGCTATCCAAGCAAAGCTAACTGTACTCTTGTACTAATGATAAATGAAAAAGTACCATTACATACAATAAAAACCGGTCTATTCAACACTTGAAAATATAATGCAACACAAACACAGATGTTTAAAGAAACAGGATACAGTATTTGGTATATGATCTTGACCGGGGGTTTGCAAACTTTAGATTCAAAGAGCTGTATCTCGCCCTGAAAACACTAAAATTCTTATCCATTAAGAACCGCAACCAATTCTGATTAGTTTATTTACTGTGAAAATGAGAACTAAACCAGTAAATTATTACATAAAGTAGTGTCTGGATGAGTAAAGATTACAAATTAGACGAGGACTAAAACATGTCCAAACACTGTTCTTCTTTTGTTGCATATTTTCCTGACTATTTGAACCCCCTGAGTGTTCTTGAGAGCCGAGTTTCTCCATTGTGACATAAATAAAGCTATAGCTTATCGTACCTTATCTTATCTTAGCCATCTTTCACCAAACAGTCAGAGCCACAAGGACAGGGCTAAAGAGCCACATGTGGCTCTGAAACCACAGTGTGCCTTTCCCTGATCTAGACTGACATGGTTCTTTTACTTAATTTAAATCATGTATTTATAAAGCACACATTTTATACTGTATTATCAACTTTGTGCCATTATTGCTCGATACTTTATAATGTATTAGATGAGAAAATTACTTAAATGTGCATGAATTAAAAGAATGTGCTAATTTTGTGTAGATTGGTATAATCATAAAATAACATTACCAAAGGAACATGTTTTTTACTACTCTTATTACTTCTCTTATTTTAAGTGTAAAAGTTAATTTCTCTTATTTTAAGAAAAATAGTGCAAATTTATATGGAGATCGTGCCAAAATCAGCATAATTCTTAACTCAAGCACTTGTTAAGCTATTTATACTTATTAAGTCGGTCAAATTTTCCTGTGTATGGACCCTTTAACGTAAACTAATTAATCTATTTTTGTTTTATTGTCTAATTTGGATGTTTGCATGTTCATGAGTCTACAAATAATAAGACACACAATTTTGCAAGAAGCCAGGTAAACTCTATCATAATCGTGACTTTGCACTTTGCAGTTTTCTTTGGCATGTAAGACAGTTCTGTTGGTGGCCCTGTGCCTTGTCCAGGTGTTGTAAGACAAAGTGAAGCATTAACATCAGTTTTCTTTGGCTACTGCTGTGCCTCGAGGTCATCCGCCACCGTCCAAACCCCATTAGCCGAAGGAGCTGTGTCAAGCCAGGCCAAAGTCGATAAGAAAGTACCGTAACAATAGCATGGCGGCCAACTGCACTCAATTTTGTAACAATGTGTTTACGCTTACGACCAAATAACAAATCTATCTATAGCCCTCAATAGGAACTGTCTGAAATTGCCATAGAAAACTAAAGCTCAGAGCACTGAAGAAAAATGGAAATACTCAAATAAAATGGGGTGCAGGCTGGTCATTTGAGGTAAACTCAAGCAGGGAGCAGTTGGTGGCTTGTACAAGGTAGTCCAGGTTTTGTGAAAAGGACTGAGGAGACTTAATTTAAACCTGTTTAATTTTGAGACTACATTAGTTACAACAACATACCCATTCTGGTATGTAGAAAAGGAATGCACAGGAACTAGGCAGAAACATGTGTTGGATATTAAGACCAGATGTTCCCTCAAGAAGCTCTGACCTCTTACCAGTCTGGGACCCAGTAGGTGGTCTCTCACTCCAAGCTCTGTTCAAGCAAGTCTGGTGTGGTATTAACAGAGACAGGAAGAAATCTCTTGTGTTTTGCCAGTTTGACACTGTGTTTATGGAATGCTTGCCTAAATAAAAGGACACTAGGAAAAAAAAGCTGATACTTTGCCCACTCGTTCCCAAAAATGCCTATTTGGGTAAAAGCTGTGAATTAACTCACATTTTTAAATCTGAAGCCGCCTGCTGCCATCTCCCTTTTTCTCATCACTTTTCCCACATCAAAGTTGGCTCCGGGGAGAGGCATCAAAATGTGCAGACTTCTTTTCAGGCCTGATTCAGAGTACACACACACACACATTTCTCCCACAGTATTTGTTTCAAACTTGTGTCTTTGTCATTTCTCAAGACTTCTACCTGCCCTCACTTTTATCATCGGTTCCCCCAGAGCACTTCTTGTTTCCTCTCTCCCTCTTTGTGTTCACATTCTTGTCCAGGTTATGCATCATACTTGCCTCAGTAGTAAATTCAAATTAGGACACTGGAAGCATAACCCATCATGCATTGTTCAGACAATTTAATTTAGTGTATACTTTGACATGTGTTCTCTTAATCGACTGTAATGTTTTAGACCAGTGCTTCTCAGTTGGGATGTTGTCAGGACCCACCATAATCCCAGGATGCCAAGCTGCGACCCAAATAAGAGTTTCTTAGACACAATTATTACACAACTTCAAAACATATTCAATCGGACTCTAGGAGGGACTTTTTTTTTATCCCATTTCCAAAGCCCGGTAAGATCCATGACAACATGACACAGTTGGAAAGAGAATGGGCGAAACAGAAAACAGACAGGGCAAAGCGGTGGCAATGTTTATGTGGACAAGCAGACTTTCAACGTGTGGAGCAGATAAAGGGAAGCAGGTACATTTGTTCTCTGCATTTTCAGAATCAGAATCAGAATAGTTTTTTTGTCAGTGGTAAAGGTCCACGTCCGAGAATGAGAATGATGAGCCAATACTAGCAATGCTCTCAGATGTGGAGTTATCTAAGACACAACACTGTAAACGAAAAACACCAGCTGAACGTCTTGATCAAACAGCATGACCACCCAATCGTGGGCGAAAAAGGCTTTTAACAGATCTAAGCCATGGAGAAGGCTCATCATTACAAGATCCTGCAGCTCCCCTAAGTGACAACAAAATCGTTTATGATAGCACGTCACCTGAATGTAAGTCAGCACATGCACGGACGAAAATGCGGTTTGTTTGTCTAGCTTTGTGATGTCAACTGTAAAGTTGGCTTTTGCCGCCGGCTCGGCGGACAGTGGGGAAGTACTGCAAGGAACCACCGCGAACAGCATTAAATAAACACTGAAAATTCTCACGCCATGTGGCCAAGTAGCTGTTTGTAGTTTGTCCCGCAAAAGCTTAATAACATAAGCGATGCAGCGCGCAATGTTTATTAAAGCTGAACAAAATAAAGCTGTCCCTCCTGCTCAGCGCAACATGGAGTTCTGACAGCGAGCTAACTTGTTTAGCCACATATTCCACTGGGACAACTCTACAGCTCTCTCTACACACAAGGGAAGCGTCGTGGCACACAGCAGCCATGTGCCTGTGACTGCTTTGAGGCAGTGGAAAAATGATGCTAAAATGCTAACGATGCAGCGCTCTCGTCGCAGGTAAACAGCCCTCTAACCCCGCTCCCCCCTCATTGGAGGCAGGGCCAGGGCCATGTGTGGGAGTGTTTCATTGGAGTGTTTGTGCTGCAGGGCAACAGACGTCAGTTTTTACGCCTACACCAACTGGCCGCAAAATTCAAAAATCTAATGCAGTACAGACAGTTTATCTGTTCATTTCTCAGAAACATGCCAATGAGAGAAAAGTGGAACCTGACCACTATTGATCAAGATAAACAAACTGACATGTTTAGACTGGATCAGAAATTAGAGTATAAAGTACTGTATTTTCCCCTTAAATTAATGTTGAATAAACATTAAATAAACCCATAAAGCTGAAATTATGACAAAAACCACAGTAATTTTACACATTTCTATACTTTTACAGAAGATAAATACTGAACGAAACGACCCTCGTTTGGTTCCTGACCCACCAGATGAGAACCTCTGTTTTAGACTGTCTATGTTCTCCCCTTGTCTGCGTGGGTTTCCTCGGGTACTTCTGTTTCCCCTACCACTAATAACATGTGCAATAGGTCAGGATGAATGAGAGTGTGTTTGAGAGTGCGACTGTGGGACAACGGATGGAAATTAGCCCAAGGCTACAATCCGCCGAAAATAAACATATAAATATCTAATTCTGCTGACTTTGTCAGCATCCAAAAGAAGTACATGTTCATGGTTCTTGTCCATTTCAAAGTACGCCAGATATCTTTAAGAGTTAAACAATTCTCACCCTCTGGTCTCCATTTCTCTTGTAGGAATGGGTGACTGCCACAGACCTGCTTATCTCACTGGACAGGCTTAACACCTTTGGAGATGAGTTCTTCAAGGATGCCAAAGTGTTGCGTTCATACTTCTACGCCATCTCAGATTTTTCTGTTGGAGGGAGGTAGGAGCCAAAACTTGAATGCCATAAAATCTGTTTATTGGTTTTAAAGTTGGCTTAATGTTGAAATGTAACATGTTTGAAGCCATGCATTGTCTTTACATGTGTGTTTCTGTGAGATTGGTGTAACCGGGTGGGGCCAGGGCTCCCCTCAGTTATGATTAGTAACCCATTTTAAACCTTATTTCCGTGACAAATACAAAGACTTAGGGCTGCATGGTTTATCACTATCTAATCACAATCGAGGTTTGACCACTGCAAAAACCTAACCTGAAGAGGCTGAAGTTTCTTTGTTTTTTCTTCTGTCTATGACCTTTAAGTGATAGATGTCACCGATCAGAATAGTGGAGTCTCTGATCTTAGGTTCGTCCGCAACAGATAAAAGTTTGTCTGAGTTTCCATCAAGCAGATTCTAGAGTGTTTAGATAGACGCTCTGTGATTCCATCCCAGACTTATTTTAGTCATGCGTCTGTCCCCCAGAGGTACTCTGAAGGTTGGGGAAACTCCTCCAGAAGAGGGCGCTGTCCACGTAAAAATATTTTTGAAAGTAAATACTGCATGTTTGTTTGTTTGTTTATTAAGATTCCCATTAGCCATCGCCTTGACAATGGCTAGTCTTCCTGGGGTCCAGATTATAAAATCACAATATAAAACAACATAAATACGCAATTACAACATATTTCATCTGTTGAAGTGTGATAACAGAGTCTTTTTAAAAATATTTATGTCTGCAATGTTAGAAATGTCTTTAGGCAAAGAGTTCCAGGATTTCATTCCTCTGAACATAACAGCCTTCTGTCCAGTCTGAGTGTTACATGATGGAAGAGTAAAATGACCATTTACTGCATGTCTTGTGTTAAACTTATGTATGGAACAACTGAATACAAGTACATCATATAAAACCTTAGGGAGTTTTAACACAAGAATCTTTTGAAAGAAGCAGAGAAGGGCAAAATGTAGTCTATTCTTTACCAATGTCCAGCCTAAAGTTTGGTGCAACCTTTGAATATTTGTATATTTTGAGCACCTCAGTGCAAGACGTGCCGCCTTATTTTGCACTAATTGTAGCTTCTCAATGTCTTTTTCGGAGGCACTGGACCACACCATTGGGCAGTAATGTAAATGGGACAGTACAATAGTCTTAATCACTAGCGAAAGAAGATTTTGGCTTAAATAATTTGAACATCTTCTGATAACCGATAATTCTCTTCCCATAACAGCAACAGTACGATCAATATGCTTGGACCACTTAAGTCTGCTGTCTATAATGACTCCGAGAAGTTTTGTTTCTTCTACTTGAGTGATCACTGTGCCATCGACTGATAGTTCTAATTGTGGTTTTTCCTGTGTTGTTCTAATGTGGGGCAATTTGAGCAAGAATATGTTGTCATTTTAGCAGTTTATGCATCTAAATGGATCAAATATAAAAGTTCCAAATCGAATCGCAATCGCAATATTTGTTTTGAAAAAATTGCAATTAGGTTTTTTGTCAAAATCGTGCAGCCCTACAAAGAATACAAATAAGTGTCACTTGATGCATGGTCAAAACTGAGACAGAGGCACCACTTGAGTGGTTATTTATTACCAAAAAAAAATCACAAGTTTTACTTAAAGGCACACTGTGTAACATTTTGGTCTACACTGTTGCCATCAATACCAAACATGTTCCCAATAAGCAACTCAACACAGGAAATGCTATTTTGCAGGGGGTAATCAAATAATGGATTTGGATGAGAACTATTCAAATATCAAAATTCTGCTGCCTTTAGTCGACATCTCCATGGAGACGAGCTGGAGACGTACCCACTCCCGGTAAAGTTACAGTCATGTCTTAGGAGAGCTGAGCCGCTCACAGCAAAGCACATGTTAGTTTGTGCATGTATGATGTATTTTTCAATTATGAAAATATCTGTCATAAAATAAATGCTTGTATTTCAATTTTATTCATTGGGTAAAATTTTACGCAGTGTGGCTTTAATCTAATTTTTCAGCCATCCATCCATTTTCTTCCGCTTTATCCGGGGCAGAGGTAGCAATTTGAGCACAGATGCCCAGACTTCCGAATCCACGCACACCTCCTCCAGCTGTTCTGGGGGGACCCCGAGGCACCAACAGGCCAGCTCAGAGACATGGGGCCTGATCTTATGTTTCTAAACTCAGACTATAGCATAGATTTTGCCACTGACGAAAGGGGTACTTCCAGCTCCAGACCTGACTCATTAAGTGGGTTGTACATGGGCTGGACAGACACCTATGGCCAATGACAATGTTATGTGTTATTTCCCTCCCTGTGCAGAAGCTTGTCATTAACCCCACCCACTACAACTACCGTAGTTACTGCCGTAGTTGAACTACGGCAACAACACAAAGACACTACCCTGCCCCACTACATTGGTTTTCTCTAAATGATAGATTCATCAATTTAATGAAAATAATCCTGTGTGGCAAGTTAAGCGGTGATGGTCTAATGCTAAATGTTACATGATTTAAATTAAAATAAACAATGCCACCAGAGAGAAGGCTATATAAACAAAGGGCACACAAATCAGTTCACTGGAAAGACATAGGATGTTCCAAAAATATAATTCAATTCATTATGCTCATTAACTTCATTTCAGAACTTTATTTAAATGTCAACAGTAGTCTTGACAGTCCACACAAGTTGTTTTAAGTCCATTCTCCAGATCTCCAATCCAATATACTGGCAGTATGTCCAAGGCAGCAGGAGACAGGGCTAAGCGGAGACATCATCAAAACCCTTGACCTATAAATTAGAGAAATGTTAGCTTAGATATACGCCCGGTGCAGGCTACTCCAAGCCTCAGACCGCTATCAATCGAGCACAGCACCGAATGGTGCGCTGTAAAGCCCTCAACCACCCGCAACACTAAAGGGAAGCTTGCATTAGCGGGCAAACAAGATTAATTTGCTAATATCGACGATATCTACTACTGGAGGTGTTGCACACTCTGGGCACACAGAGCCCAGCCAGTCCAATCCACTTTATTATATATATCACATTTGATAAACAAGCATTTCCAAAGTGCTACTTGGAAAGACTGACATGTCAAAATTAAAATCAACCGGAATACAGAAGGAGGTAAGAGGGCAAATTAATGAAATAGAAGGGCTTTTACACACTCGATTCAATTTAGTTTGACTTCAAGGATTCAACAAATCCTGCTCAGAGTCTAAGCCTAAAAAAATTTTAACATTTATACTGCTAATTCCTCCCCCCATGAACTGAATCGGTGTCCCGACGATTATAAAATGACGTGCAACTCCGTAACATTATGACCAAAGTCTAAAAATGGCGGGGCCCCTTAAATGCCTAGTCATGATGTATATGAACAAAGCCCTCCATATTGTGTTGGTCAAGAAATAGTTGTATCCTTGGGATTAGATTCAATTTATTTTGACTTCAAGGATTCAACAAATCCTTAAATCCTATTCACCAGGTTACATTAAATAATTTCCGTTACCAAGCACCTGAAAATCTGCATATGCCTAAAAGCAGTCAACAGATGCAAAATTGTGAGATGATGTTGAATCCTCTTTGGAGTTCTTGCGTTTTATTACTCACAGTAATGAGATAGGACATGGCGCCAAGGACTAGGCTGCACTTTAGCACTGCAAAATAAGTTCAGTATTAACTAGTCGAGATGAAGCCTTCAGGATGAATATAAACTTGATCTGACACCTGTCATAAACACTTAAGATCAGCACAGCAGCTACACAAATTACCACCAGCCCTTGTCACAACACCTGAGGGAGAAACTGCCCATGACAACACGTTGTAGCGCAGCGTCCTCAGCAAATACTTCACACCTCACCAAGTCGCGCAATCCTGCTGGACCACTAGTCATTTTACATTAAGTGCTAGTGCTAAAGACTGTTGGTTTAAAAAGTTACCCACTAAAAAAGTATAATGGATCTCAGTAGTTCGCACTGCACCTCTGTGTAGTAATTTCAAAAACAATGAAAATAAATGACATTAAATAAACTATCAAATTTACGTACATCATATCTGCAAAGAAAATAAGATCAAGCCTTGGGGAAACATTTGTCTGCACAAAGACAAATCCCAGTGATTCATTACACTTAATGGCAACGGTCTGTGTCTGTGTTACCCCTCAGATGCAAGTGTAATGGCCATGGCAGCGAGTGTGTGGAGGGGGAGAGTGGAAACTTGGTTTGTGCCTGCCAGCATCACACAGTAGGGGAAGACTGCCAGAGATGTCACCCCTTCTACCAAGACCGGCCCTGGGCTCGGGCCACGGGGGACTCGGCCAACCAGTGTTTGAGTGAGTTCTGCCTTTGGGACACTGTCACACATCAGCACTGAGAAATCCCCGGGCTGCGTGAAATTCAACTGACACAGCCTGATTGCCTTCAAACACGATGCCTGATGCCCTGCACATTATGTGTAAGCACAATGCGCCAAGTTTCACACATTGTTCAAAGACCTCATTGATGACAATATAGAAGTTTGCATGTATATGTGCACTTTATTATTGTGCCCTACGAAAATGGCTGCAATATTTCAATACTGTGATGTCAGTTTTTAAAGGAGAGGTAGAATCTGTATCACACTGAAATACTTCCTGATTAACATTTTATCTCTGGACGCACAACAACCAGAGGGCTCAACAATGATACCTGCACCACCTCTCAATCACAAACACTTTCATCTTCGTTTGAAGTTATTTTTAAATAATTGGATCCAACCGTTCCCTTTTACTTGTGTCACATCCCTTTGGTGGCATCTTCTGGCGCCTAATAACACACTTGCTGCCCCTGAGCCCACAGCTGAAGTATATTTGTTAAAGAAGGCAGAGAATGGTCTGATAACCACTCTGAACATTGTTAAGGATGTGATGGCTGCTAATCTTTTTACTAGTACTACTACTATTAGTAATAGCGTGGGTAGATCATGCCCTCCTTTACGGAGGCAGGTGCTGCAGTCAGCTAATCAAGTTATATATGAAAAAAAAAATCATATCTATTTGGTATTTCTATATGTTCAAATTATAGATAAGGCTTTGTTTTACTCTAAAACTGAATAACCCATCATTGAAGCACACACGGATAAATAAAGCAGCCAGTGTTTCAAGCCGCTGTGGCCAAAAATGTCAAGTGTCTTTAAGCAGCTGCATTCTACCAGAAATCAGACGTCTGACCTTTTTGCAGCTTAAAAAACACAGAAGCAAACAATAAAACACTAACAAGCTGTCTACGGTTAGTTTTCACATCTAAACAAGCTTTTGAAATTTAAAGCTAGCCTTTCCAATAATCGTTTACAATTATCTATTAATGTCAAATTATGTGGCTTGCTCTTTTCAGAACTTTAGATTTCAGCATCACTTTACTTTAAAGCACAGCAATAGCATGGGAATAGGACAGAAGCTGCAATCCAATAACATAGTGAATGTGTAGAAACAGGGCACAAACCCAATTTATATCATAATTAAACCTGACCCAGTATAATTTATAAATTATCAGGGAACATTTTTAGTATTTTCTTGGTGTAATAATATGGAAATGTGTCTTCAAAATGCATTATCCAGTTATCTTTTATTATGCTAGTTCCATTCTTTTACAATGGTATATCTGTACTATAAAGTCAAGCTTCCCTAGTTTTCAAAATTGTACTGAAAATTAAATTAAATCAGTGTTATACTTATTATTTTCTGTTGAAATTATGGTTTACAGAGATTTTGTGAGAATCTTGCAATACAATGCAGATACGATTGCACTCATTCAAAAACAGAAATTGCCAGAATTATTTCAAGCAAATAGTGTGCCAAGGACAAAATAAACAGAAAAGATGGGCTACACAATAATAATCACTTATACACTGATGCGTGAAAGTAAAACTTATTATACCCCACCCCGATTTATCAAAGAATTAATAGAAACAAATAGCTGCTTCCTATTCAATTACTCAAGAACAGCTAATTAAGAAACATTATAATAATTGCACATGTGCAAAACCACACATACTGTACATGCTGACTCGTATTACACAGGTATCACCACAGGTAACAATGATTTCCAAAGACGAACAATGGCAAACGAAATACCACAAGGCTAAGTATCATCTAATCCAACTGTCCTGTTTTGTTAGACATTCTTGTGGGCTTTGTCTGTGGCTACTCTAAAGCCATTTCTTTGTCACCATCGATTTTACCAGCCCAAGGTTTAGTTGCAAGGGGATAATTTTATTTTTTCCTCATATTAACTGCATGCGGTGGCCAAGGCTCCAACAACTCTACAGAACATGAAGCTTTGTTGTTGGTTAATCTAACTCTAGCCTTCATCTGTCAATTTATTGGCCTTTGCCAATCTGTATGTACACTGACTAGACAAATAAAGAATAACACAACATTTTACTACAAATTCCACATTTCTCATTGCTAGTTTAACATTTTCTGGACAGCATGTATCATGTCTTTTTCTTTGCATGTGCATTAAGGCACATCTATGGCGAAGGTGGCCATGTGGCAATTAATTAAAATTTTAACATGAAAAATCATATTTGCACATCACGTGTAAACATGTCACATCAACATGTCATGTCATGTTCACTGTCACAAAATACTTGATGTGGCAAAATTATTTAAATACTTGAGCACCATTGACCATGCAGCTGTGGTGAAACTGCAACTGTCATGCTTTATTTTGGTTTCTTTTAAATTTTCACATTTTCCCATTTAGCTTCATTTTGAACACAAAATACAATTAAATACTGAATAATCTTAGTATAGTTGATCACTTTGTAATAATTTTGGCAAGATCCTCGAGGTATGGGGTATTCGGAGGTTAAATGAAGGACTCAAGACAAAAAAAGGTTATTATCAGGTTACCTGTCCAGCATTGGCAGTCACGGTCAACACATAAGGAATGGGAGTGGACATGTCCTGTTGGAGATCCACTTGTCCAACGGCGTCAATCAGAGCCGAGTCCCGCTGCAACAACTCTTGAGAACTGTTGCTTCCTGTCAGAACAGATGCCTCTAGGTTTCCGAAACCAAGGAAGTGAGACACTAGCCATTGGCTGATAATTTCCTACTTTATTTTCCACAAAATCCACAGTTAACAATTAAAGGCCTTGAATTTGTAGAAAATTTTATAGAAAACAGCCAATTAAATTCAGTTATATACAAAATTAACTTTGTCCCAAGAACTTTAAACGTTTCCAGCAGCAGTCTCAAGAGAGGTCTCAACTTTGCTGAGAAATATTTATCTAGTTCCTAAACAACACAGAGCTAGGTTCATAATAAAATCTACAATTTTCACAGTTCCCCCTCAGGGTATAGCGGGTAAACTAAAGGGGGATTTTATTTGAAGGGTATGAGAGCTGTGATGGTGTGTTATCAGCTGAGTAATTTTCTCTTGTATAAACATGAATTACTGTTATCTAAGTGCCCCCTGACAGCCAATTGGCTCCTCATTAGGCCTGCGTGAAATTAGATTAGCAACGAGCCTCTAAATTATGATCCAATCCCTGAACACATAATCTCTCACACACACATATGTCTCCTTGTGGATCTATTTTAGCCTGATGTCTTTTTTGTACCTTGTCCTTTCTCTCCCTACGGCTCATCCCTCTACACTTGACCTCTTGCTTTCGTCTCCTGCCTCCACCTCTATCTCGTCCTTGCAGAGTGCAACTGCAGTGGAAGATCAGACGAGTGTGTGTTTGACATGGAGCAGTACCGCAGCACGGGCAGTGGGGGGCGCTGCCTTAACTGTAGGAGTAATACAGATGGACCCATTGTGAGCGCTGCAAAGAGGACCACTACAGGATGTCTCCAGAGGATGTCTGCCTGCCATGCAACTGCAATTTCAATGGTAAATATGGAAGTTATTTGGTAGTATACTGCCACATCTTTCAACAATTTACTTCTATACAGTGTCCCAAGGATTAATGATGCAGATTTTAAGAACAATGTTTCTGAACCATAGAAAAACATTATTTTATACCCATTCCCATATCACAAAACCTCCAAATTAGCGCAGAGTGGATTTTTGTGTGATTTATAATTCATCAAACAGTGTAAAATCTAAATTTTAAGACCACTTGAAAAATGGCAAAAATTCACATTTTGCATGGTTGGATCTTTACAGTAGTCCAAGTAGAACTTCAATATACAAAAGGGAGTTAGACAAAAAATGTTTTGAGTAAAGCTTTTATTGAAAACAACAAATAAACTGAAATAGTCTATTTTGCAGCTGATCAAAAGTTTAAGACCACAGGCCTTTAAAAGGCCAAAAATGTGCAAAAATGTGCATTCAGTGTCATTTTCTGTCAGGTATTGACACTGGGCTGCAGTCGGCTTAGGTATTGGCCTTTATTTGGGTCAAGGATCGTCCAGTGTCTTGACTGACAGTCAATCGGATCCTCCGGCTCAGCGCTGGTGAAATTTTTGGGGTTTTCCACTTTACTTTTTTGTTCCATAACCTTCAGGATCTGTAGTGATGGTGCTCTGCGAGAGGCCCTGCTTATGCAGCTCAACAACCTGGCAACATTCAAAATGAGATTTTTTTTTTGCCTTTGCATCAGGACGTCATGATTGTGTGAATACCTGACAGAAAATGACATTGGATCCACATTTTTGCACAGATTTGGCGTTTTAAAGGCATGTGACCTTAAAGGAACAGGCCACCGTTTTTCCATACTGAGATATGTTCTTACCCGACCTTAGACGAGTTGATACGTATCTGTCTGGTCTTTGTGCCCGTGGAAGAGCTTGGTCGCGTCTAACTTCACCCCGTTTGGAGCTATAGGAATTTGCTTGGAGAGGCCAAATGCTAACAACATCTTTGGTCATTTTGCGTGACTGAGGCCATGCACAAAGACCAGACAGGTATGTATCAATTTATCTAAACTCAGGTAAGAACTATCTCAGTATGGAAAAACGGTGGCCTGTTCCTTTAAACTTTTGATCAGCTGCAAAACAGACTATTTCAGTTTTCAATAAAAGGTTTACTACATTTTTTTGTGTCTCACTCGATTTTCTTCTTGTTGCATTGAAGTTACTTGGAACCTTCTTAAGATTCAACCATGCATGTAGTCTTAAACTTTTGATCGGGACTGTATCTTGTTCACCCCATGGCTTGAGCGTTATTGTGCATTCATTTTCTTCCTCTTTATCCGGGGCAATGCACACCTCCTCCAGCTGTTCTGGGGGGAACCTGAGGTGACACCAAGCCAGCTCAGAGACATGATCCCTTTAGCGTGTCATGGGTTTTCCCCGGGGCATCCTCCCAATGGGACATGCCCGGAAAACCTCCCAACGGAGGCGACCAGGAGGCATCCAAAACAGATGCCCTAGCCACCTCAACTGGCTCCTCCAGCCATGAAGGAGCAGCAGCTCTTCTCTGAGCTCCTCCCGGGTGACTGAGCTCCTCACCCTATCTTTGAGGGTGCATCCAGCCACCCTGCCAAGGAAACCCATTTTGACCACTTGTATCGGCTATCTTGTCCTTTCTGTCATTACCCAGATCTCATGACCATAGATGAGGGTAGGAACATGGATTGACCCGTAAATCGAGAGCTTTGCCCCCAAACTCAGCTCACTTTTCACCACAGCAGTTCAATACAGCGACCACATAACTGCCGACGCTGCACCAATCCATTTGTCAATCTGATGCTCCATCCGTCCCTCACTCGTGAACCAGACCCCAAAATACTGGAACTCCTCCACCTGAGGTACAGACTCTCCACCAGCCTGGAGAAGTGCTGATGTTCATGAGTTAGTATTGTCTCAGCTTTAATTTCCTTTACAAACCTGACAAAATACTCCACATGGAGATGATGGACACAATTGATCAAACAGTAACCATTGAGTGGGTCATTTTTTAAAATTAGGATAGCAAGAAAGAAACTGTCAAAAAATGTACCTAACCAACACAATGTTACCAAAAAATATTCAATGCATGTAAACAGTAAGAATTACATTGTAGGTTTCTGGTTTTGTTTTGTTCTCATTTATATCTTGGTCTCTTCCTCCTTCCTTGCGTGGTCTCTGCTTCCTCCCAGGCTCCGTCAGTCTGCAGTGCGATCAGACAGGAAGCTGTGTTTGCAAAGAAGGAGTGACAGGGGAGAAGTGTGACACTTGCTTGCCTGGCTTTCATTCTCTTGGCCCTGGTGGCTGCAGGTGAGCAACATGCAACACCACATCAGAAAATACTTAAATGCCTATTATATATACTATAATTATTTTTTATTTTATTTCCTTATGTGACACAAGAACTGTTAATCTGTGTCCTTTATAAGGGGGATGTGACAACAAGGCATCAACAACAGCAAGTCAAGAAGTTGATTTGATCTATACTCTACTAGCCAAATTACAGTGCCTCTCAAAAGTACTAATACACCTTGAACTTTTGCACATTTTGTCATGTTTACAACCATAAACATAAAGATTTTATTTTGAATTTTTTTTACTGAAAGTTCACACACAAGTAACAGACAACTGTGAAGTGAAAGCAAAATGATACATGATTCTGTTATTTTTCAAAAAACAGAAAACCGAAAAGTGGGGCGTGCATAAGTATTCATACAGCATGACTTATTACTTTGTGGAACCCCCTTTTGCTGCAATAACAGCAGCAAGTCTTCTGGGGTATGACTACAAGATTTGCACATCTAGAGACTGACATTTTAGCCCATTCCTCTTTACAAAACAACTCAGGCTCTGTCAAATTAGAAGGAGAGCGTTTGTGAACAGCAGTTTTCAGGTCTTTCCACAGATTTTCAGTAGGATTTAGGTCAGGACTTTGACTGGGCCATTCTAACACATTAATATGTTTGTTTTAAACCATTCCATTGTAGATTTAGCTTTGTGTTTAGGGTCATTGTCCTGCTGGAAGGTGAATCTCCGCCCCAGCCTCAATTCTCTTGCTGACTCCAGCAGGTTTTCCTCCAAAATGTCCCTGTATTTGGCGCCATCCATCTTCCCAACTATTCTTACAATCTTCCCAGTCCCCGCTGAGGAAAAGCAGCCCCATAGCATGATGCTCCCCCACCATATTTGACACTGGGGATGGTGCACTCAGGACGATGAGCAGTGTTAGGTTTGCGCCATACATAACGTTGTCCCATGTACAGATTCCCCCAGCTCAGCGGCAGTACGTCGCTGCTCCTCCAGAGTTATCTTGGGGCACTTGGTTACATTTCTGACCAGTGCTCTCCTTGTTCAGTCTGTTAGTTTAGGTGGACGTCCGTATCTTGGTAAGTTCGCAGTGGTGCTATACTCTTTCCATTTCCGAATGATGGATTGAACAGTGCTCCGTGAGATGTTCAAATCTTGGGAAATCTTTGTATAACTTAACGCTGCTTTAAACTTCTCCACAGCTTTATCCCTGACCTCTCTGGTATGCTCCTTGGCCTTCATGATGTTGCTTAGTGACCAATACACTCCGACCATAGCTCTGAGGCCCTCACAGAACAGCTGGAATTATACTGAGAGTAGATTACACACACGTGGCCTCTATTTAATGGTTAGGGCAAGGTGTGAACATTCTGCAGTCATTAGGAATGTTATAAAGGCAATTTAATGCACTCCGAAAAATGCTGTATGAAAACTTGTGCACGCCCCACTTTTCACTTTTCTATTTTTTGAAAAATAACAGAATCATGTATCATTTTGCTTTCACTTCACAGTTGTGAAATTCAAAATAAAATCTTTATGTGTATGGTTGTAAACATGACAAAATGTGCAAATGTTCAAGGTATATTAGTACTTTCGCAAGGCACTGTATATATTTTTATATTGCACTTTTGTTTGTTGATTTTTCTTTTCAACACGATCGAAGTATAACAAATGCTGACTGATAAGGTCTTGGTAGAAAATAAAAATAAATATTTTCAATCAAGACCAAGGGGTGTACCAACATTTTTGCAAAAATGTTATTATAGCACGGAACAAAACCTAAGTAATGACACTTTGATACAATATAAAATAGTCCATGTACCACTTGTATAACGGTGTGATTTTAATATCCCATCAAAGTATCTTAACACACAGCCATTAGTGTAAAAATTGGTGGAACCATAAGTGAGTATGTGAAAATGTTCACATTTGGCTGAAAATGGCAATATTTGGTGTTGGCTCCATTATTTTTCCTGCACTGCTTTAATCTTCTTGGCCATGGATTTCACCAGAGCTTCACAGGATCTTACTCATGTTCTGTGACGACATCACGGACGTGGAGACCTTGTGCTCCTCCAACAACTGGGTTAAGTTCGAGGGACATGCTTGGCCAGTCTGTTACCTTTATGGTAAAAGGGTAAATGGTCTCAACTTATATAGCGCTTTTCCACCTACGTTAGGCACTCAAAGCGCTTTACAGCAAGGATCCACTCACCCATTCACACTCTCATTCATACACCAATGTACGCAGACACTGGAGGCAAGCTGGGTGAAGTGTCTTGCCCAAGGACACAACAACAGTGTGCACCTTCAGGAGCTGGGATTCGAACCCCCGATCTTCCGATCATGAGACGACCCACTCTACCATCTGCGCCACTGTCGCCCCAGCTTCCTATCCTCAGCTTCTTCAGCAAGGCAGCGGTTGTCTTGGAGATATGTTTGGGGTTGTTATCATTTTGGAGTGCGCGCCGAAGGGGATTAGTACATATTGGAATTCATGGTTCCCTCCATGAGCTTTAGGTTCCCAGTGCTGCCAGTACTCATTCAGCCCCAGACCATGACACTCCCACCACCGTGCTTCACTGCATGCGGCCCTTGTCTTTGTTTACCTCAGCTGTTGCCACCAGACGTTCTTGACATCATCTGAACACAGGATATGGTTCCAGTAATCCAGCTCGTCCTCTGCAAACTGTGTGGGGGGTTTTCTTGTGCATCATCTTAAGAGGAGGCTTACTTATGCAGAGTAAGCCTGCTCAAAAAAGTTCACCAAGTTTGTGAACTTTGTGCAGCCTACAGTACTTTCTCTGCACAGTCCAGTCAGGACCAAGCTGCAGGCACTGAGCGCACAGGCCAGGGGTGAATCACAGGAGGGAGTTTAGTGGGCAAGGCCCCAAACACAAACATACTCCAGCATAAATTCATTCATTCATTCATTTTCTTCCACTTGTCCGTTGCTGGGTCGTGGGCTGCCCAAATCACATAGCACCGGCCTCCATGGCTCCTTCTGCAGGTGGTGGGTCCACGGAAGGACGGCCTCACGGTTCAAACCGGGCCTGTTGGTCTCTCCTAGGGGGCTACCAGTGTACACAGACACTAGAGGCAATGTGGGTGAAGTGTCTTGCCCAAGGACACAACGACAATGTGCACCTTCATGAGGCGGGATCCAGCATAAAAAAAGTCAAAATAATAATAGAGTTGATAAATAAATCAAATGCTGTCCCAGTCAGAGCAGAACAGCAAAAAAACAATCTTGTTGAGGAGTAAAACCATTAAATCTAATACATTACTGAAAAGAAACGATAAAGGCCAGGCATAAAGTTATAGTTTATTATATAATAAACTACCACCCCTGGATCTCGCGAATGGTCGTGGCCTTTTTGGCTCTTCACAGGAGCAAGGTTGAAAATTTCGGCTCTTGATCTCTTACTAGTTAGCCCCCCTGGAATAGAAGGTTAAGACAGAGCATGAAAATACTGGTGACAACACAGAATAAACATGTTGAGCCCAATTTGTACATTTTTATTGTGTACTTACCTCTGGTACCACCAGTTTTTACATTATTGGCTGTGGGTTGAGATATGACATTAAAATCACCCTGTTATACAAGCTGTGTATGGGTATGTGTCAAGGCATGATCTTTTATGTTATATTTGTCAGCTGTGTAATCAATATTCATTATGCATCCTGCAATTAATGTGCATGCAATTCCTATAATCTGACAATAATTAGTGCTGGTGGTGAAGCACTGAGAAAAGCTGTAAGGCCACATTACCTGGTTGTACCAGTGTAATAGACCCCGTGCATAACAAAATTATATCACCCAGGTTTTTGACTCGTTGCCCCTTTTGTTTCCGCCTAGTATTCAGTCCATTGAAAGTAGACAGTTAATTGGAGGATAAAAAATAATGTATAAAATTCAAATGTAAAATTTTGCTTTGAGTGACATTTTTGTATTACAGTTATCTGTGTATCAAGTAACCTCCTCCTCACATTAGAAATGGATGAGGCTAAATGGATATAGATTATAGAGATTCAGGACTCGATCCTGGGGGTTATGTATATGGGGGCGTGCAAGTGTGTTCGTCATTGAGGCATCCGCCTCACCCTCACGAAAGCGTTAATTGATGGCGCGTGTCATAAAAAGAGTTAGTTTAACACAAACAGAGGAGTGTTTGAAGCAGGTGCTTCATCTTTCACTTGATGTGTGAGCATAGTTTCACAGTTACCATAGGGAGAGGGGTAAGCAGGTTAAGTGCCAGCTCTGAGCACATTTGGAGTTTCTTGGCCTCTGCGCAGATCTTGTCTCTGTCCTCAAAGTTTACAGTGGTCTTACAGAACATTACTTGTTTTATTTTGGCGGTTCCAGCTCAAATAAATGATCAAATGAAAATAAATAGTCCTTTATGGTATACAAG
The DNA here is from genome assembly GCA_007210695.1 of Neogobius melanostomus. Taxonomy (NCBI): domain Eukaryota; kingdom Metazoa; phylum Chordata; class Actinopteri; order Gobiiformes; family Gobiidae; genus Neogobius; species Neogobius melanostomus. The sequence goes on along the minus strand of VHKM01000232.1, from coordinate 984,066 downwards.
AACATTGCCTTTGCCTTTCCTGTCCCAGGACAACTATGGCTATACATTACAAGTTCACCGCCACTGAGCATGGAGTAAATGTATTATGAGAAGCTTTGTGAAACTTGTCAGCACAGCCTTAAAAGGTACTATACAAGTGTAAACCGTTGACATCTTTTATTATTACATAATCATGCAGTTCATCTTTGTATGGTAAACTGCCATTTAAGTTCATGTGTGTGCATGACTTTTCTTGTCATCTATGTTACAGCTCCAACAGTTCCAATATCGTAACATAAAACAGAGGGAAATTATTTTATCTATCACAAAAATACATATTAGGCTTAATTTCAAGATTGTGTGGTAGATGTTAGCCATTGCTTTCTTTCACCAAAGAACAAATAACTCAGAATTAAAGTGAGTGATTATTCCGTTACGTGCTATAGAATTACCTTGGTATTTTCAATGGTACATCTGGAAATCAATTGATAATAAATTCACTTTTTGTACTTGAGTTGCTTTCTTCATCATGTTTTGATCACCTGCAGTCAACCTATAGTCCTGCTGTTTTTGTGTGGTCTAAATTAAAAAATAATTATGATTATTATAACACATCAAACTTGGACACTGAAACACTCTTAACATGGTTAATAATAAGAGAGAATTTAAGGAAAAGCCTGTTTGAACAAGTGAGGTTTGAGGAGTGATTTGGGGAAAGCCTTGTATTAGGTATTTAACAAGGATTCAGTGACGCTGTTGGAGAATGGGGCGATGTTTCAGTTATAGAATTAATGTGTGTTTAATATGAGAGTGTTGAGTTCATTAGGATGCCAAGGTTGTGTATGGAGGGGAAAGGGCTAAAGCTGTGACCATCGAAGTAAGAAGCGCTTTTGGTCTTTTCTGCTGCTTTAGGAGGCCTTGGAATCTGACTTTCCTCAACTCGAGTGCAGCCTTTAGAGCAGGGGTTTCCAAGCTAATTTCACTGGGGGCCAAAATATATCGGGAGTGTAATCCCAGGGTCCATAAACAAAAGCTCCAGTAAAATATGTTTTGATTGGGAATTTGATTTTTTTCTTTAAAAAAACATAACTCTGCACAGGAAAGGGCTAGAGACGTAATTTTATGCTCTACAAGTCAGGGGCTGGATTGAATCATCTCGCTGGCTGGATTTGGCCCCCGGGCTGCCTGTTGTAGACCCCTACTTTAGATTGTGGGCACATTAGACTGAGTTTATAAATGAGGGAGGGTCGATTTTATATTCATCACCCCCGCACCCACCTACCACCACCACCGCTTGTGGCAGGAACGCTAAGTTCTGCTGGAGATGGATGGCCTATTGATGACTATTTGCCTGTTTGTTTGGTTGGTTGGTTGTTTGGTTTGTTTGGGGTGTGGCAGAAGGTTAATAGACCTTTAACAAAAACATCAGCAAAGCCACAAGCGATGCCCACTAAAGCGATGCCCACTAAAAATACAACCTTAGTGAATTTGGGATTTTTCTCTTTTCTTTTTACAATAATTGAAGAATGTCCATCTACTTATGAAATCAACCCGAGTTTTCTAAATCACATTCATAAGCAGACATGCAATCGCACATGCCAACAGACACCATACAGTCTCTGTTTCATCAAGCGAAATCCAGCTGTTGAGATGAGGTGTGAATTACACAGTCCAGTGGAGCGTGGCCAACAAGAGATGCTTTGTCTGCGGATAATTGAATTATTTGTGTTAGCGCCTCATTATGAAATGGCTTTAAACAGACACAAAACAATAGTCATTTATCATTGGTGGAGTGGATGTACTGTAGGATGTCGGTTCTAATTACAATCCCCCCTCTCTCTCTCTCACACACACACACACACACACACACACACACACACACACACACACACACACACACAATTTTATTTTACTCCCTCAACATGTTTTACTCTCATTAGAATTTAACATTTTATAACGGCAGTTCGTTATTAAGTGCACAATTAAATTCCGAACACATTTTTGAGTCATATTTCTGTGTGTTGTTATATTCAGGCCCTGCCGATGCAGTTCAGCTGGAAGTGTAGGATATTGCTCCCCTACAGGCGGACATTGCTACTGTAAGCCTAACGTTGAGGGACAGAGCTGTGACAGGTAAGGATTTGTATCAAAACATTACTTTTGACTGGTGTTATTCGGCTTTTCTTCTTCTTGTTTTCATATTAGACTGGGTTTGTTTATTTGGTTGAGACAGTGCATGATAATGAACATACTGTACATGGGACTCTTTCATATTTTTATATTTATTTATTTGTTTATTACAGGAAACATTGCCGACTAAGTGGCTGATGTTATGTACATAAGGCTATTTTGCAGACCCCCAACAGTAAAAAGCATCATACAATGCAACATTAAAAAGAAAGAAGAGAAGACATATCTGACCACTTCACAACCCAGTTCACTGCTCACACTTTTGTTTGTTCTTTAGCCAGAGCTTCATGCCGGACTGTATCCGGCATGGGCTAATTTCTATCCTTGTTCTACACTCGCACACACACGATTACTCTCATTCATCCTGGCCTATTTTACACATTTTCAGTGGTAGGAGAAACCGTTGTACTCCGAGAAAACCTATGCAGGCTCTGGAAGAATCCCAGACACACCCCTCGTGGCCCGTTGATTAAACACGGGATTTTCTTACTGTGAGGAAGGAGCACTAATTGTGTCCAGTCAGCCTCTCTGCTTAACCAGTTGATTTTTCGAAACAATTACATTCTTTGTTACAGCCACAAATTAAATTGTCCTTGGTTAAGCAAATGAGCAATGTTGTTCACCTTGTTTGTTGACATTTTAGCTGATTTCGTGCCTCGTTGAGCAGTCAACTCCCCTCGGCAAAGCGACGAGTGTGGCACTTGTATTGTAGCACTTAAATTCTGCACCTTTCCCAGCCACATGCAAGTCACATGTGAGCAGGTCTAAAGCTTTTGATCCAACCTGCAATTTAAGTGAAAGAAGCATGACGCAGAAACTGCTTTTGTTGTTGGTATGTTCATTTTTTTATGGATGAAATGTTTGTCTGCCTGCAGATGCAAACCAGGATTTTTTTACCTTCAACAAGGAAACCCAGCAGGATGTCAAGCATGTTTCTGCTTTGGGCATTCATCAGCCTGTTCCTCTTCCAGCCATTACAGGGCTCTTGACATCTCTTCTGACTTCCTTGAGGGTAAAGTCTGTGATGACTGACATATTTACACATGACCATAAAGGTCTGATTCTGGAGCCGAACTTATTTATGCTTCTGTCATAGAATAATGGTCAAATTTACATTAATCTGTTCCCTTTTACAACTTGTGTATAGCTTTAATTTAATTTAATGTAATTTTTATTCATTTCAGTCATGACATTTACTTTTTTCACGTTGTTTCATGAATAGCTTTACATGTTTGCATGAATGAAAAGGAGCACAAAGAAGACAAAGCTTATAATAGGATAATTTGGAGAAACGGGCCCCCATTTCTCTAAACACAAAACAAAATATAAAAGATGGTCTGTTGCGCCATTTACAATATGAGTTCGAGCCACACAGGCAGGTAATGTTTTAACCAAAAAAATCAAAAGTTATATTTCTTATGTTAAAGGGGGGGTATTATGCTTTTTTCAATCACATAGCACCAGTCTATAGCATACTACAATGATGACGTAACCTTCTGTTGGTCTGTATATGCAGTAAATTAAAATAACTGCCTTGAATAAAATTGCTCTCTCAAAATGGCTGTACTGAACGTCTTGAAATAGGCCTCTGTCTCTTTAAGAAGCTTTCCGACACGCCCCTTCAGCACACTGCTGTGGAATTGAAACAACAACACTGTGCGGGGAGGGGCTCTGCTGAGCTGAGGAGCAGTGGTAAGTGGCTTGGTTGGTGACAAAAGGTCCAGAGCATAGACTGTTAAAAAGAATAGACAGCTCCTCCTCACTCCTCCCCGTTTACCATAATGACCACGTTCGAGGGGGAAATCATGGCGGATTTACAGACTCCTCCTCCCCAGCTCTGACGAAGCATGTTCCTAATAAGGGCAAAAGGGCGGGATCTCACTGTAAACTCGGCCCTTGCGTGACGTGTAGCTCGCGCAGCTCCAATGCCAACAGTCCGACCTCCGTTAAGTAGGAGATTTAAAAAAATATATTTCGAAAACCAGCCTGGTTTCAATTTTTTTGACTAACCCAGCGTTATCTCAGGAGGAATATGTAGCCATATTAAGTGTTGAAAAAATTGAAACCAGGCATTAAAGTTGTTTTTAACGTGTCTAAAGTCCAATGCTTTTCAATGGGGGCCTAGCGGCCAAATGGAGGTACTACAGCAATGGAAGAGCAATGGCGGCCTCCAGTGTTTGCGGTCACAAAGCAGAGCAGCCAGCGGCCATTGGTCCAGAGGCGTCTCCAGGAGGTGGGGGCGTTCCTAGGAGGACTGAGGCATAGCTACACCTAAAATGGCTGCCGTCTAAGTTTTTACTGATTACTCAAAAATATGTGAATGAGCCAAGGCAACACTCCAGGCATGTGTTTAATGAGGGAATGACATAATAACATGATATAAAGCTTGAAAAAGTCGATTTTACATAATACCCCCCTTTAAATTGTTACATGTTTTGTAGTAACGTATAAGATTTAATTGTTGTCAATTTTTATTGTTTTTTAAATTGATGAACAGTGGAGGAGTTCTTTACATTTAGGTGAAGGGCGTTCCACAGTTTGACTCCGGTCACAGAGATGCCCATCTGCTTCTGGGTCGTCCTGTGTTTAATTCAAATCAATTCGAGGGGGAATATTTTGCATTGACCCTCTCATCATCTCTTTTTTGCATTTAGTATTTAACACTAAAACTGTATGGTATTATTTTACAAATCATTTTATATTAGGAAGTATAAAGTGGATTGTGGCACATCCATCGTGTCGGAAAAGTAATAATCGCAATTATTTTAGTAATGATTAAAATCACAATTACTCAAAAGCTTTTTCTTTACATTATGGTGCAAAAATATGTTCTTTGGCTCATTGTTAATGAGTGCAAACTAAAGTATGTTCACTTTTGTATAACAATAAAAGTTCCCACCAGCTGAGCACCATAGAGATTGAGAAACAATCTTTTTGTAAATCTTTTCTCTGTGTCGTTACTTTTATGATCAGTTAGTGTAATAATCATAATTGTAACTGAATTGTAATGAAGTGCACAGCTCCACATCCGACACAGTTGAAACTCATTGCAATTAAAATACTGGCAGTATAACTGGAAAGCTGAACAATGCAGTCTATTTCATCGTGGAACCATCTTAAATTTCCCTTTGGATTACGAAGAACATTTCTACATTTGTGTTACGTAACAAAAGCAAAAATACTGCACTTCCTTTTGCAGATCAGGACGGCTGGGAGGGGGTGTTTTCGGGGGGGGAAGAATACCCCCTGCTGTGGAAAGAAGGTGAAGTTTACTTGCTGCCAATTTCCCAGGAAGATTCCGGCTTCTACAATGCCCCCGGTGAGTCAGATATGAGATTAACTGGAACAGATTGTTACCTCGGGCTGGGTCAAATGTCTTTGTTTAATTCAACAGTATTATTATTTTTTTCCCTTTCTTCTTCTTATCAAGTCAGATAAATTAGCCATTTAAAAGCTGCAGTTCTTTCTCATCTGATGTGTAAATTGAATTAACATCAAGATGTGTGTAAGAGTTTTAGCCTGAATGTTGCGTCTTATTGCGATTAAACGGGGCATTTGACGGGGGGTCATATAACAGTTATTTTGACACAATTTCTCTCAGCCTCTTATCTGAGCCATTAGCCGATAAGGGAATAAGCCGCCCTCACCACATTCTCGACTTAGCGCCTATTTCTATCAAGTGGTGCTGCAGCGAAGTCCTTATGAAATTGGGTGTTCTGGCTGTAGAGACAGGCAAGTTAAATCGGCTTGATTTCTTCACATTTCCACTATGTCGGTTTCAAGATATCAAACTCGATGGTCTTTCCAGTTGCAGCACAGCCCTCAGTCAGAAGCAGAGCGGGAACAATCCCAATACTTTATTTGTGGTTTTAACCCCCACCCAAATAAGAGATTAGATTTCAGACGGACAAATCATTTTTTAGAAAGACTGAATATGTTTCTATAGCCATATGAATCCAATTACAGCAGGAATCCTTTTGCATTATGTGGCGGTTTATACATTTGGTGAATAATATAGTAATAACTTTATAAGGTAAATAATGTAGATAACCCAAATTGACATAATGAACTTCATACGCCGTACTTGCTTATGTTTGACATTCTTTCATCTAGGCGCAGTTTGAACTGTTGTTGCTTTTTTATACTCTATGTAAATTATGAAACCGTGTGCATTGATGTTACATATTCTGGCTGTTTTATGTCCTTGGAGAAGTACAACATAACGGTTTAGGCCCAACATATTGTTATCTTACATTTTTGAGCACATTTTTTACTAAAAGGAATTATAGCATATTTCATAATGAAAGTATAACACTTTGATAAATGTGACCATTTATCAAAGTGTTATACTTTCTTCTGTACATACATTGCTGTTAATTCGTTTTTTTAAATAACTACACATTACCCCATATGAAATTGCTGTGATCTAGATAACTTCATTTCCATAGTATATGTTCTGAGCAGGAGCTGTCACAAAGGAAGGGGGTTCAATAATTTTCTCACCCAGTTCTAAAAATATAAGCTAATGCTACAATGGACAAGCTGTCACGCACTTTGGCTGACACTTTCCGAGCTTGGCTTGGCAATTGTGTCGGATAAAAAAAATCACATTCTTTCTGACATTCTAGTTTGTGACACCTTTTTTCGTCTTACCCAACTTCTCATCCCACGTGTTTGGCTAAATCCAATCAGAATGTCGCTCATGTTGTCATGATGTTAAGTTTCCATAAAGCCTCATAAAATGGCCTTGGCTCTACACGCTGGGATGTCATGAGCATGGGTCACGCACAGACGCGGGCAGCGTGCTTATCTTTGAGAGGCATGTGCAGGGGCCTCTTATGGATCTCAGACATCTGCTTGACAGTTGACACGCAGCATGGCTCCGGTCCCTGTGGTGATTCGACAGACTGAACACTTGAGTGCATCTGCCTGGCGCAATCATAGGCAAGCATGTAGTACCTAAAGAGTTGCTTTGACTGTCCTCCAAGAAACACTGTCACCACTCGAAAGTATTGGACAGGATGAGGGACTGTATAGGCTGAGGCATGCTCCAGGGAATGGCAGCTAACACGGAGGATTCATCATAGACAACTGTTCAGTGGCTTTCTTTTGTTATTGCATTTATTTGATTTATTTATTTTTGAAGGTTTACAGCCACTCACTTATTCACACTCTCATTCATACACCAATGTACGCTGACACTGGAGGCAAGGGATGTCAAGCTGTGAAGGAGTCCAAAAAGGGTCAGTATCCACTAGAGCAGGCAGTGACGTGCGGTGAGGTTTGTTGCTGGTGAGGCACATGCTATTGACTCCTATATAAAGTAAATAAAACTGAAGGAAAAAAATGCCTCCTAAACCGTGCAGAATAATAAAACAGACTGGTTTTCACTAGTAGTCCACATGTTTAGTAGAAATGTGTAGCGCTGACACATCGCCCCCCTCGTATCGTCAGGGCAGTGCATTGGAGGCATCAAAACGCGATTTAAAGTCAAATGAACAGCTAAACAAGTCGTTCTTATGCCTGATTCTTTATCCAGGTGATAGAAAACCAACGCGCCCATCAAAAACCCATTTACAAATGTATTTCACTTTTAGGGGGCGAAAAAGCCCCGAATGGGACAGAGCGCTGAGTGAATGACCCGAGCTCAAGTATGTGCGGGATGCTGGAGGCTCGCCGCAGCTCCGCCCTCATTACATAATATGGACAACTGATAAAACATTTGGGCATTTTTTAACCACGAGATTGATTAAAATCATAGGAAATCCCTATCATCTTAAGAGAAGGGACTTGTTTTTATAAAGTTTATTGCATTTTGTAATTTTTGTTTTTTTACCATGATAACTGGTGAGGCCTGGCCTCACCTGCCTCCCCTGAACGCACATCACTGAGAGCAGGCTACCTGTTATTCAACTCAACAGGCAATTGCTACTAAGAGTCTTACACAAGACAAGTGCTCTTGTTTGGCCTTGGCTTCTAAACTGTGGATGTTTGAAAAGGAGAATAAATGAGAAAGACTTGTGTGAGGTACATAGGGCCTATCCTATAAAGGCAAAAGATGGAGAAATACGAGTGTAACCTCATCTTCATACAGTGTGTTCAGCATAATGGATGACTATATTCACTTTCTTTAAAATAATAATTAATAATTATTAATCATTTACAGCTTCACATGTTTAAATACTGTAAAGATGATATAGCCCCCCAACAAACAAATAATAGTAATTTCCAAAACAACTCACTAATTCACTGACTAATCAGTAAATCATAAGCACACATATTCATGTAGAATGGTGACTGAGGATTCAATACAGTTCATATTGTAGGTGCATGAAAATATCAAGTCATTTATCATTTGTTGCATTTCAGACTGTATTCTAAAACTAACCCTCTAACAATTTTATTGATGGTAAACCTTGCCAAGCTGTTGCAACCATAATCCTCTATTGACACTAATCAGATGCGTATGACACCTTTTCAATATCGGTCTTCAATTTAGCTTGATTTAAGAGATGCCCAAGACAAACTGGCTTCCTCCTCATCATGACTAAATGTAATTAGTATTCTGAGCAGTCTGCATGCATAAACTAGTGATTTCAGTGACTTTGTGGTAGCATGGTGGCCTTGAGATGGGTGTTCTGTTTACGCACTGCGCCTGAAGGCATCACAGATTGGTGCTAGACAGTATGTCTTGACACCGTTGGACATGTTTGAAAGGGTAACGTTTGCACTTCCTTTTCTTGCCCTAAAGCAGCCCGCAGTGGTCAATATTGGCATCTCACATGTTTTTGTCTTTTGATTTGTAGTTTGATTGTTTGTTTTGTGTGTGGAAAAGACAGTGATTAAACTTTTTCAGGCCAAAGTTTAAAACCAGACTATTGGGGACCTCACCAACATTATTATTACACCTATCACTTCCTTTGTGAGCTTGATGTGTTCCTTGCAGAGTCAGAAGGGACAGTGTGGGTGAACTTCAGGGCACATTGCGAGCGCAGTGGATGGGGGTCAGCCCTATGTTCCCCTGTACTATGTCCCCGACTTCTATTGATTAAGATTAGGCACCAGCCCACTATGCTTAAGGTTAGTGGCTAGGGCAGGGTCAGGGTTAAGCTGCTTGATATATGTATGACGTTTCACTCTCATGACTTGTGATTGGTTGAAGTACCAACTCACCTACGGAAAAAAAAAAATCGCACCCGGGGAACATAGGACCCGGGGAACATAGGACCCGGGGAACATAGCTATGCACCCCAGTGGATGCAACATTAGTGGACCTTGCCGCCACTCCCTATACGCTGATGATGTCATGTGATCATGAGGCCAGTGCGACCGATGATAATGATACAACACACATAGGAATCTCTGTGCCCCGTTCACATGGTATTCGCTAGCAAATACCATGTTATGAAACATGGTACCTCAGATCCTGACAACACTTGTATGTCATGTAGTGTTTTCAGGTGTCTGTGCTTGCAGCAGCAAGCGAGAAAGGAAAGAGGGGAAAGCATGGAGAGAGAAGACACGTCTGAGCTGAAATGTGCCGCGGCTGCCGGGGTGGAGATTGGTCTGTAGTCCTGCATCTTAGCAAGAAATGTGTTGCATAGATTATGTGATGTGGTGAAATTGAGCAGGATTCTTATTTGTCAGTGTATGGCTGTGCCTTTCATGCCAAATTCCAGCTGCCGGCATCACAGACCTCAAGGAGTAAGTAGAAGTTTTGTTTACAGGGATGCAATATTAACCGTCAGAATTGTTGTGAAATCAACTAGTTTTGTGTTGTGAACCTTCTACTGTGCGTCATGATTCATTTGTTTGAGATTACATTCTCCAGGGTCTAGCTTTTAACAAATTATACCTCTGTTTGTTGCTACCTGTTAAAACAATAACAATAATGATGAGACTGTGCAGTAAAAAAAAAAACAGGTTCCAGCAAATGAATGGGAATTTTAGTGCATAGCGTCCTTCAGAGGTGAATATTACTGTAGCTTCGTCACACAATAGTATTACTGGGCTCATTACCCACCGTTATTCTAAGAGTGTGCGGCGTATTTCCTATTAATCATTTCAAACGGAATATTGCCTCGCTTTCATTTTCAGTGAGTTTTGTGCATTACTCGTTATTACCGTGGACTGGTCTCCAAATTGAAGCAATTATGTATGTTGCACCCAAAATAGGGGATATACAGACACATGCACTTGAATAAACTCACTGTAATGCAGATGATGAATTACTTTGTGTACTTTGTTCCATATGGGCCTATGGAGCGGACAATGGTTTGCCACTGAATAACTATTAGCCTCCTGGTTTCTGCATGCTCTGGATTTCCCTATACCGCTAAAAAAAAAAATAGGCCAGAATGAATGAGAGCGTGTTTTAGAGAGCAAGACAGCTCAGATTGTCATGCATTGTCCCAAACGAAAAAAAAACAAAAAATGGAATTCTTCAGAACCACGTTACCATGTAATATGTCCTTTTTCAAGCATCACCTCAAGAGTTGTTACTTTTTTGTTGTTGTAAGTCTTGGCTTTAAATTGCTGATATCTGATGTAACACCTGCTCAGTCTTACAGCAGCTTAATCATGAATACACTTTATTTTGTATTAGGCTTCATACGCTTTGTATTTAACAGTAGAGCCCCAGTATGCTGTGAAATATCCATCCCAGGGGGTTCTCAAAGTAAATTGCGAGTGATAGCTTGTTTTCATGTGGTTATCACAAAGCTTTGTAAAATGTTATTTGATTTAATCAATTCCATCATTCATTCTGATTATGCCTATTATTGCTAACAATCAACATGTTTTTATTTATTTATTTTTGTGTGAGTTTTGTTCATTCCTATAGGCTTGATTGGCTTTGTTTTGTTTGTTTTTATTGATTGCAAAATCACAAATCTGCTTCATACAAAGATGAATCCCACAGTTAGAAAACACTTTGACTCTTTTGTGCTTCCATAGTTTTATTGCAAACTGAAATCAACCGTTGGGGTATGTGAAAAGGCTGCAGCTGCAATTTTGTGTTGAGAATATGTGAAATCTTGTAATTTAGGATTAACACAAAACACGGGCCTATTAGTATTTCAGCAGACACGGATAAACCTGACTTTAAAGCACTGTTAACGGTGCGACAAGTAAGGCAAGTCTTCATTTTGTATACAGTATAATATAAGATAATACCTACAATCAAGATGCTCGTCATTAACAATTTGTGACTTTTCAAAGTTTATCAGATGCCTTTTTCTTTCCATTTTGTGTGAGGGAAAATGGCTGCATAATATTTCTGCACACTTGATTCAGAGCGTGGACCTACTTTGACTTTGCTCACACTTCCTCTTATTACAAACATCTTCATCACCTGGAATGCTTCAATCAAACAGCCTTACACTCCTTACACTGGAGTTTGAAAGTGTGAAGAAAAAATAACAAACAAAAAACTCACTTGCGTAATAATTGTACATGCATACGAGCAGGAATGTGACCCCTTGAAATAGGCGAGACTTTTTACTCTGAGCTGACTTCTATTTCACACAAGAATATCACTAAATAGTTTTTTATAACTTAAAGAACGCAGCCAGAGTCCGCGCCATTCTTTCTCAGGCCAACACGGAGACGCATATGCTGATGCATGCTTTTTTCTCAAGTCGTACTGACTACGGAAGTGCCTTACTTTTTCGTGTTCCCACAACATTCCCTCTGAGGAAGCCCTCTGCCCTGGGAGTGTTGGTTGGTTGGCTGTGGCTGCTGGGGTCCTGTCCGCTGGGTGCTTGGCTGGAGTTTGGGTGTCTCTGCCAGAGCTCCTCTGAGTGCCCTGTGTCGGAGCCCTGGTGTCTGCGGTCGACGAGCTGCTCCCGGTGCGGATGGCTCCCCGGTGTGTTTCCTAACCGGGTATATATTTATTCTGGTTTTTTTTTTTATGTGCACTTGTGTGTGTTTATGTGAGTGCATGTGCGTTAGTGTTGGTATGAGTGATGATTGTAATGCCACGTGCACATCAAACACATTGGTTGATTGAAATGGTTGCAATCAGTCACTCTGGTTCGGGGCCGGAAACCTTCGGCTCTTCAGCCTTCTTGTAATAGCTCCCCTTTGTCCTTGGTAAAAAATAAATAAATAAAAATAAAGAATATTTTGCAGCTCCAAATTATTTTTCTTTGCCAGGCGAGGGGGCAAAATGGCTCTTTTGATAATGAAACCACCTAACCACTGAGGTGGTATCACAACAATGTCATCCCGGCCATGAAGCCCAAAAGTAGTGCAAGCCTCGCCTATTGGTTATTGTTGGAGTTTTGCCAACCCCTTTAAAATGTCATATTTATGCTGCAAATGGCTGTTTTAGAAATTAGATTTAGTAATTAAAATCCCTTTTTAGATTATAGTGTCGGTGTTGTATAAAGTCAATACATTTTAGTTGGAGAGGAATTCATATACTGTATGTTCCCTTCCTCACTGCAGCAGTACAGCACAGATGGGAGTCTCTTAACTGGCTTCTTGAACCATTACAATAATTACAATCACCACAGGTACATTTGGCTTCTAAAGGTCAACTGTTACAATGACGTAGGTTTGCTTTGTCGCTATTATGAAGTCTTTTCAGTGAAGGACATGAAGCAGCTGATGGGATCAGGCAGAGCAAAGGCGGTATGGCAATTTACGCCAACTTCATCAGATTCATCCAATTTGTGATGCTTATTCTTTTTTTCCCTTTTTTTAAATTCATTTTTGTCTTTTAGTGTATGGTGTTCATGTAGTGAATGGCTATAAAATCTTCAGCCTCTTTTGTCTAAATCAGGGGTCACAAATTAAATTTCACCAAGGTCCAAATTGAAAATTGAAAACAAAAATTGTCAAGCAAAAGTCCGGAACATACGGGGTAAAATATGGTTATATGAGGATTTTTAAGCCTTTTTTAAATCTATTAATGTGATTTGAAAATAATGCAATTAATTGAATCCTATTATTGTTTTTTTGTTTTTTGTTTTGTTTTTTTACCCTAAAAATATATGTTGGCTCTTAAATAGCAGAATGCATAGCCTCTATTACAGAGGTCACTAAATGGCGGACCTCGGTCCTGATCCGTCTCCATGCGCCAGCCCATCCGGACCTGAACCTTGGATCCAAACTTTGGACCCGATCCTGAATCCCCTCAGACGAGCGGCTGCGTGTGCACGCTCTCCCTCCCTCTCTGACTGCAGAGCGGTAAACTACAGCCAGAACAAGAAAGTCCTATATCTGAGCACTATGATATTTAAAAAAAAAATGAAAACAGTTTTGAAATGACTGAAATACGGCTTGCTAAAAAAAAGCGGAGGACGCCCTAATTAAATATGCACACGCGATCGTAATGCGCAAATAGCGAGCAGGTCTGAAGCAGGACTAAACCTGGAATACGCCAGGACTAAACCTGTACTAAACCAGGACTTAGCTGGGCTCAGTGTGTTGAATTGAGAAAAGAGGAGAAACACATCACTGTCATATATTATGTGCACATTGTGTATAATAGAGGCTATGCATTCTGCTATTTACGAGCCCAAACTTATTTTAGAGCAAAAAAAAACAGTAACTGGATTCAATTAATTTCATTATTAATTTATTCAAATCACAGTTATAGATTTAATAAAGGCTTAACAATTCTCACATAACCGTAAATTAATCCCGTATGTTGCGGACCTTTGCTTGACTTTTTTTTTTTTTATTCGAAATTTAATTTGTGACCCCTGCTCTATTATATGTGCACATAATGATAGTGATGTGTTTCTCCTCTTTGCTCAGTTCAACACACTGAGCCCTGCTTAGTCCTGGCTTAGCCCTGGTTTAGTCCTGGTTTAGTCCTGGATTTGTCCTGGTTTTGTCCTGGCTTAGTCCTTGTCCAGATTCAGACCTGGTTCAAACCTGCTTGCTGCCGATCGCGCAAACAGCCGCGCTATTTGCGCATTATGATCGCGCGTGAATATTTAATTAGGGTGTCCTCTGTTTTGTTTTGTTTTTTTCTTAAGCGAACCATATTTCAGTCATTCCGAAGCTGTTTCTAAAAATATAAAACATATCATGGAACTCAGCGGTAGGACTTTCTCTTTCTGTTCAAAGAGAGAGAGTCAGAGAGAGAGAGATAGACGGAGCACCTGCAGCCGCTCATCTGACGGGATTCAGGTCGGGTCCAAAGTTCGGATCCAAGGTTCGGGTCCGGATCCAGACCAAGGTCCGCCCTTTAGTGACTTCCGCTCTAAATAAATCATTAAAACTAAAGCAATAAAAGTTTTGAAATTGAGAAATGTGATGAATGAAGAGTGAAAAAACCTTATTCAATCATATTAGAAGTTTAAATTTAAAGGGATTGGAATTATTAAAATTATACTCTTGGTTTGTGTCTCTGATGGAGTTGACAAAAATGACAATCAATTGAGATATGTTTTAAGAAAAAAATACGTACTATGCAACCTGTTACTTTACAAACCCGTGTAGTGACAACAATACATTTAGAAGTTTTATTGAAAATAAATACATTTTAAAACCTATGTTGTCCCACTTCTCAAGAATCACAAATTTATTAACACTTGTTTAACTGACAAAAACACTGCTAAACAAAGAATAAATTACCACCCAAGCACTGTCTCTGGTCAGATTAAAATGCATAGTAAAATAAAACATAGCGTGATGAAGAATGTATTAGCGTGGGCTGTGGATGTCAAAGTTGCACATCAAAGATGACTATCTCACTGAATAATGCAATGGGCTGATCACCACACAAAATCGCCCACTCAAGTCCATAGTCCTTACAACCTCCAGAACAGTTTGGCATGTACTTCACACACAATCAGACTCAGAAATAAGAGAGCTGTCAACCTGTCAGGCTTCTTTTTAATAGAGTCGTTATTTATTTTGTTAAACACTATAGAAGGACATATTATCCATTGAGAAATATTTGAACAAACTGGAACAAATTACAACTAAGATAAGAGTCAAGTCCATAAATATTGGGACATCAACTCAATTCTTATCTTTTTGACTCTATAAACCACCACAATCAATTTCAAATGAAACAACAAAGATATGCTTGAACTGCGGACTTTGAGTTTTAATTTGAGGCTATTTACATCCAAATCGGATGAACGGTGTAGGAATTACAACCGTTTTTTATGTGTGCTTCCCACTTTTCAAGGGACCATAAGTAATGGGACGAGTTGCTCCTCAGCTGTTCCATGGCCAGGTGTCTGCTCTTCCTTCATTATCCCATTTATAAGGAACCTATGAGACATCCAGAGTTAATTTCAAGTGTGATATTTGCATTTTGGATATTGTTGCTATTATGTTCAATATGAGATCCAAAGAGCTATCACCATCAATGAAGCAAGCCATTATTAGGCTGAAAAATCAAAACAAACCCATTAGAGAGATAGCAAACATATTAGGCTAAATCAACAGTTTGGAACATTATAAACATTTAAAAAAAGAAAGAACACACCAGTGAGCTGAACAACACCAAAAGACCTGGAAGACCACGCATGACAAATGTGGTGGATGACCAAAGAATTTTCACTGGTGAAGAAAGCCCCTTCACAACAATAGGTCAGATCAAAACACTCTCCAGGAGGTGGGTGTTTGTGTGTCAAAGTCAACAATCAAGAGAAGACTTCACCAGAGAGAATACAGACGATTACCCACAAGGTGTAAACCACTGGTGAGCCTCAAAAACAGGAGGCTGATTAGAGTTTGCCAAAAAAACATCTAAAAAAGCCTTTACAGTTCTGAAACAACATCCTAGGACAGATGAGACAAATATCAACTTGTACCAGAGTGATGGGAATAGAAAATTTGGAGAAAGAAAGGATCTGCTCATGATTCAAATCATCCCACCTCATCAGGCATGGGCTTGTATGGCTGCCAATGGAACTGGTTCCCTGTATTTATTGATGATGTGACTGTTGACAAAAGCAGCAGGATGAATTCTGAAGTGTTTCGGACAATATTATGTGCTCATATTCAGCCAAATGCTTGGACGCCGCTTCACAGTGCAGATATACAATGACCCGAAGCATACTGCAAAAGTTACCAGTTACCAGTTGCTTTTTAAGGCAAAGAAGTGAAATGTTAATCAATGGCCTCACATGATTCCGATTGACTTTTCGCAAAATCCCGCCACAAAACGGTAATTGTCCAATCATACACCCTAGCAACTGTTACTATGAAGATAAGTACGTCAAGTCGCAGACCTCCAATACAAAACAATGGGACATACCAGCAATGAGCACTTAGCAGATGCACTTTTTTTTACCAGACAAAGAAGAAGAAGCAAAATGGTGAAGTGATCTGCCTATGGAGTATGTAAATGGGACTCTAGGTACCACAAGAGTGTGTCTGGGGGAGTCCAGTTATTTCCCTTCCCAATGCGAAAACACAACTTTAGCACTGCCTACAATGGATCAAACAATGTGGACGGCCTACGCCCAGCTAAATGTCTCCATAATAAACAAGCATACGTCTGCTCTAAGGTAAGGCTAGGGCCTAGCCGCTAGGCTAACACCTTAGCATGCTAACATCTAGCTACTGACAGTCACATAATTTTACACAATCTGGCACTGGAGCTGTAACTTTAACTGCAGCTGTGAATTTTTAAAAGCCTACAGTCACATTTTTTTTTTGTCTCCCTCTAGGATAAAAATACTGGGTATTTTGTCACGGTTCTAAAGATAACTGGCTGCAGCCTACTATCATTGTGGCACCTGTAGGTTTAGCTAGCGTTTGCTAACTTTAGCAAACAGAAGCAATGCTAAAAAGTAAGAGAGTGCTTACCTGACAGTGCAAGAGCACGACTGGTCCGCAAGGCTGTGTTGTTGCATTTAAGGAAGAGATCATGAGGTTTCTCTGATTTTGCTTGAGACCGGTCTGTATGCTTTAGTGTCAATAGTTGTCCTTTATCCTTCGTTGGCTTGTGTAACATCCTGAATATATCCCTCTGCTGTATATTGCAACCCCTTTTGCCTCGATCTGGAGGATATCGCGTATGTATTGTTCCAATTAGAGCCACTAACACTAACAGCGACATCAGAAAGTATGACGGGCGTAGCAACAGTAACTAAGTAGGTGGGGCTTTTGCGTAAGGTCCACGTGACCTTATTTATTTATTTTTTATTTATTTGAGCAGTAGTCTGCTCAAATAATTAAAAATAAAATTAAAACAATAATATTTACATTAACAATCAAAGCAAGAGACGACTCACAGCTTGTAAAAACCCCAAAATAAAAATTGACAGTTGTGCAGAAAACCATCATTGACACACTGCATAAGGAGGGAAAGGCACAAAAGGTAATAGCAAAAGTTGGATGTTCTCAAGGTGCTGTAACGCCCCCTAGGTTCCGATCACCAGGGTACAAAGAGACCAAGCCAATGAGAGGGTTTACAGTAGGTGTTTATTTTGTAGGATGATGTAAAAAGTCTAAAATTGATTGGAGGGGAGCAGGCAAGTCTGATGGGGTGCAGCTGTTGGTTTGGGGGAGTAGGAGGAACTTAATATGGACAAAACTTAGATGGGCTCAGAGAAGGGCTGGTTTCCAGGGGTCCAGGCTGAATGGTCGGCATACTCCGCAACATGGCTCCTGGTCTCTGTGCTGGTTTGGTGCTACGACCCCAGCAACCACACGCCGCCCCAGCCGAGCAGCCGACTTGCCCTCAGACTGGCCTGGACCCCTGGTGGACAAGACCAAAGAAAACAATGAGGGCCAGCAATATTACAATGAAGAAATTAACCATGCAACAAAATAATCATTCATAATTATGTTAGCAATAATGTGAAAGAGCATGGGTGAGGCTGTACTGACCTGGTGGACAAGACCAAACAAAACAATGAGGGAGAATAAAAAGTGCACAGGTGCTTTTATGATTATAGTCCCGCCCCTAATAACTGCCCACTTAACTTAAAGACATAGCCATTGGCCCACTGCAAATAAAGAAAAACACCCACAAAGAAAAACCACACCCAACTTAAAGTGGCAGTAAGGGAGACATCATATCCTGTTACAGTGCTGTATCAAAGCACATTAATAGAAAGTTAAGTGGAAGGAAAAAGTGTGGAAGAAAAAGGTGCACAAGCCGCAGGGATGACCGCAGTCTGGAGATGATTGTCTGAAAGTGGTGACAATATTCGAAAACATGATCATGATGTTGGCCAGTAGAAAAGACTTTCAGACATAAAAATAATATGGCAGGTTTGTGAATCCAATCACTGTCAAATACCGATGAGGAAAAACATTTGTCAATTTTCGTTTTGGAGATTTCTTACAAAGATTGTATTTCTCCCATAGAGTTGTATTGGCCCCTGCCCTCCACCTGACATTATGACATCATCACATTCTAAATCGTGAACGCCACCTATTGAGCAGCATTTCACTTGTTGAAGACAAAACTGAAGGGAAAATGCCCCAAGAACAAGCAGGAACTGAAGACATTTACAGTAGAGGCCTGGCAGAGCATCACCAGGGATGAAACCCAGCGTCTGGTGACGTCTAGACTTCAGGCTGTAATTGACAGCAAAGGATTCACAACCAAATATTAAAAAGAAAAAAGTTTGACTTTCACTAATTGTTACTTTGTCCCATCCCCTCCTGGAACCGCCACCTTAACGTGGCGGAGGGGTTTGAGCGCCTGAATGATTCTGGGAGCTCTGTTGTTAAGGGCTTTGTGCCCCTGGTAGGGTCTCCCATGGCAAACAGGTCCTAGGTGACGGGTCAGACAAAGAGCGGTTCAGAAGCCCCTTATGAGAGACCAACAGGCCCGGTTAGAACCATGAGGCCGTCCTTCTGTGGACCCACCACCTGCAGGAGGAGCCATAGGGGCTGGTGCTATGTGATTTGGGCAGCTCCAACAGCTGCCCCACGACCCGGCAACGGACAAGTGGAAGAAAATTGATTTGTCCCATTACTTTTGGTCCCTTAAAAAGTGGGAGGCACACAGAAAAATGGTTGTAATTCCTACACCGTTCATCCGATTTGGATGTAAATATCCTCAAATTAAAGCTGAAACTCTGCAGTTTAAGTACATAAACTAAACATAGAGCCCAAAACATAAGAATTCAGTTGATGTCCCAATATTTATGGACCTGACTGTATATTGATTTATAGCAGTGGTTCTCAACTGGTGACCCAAAAGTACAGTTTTGAAAGTGCTTTATAAATAAATGTATGGTATTGTAAGTGGGATGATGGACCATTTTCAGTGGGTGACCAGACTTGCCCAAACTCACTACTGATAAATTGTTTCGACAGTCACCTAAGCCTTACTGTGCATGATGCTTTAATCAACAGTTCTTTGGTGTTATATGAATTTGAAAGATTAATATTGCATGTTACCCTATAGGTTTCAGTGTGGACAATATGGAAGACTATTGGCACCTTAATTCAATTGTCTATTCATTTGTCAAATGGCTATGCATTATGTTATTTTTGTATTTATTTGGCGTTGTGTTTGGCAAAGTGTAATTTAATATCCAATTTTGACATTTAATGTTCTATTCCAAAAGTTCTAATGGCAATTCAATATGTAAAGTGTCGATACAATGTCTTTATATATTTCAAATTACAAGATTTTGAAATGAATAGCATATTGACATGGAAATTTGGCCTCTTTATTCATTGTTTTATTCATTCTTAAGATGGCATTTAGTTTAGAGTTGTATTTGACAAAGTTGCATGTTATATCCTATTTTGACTTGTAATGTTCTATTCCAAAAGTTCTAATGGCAATTCAATATGTAAAGTGTCGAGTCAATCTCTTTATATATTTCAAATTACACGATTTTGAAATGAATAGCATATTGACATGGAAATTTGGCCTCTTTATTCATTGTTCTATTCATTCTTAAAATGGCATTTAGTTTGGAGTTGTTTTTGGCAAAGTTGAATGTCATATCTTATTTTGACTTGTAATATTCTATTAAGTTTCATTTAATGTGTTGTGAAACAGCACCTCCCTCTGGATTGCATTGCATATTGCATATTGCATTGCCACATGGTTTGAGTGCAACTTAATTCAATATGCTATGCAGTTTTGACCCCTGGGAAGGCGGGCCCTGGTCCGCTCTCGGCCAATCAGAGACGAGTCTATATCCTCCTAGCTAGATGCGCTGTGTTGTTGATTTTTGCTGGAAGTAAATGCTGTTATGACAGACTGGAAGTAACATATCACCCTTCATGAAGATTCCAAGTTACTCTAAGGAGGTTCTATGTAAGTATAGAAGCGTGTTTGTTAAAATACCAGTACTGTTTAGTGTGTTTTTTTTCCCCTTCTTTTTTTAGAAAACACTTGCTACCTAGTTCAGTCATGCTCAGCAGTCCCACAGAAAGTCAAACTCCAGTGTTTCAGCTTCTTACATTTTATTTTGACCCACAAAAATATCTGTCTGTAAGTATTCAAATGATAGTGATCTTAGCTTCCATTAGATACCAAATGCAGTAATTTTAGCATCTTTCCTATTCGTAATTAGGAAGAAAATATTCGGCGCTAATACCGTTAGCACCCCTATGGCTTTTCCCATGTGAATTAGCCTCGTGCTAATAGCTCGCTAATACAATCGTTTTTTGAAGGTTTAGTTAACTCTAAGCTACTTATTTTCTATTTGCATTGTATATTTACCCAATTCAGATTGTAATATGCATTCGTTGTGTAACTGTATGTTACAGTTTTAAAGTACTTCAGTAAATCACACAAATACAGCTTCTTGGTTTTCATTGGGGACTGTTAGCTATCTGCAAAGCTGGTTCTCACACACTAGTAAAGGCAGAATACTTACACTAAACCAAACGTGGTGGCACGTGTTTTTGTTTTAATTATAATTTGCCAATCTAGGGTGCTGCCAAATGTTCAAGTAGTGGCTGTTGGCCTACACTAAACTAAACTTGGTGACGTGTTTAAAAAAAAAACATGTTTATTAAACTATAGGCCTACTTTATTGTACGCCCATGTTAATTTCTATTCTCACAATCTTCAGCGCAGTTATCCTCTTACTCAATTATATCTTTATGCGTGGTGAAACCTCATTCCTGTCAATTTGGTTCACATTTCAGAGCAAGAAAAACATATTGTGACGTTTAGAGAGTAATAAAGTCACATGAGAGAGATTTAGAAGAACTTCTACGCCCGAAGTCGAGAGCGCCGTTTATTAGGTAAAAGCAGTTTGCCCCAACAGTTGGAGAAACAACACTTAAAACAGTCAACGTCTCGTGCCCCTATATAACCAATACAAGTAACAACACTAACGGCAGGGACAGTAATAACAGTAGTTGTAGAACAAAAACCAACATTAAAACCGGAATATCTCTCCCACATATATAACTAGCACAAAGTGAGCGGAACACAGCAACAGTACGCTACAATATTAAGCCAGTACCATACATTTTTCAAACCACCAGGTGCCGCTGTTTAGTAGGGCTGCGAATTACAGTATGATACATTTGATTTTGAATATGTCTATTTCCGTCTCCATCTTCATCATGGACTTCTTCCTCACTTTCCTTGTTGTCTAAAACACGCTGTGGGCTAGAACTGAAAACAGGAGTTCATCACTGCTAACCGGTATCTTCGGTACTGGGTGGTGCAACCATTTGACATCACTACCCAGAATGCATTGCGATGTAAATAACAATGGCGACCTATGTGCAAAAAATGTTTCTAAAAATATATATAAAACTAGCGAATGTTTTAGTTTGTTTTGAATTATCTTATAGATATGTTACTGACAGTGAAATTATTAAATTTTGATCTATTTCATATAGATCAAACATGTTTGATCTGCTATTTCAGTTTGTTGTAAGATAAGAAGGCTGTATTTATCCCACACAAGGGAAATGGTATGTTTGAAATAGTACAAAACAGCAACTGAATAAGGAAGCAAATGTCAAAAAGACCTTGTGCTAAATATTAACTAAATAACAAAAAATATTCCAACATAAACTGTGTACTTCACTATATAAGGTACCAAATTAAATGAAACTAGAACAAAGCGATGACTATGTAGCAAGAGGTCAGGGGACTGTATGTACATGAATGTGAACAGCGTGTGAATATTTGTCAACATTTTGCATAGTGATAAGATAATGCAGATCTAATTCTGTTCTATCATTAGCATCCAACAGTAATCAATATACTCTTTTGTTGTGGTCAGTCACTCTAGTGTTCTTCCTTTGTTCATTAGGGCCCAGAAGACAGACCACCTGTGCGGACAACAGCCTGCTGCCATCTTCATCCAGTCACCTCAGCGCTGTTGACATGATCACATTCATAATTTTCCCACAAATTCTAACAAATTAGTTATTAATTAAATGCAGACCATCTTTGCATCTCTCAATTTAATATTTATTTACAAGAAGCTCCTGACAACACAACGGGTTCAACCCAGCTCCTCTGCGACATTCTCCTAGCCTTCGTTCCTCTGGACCTCTCCTGTACCACACAGCTGCTTCTTGGGGTTGCAGAGAAGAATGATTCCACCATACAAGAAGAATCTCATTGGCCAGTCTAAAAAAGTTCTACCGTCTCTTCATATTCAGATGTTGTACGGTCTCTTCATAGCAGCATCTGGAATGTAGATGGTTATAAATGATTAAATAAATAAATAAAACAATGTGTTGTGATGTGTGTGCTTATCAGCACAAACATGCTCCGGTTGTCCAGGTGCCTGGGTAAGACAGAGTTTGTGCCTGAATAACTTGGGTATTACTGATGTACTGTGAAATCTCATGATGCTTTCTAGATGCTGTTAGTACCACTATTATAATCACCCTATTGGGGATTGCCTGTATCCGGAATGTAAACTAATTTTGAATATGGGGGTAGGCACTTATAAGCTTTCTTGCTTCGGCCTACTCCTTTTGAGTTTTTGTTACTTTATTTATTTTCTGCACAGCAGCAATGTTAATGTAAATAATTACTCAGATAAAATCCAATCAATCATCGGTAGTAACAGATTAGATTTGTTACACAACTCTGATCTAAAATACAGAATAGTACTTGGCCTCATGTTTTTACAGATGTAGGAGTATTTTGTCGTCACGTTATTTAATCTGATCATCAGGATAACTGCACTGAAGAGTGTGAGAATAGAAATTAACATGAGCATGCAATAAAGTATAGTTTAATCATTAAAACAAAAACGCGTGCCACCACGTTTGGTTTAGTGTAAGTATTCTGCCTTTACTAGTGTGTGAGAACCAGCTTTGCAGATAGCTAACAGTCTCCAATGAAAACCAAGAAGCGTCTTGCTGTATTTGTGTGATTTACTGAAGCACTTTAAAACTGTAACATACAGTTACACAACGAAGGCATATTACAATCTCAATTGGGTAAATATACAATGCAAATAGAAAATAAGTAGCTTAGAGTTAACTAAAACCTTCAAAAAACGATTGTATTAGCGAGCTATTAGCACGAGGCTAATTTACATGGGAAAAGCCATAGGGGTGCTAACGTTATTAGCGCCGAATATTTTCTTCCTAATTACGAATAGGAAACATGCTAAAATTACTGCATTTGGTATCTAATGGAAGCTAAGATCACTATCATTCGAATACTTACAGACAGATATTTTGTGGGTCAAAATAAAATGTAAGAAGCTGAAACACTGGAGTTTGACTTTCTGTGGGACTGCTGAGAATGACTGAACTAGGTAGCAAGTGTTTTCTAAAAAAGAAGAAAAAAAACACACTAAACAGTACTGGTATTTTAACAAACACGCTTCTATACTTACATAGAACCTCCTTAGAGTAACTTGGAATCTTCATGAAGGGTGATCTGTTACTTCCAATCCGTCATAACAGCATTTACTTCCAGCAAAAAACAACAACACAGCGCATCTAGCTAGGAGGATATAGTCTCGTCTTTGATTGGCCGAGAGCGGACCAGGGCCCGCCTTCCCAGGGGTCAAGAACTGCATAGCATATTGAATTAAGTTGCACTCAAACCATGTGGCAATGCAATATGCAATATGCAATGCAATCCAGAGGGAGGTGCTGTTTCACAACACATTAAATGAAACTTAATAGAATATTACAAATCAAAATAAGATATGACATTCAACTTTGCCAAAAACAACTCCAAACTAAATGCCATTTTAAGAATGAATAGAACAATGAATAAAGAGGCCAAATTTCCATGTCAATATGCTATTCATTTCAAAATCGTGTAATTTGAAATATATAAAGAGATTGACTTGACACTTTACATATTGAATTGCCATTAGAACTTTTGGAATAGAACATTACAAGTCAAAATAGGATATAACATGCAACTTTGTCAAATACAACTCTAAACTAAATGCAATTTTAAGAATGAATAGAACAATGAATAAAGAGGCCAAATTTCCATGTCAATATGCTATTCATTTCAAAATCTTGTAATTTGAAATATATAAAGACATTGTATCGACACTTTACATATTGAATTGCCATTAGAACTTTTGGAATAGAACATTAAATGTCAAAATTGGATATAACATTACACTTTGCCAAACACAACGCTAAAATAAATACAAAATAACATAATGCATAGCCATTTGACAAATGAATAGACAATTGAATTAAGGTGCCAATAGTCTTCCATATGACAAAATAAAAATTGTACTATGCAATATTGTACGTCTTCATTGATTTCTGTGTTTTCCGGTTGCATTTCCCGCAATCAAGCAGAGACCACAAGGTGTGAATTACGGTTTCCAAGATCTTTCTCTCTGATTGCCAATGGGGTTGCCTTGGTAATATTTTTGTCCTTTGATCTTTCTCCTCCAGAGAAATTCCTGGGTGGCCAGCTCCACAGCTATGGTCAGCTTCTGATCATCCAATTCACCTCAGAAATTGTTGAACTTCTGCCGGAGCAGGTCACCCTGATACTCCAAGGCTCTGGACTCACCCTCACCGCGGACATCTCACCCTGTCCTGTGGTGGACCTGCCTCCAGGACTCACACCACGCAGCTCCTTCAAAGTCAGGTACATAAATGTGTTACGTCTCTACAACCCAAAGTATAAAGAGATCGGCTGATCACATGATGTCTATTTAAATGTCTAATTCATTAATTCATTTGGTATTCATTTTGAAACTGTGGTTTTATTTACTATTTAACTGCTAGTGTAACCCCCAATTCAAATTTGTATTTATCTTTAGCAGCAGCTGAGCTTTTCCTTCATGTCAAATTTGTGTGACATTAAATACAGAGCACAAACTAAAGATTAACTGGGCTTTTTTTAATCACCCCTTGGACTACAATTATGAATGTAGTTTGCACATGTATAGTTTGTAGTTTGTACCATAGTGGAGCAGAGAGATTCCTGCTTCATAGTGAAGCAAACATGATGTACCCCTTTCAGAAAGGATCTGCTTGAATATAAGATGGTTCATCTCAAATGGTTTATCCTCTCCATACATTGAAATTAGAATCATAGTGTATTGTATCTGGTTTAATTATGAGTGAACAAATGCCATGCAGTTACAGTTTTTCTCAACCGCTCTGACACATTTCTCAAAACCAAGACATTTGCAAAACAGCCCAAATTCATAAATAGGTTTAATTTTTCTCAAAAACATTCTGTCAGCAGCAGTTTCAGAATCACCAAAAAAAAAGATCACCAAAAAAAATTTGATTGCACATTAAAACGTTTCCAGTTGACATATTTTCTTAAACTACACACAAGTTACACAGAAATGTAATAAATAACTAGGTGTTAAGCTGTGTTCCAGTTGTAATAGGTTGTAATAGGTTGGGTCTCGGAACTGGGAAAGCATTTTTTCCCCCGGTTACAGTGTTCCATTAGTTAAGTTGCAAAAAATGAATGACAGTGAAACAAATACGAATAATTTAAGCTACAAAGCTGGAGAAATACGGCCCTGACAAAGGAATTCTAAAAGTTAATATATTTATTAACTTAAACATTACTGATTAATCTATACTTTTGCAGTGGTCGAAATACCGTCTCAAACTTTGGCTCTGGAGTGGAGAAGAGCATTATTGACATTCAGCAAGAGAGAACAGCAATGTCCTTTGCAATACGTTGCGGACCATTAGCTCAAAACATTACTGGGGAACTCTTGTACTTGTGGGATCACATTTATCCACTTCAGTAACAACATAAAGCTGATCAAAAGACTCCACATAACGGATGTGTGCTCCTGAAAGTAAAGGCATTGCTTATTGGGATAGAGGAAAAGTAGCAGCAGTAGTTCAGAAGGGAGATGATTAAAGCATGAGTTTATGAGCATGCGAAGATGATAGGATTACAAATGGTTTCTTTATAAGGGAAACAATAAAATGTATCAATCAATCAAAGTAACGTGTTATATTTTACAACAACACAACATAGACCAAAATGCTTC
Organism: Neogobius melanostomus; assembly: GCA_007210695.1. Classification (NCBI taxonomy): domain Eukaryota; kingdom Metazoa; phylum Chordata; class Actinopteri; order Gobiiformes; family Gobiidae; genus Neogobius; species Neogobius melanostomus. Next base: position 957,553 of record VHKM01000232.1, on the reverse strand, counting down.
ACAGGAAAAAAAAAAAACAGTACACTCAGTTCAAAATACGTAAGCTATCTCTGGACTTAAAGGTGAAAACAGAAGGGAAAAACATAAAAGCATACAACCCAACCTGTTAATCTTAGCAGGCAGAGGCACCTGTTCAGCTTAGCCGTCCATCCTCCGGGACGGACTCCTCTGATACCTCGTAAGTTCCAGGGCTTTCTCTGGTGTGCGCGCCAAGCGAATGAGTTTCCGTCAGCCAAAGAGGAGAGCCAGCCAAAAGAGTCTCTGAAAACCACTGGAGCTAAGGGACCTGTGCTATCATTAAGTGTTCCTCTCGAGAAGTTCTTTGCAAATCTCATTACTGTTTGCATGTACATGCACAGACAAACTTTTCCCTTTACCATCTGGTGGTATTCCTATATGCATCTGAAGCATTTCTGAATCTGAATGCTTCTTATGGTGCATAAACTCCATATGTCTTTTAACTGACAGCATATTATTGCAGCATTGGTAAATATTAGCCAGTTCAATGTGTTCCCATCAGGAGAAGATTTTATTTTATTTTATATTTGCAGAATCAGATGAATGGGGAAAAAACAAGGGAATTTGAGCTAATAGGATTTATGAAAGGAGGAGGTGAAGGCTTCATGCAGAATTTGCTCTGTGACGTTTCCATCATGCTCCACTGAAAGCAGCAATTGATATTTACATGCAGGGCATTTAAACAACATCGAATTGTTAACAACTTCACTGTTAGGGGGTAAACACTGAATCAAAACACGTTTTTTGCTTGATATTATCTGTATTATTAATTAGTTCCAGGGGTCCAGGATGTTTTGCACGGCAATTCTGTGGGTCGCTACATGGAAAGTTTGGAAACCCCTGGTCTAGAGGAGACACACCCCCATTCATTTTGTGTGTGTGGTGTGCACATGGCTTTACATGTTACATTTTCAGTCCTGTTTTTGTCATTTGATTGGTTATGTTGTCATATCCTAATCCACATAAAAAGTGTACTGAACTCTGCGTTCTTCTAGTGAGTCATGTTAACATGATATTTCTGCTCTCATTAATTGCTGTACAAGTGCACATGCATTATTACTGTGCTTATCCCCACTTTCCACCTGCTTCTGTCCCTTCATATTTCTTGTACATTCTCCTGCCTGCTTCTGCTCCCCTTATATCTGTATTTATTTATAGTTTGTGTCATTTTTGAGCCCAGTGGTGGGGCTGGATGTTCCTCTCCTGATGATCTGCTCTGATCCTCAACAGAGCGGCTTAATTACAGCATGGCTCTTTGTGCTCTGCTTGGTGCTGATTAAAAGTGACACTGGGCTCCATAGGGAAAGCATGGCTGGGAGTTTGTTCACTTTCATGCACACATTGCTTATCGCTGTCTGACCAGCTCCATTACCATGGCTTTGAGACCCAGTTTGTAATTGCCTCTCTTTATTACTGCCTCCGTGTCAGGCCAGGGAACGGGGACCCTCTGCATCACTCGAGGGCTGGTGTGGCAGCCTTGGAAGACACACACATATATCTTTTATGAGCAACTGTAAATGTGAATAGAAGGCAGAGGGGAGGCACAAAAAGACATTTTGAAATAAATGTTGTGTTACGCTGAGAATGTTTGCCCTATTAAAAGGAACAGGCCACCGTTTTTCCATACTGAGATATGTTCTTAACTGAGCTTAGACGAGTTGATCCGTACCTGTCTGGTCTTTGTGCCCGTGGAAGAGCGTTGTAGCTTCCAACTTCATCCCCATTTGGAGCTATAGGAATACATTAGGAGAGACCAAATGCTAACAACATCTTTGGTCGTTTTGCGTGACTGAGCGCACGCACAAAGATCAGACCAGTAAAATCGGTGGCCTGTTCCTTTAAAAGGGAGAATGCAGAGTCTGTCGAAGTTTGACATCAATTAAAGTGCTCCAACTATTAAGTTACAGCTTTTCAGATTATCTTCTTAAAGTGTAATAATTCTGCATAAGCACCCCAATGAGACCAAAGTGTTTGTGCAATACGCATATTTTTTTTTTTCCTTTTCTTAATGTAAATTCCCCATTATTTTTCATAGTTTGGATTTTTGGCTTGAAGAAATATTTAAATAATAATAATTACATTTGAATGAACAAACATTCAGTTTGAATAAGCATTTTACTCAGGCAAAAAGGAGCCTGGCAGAAAGGCAACCCAATGGCGAGAAAGATAAAAGTCAAGGCAGCCACAGTACGTTGATGAGTATGGATCTATCGAAAAAGGAAATGTTAGGCTACTACAGCTTGAGAACACGCTAGCCCAGCACTTATCCAACATACTGTACCTCCTCCAAACACTGAGCCCCCGTGGTCAGTACATAAACACTTGGAGCCAGGCCAGTGGCTGTCATGGCCGACCATATCTATACCATGGGCTACTACATGGGTAGGCAAGAGCTAGAGCAGGGGTCACCAACGTCACCAGGTCCCCTTCGGGGCATGCCCAGAAGCCTTTGAGATCAATATCCTATAAGTAAACAGTGTACGTTTAAGTCTTTAGGATTTGTTTTTAACTGTTATCTCTTTAACAACTTAATGCTCTTGAAGTTGCCCTATAGGCTGAAAAAAGGTCCGTGACCCCTGAGCTAGAGGGATAGTACAAACAGCATTTACAATAATTTACAATAAACAGAATACCTGTAAAGCCGCCCATGCTAACGCTCTGTGACGACCCAGAAGAGGAACGGGGAGGCGGTAACAGTGAGGGCAGTGAATGGGAAAACTAGTCAAAACTAGTGGGCTGTTATAGTTTATGACTGGCGCCTACTAGAGGCAACTCCAGCCTGCTACATTTGAATAACATGACTTATCTGCTCTGCAACAAAAAGGAGCGCAGTGCTAACCTGTAGTTGGCAGCGACTTTATTGTAGGCCATGTATGTCCCTTCACGCTTGGGTTGGCTCCTTTTGGGTTATTAACTTGATAGTAAGGGCGCATTTCCTAACATAACATGAACGAAGTAGAGCTGACACAGCACGTGCCATATAGAGATAGAAGAGTGTGTGATACCTGCAGGACAACGGGCAGATGTCAGCAGTGCACTGCCTCCTGCAGCAGATGGCAAAGCTCAATGATCAAGACCTCCTGTTTTTGTTCGAGTCAGCGCATTTACATTGTGGCCTGTTGTGGAGCAGACACCTTAAAATGCGAGCATATGGCCAAGGCTGTTACTTACATTTACCACACTTTAATTACTGTATAAAATAGACATACATTTTGATGAGGTGAGGTTGACCTAATGCATGTGTTCTACTTTGCAGGCTCCATGAACATGAAACAAAATTTACTCCACCACTGTCTTCATTCTACTTTCAACTTCTACTGAGCAACTTGACTGTGCTTAAGATTAGCAATGCAGGTGGACACAACTGTAAGTACTCCTGAAACACTCTACTGCTGTCTTGTATGTTGCAAAATGTATATTTTATTCAACAGCAAAAAACACAACAAAAAACAGGAGGCTTTGTGGAAGACCCAGGACATGCTGGAGGGACTATGTCTCTGAGCTGGCCTGGTGTCACCTCAAGGTCCCCCAGAACAGCTGGAGGCGGTGTGCGTGGATTGGGAAGTCTGGGCATCTCTGCTGAGACTGCTGTATCCGCAACCTGGCCTAAAGTGGAAGAAAATGGATGGATAGATGGATGAATGGCCAAAAAAAAACAATTTTGCATTGTTTTTAGCCATTATCTCTACTGAGTTGTTCAAGTGTTCAATGCTTTTGAAGTTGGTTTTCGGATTTGGGGAGGAGAAGGGGAAGGAGTACATGGGAATGGGTACAGGGGAGGTTAGATGTAGTGCTACGCGCATCCCCTTTATATCCATGGTTCATTCATAAACTTGTCTTACGCATCGTTTCTAACCCGCCTCTCTCGTAGGCCTCTTGTGTCGTCAGTTGTCGCCAGATTTAGAGTGCCTCCTCGGTCATTGCGTTGCCGAGGGGCTGCGCTTATGTCTCGCAGTCCTTATTCTAAAATATTGTCCATCTCTGCTTTTGTGCATTTTAGCCTGGAATTAATCCTGACGTTGCACCTCCACGCTTACGCTCTAAAACTGCAGTGATCTTGAGTCATCAGACAGGCCTCCCCTTTTGGGCTCCCCTTTGGCTGTCGTTTTGCAGCCCCTGTTTCCACTCTGCCATCGCCCCTCGTTCAGCTCGTTCAATCACACTGGCCACCTTCATGTTGTCACTTGGACAATTGTGCCTCTTACATAGGACTAGGTCCGGGTGCAGCGTAGCTCGCGTACAAGCAAAATCTGGTAACGTACAAACTGGGCGTTTCATTGGCCCTTCTTCCGCCAGTAGGGGCTTTATTACTGAGATGTTGAGTGGAGGTATAGTGCTGCTGTATCCCCGGTTACTTTTGTGTTTAACCGTATTTTAAGTTTGGGTAAACATGAGAGTGTGTGGCAAAATTAAGGTTTTAACGCAAGAAAATATATTTTCAGAATTGTCAAAATAAAGAAATGCCTCTTGTGCTCTTCAGTCCATGAACCTGTGCTGCCTTACTGCGGGGGTTATTTTGCGTTACTGGTTACTACTAGGGGTTAATGTTTGGTCCTGGAGCTATCTCTTCAGGTGGCGTTGTTGTTAATTTGATCATTATCTCTGAATGTAAGTATTTTTATTTGTACCCTACGATAAGGTCGCATACTGTAGACGTAATACCACCCTGCCTGTCTCCAGTCTCGCTTCTTTAGTTAACATTTTAACTATAGGTTCAAAGTCCTGAAGAAAGTTGCATACCAATTTACAGACTTTCTCTTGTTCAGCAATGCTTTTAAGACGTTCCAGATAGGCATTAGGCCCCACCACAGCACTGGGGCGGTTTTGATATCAAATGATGTCTGTCCTAATCCAAACGCAGGCAAGTCTCAGCCTTAGTTCTTCGGTATGAGCGCTTTGACACAGTGGACCATGAGATCTTATTGATGAGGTTACAAAACTGGATGGGAATCTCTTGTATTGCTCTAAACGGATTAAAGTCCTACCTGGAGGACAGGACATACTTTTTGGAAATTGGTAACTGTGTCTCAGACAAAGTGGCAGTGATCTGTGGGGTTGCCCAAGGGTAGCTCCTGAGAGCCCTTTCATTCCATCTATACATGCTCTGTCATTGGGTCAACTAATACCCCGCATTGTGTGTCCTACCACATGTAGAGGTATGGGCTTTGACTGCATTTTGCACCAGTCTATAAAAGCCATCACCTTCCTCCGCTTCTCCCCTCACCTGACCTCCCGACCCCCTGGTGTCACACGTTTGTATGTCACTATTATATTGTTTATATATGACTATGGGGCATGTGAACTGAATGTAATCCATGGATACCAGGCTTCTGAAGTAGCCAGTGGGACTGTATTATTTATCGTTTCAGTGTCATTAATCCAGCTGTGATTGTGTCCTGGATGTCTATTTAGAACTTTTAACTGTAATCTATAGTCCTAGATACATTAACATGTGAATACCCCCTTTAGACCCTGTGTCCATTGGAATGGACACGATCTTTGTCTCTCTCTGAACCAATGAAAAAAATACCAATGTACCATATTAATGGATGCAGGTCATTGATTGGACCCTTCTTAACCAATCACAGTGGACACATAAAAATGGCAGAAGAATGATACGAACCCTAATTAGTTAGACCTTAATTATCTAAATTAAATATGCATTGCATTTGTTCAAAGCACAGTAATTATTACTGTATTTAAAAAAAGACTAAAAAGGATTATCACCATACAGTAAATAGACCCCATGTGTTCCGGGCCTTTAGTTGGTTTTCTTTTTCCAAAGTGGACTTGGACCTCAGTGACCCAGGGCCTGATTTGCTGAGCCAGGTAATTGTGAAAATAATTAAGTGCTATTGCGCCTAATTTACCATTAGAAACGGTGTGTATTAATAGTGCCACAAATCTGATTGGTACATGAGTTTACTGCTTGGGCAGAAGATGTGCAAATCTGCTTCTGCACTCATATACCTGAGCACCTTTGAGAGCTTACAATGATTTATATGGCAACCTTTAATTTACACCTTCAATCCCAATCTCCAATGTACTCTGGAGTCTGCCACAGCCATATGTGATAACATGACACGTATCATGAGTGCATCTGAATAGTGTTTCAATAATAAGAATTGTCAGCACAAGGGTCATAAATTGTGCAGCATTTGTAGTGAGGAAGAGGGAAATTCAAAACATGTATTCCCGAATGCCAGTAACTTATTTTAAAACCTCATTTTAAAACCTTTTTTTTTTTCATTAATCTGTTCCTTCCTTTGCTGTGTTTGAAAGAGCAAGATCTATGAACATAGGACCTGAACTATTCTGTTTTCTGTTCCATGAATATAAAACAGCTGGTCAAAATAACCATATTATCAGACATTCACTTGCATAACTTAAAATTGTTTACTGCTGGCCATTACGGCACAAAATCAGAACCAATGCATATCAAACATCAACCCGCCCACGTAAACAAGCATACAATCCCCATGCACATTGCATCATTGGAATAATATATATTATTTTCGAGAGAACCGATCTCAAATATGTGTTGGAACTGCATGTTTTAAATTCTGCATTATGGGGGTCATTTACCAATCGTTTGCTCATGTGCAACATGTGCAAACCAAAGCAAGTGCAAAAGTGGATCAGCAGTTATTTGTGCATTTTTAACTCGCACAGCATTCTCTCATTCACATATCAGATTTGGGGCTCTAATACTAATAACCCTAACTAACTAATAAGTGTTGGATCACTCACCACAGGCTATTATTTCCCCCCAAAAAATAAAGATTTTGGCAAGTATTTGCAGGTGAATTTTATGAGGAATCAAAGACTTAATAAACTCCTAGTTTGTTAAGTGTATTACTTCATGCACCTCTGCAACTGCCCATTGAATGAAATTACAATCTTGCCTTGTCCTGGCAGCGGTTCTCTGATACAGGATTGATGGAGAGAGCACATGCAGCATGACGTAAAATTAAATATTGTTAATTTAAATGTGAAAAGGGTTCATTTTCTACGAGATTATTTTAATTGCCCATTCTCCCCTGCTGAATGAACTAATGGAATTGCTGGGATGGAGGAAAGGAGAGAGGTGTTAAAGGGTTGAAGCTAGAGCGAGGAGAAGCACAGACGTGACTACTGATCGTCCCTCTGAGGTGCAAATGAACCGGTTTCATCAGCACTCAAGCAATAGCTCTTCTGCTCTAGTTAGAAGTCAAGGTCCATCCTCACTCCAGTTCAGCCACTCTCCCACTCTTTCACCTGGCTCTCTCTGTATGCCACATTGCTACCGTTTTGTTGCCTCTTTAGTGAAATATATTAGTATTCAACTTTTTTTTTTAACACAATTATATTCAGGTTTTAGCTTTTTACTGACTTTTCCCTGGTTTGACATCTTTGTGATGTTAATTATTTCACTTACCTATTGGACATGGACCCAGGATGTAACATAAAGAGGTTGAATTTCTTTGCAACCCACCAAAAAATCTCAGTTCTTTCATTGAAGTATGTAATTCTCCCACTTACTCTGTCACAAATCTATCCACCTGGATGCCTGAAAAGTTCTAGTTCATTGAACTATAATTTGGCACTTTTCCTAGTGAGTGTGAGTAATCTTTAACACCTGTGCACTATGTATTACCAACCACTTCACAGTCTTCACAGGAGTTACCAACTTTGGCCCTGGAGAAGTGATTTGATTCATCACCAAATGCCTTCTTCTCTATCACAAAATGTCCAGCTGTCTCGATTTATTAAGGGAATCAATACTGATCTAGCCTGGCCTTAGCCATCCGTAAACTCCGGTCAATTATCTTTTCCCTACATGTACGTCTGGGTTTGATCTCAGTGGCTGCGTTTCATCGGTTGAATTTCAACCTACCATTCGGCGAGCGGGGGAGGCGGGTGTTGTAGGTGACGTCAAGCATTTGCGGCACATTTGCTGGTTGTATTTCTCATGGATCTAATATAATATTTCTATGGTTGTAGTTCGGCAATGGCGGCGGATACGAACGTAAAGGAAGCTCTACAATCCGTTCTGGCTCGGCTCACAAATATCCAGAAATTATAACTGAAGCCTTAGAATGCGCCCAAGGAATGCCCCCAAGAGTTATGATAGAGTTTTGATAGCTGCTTCACTCAACACAGGCGCATTACATACTGTACGTCACGACCAAACGCTATCGAAAATCAGATCCAATCATTTCAAAGGAGTTCACCCCTCCCACCTGTTAACGGAGCTCAATTGTGAAATTCCAGACCCTCTGTACGAAACGAAGTGAGTACGAGGGTATGGTGAAACCAGGCTAATACTGATCAATACTTACTTGAGAGTTGAGAGCTTTTATCTGGCTTTTTGGGATCATCTATGACACACATACATTATTTACCAAATGAATCATAGCCAGAGGATGTATTGACCTCAAACAACTTAAGAATAGGCTTGTTCGGGATGCGGCTGCAGCTGGATGATCAGCGAGAGTAGACGGGCGGAGAAAAAGGTCTGAAGTCCTCGGATCATGCAGCATCTCGTTGAGATATTGTATATTCTCAAGATAACTCATTTAGCCCCTGCTCTGTTTCCTTTACTCCAGCAACATCATTCATTCTCAGTGGAAACTCCTATTTGTTTGTTTGAGATAAAATAGTTCCTCTAAATTATGAGTTTGTTCTGCAAATCATCATGATGTTTGTCGCTGCAGTCAAAGGCAGATTTAAATATGTTATTCCATATTTTTTATTGTTGGTTATAAAGACATATAATTCATATAAATACTGCACATTACAATTACTAATAGCACAGGAGTAAGGGCAAATTGAGACATATTCAAAACAGAAATGAAAGATGTGTAAGGGGGCTGTATATCAGGTCTAAACGGAAAGAATAGGCCTGATTCCAGAGTTAAAATGTATTTTTAGGCATATTGTTAGCCAAATCGCACACCACTACGTCAGGTGTATTGGAACAACAGAAGAAAAACAATTTAAAAAAAAGAGGGAAAAATGTCAAATTTGACCTAATTTCACACAAAACAAAACAAATGGGCTGGAGGAAATTATTGGCAAAATTGTGGTTAATTAAGTTAACATTTACAATCTCATCTGTACTCAGATAAAATGGAGAGAAGTTGACTCAATCTGTGCATTGTGTGTCTGTGCCTGCCATACTAAGCATGGAGAACAGAATGAGGAGAAGAAAACTGTCAGAGGACTACAGAACCCAAATTGTGAAAAAAACATTAACGACATCAAGGTTACAAGTTCATATACAGAGGTCTTAAAGTTCCTTTGTCCAAAAAGGATGTTAGACAAAAGGACTATCTTTTTTTTTTTCATCTTACAACGCAGGATAGTCCGGATAGTGGATGAGCAGCTTCAAGCAACTTCTAAAGAAATTCAAGCAGGCCTGCAGGCTCACGGTATATCGGTTTCAGTGTGAACTATCCGTCGACGTTTGAATGAGATTTAATGGAGACATTTCAGGGATGCCAACACTTCCATGACTGTATATGTGTGTGTATATGGTATGTTTATTATAGGTATTATTATACTCAATGAATAGCTGAATATTGTCTACATTCTGATCTTGATATTTAATCTGTTTTCTCAGTGTTATTCAGTAAATGTAGACTTGCATAAATCAACTGTGGTTTACTATTCTGTGTACCTATCTGTCTGTCTTTCCCCACTTGCCTCTATCTCTTCTGAGAGCACAGCCTCGGTGATGAAGCAGGAACAAAAGTAATTTAATGTTTGCGAGGCTGTGGTTTGGAGAGTGGAGGTTTAGGGGGATTCGGTTCAGGATGGGCCAGGCCCCATCACTATTCATGAGAGTGGAATGGTGAAACCCCATTGGAGCTGCACGTCTGACATACCTCCGCCAAGCCTCTTGTCTTTTTTTCTTCCTTTTGTCTTGCTCTGGTGGCGTGATTTATTCATTTGCTACATCAAAGATTCCCCCGGTGACGAGCGGACGTGTGTGGGCACATGTGGCATGCCAATGTGTGTGTGCAAGCGAGCATTAAGTGTGGCATTTATTATCTGGTGGGCGTATAAATGTGTTATTGCCGTCCATCGATGAGAGAAAAGGGGAGACGGCAAACTGTAAACACTGGCCCAGTTCTCTGATGAGACAGGGAAAGAGGGGCAGAGTAAACGTTCCAACAACCTGCTGTTTATCCATAGCAATGTACTTACAAATACGTTGAGGTGATTATTATGAGTTCGACTGTGTGCATACTTCAATGTGATAACGGCTGCATTCTCATTGCAGACACATCTCAGCTAGCCGGTGTGAGTCTGGCCTCTGCTTCCATCACTACTGATGCAGAGAGTCCCCCTGCCCCATGGGTGGAGTTCTGTTCCTGTCCTGTTGGCTTCATGGGCCAGTTCTGTGAGCAATGTTCCCCAGGGTTCACCCGGGAGCAGCCTGGCAGAGGACGGCTTTCAGCATGTGTTCCCTGCAACTGCCACAATCATGGAACATGTCACTCAGAGACGGGTAAGGTAGTAGAGGTTGGCAATGCATTGTCTATAATAATGTCAAAATTGTTGTTAGGAAGATAGAGAACATTATTGCAATGTATCAAGTCAATGTCAATGACAAGACACCCAACAAAAGCTACAAAAACATTTGGTGTAATCTTTAAAAATGGGTTGATAGGTTTGTTTCATTTAAGTACATTTCAATTAAAATCTGTTACATTTTGATCACATGCCACAACAGTGGAAGGTTTTGGGGGAGCTTTTGTGGCAGCTTTAGAGGTCCCATGCACAATAACAGCAGCTTTTGTGGCAGCTCTTGTGGTATCACACCTATTGGTGTCTACTGTGGTCACATGCCATCGTCATGGTGTGATGGTGGAACGAGGAAAATATAACCCAAAATGCAGGACTGCAACAAAACTGGTGATGTTTAATAAATGATGAAGACCAAAATAACAAAATCCAGAGATGACAAAACTCAAACAAACCAGGGCTGACATAGACAATGACACGACAAAGGACAAGGGAAACACAGGGGTATAAATACACGAGGAAATGTGGCACAGGTGAAACACATCAGGGCGGGGCAGGAAATTAACACAAGGGAAGCAAAGCAAAATCACAAGGACGGAACACATATATCAAAATAAAACACAGGACTAGACCAAAGAGAACATACAAAACCAGGGGAACAAAAGACAAATCATGACAGCCATGGCACCTGCCCCTGCCACAAATTGAACTCGCTGCCTCTCCAAATGTAGTTTTGGACAGGGGTCTTTTATCATTCAGTTTAATTCATCTCGCCTTAATATTACATTGCTGAAGAATGGAGGACGTTCATGGGCTCCTAGTTTTTTTTGTTTTAATGTATTGTATTATGTACTCTTCTGTAAGGGCATCCACAGTCCCACAAAGTTCCAATGAAATCACTAAATCATATTTGTGGCATAATTCAAACAAAATGTAGACAATATTTTTATGCCATGATTTTATGGTGAGAGCAGAGGGAAAACAAGCAACACGCAGTGACTTTTCTCTGTCATTCTACAAGTGACACCCATCACTTCAAAGCGGTGTAACCGTGTCATCCCTCAGGAGCATTGGCGTGCCATCACTCAATCTGAATCATTTTACTAACACAAGTTACATCTTTGTTTAAGAAGCTCCAGAAACTAGCAGTGTGTGTGCAAACTATACTTTATATTTATCTTTTCATTTCATTTTTTTTAATGGACGGTAAAAACAGCCGTACTTCAATCCACTCTCAGTAAATGCAAAAAGGCAATACCAAGGTAGCAGCTGTTTAGTGATAAACAAGCCGACGTGGGATGTTATTTTTATGGGTGTGTGCTAAGCAAAATGACTCTCTTCTATTCGTTATTTAAACCTCCATCTTCACCAAGTGCACCATTGAAAAAAGAAAAAAAACAACTCATCTTTCTCCATTTCTTTTTCACCGTGGCAGCTATACCCTCTGTCTTAAAGTCTCTGGGATTTGACCTAGTTACAGTTATTTTAAATTTCATCTGGAAATGTGTGACTCACTATGATCATGTATTAAATGAAAGTGCATGCATCTGGGAGAGAAGGAGAGTCTGGTGTGATTGTCTGCGCCCTAATTGGACTTGTTACCCACCTCTTGGCTAATGAAGTCTGATCTTCAGATTTCAAGTGTCCCGCATGTCTAGAACTGTCTGGACACATTCCCTTGATTCGCTTTCTTACATCACTAGCCCCAGCCTCATCAACTTGGCTTTCTTTTAAGACCCTGTTAGTCTCTGCTCAAGGTGTCTTACTCCGTATTTTGTTCTTGTTATATGTGCATGAGCATAATAACATCAGCTGGTTTCCCACTCAAGCTAAATTCTGAAATGCTGCTATATTCCTATTCATAGTTAAGCTTTTGTAAAATACTGTATCAAGAACCTTTTCATTAACTCATAAGTGAAGAGGAAAAAATCCATAAATCCAGGTAAAGGGGCGTTATCAAAGCGAGTCATTTATAGGCGCAGTGTCATTTGTCACAGGGAGGGTGGACCAACCTGCTGTTTCCCTTATCTGAATCTTAATTGCTGTAGAATTACCTAGTGACACGGTTTATGATGCAGGGTGTGCCCACAGACGAGAACAAGGTTGGGGTTTACTCAGTGGCAACAAAGGGAAGCGGCCGCCAATTGGGCTCCATAATCATGATTTATTAACGCTTTCTGATTCATGGCGTTTCTATTCACCATGGTGCTACACAACAGATTGCGAATGTTATTATTTGTTGTTGGGCCTCTGAATATCAGAGGACCAATTATAGCCCCCTACTTCCGGAAGCCTAATAGGGAATCGGGCCTGGCTAAGGGAGTTCGTTGCTCTTATGGACTTTGCATCAAAACAAAGCTTTTGCTGTTTTAATTTTTTCCCTATTCTAAATAATGGCACTGGCTCCAAAACCCCCAGCCAAAGTGTCCGTTATCCCGCGCTGAGCACAACATGCGCCCTTAGTCCATCGATGTACAGTCATGGGTTGGACCAGTAAATTGCAAGGATGTAAATTACTGTAACTTTATTGATACATGTTTGGTTGTTTTAGCCTTATTTAATAATTTGACCATAGCAAGTCTAATCCAGATTCTACCAAAATGTGTTTTCATATCTGGACCCTGGGGACATACTTTCATTCGAGTAGTCTTACTGTATACGTTGTACCACATAAAGCCCCGCGTATGCAAAACAAACATACTAAATGCATGCATATACCCATGAAGCCAGGAGAGGAACGAGATAAATTATTGTTCTAAACAACATCATTCAATTTTCTGTGCAGTCAAGCCCATGGGGGAACAATTGTTAATCACCTATAGAAATGGAACATACCCTTAGCAGGATGTTGACCATTGAGCGTTTGTGTTAGAAACGACTTAATCCAGATTCTCACATTGTTCAATCAAAGTCACCTGGGTTTTTTTTCATCACTTGATCTGAAATCCATTACTAATTGAATTATTAAATATGAAACAGAGCAGCAACACTTAATTTCCTCTTTTCACAGCCAATTAATTCAAGCTTTCTTTCATGACCAGAAAATATGTAACTCTATTTGGCCTTTGTGTATTATTTGTAATATTTAAACAACAGACTTTAAAATTACCTTTTCTTCATGCTTTGACAAAATTGATTAAGCCTAATTTTAGATTCATGAATGGTCCACAAAATAAATTAATGACTTAGGAAATAACTTTTTATAGGTTTTTCCATAGATTTACTTAGTGTTGTACCAATTTGACTAAGACCATCTTAGCTAAGGTCTCCATGACTAATCTCAAGGTGGAAAAGGTTGAGGCCTTTTTAAATCGGTAAGCCTCGAAACCACAGCTTGTGCACCAAAGTGTGCACTTTGTCATCTTTCTGTTTACTTTTGTGTAAAACGCTACCCGTTTTCGCGGAGATGAGTTAAGCCTGCTGAATCGGATAAGCAAATAAAATGACATGGTGAGACACATTCTAACTGACTACATCTGTCCTTTCAGTTTTCTCTCACTGTTCTCTCCTCATATCAGTTCATGCCAATACTGTTGGGGCATCTGGGGGCTTAGCCCGCAACAGAAACAGCTCAACACAGACATTAACAGGCTGAAGTAAGTGCACATGGAGCCAGCGCTACACCATATCATTTTGTCTGAACCAACTTTCCCCCACAGATTCTTAAACTAATGACCTTTAAGCGCTGAAGATGGCATTTAGACAGGCTTTGGGGAGCACATGCTCTGGCTAAATCTGTGTATTTTTAGATTTATGTGTGGTAAACACTGACAAATAATATCATCCACATTGAAGTGAAATTGTTATGAGTATTATTGTGCATTTGTACTATCTTGGATCTTGCTTGATGCAATAAGACAGTTATACTGGCCTTTATTAGGTTGATGTTAGTGTGTCTTGGTGCAGGAACCCCCATGGTCTGTTCACTTCACCAGTCAAATACAAAAAGTGCTTCTGCTCCTTCCCCTCTGCTGCCAGACTGCAGTGGGCGTGACATTTAGCTATGCAAAACAACTGTGCATTATTCACAAAATTTGGCCTCACACAAATGTCAAAGGAACAAACAAGCATATGCTGTTACGAAACAAAACAAGTCACACAGAGACCTTCTGTTCTGTTTAGTATTTGTAGCTGAAGCACTGCTTCTTAGTCCTATCAACAGAGAGAAAACCTTCGAATTTTAAAAGTATCACATAGTAACTTATACACTGATATTAGCTGTATCAGTATACAGCTAAGAGTATCAAGATGCCATAATTTATTCCCATCATTTTAACCACTGACAGGTGATAACTGGTCCATGTTGTTATTTCTAAAGGGTGTATCTACTAAATTACAGCACTATGGCCAATCATTGTCTAGTTTTTTTGCATCTCCATTATGGCACAGTGGCAAGAAGAAAGAGAAAAACAACAACCAAAATCAAATTGTATCATTAAGACAATAGAAATAAAACCTTGGCAATTCTGTTAACTCCTTAGCAAGACAAATCAACAGTATCTTTATGCTGCTTGTGTGCTTTCAATTTCTCCATCTGTGTATAGTTTATGTATGTAGGTGGACAGAAAAAACACTGCACTTCCTTCTGCAAAGCTCACGACATGAGCCACATCTGCGGGCTTACGCTGCCAGCATATCTGTGTTAAATTAGAGAGCTTCAAACAGTCCCGCCAGCAAATTTAGCCCTGCTCTTGCCCCCGAGGCCCTCCAAGCTGCACTCCAATTTTTCCTCTCTGTCTGGGCCGCTCTATTTCGGTTTTGTTTTCATTCGGCTTGTTCATTATGGCGGGGTGTTCACATGCATTAGTAAATAGGTTCCCTTAGCCCAGAGCCTTTTCAATGTTCCAGGATAGGAGGCAAGCCTTCTGGAAAGACATCTTGGAAAGTGGCGAATGACACAGCATCTGCAGTTTGTATCTGTTTAGTCTGTCTCTCGCAGCAACTGTTGGCCTATTTATGTGGTACGGGTACTGAAAGTGCACTGCAGAGTCTGTGTTCTGATTTACCAGTTTATTTGTGCTCTCTATCTACTTTTTTCTTTTCTTTGTGTAACTGCTTAAACTTATCATATGGTGCTTTTTGGGAAAAGTATTCTAGACATTCTAGTATTCTAGAAGATTTTGACTCTTGGGTAGGCCTATCTGTTATGAAGTATTCTATGTAGCTAAATCCCACACTCTTATGTTTGGACAAGCATGCCATTTGCTCTGTTTTAGTCCAACCTCCCAAGATGCTGCACGTCCTCTCTCGGTTGTGTTATGCATTTCTAAAGAACTCTTGTATCGCACAAGGGAAAACATAATTTTAGCAAGAAATACTCACCATATAATTATGATTCACAAATAAACATGTGTGTGAGAGTGTCCATGTCCTTGCAGCTATCACCTATTGATGAATTCCAATGTATTCCACCTCGACACAAGAGTAGGGTTTAATGAAGTGCGTTAGAGCGTCTACAATACCAGATGTGACGGTAGAATGAGTGGTGGTATAAAGAGGTTTGTGTGCTGCTGTTCCTCTAAGGAAATATGACTGTGCTGTTTCAAATAGCAGAGGAGTTGTGCACCGAGGTGTAGTGATTCAATCGAGGTATATATAGTTTGTATTGATTATAATCAAATAAGGGTAAGATTACTCTGAAATCACATTACAAGAAAAGTGTGGTAATGTAGGGACACTAAGCTTTTGTAACATGTGTTTAATAGCACAGCAGCTATGAATTTAGATTCTGGTCGTGTCGCTAATATTAGACATGACCTAAAATAGTGTGAATTCTATGTGTTTATTATTTGAAATTGTTATTTTAAACAACAAACCACTGCATGTGTGACTGTAAGAAATTGAGAATTTCAATAAAGGAACAGGTCACCGTTTTTCCAAACTGAGAGTTTAGACGAGTTGATCCGTACCTGTCTGTTATTAGCATTTAGCCTCTCCTCCTCCCCTCTATGGGGCCAAACGGGGGTAATATTTTCACTACTATAGAATTCTCTGCACGGACGTGCAAGTGCTCCTAAGGTGTTATTACGCCTTACAGTATAGTACCCCTTTTTAATCCGCTTAGAAAATCGACGTGTTTAATTTTGTGTAATTATACTTGGATCGTGTAACTACTCATGTAACCGTATTTAAATAGGGGAAACGTGGAAGAGCTTGGTCGCTTCTAACTTCACCCGAATTTAACCCCATAGAGGAGAGGAGGAGAGGCTAAATTGCTAACAACATCTTTGGTCTTTTTGCGTGACTGAGCGCACGCACAAAGACCAGACAGGTACTCACCAACTTGTCTAAGCTCAATTAAGACGATATCTCAGTATGGAAAAACGGTGGCCTGCTCCTTTAAGAATGTCATTATTTTTACCCAAGTACAATAGAAATGTATATAGGCTAATAAAGCTTCAACTTACACTTAGACAAACTTTATTGATCCACAAGAGAAATTGTGATAATATAATATAATCTCTCCAAGCCAAGTAAACAAAATAATAATAAAAGGAAAATAGCAAACTAATAATGCACGATTTGAATGGCGCCAAGCCACACAGTAACATAAAAACTAATAGATTTAAAAGAGTATAGCAGCACTCACCGCTGTGTTTCTCCTATGCATAATCAAAAAGGAGTAGCAGAGTTCAGCAGAGGAAATGTGCATTGTGTGTAAACCCCCATAAGAGAAAAGATACAAGAGCGGTGACAAATGCAGCTCTTGCGGCTCCACAGAGATCCCACTTCATTAGGGGGGCAAATGAATGGCCATTGATTCATTGATAAAATGGTTCTGCCGGGATGTTACGGTACATGTTGTAATATAATAACACAAATTAGCACAACCATGAGGGAAAGTCTTATGAATAGCTGCGGCCCAGAACATCCATTCATTGAGCCACAGTTTGTGATGCATGCCGTTAGCTTTTCTCTGACGATGGAATGATAATAGGTCCGGGGTGGTCCTCCGTGGCCCCACTGCCTCATAGCACACTCAGTCATCGTCACACCCGGTAAAGTCAGCACATTTTGGCCGACATTAAATTTTCGGCACGGCTCATTGGGGATCGACACCACGCGCTATCAGTGTCATTGTAATGCCTTGTGAATTCCGAGAAAGATTCACTTCTTCGTGCTCAGGATTGATCATTACTGTCCAAATACCCACAGAAATGGTTCACAGTTTGTGCCAAATGTATTGCTACTATGATGCTTTGCGATACAACTAAATAGTGCTGGGTACAGTTTAATTTTTTTCACTACCAGTACTTTAACAATACTTAATGATACCGATGCCTGAACAATACTTTTTTCGATACTACTTTTATTGCAGTGATGTCGGGCTTTTGCTTCAGCCCACTCCTTTTGAGCAGAATTTTAACTGCTCAAATAAACTAATAAACTAAACTAAACTAAAATATTTGTCATTTTGAACCTTAAAACAAAACAAAAATGTAGACGTGTTCCACAAAAGACACTTCCTTTTAAATTTGTATCATTTTTTTTAGCTGGAACAACAAGTAACTTTCTTTAGAGCTGTCCCTGGACCCAACAGGCACTAAAATTTGGTATCTTAAGATTATTATTATTATTTTTTTTTTTCAATACCGGTTTTCGATACCTTTAATTTTGCAATACCAGTTGTACATATACGCTTATTTTTTTCTTTTCTTTTTGATCATATCATAATGGCATCATTTAACGGTACCCAGCCCTACAACTAAAAACTATCTAGAAATAGTAAATAGTATCTATCTATCTAGGTTTGATAGTAGTGTTGTTTAAATAAATAAATAAAAATGATTAAAATGGCAGCGATACCAGGTCTAAAGTAAGA
Source organism: Neogobius melanostomus (assembly GCA_007210695.1). Taxonomy (NCBI): domain Eukaryota; kingdom Metazoa; phylum Chordata; class Actinopteri; order Gobiiformes; family Gobiidae; genus Neogobius; species Neogobius melanostomus. The sequence continues at coordinate 939,201 of VHKM01000232.1, read as the reverse complement.
ATAAAACCATAAGTAGTTCTGTTTGGGGACCAAAGAAGAACATAATTATAAATACATTGTATCTACATTCCTCAAAGTCTACCCTCCTAGGATCCTATCTACCACCAACTAATTTATATCTATTATTATAAATTAGTCAACGTGACTCATTTTGAGAGACTTTGAATAGAATTAGGATATTGTGGATTTTTTTACCGATACATTCATGTCACATAAAACAAAACAAAAAATTCTTTCTAATGGTCGTTTGGTTATCTTAGCTTTGTCGTTCTATTGCGCGTGCCAATAGCCTTATTTAGCGAGGGGAGACGTTGGTTGCATAACTTAAAGTGAGAATTTTCTTCACTCTGATACGCGGCGGTGTGAGCTGACTTTCTAATGCAATCGCAAAGAGCTTCTTGCTGAATAACACTGTGGGCTATGAGGGGAGTAATAGGGAATTTTAATGAGAATCCTGCAAAATTGCGCGCCCAAGGATTATTTGCTCTGCGCTGGAAACGTACGGTGGTGTTCTCTTGAACATTTCGACCATTGTTTTTTTTTTAACGCTCATAAGGAAAATACATTTAGAAAAAGGGACATTCACATTTGTTGTAAATCGTCATTGCAGTGCTAAATACCATATTTCGCAGCACAAAGCTCTTCCAAAGCAATTATTATTTTGTAACAGCCTAAAATGCATAAATGTTGATTGAAAATTAATGAATATTCTGCTCTTTGTGACTCACTCTAAGCTGCTCAGTCATACATTAGTGCCCACAATTATGTTTCTCATTGAGATTTTGCTGTTCAACTATTGCTTTTGGGATATGGTGTAAGCTTTAGTCAGTCGGATATTCAATTAAAATGCATCCATATTTGATGTTTTGATGCAGAGAATTACAAAAGCCTTTCACTCATATTTCACATTATCCTTTTCTCGCAGCCATACTATTTGTTTACCCGGGAATACTTAATGGGCATTGTTATGTTTATCCAACGCCGCCGAAGTGAGTTGAGATTTGGTCAATCTCACTGCTATTCACCATCAAACCAATCCTTTAAAGGAATATGAGAACTGGAGACTTGCTTGAGAAAATAACTGTTTTGTTTTGGGCGACTTCATAGAAATGGTAATCTCCCTCACATGGGAAGGGAATAGCTTTACTTCTTGAAGGTCTTTGGACTACGTTTTTGCTCCTATATTTCCCAGAGCAATTATACCCGGGGTGAATTTAGTCGCTGCATGCTCTCAGTGGTGGACTGTGTGGGATGTTTCCTTTATCCAGTCGAGCCCCACGGTCTCTGCGTCGAAGCGCTGAGGCCACGGACACGGAGACACAGCACACTCTGGTGGAGCTGAGGGAAACGCCAGCTAAAACATTCAAACAGTAAAGAAGGAAAGTCTGCTTCACAATTCTCTATGGTGTGCTGCCTGTATATGAGTTTCTCACAAATCCGGTCAAGTTTTAATAAAATACTCATTCATATTTTAGAAACTGTATATGATCCTATTTATTACATTACATTGAATTTATATCAATAAATCACATGTAAAATAATAATTTAAAAAAAAAACAGTGCCTATGGGCCATAATATCCTTTAATACAGGTTTTACACAAGTCAATCCACAATTTGGGCACAATCAGTCTCAAATCAAAACTCTTAGAATTTAAAATGTATTCCATGTGCACAGCAAGATGGACTGCTAGGGTTTTAGTGATATATTTACTGACTGATCTGTGTCTCTGGCTCAGGTCTTGTCAAATCTAATTGCGTTTCTTCGGTCCGTTTCAGGTGTGTGTGACTGCTCTGATTTCTCCACGGGGCTGACCTGCGAGCTGTGCCTGGATGGTTACTACGGCAACGCTCTGATTGGCACTCCTGGCGACTGTCAGCAGTGCCCTTGCCCGGACCACACCAGCTGTGCTCAAATTGCAGGGACGGGACAGGTGGTCTGCACCAACTGCCCTGCTGGACAGACAGGTGAGGCCAGCATCATGCAATGTCAAATTATTAGGATGTTGCACACTTTAGCAGGAAACCGTGTTTAATGAAAGGCTTAGGACACCTGCAGTTTGCACACTTGCTTTACACAACATGTCTGGTGAGTGGGTTTGGGAAGTACATAGCCCTCCTTTTCTGATTCTGAAAGGTGTATACATCTTATATTATCCTTAAAAAATACCCTCAGGCTTAACATACAGTAGAGGATGTATCATTGCACAGGATTTACCACAAACCTATAACTGTGTGTTCAAAACCAGCATATCTATGATTGAGGAATATTACAGGTATAGGATTCACTGTGTTACTATGAATGTTAGATTTTTCTTTATTCATATTCAATTCATCATTATAGGGTAATCAGTATAGCTTTTACCAATAGAAAAAAAATGTGCTTGATTTTAGTATCAGACTACGAAGAATAGGAATGATTACAAGATTTAGTAAAACTCTCTGATTCTACTGCAATGTGTGTTATATAGGAACTCGCTGTCAGATGTGTGAAGATGGTTACTATGGTGACCCCCTCGGGCAGTCTGGACCCATTCGACCCTGTGTCAGATGCGAGTGCAATGGCAACGTAGACTTCAACGCATTAGGCTTCTGCGACCACGTCACTGGGAGGTGCCTCAAATGTCTCGGACACACAGAGGGCGACCGCTGCGAACGATGTCAGGAAGGTTTCTATGGCGATGCACTGAACCAAACTGCCTTCGTAAAGTGCAGACGTAAGTAAATGTGGCAGTCAACAGATAATGTTTTTTATTTTTTATATGAGTTATGACAGCTTAACTGTGAAAATTAAGCTTGAGGTCAGAATGAAAAAAATATACTAAAAGTAATATTTGTTTATTTGGTAGGGACAGTGCAAGTTAATGAACAAGCCACACCGGATTGTAGCCTTGGGCTAATTTCCATCCGTCGTCCCCCATGCGCACTCTCAAACACACTCTCATACATCCTGGCCTATTGTACATGTTTTTAGTGGTAGGGGAAACCGGAGTACCCGGAGGAAACCTACGCAGACACGGGGAGAACATGCAAACTCCACACAGAAAGGCCTGGTCCTTGGTGGGAATCGAACCCTGGACCTTCTAGCTGTGAAGCACGAGCGCTAACCACTGTACTACCGTGCCGCTACACTACACTAAGAAATCTGTTTAACATGCCCAAAACCAGGGGTGCCTGAAGTGCAGCCCGGGGGCCAAATGCGTCCCTCAGACCAATTTTTGGTGTCCCTCAGGCTCCTTGTTGAATTGGCACACATCTCCAGAGATAGCACTTTTTACTGCACTCTTTATTGCACACAATTAAAACCTCAGAAACTATAACATTTTTGTTGTGAGACAAAGCTGACATCATGGTTCCAAGCCTAAATAAAGGTGGGGGGCACTGACCACTGATCTTTGGCCCGGAAACACTTCGATATGCGGCCCTTGATGAAAAAAAATGTGGACACCCCTGCCCTTAACATATCACAGATTATATACTAATGTATTTCTGTCTAGTAGTAGTAGATCACCAACATTTCAGGTCAATTTAGAAAAATATCTTTTATATAATATGTTGGAACTGAGTGACAGTGTTCCTAATTTGTCATGCCATATTTTGTGCCTCGTGTTTTGTTTTTGTTTTTTTTAACTGCACAACATCTGAGCTGTACAGCTTCCATTAAAAAAATCCTAATGGGATTGGCTAATGATGATGTAACTGCATGTGTGAGCCATCAGACTCATGCATTATTATTATTATTAATGCCTAAATAATAATCTTTGATTTGGTGACAGCCTCTTCTCGCAGACAAGTCATATGTGACACTAAGCTTGTAACAAACATGCACATTCACTGTCTTTAGCCTGCCGGTGCCATCCTGGTGGTACATTAGGACTCGTTAATGAGTGCCACCCACAGACAGGAGACTGTCTCTGCCTCAGTCATGTGACAGAGCGCGACTGCAGCTCTTGTGAAGTGGGATTTTTCAACCTACAGCCGGGTGTAGGATGTGAAAGGTAAGATATCCTATGCTAAAGAAAAACAGGTGCATCAGACAGGCTGAATGTAAACTGTGAATCTGCTTTAACATCTTGTTTGTTTTGTTTTATAGATGTAAGTGTAATCCAATTGGCTCATCATCGCCAGCGTGTAATCCAGCCACGGGCCAGTGTGTGTGCAGGACAGGAGTGGAGGGATGGCTGTGCGAGACCTGCCGCCCAGGTTTTTTGGATTCTCCTCACGCGGCTGCAGAGGTAGAGGACTTTGACTCGAGGGAAGAATCCCAACTGCACCACATTGTATATCCGCTAATCCTAATGTCTTGTCTAACACAGAACATACAACAACACATACAACTCCTGACTCCTTTCATTGTTTCCCCACAACTTGACCTGTTGTCCTGTTCTCTCTGCAGCTTGTAACTGTGATCCAATGGGCTCCATGTCCATGCAGTGTCACGGTAATGGCACCTGTCACTGTCGACCCGGCTTTGTGGGCTACAAGTGCGACAAATGTGAAATGAACTACTTCCACAGCAGGGCCACACACCAGTGTAAAGAATGCCCTGATTGCTATGGGTTGATCAAAAAACAGGTAAAGTCGGTGTTAAGAAAAATAAGTAAATTATGCAGCGATTCTCAAACGTTTAGATAGATGTATTTGAAAGGGAACAACGCAAGAACCATCTTATAAAATATCTGGTCTTCCAAGTACAATAAAGTCTAGAGCAAATCAGGACTAAACTAAAATGGTATGTCTCACCAATTCACAAAATACAGTTAAAAAGAATCAAATTGGTAATTATTATTTGGTCTTGGTCCTGTAAGAGTTCTGAATTTGTTATGTACATGCAGTTTGACACTGACAAATCCCACCCTAATAATGTTGGATTTTCCTCTGCAGCATCCACGCCTATTCGAGGTGCATTTTCTTCTTGCAAACCCCCATATGGCTCTTTTACGTATTTTGCTGGGAAACAATGGATGTGCATTGGAAAAGAAAGACATTCGGTTTAATGATCTGCTGTGCTGTGTCCCTGTCCCTTCAGATCGGTCACTGACTCTGTGAGCTTGTTAAGGGGTCTATGCGTTTGCCTTCGGAGACCAATCTAATAACAGGGACGTATTCTGTCTTTTGCGCTGGTACACCTTCACTGTGCCTTTTACCAGGCGGAACACAAGATTTCCACAGTGTTAGCATTTCAATCTACATCCAAGACATGTCTGCTGTGAACACCTGCTATTACTCTCACTGTCCTCACCCTCCCTCCGCTCTCCTCTTATTCTGCTCACATACTCGCTTTGCCTCGCACCCATGGAAGCCAGTAGACTAACAAGCATGGCAACACAAAGGTGGAAAATGAAAAAGATGTGTGATCAATAGTTATATAATCCAGTAGACTATATAGGTAAGGGGGCGAAAGGAAAATAATGAATGATATATCACTTCCTGTTATAAACCGAAAAAGATATAAGAAAAACAACCTTTGGACATTGTGAATTATTACGACTGGCCAGGACATGAACTGGCTTGTTAAACTGTGATATTTTCGGTGCAGTGCTTTCTCGTTTTTGAAAGAGATGACATTATTTTTATTGGTCTGGAGTCGGGGTCAACGAATTGTTGTCCGTTAAAGACACTTGTGTTTTTGCGTGTTCATACAGGGATTTCAATTCTTCAGAAAGTCAGCTTATCTTGTGCCTGCTATGCATGGAACAGTGCAAGCAAATGGGGTTATGAAAAAGCCCATTCTCCTCTTATCCTGTTGTTGATATTCATTTATTCATTGCTTTTTGGAGAATACTACATTTTAATGTCACGGTGTACCAAGAATCTGAGTCTTATCTCAATCCTGCTGTCTGAGTAAATACACACACATTTTGAAAGATAGATTTGTCGTGGGTGCAGACTTTTTTATATTTTGGTCGAGCAGTCTCATTGTGACTGTGAGAGTGATAAATGTGTTTGCTTTAACAGGCGGAAAAGCTGCGAACTCAACTGCAGGATTTGGAGAAGCTGCTGGCTCAGTTTGATTGCAGAGGTAGATTAGGGAGGCAGCCTCACCTCCTCAAGTATCACACGGGCAGGCTTTATGGACATGAGCACCAAGGGGAGGATACTCTTCCCAATGCCCTGGAGGAATTCCTAGCTTTTCAAGGTTTGTGTGTCTCACTATCATCAATTAACTATCGATGTTATGAAGCATTCTATTTAGACCACAGATGTTCACCTTATTAGTGGAAAGATTTTCTTGGTTTCGAAGCAAGATAATGGATTTGAAGGGAGTACGACTGAGAGCTTACACAGTATCTCCAAAGGTTTAGCAAGTGGGATTCTTCCATTGAGCAGTATCTGCCTCTACTCCTTTAACCAAATGTTTAAAATTTGGCCTGATCTGTATTTTTTATTTATTTTTTTTGTATGCAAGGCAATACAACATTGTATCATGACTTCAATCCGGAGGCAGCGATGAAAAACCTCCCCCAATTACTTTAACACAATGCTAATATATCCTCATTATCTTCGAGACCAAAAGGGCTCACAGGCACAGCCGCGCAGACCAAATGGAGACAAATCGTAACAATATAGCAGCAACCACCATGTGACCAACTCTGCTCCTACCATAGTTCCTATTATGGCCATAGTCTTAATAGTAATAATAATAATAATAATAATAATATAATAATAACAATAATAATGCATAGGTTTTATATAGCACTTTTCTGGACACTCAAAGACGCTTTACATTGCACTATTCATTCACTCCATACTTGGTGGTGGTAAGCTACTATTGTAGCCACAGCTGCCCTGGGGTAGACTGACGGAAGCGAGGCAGCCAGTCTGCGCCATCGGCCCCTCCGACCACCACCAACCACTCACTCACTCACTCTCTACATTCGGCCAGGCTTCCTGGTGTTCCCAAACGGTCCAAGAGAGTCTCCCATCCAAGTACCGACCAGGCCCTTCCCTGCTTAGCTTCCAAGATCTGACAGGATTGGGCATAGCAAAGGCCACAGTAGTTCTTTGTCAAACAGTAAAAACTTCAAAAGACAGAAGACTGCAAGTTCTGATATTTTGCTGTGCGTATGATAGTCGGTTAGATGGAGTGGGTGGCTTTGCTGTCAACCACTTGTTGTTATTATTTATACCCTAAATCAAAAACATTGCAAGGGTGTAACTGTAAAATATAGTGACAATTGTTTCCGACTTGTCGCTTTAATTGCTTTATATTAGCAATGCTGCCAGTCAGTCTGCACACAATGCCAAATAAAAGGAAATTCATTTGGCACAAGCATCTGGACACATGCTTTCTGTTTGTCAACCCAAAACAAAAGATAGTCTTTATGTCTGGATTCCCACAGCGAATTAAAGAGATTGTTTTAAGAATGCAACCACGAAGACGAGGAAGACAAATGAGCTGAGTGAAATAATCCGTGAAGGACTTAGTGTGAATTTATTTGCCATGTGTTCATTGTTTTCGCAGAAGCTCGGGAGGCCTTCGTGAAACAATTTGCCTCACTGGAAGCGTCCACGGGCGCGCTGTCATCCCAATTGCATGGCATTATTGCAGCTTTGAACTGCACGAATACCTCAGGTCTGACGCAGGAGGGAGAGGAAGGATGGAAAGAGAGAGGAAAGGATGAAGGAACAATTGCTGTATTGTGTCAGACATTCACAAGCACAGAGGTCACGATCACTGCATCACAGAGAAGACTAAAGCAGGCAATGCTCAACCTGGATGACATGGTGGGTAAATCAAACACACTTTTTTTTACTGATATGCATGCTGTCAACTCACGATTACAAATGAAAACATTACAAAGTGATTTTATTGCTTGTTCAATCCTTGTTTTGGGATTTCCCCTTGACATATGCCCCGAGATATTTCCGTTCTTGTCACATTTACCCTGGAGCCTACTATCATTACTTGCGAGATAGGTAGAGTTGCAAAAGTATTTATTTTAGTTGGACATAAAATAATAATTCCCGCACACTGCCAACCTTTTATCAGGTGAAAGGTTGATTTTATCCAAATAAAATTATACATATTTTTTTGCAAGGTTGGCAGTGTGCGGGAATTATTATTTTTTATTTATGAACGCTGGAATTTCCCCTCATCTCCTACGCACCTGCCTTATAGGTGCATTATGGAACTTGTGCGTATTTGACTCTTTTGTGACCGGCTGTGTGGGATGGTTGGCATGGCGCCTTTACTTTCAGTCATGGCGGCCACTACTACGCTCCAAGATCAGTTTTCTGGTGAGAGGGTCCGTCAGCAGTGAAAACCTATGAGAAACTCTAAAAACAATGGATCCTGGGGCATCATAGAGGCCACTGTGATGGAAAGTAAAGGCACCATGCTCACTGATAAACAGGGTTTTCATTCCACATAAAAAGTTATTGATGTGTGAAGGTTTTCTCCTATTCCAGTTGGAGTAAAAGCACATTTTTTATTGGGTAAAAGCAAGTACTTAGGGTAAATACTACGTGTGTACTGAGTAAATGTTTGAGCATAAAGTTTCAGACTTTTTTTCTTATGTAATAGTAAATCAAACGTATGTAATAGTAAAATAATGTATGAAACATAAAATGGGTATAAGAATGCTAATATCTTTAACATTACGGTTTAGTTACTTATAGGTTTATGTGTTTCTCTCTTCCAAAATGTACAGATACGCTAAAAGTACATGTCCTTAAGTAAATGTAACCAAAAACTACCTGTCTCTGCTGATATGTGTCTAATTGCTCACATTTCCAATTTACATAGGTAATACATTATTTATTCATCTATCAGCTGGAGAGGTTTCACATTTTTTACCAGTAGTTCAACCCATTAATTGATCCCCACAGGCAGCATGTGAAGGGGTGGTCTCAGTTTAGCCTCCTCCATGTGCACACTGGACCTGCTTGTACGGCCATTGATTTTTGTGTCCTCATTTGGGATGCTGCAGTTTAATACTCTTCGGAGAGCTCCTCAGTATAGATCCACTCTCAGCCCCAAAGCAAACAATATTTCTACAACCCACCTCAGCCCGCTCTACTTTTGAGAAATTGTTTTCGTAAAAAAAAAAAAAAAAAGATTTGATGGACGTTGAAATTAACAACTTGTTCCTTCCTTACTGCAGGGCCTTTTTGTCTTCTTTTGGGGTGGACTGAGGTGCATTCGCAGAAACACGCTTCCCCAGCCCTTAGTAGTTAGTTAAACCCGGACCCGCAGCAATTCAATTCCATATGAATGTATGCATGGGGTGCAACAAAAGGTTATGCATGGCTGTTGTTTATACCATACATTTTTTTTATTTTTTTTATTTACATGTTTCACTTTTTCAGCCAGGGAACAAACCATAAGAAGTAGGAATACTTTCACATGACTCATCTCTGACCTTGGTAAATACATTTGTGTTAAAGGAACAGAGATATGTTCTTACCTGAGCTTAGACGAGTTGATGCGTACCTCCTGGTCTTTATGCGTGCGCTCAGTCACGCAAAAAGACCAAAGATGCTGTTAGCATTTAACCTCACCTCCTCTCCTCTATGGGGCCAAACGGGGGTGAAGTTAGAAGCAACCAAGCTCTTTAAATGCGGTTATACCATGGTCTGGGTGAATACTCGATTCTGATTGGCTGGAGGGTGTCCGTTAAAAAGTGATATGCTACACCTAGTCCGGCAACAGTTAAATCACGTTAGCTGTTCCCATAGTAACGGTAAACAATTGAGCTAGAACTAGCTTCAGGTAAAACTGATTAAAAGGTGAAATAACCCCTGCCCAGGACTTAAAAAAAAATAAGCAAACAGGCCCCAGTGAACAGTTTCAGTTAGCCGGACCATGGTATAAGCGGGATAATGCACTCCGAGGTGTCCATTATCAGAAATAACTGGACGACGCGGAGGCGTGCATTATCCCTTACTTATCCCTTACTTACGTGAGTAGTTACACGATCCAAGTATAGTTAAAACCTTAGGAGGACTTCGATGTCCGCGCAGTAATATCTTCACTTTACTGCGCAGACGTCGAAGTGCTCCTAAGGTGTTATTACGCCTTACAATATAGCACCCCTTTTTATCAGTTTAAAAAATCGATATGTTTAATTTCGATCCAATACTTGGATCCTGTAACCACTCGCGTAACTGTATTAAAATAGGAAAAAACGTGGAAGAGCTTGGTCGCTTCTAACCTCACCCCCGTTTGGCCAAATAGAGGAGAGGAGGAGAGGCTAAATGCTAACAACATCTTTGTTTTTTTTGCGTGACTGACGGTGCCATGCCAGTGGTCCGACGCCCTATTAGTCCGATGTCTCATTAGTCTGAAAATGTACCATTGAGGAGAGGTGCCATTAGTCCAAATCTCTCTATAACCCAGTTGTGTTGTGGATTAGAGAGCCAGGTCAGTGGACTCTTGCCTAAACCTAATTTTATTTTTCAACCCTTGCTCAATGGGACATTTTCGGACTAATGAGACGTCAGACTAATGGGCCGACCCCAAACAGACAGGTACGCATTAACTCATCTAAGCTCAGGTAAGAACATATCTCAGTATGGAAAAACGGTGGCCTGTTCCTTTAAAGTCTTTCCAAAGTCTTTCCAAAGCGTGCAATTACACAACATCTTGACTAGCCATATTTGCAACATCTTGCGCCGTTTTATTACTTTATGCCTTAAGTCCAGAATTCAGTTATCCAACAAAATGGACCCAACATTTGATTTCCAGATTCTCTAAGAACAGCCATCTTAGGCATTAATGCGGTCCAAGGGAAATGAGGAAAATATTTGTCCTAGTTGAAAGAGGCGTGTTAACTCTTACAACTGGGGAAAAGAACATGGGTCAAAAAGAAGCGGCACAACTTCCCCAACCTGACAATGGAAATCAGTAAGTTAGTTACCATTTAACGTGAGCTTTCGGGTTAAACGTTGCCACACTCAAGAGTTTATTGTGAGCTGTTTTGGCCCGACATCATAGCTAAATGAATCATTTGACAATATATGTAACAAAACAACTTTGTTTAGCTTTTGAGAAGGCGAACACCAAATGTCTGTTGTGATGTGAAATGCACAACATCAAAAATACCCAACAGATGAAAGATAAAAGCACATGAACACAAACCAAATGGGAACACTGACATCACATCTCAGAAAGATGAGACCCCCAGGTGTCTCCCTTATAAAATGGCTAGTTAGCACACATTATCTATATATGTAATGATTGAACATTTGCAGCCTTCCCGCATAATCATCGTACTGTGATTGCATTGAGTGTACGTATGTCTTGTTTTTTGTAGATCATTCCTTTTGAGATGCCATCAGGCCCGAACAAGTGGAACATTATGGTCAATGATTCTCAAGTTCTAATAAAAAGGTATGGTACGTCTCATTAATCAAAGCAGACACCGAGTAATACCTGAGTAATGCCTGATATATTGAAACCAGACCAACAAAAATGGCCTTTGGCTGCTGTGGGACTTATGTGTTGCTCTGAATATTCTGGAAGATCTCTCTACCCGAATTCTTTTCATCTTGTCTGTTTAACAACTCTGTAACTCTGTGTAAACATTAAAACAGGTAGAGGACGCACAGTAACACAATGTTCAGCAAGTGAAAAGAAATAGATGTCTATTTGGCATAAGGTTGTCATTAACAGCTTTGTCAGACAATAAAGTGCAAGAGTGGATTGACAATGGACTATAGAAAATGCAAATATTTAGATACTAACAGTGCGTGCCGTCTGTTTTTATTTTTATTGTTTGTAGTTTCTGTTTTTGCTATTGACTGTGTTTACCATAAAGGTTGGCAAAGTTGCCAAGTTGGCAAAAGAAATTCACTCTACTACATGAAAATGAATAAGATAGCTGCCAAAAATGGTCTGGCAAAAGGAAGTTTTCAGTGCCCGAATCCTTTCCATCCATGCCTCCTCGGGCTGTTTAGCGACTCTTGTTTACCCGACTTCAAATTTGTCTTCCTTTACAGTCACAAAGAAGCAGCGGATCACATCGAGGCCATAGCTAGCAGCACGCTACAAGCCTCAAAGCAGACCTTCACTCTGTTGATAGATCTCCTACTGGACAACTCCACGGAGGAGTATATTGAGGACCTAACCAAGCAGTAAGCACAAAGCACACCTCTCAACTCTCAAGCACATTACCAAAAATTGTTTTTCGTGCACATAAAACATCCCTGCATCGCTGAATTCTTACATGCCCAAGACTTCCCAGATGATCTCACTCTGTATATATTTTGAATGAAGTACACAGCTTCTGCTCTGTGCTACAGCTCAATACCCTATTCTTCACAAAGGCCCTTAAAGCAAGAGTTCAGGAGTAAGACATTTAGCCACAGGGGCATAGCGACTCTCTTCACTGTAAGCCTATTGCTTTCTTGGATTTTCTGCACCCATGCTGCATCCTCTAGCGTGAGATTGCTGCGAGGATTATCCCAAATGCTAGACAGAATGATGCAAAAAGCCCTCCGGTGGCCATGATGAGAGCCAAGAAGCGAGAAACTCAAAATTGATTACCCCTCCATCACCACAGCCACCAACAACAGCAGTCGGTTTGGTCTGGGATATTCGCGCTAATCTCTAGAGTGACATGCCTATGTTTTGTGCTCGATATAGGATGTCACTTGAGCTACAGTATTAATGCTGAAATGGGCAGCGTAACATTACATTTCACACACATTCTTATTTCTATATGTTGGTATTAAGAATATGGCAGGAATTTTATTGGCGTGATTCAAAGCCAGTGAGACAAACGATTAATCCAAGGCAAAGTCAGGAATAGAACAAGCTTTAGATAATCCCCTATAGAGCCTAAATTCCTCCCACACACTGTCTTAACTTATTTTTTGACTTTCTGTAATATATTACAAACAGACACAATTAAGAGCTTTGCATTTTTGTTATCCTATTCCCATTATTTGTTTGCATAAATAGATAAAGAAAGCTCATTGATTTTATCTTTTTATTTATGTATATGTATACATTCAATTGCAATGGGGATTTCTGCAGGGCTTGAGTACGGTATGCTGTTTGACTTGTTGTTTTTGGAGCCTTAAACACAAGGAATTCACATAACGTTATATGCATATGTTAACTGCTGGTAACTTATGAGTATTATAGTTTTATAATAACGTACTGCTGTGATGTAATGTATTATTTTTTTCAGGGAATAACAGGCAACATTAAGAGTTACTTCAATAGCAACTCTCCCCATTAATGTTATATTGTATACAAAAAGGGCTTTATCCCTCCTCGGTCAGTGGTAAACTCACATTTGTCGCTGCTCTCGACTGTTGGAAATGTGCGAATTTGTGGTGAGCAACTCTCTGGCAATCACCAGTCGCACAATCATGTGCACTGGGAAGTGAGTTAAGTTTCTTTTACTTGAGTGGGATTTGGGAACTTCTCTACCATCCCAGAGCAGACACTTAGACCTTTACACGTCTATTCTAGTACTTGTGCTGAAGCATTTTTAATTCATTTATTTGGTTTATTTGACAAGGACAGATACAAAACATAGACAAACTGTAACAGAGGTCTGGTGTTTACATTATAGTGCTTATAGCAGAAGCTAATTTGCAGAACTTGTCCCTATATAGGCTTTTATAAAACCGTTCAAGTACAAAACATGTTAAAAATGGATGAGAGGACAATGACCTTTACAGACACTGAACTGTACACACAAAGAAGACAGGGACACAACACTAAACATGAGTACAATGCTGCAGCTGCTGCTCGGGTCCACCTTCCATCACTCTGCAGCCGACTCACTCGTGCACTCACAGGCTCTGGGGCCAGTCCATCGAGACACTCAAAAATCAGTTTTACTAAGTTAAAATTAATTAAATTTGTAAATAATAGATAACTGTGTTTTGATAAAATATTACAGTGGTGGATCCTGATTGTTGTTTTTTTTAATCTAAAACCTTTAGGGCTGAATTGGAGAGGCTTTCTACCGGTTTAAGAGTTGCCTGGCTAGTTTGTGACAGTGGTTCCGTAGGAGAGATGGAAGAGGATTATTGAATTTCAGAAACATTTGTGCACATTCAAGAGTCAAGCATTTCCTAAACAGTTCATGTTTGACCTAACAGCTTTACACGTCCTCTTGACGTGTAAAGCTGTTAGGTCAAATGTAAATGAGAGTCCAAACTAAAGAGAATGAGATTGAGAAGATGATTTACAATTGATTTCACGGTTCTGCAGGTAAGACTGGAACCAGGACACTGAGCGCTTTGTGAAATGGAAGGATGAGAGCTTTGATATGAGCTGTCTAAGGATCACAGTGTCTTTTTTTAAATCAAGGAACACTGCAACAACACAATTGCCCTTGTCAAGTGATAGTTTGACCTGTTCTAAAAATAAGCAGGTGGCTGTTTCTGTTGAATGATTATGTCTAAAACCAAATTGAAGAAAATGCAGAGACCAAATTCCAAATATTTTAATAGTTGTTCGATAATGATTTTTTTCTAAACCTTTGGGCATGATATGCAGGAGGCATATAGGCCGGTAATTTGCAACTTCTTGAGTGTTCCCTGATTTAAAAATGAGTCTAATGAGTCTAATGAGACAAGAGCTTTTTTCCCAGGCTTCGGTAAACTGACCAGTCCTGATAGACCTCATCATTAAACATCATTTGCTCTAATTATATACAAACTGACTGCTTAACTACGCATTACATTCACTTTGGATTAAAAAATCACCATACACTTCACTTTTAATGATATGAACTGTGTCCAGAATAACCCAGATGCATCAATGGAAGGAGACTCTTGAGGCACAGGTGAATGAGACTGAAGCCGCGCAGAGAGCCATGGCGCTGGAAGATGCCGACTGGAATGCCACCCTGGGAAACCTCACATCATCTTTACATCAGCTGGCACCAGCGTCTGTCAGCACGTCAGCACAGCTAGGCCGGATACCACTAAACCACACATTTCAAAGCAACCAAACAACAAAGGTGTGACATCACTAGCCAATTTGTAACCAAATTTATTAAATTAACTTGGGAATTCTTGACATTTTACACAAAAACATTTGTGTATTTTATAAAGTCACGACATGCGTGTTTATTACCGTTTGGCTATTGTTGGCTCTCAGTCATCCAGGGATTTTAGTTCCCATTGGAGAACTAATATTGAATTACATTTTCTGTCAATTATTTCATAGTATGATCATAAGCTATTTTAAATCAATCAGCTAAATCACTGATGTTTCATGGGCTCATCGAAACATCAGTGATCCATTTACCCATCAGAACACCTAGTTCTAGGTAATGAAAGAGTGGTGACTCGAATTAGAGATTGAAACAACAAATCTGACTCATTCTACTATTAATTTGATTATTTAATATGTGATGCATTCAATTATTTACAAATGTATTGATTTATAGCAAGTTAGTAGGCTCCTCATTTATTCACCGTTGCTATAATTCTGAAAACTGAGGTTAAAATACCATCTATTTTTATGTTGTTTTTTTATGGCTGATTGTGATTGTGTTTGATTTCCCTCTTTAGGTTGACATGGAAAAACAGGTGAACGATATGGACCATCACATTGATATTACAGACAGCCACATTACTGAAATCCGCAAAAGTACGGAGCCTCAGATACAATCAGCTAATGAGAAATTGGAGATAGGAAACAAGGTGGCTCAATCAATCAATGAGGTATGTATACCAACGAATTATAAAGCTTGTGCATGTATGCATTACAGTGGGTAGAGAAGACATACAGATAACGAAGTGAATCAGGGCAGATCGCCATCGAATTACTATATTGCTATGCTTCTTATTCTCATGCAATAGAAATGTACTATATTTTATATATTATATTTTAATATTTTAAAATCAACACGTGTTGATTTTTGTTACCTCAGCTTGAACTTCAATGTGAAAGAAGCTGACAAAATGGCTTTGTTTGTCGTGATCAAACCAACCAAATTGGGTTGGCTAAACACCTTGAGTATTGTAACGTAACTTCTTCTGTGGTACTCCCTGTCTATAATGGTAGGAATGGTAGGAACAATAGTCTGATGGTGACAGGAACAATAGTCCAGTGGTGACAGGAACAACAGTCTGATGGTGACAGGAACAACAGTCAGATCGTGACAGGAACAACAGTCCGGTGGTGAGAGGAACAATAGTCTGGTGATGACAGGAACAATAGTCCAGTGGTGACAGGAACAACAGTCAGATCGTGACAGGAACAACAGTCCGGTGGTGACAGGAACAACAGTCAGATCGTGACAGGAACAACAGTCCGGTGGTGACAGGAACAATAGTCTGGTGGTGACAGGAACAATAGTCCGGTGGTGACAGGAACAATAGTCCGATTGTGACAGGAACAATAGTCTGGTGGTGACAGGAACAATAGTCCGGTGGTGACAGGAACAATAGTCCGGTGGTGACAGGAACAATAGTGTGGTGGTGACAGGAACAATAGTCTGGTGGTGACAGGAACAATAGTCCGGTGGTGACAGGAACAATAGTCCGGTGGTGACAGGAACAATAGTCTGATGACAGGTAAGACATGTAGCAGACTGGCTTATACATCTCTATCTACCAAGCAATTTTTGCTGTAGCTCAGATCCTGAGGATGCTATTTCTCACAGAAATGTGTCAAAATACTATGCTTGATCTGTCTGTATATTTTGCAGGCAGACAAACCATGTAACATCTATCTTTAACGCTAATAAGATTAAGAGTCCAATGTTATGCATCATACGCCTTCATGTTTTTTCTTCGTGTGCTACATGTGATTAATATAACATTCTCACCATCCATTTATTTCCAGCTAAAAGCTCATGCACAGGAGGCAAAGATCACAGCACTGTCATCTGTGGTGTTTGGGAAAGAGGTGGAATCAGAGGAAACTGGCCTTCATCGAGGATTGGAATGTGAGCCTCGTTTGCCTTCTTGAACATGTTTTGTACATTTGAATGTACAAAACACATAATTTTTTTTAAATTGAACTGTCAAGTAACAGAGACAAACAGCTCAATTTGTTTGCTCTACCATTTCCAGACATGGTGAAGGAATGGCCTCGACAGCAGCTTAAAACCAAAGCCGTTTTAAAGAAAGAGAGACCACTGAGAGAGAAGGTTCTCGCTGATGTGAAAAGAAAGATGGCACAGGTGGATGAGACGATTAAACCAGCACTAGCCAACTCCAGTGATGCTGCCAACATTTCCAATACAGCTGAACAAATAGCACAGTCTTCAGCAAGGGTATGCCTTTCTTTTTCACCGTTTCACCGAGCGCCGTTTTAGTTTCTCCATCACAACTTCCTTCTGTGTGCAGGAATCTAAAAGCCTCCTGAGTCAAGCCAAGCATACAAGGACTGCATCTGCTCATCTCAGCTCCCATATAGATTCAGCAGTGCTCAGGTTGGCTGAGCAAGAGATGTTAAGCCAAAAGGCCTATTCCGAGCTCTCCACTGAGGTACATGACAACAACCAGCACAATCAATGCATATTGTTCTTTCATGTTTAAAACACTGTCTGTATTGTCAGCCTGAAGAGTCACTGAATAATGTGAAAGAGAACATGAAGTTGGCCAAGATGCAGTTAGAGGTCTATTCGGCCACACTAACGGAACTAATGAACAAAATTGGTAAGCAATCTTTCTCTGGATGATTTTCAATATGGCTACCTTTTACTTTTGCACCCCTACAATGCCCATAAATCATCATTACATTTTAAATGTCATATCATTAGATCTCCGTGCTCTTTAATGGCTCATTTAACATGGAAATATTTCCCACACTCTTACCCCCTTGGTAAAGTAAGACTAACTGCTGTTCACAGAGACCTTTGCTTTGAAAATTAAAAGTGCTATGATAAATTAGGTTTTACTGCCTGACCTAATACCAATGTGTGAAATTATTAAGGTAGTGTGAGTTTGGCTGTTTCTACACTCCCTTTAGTCAACACAAGGTATTAGAAGGATTAGAATAGTAATGGTATGCATTATGTGTTATAAGGTCACAGGAATAGTTTTAGACTTATTGTGCCCGATCTTCCGCCTGGCGCAACAACAGCGTTTCTCAAGGCGAGGCCGGCATCTTGCATACATAGGGCATTGCTGACAAAAAAGGGGTCGCTCGCCTTCTTTAGCTTAACATCTCTCACAACGATATGTACGCAAATACAAACTTTATTTATCCCACTGTGAGTTAAACACTGTCCATGTCCCAAAAGAAAGAGAATATACTGATGGTCCTGCTGTAGCACTGGTATTGAAGAGCGCAATCACCACACCACAGAAACGTGATCAAAACGCCTGCACATACGCCCCCAACAACCACCACACCCACAGTCCACAGAAAATATTCTCGTACCATCTGTTGGAGGAAAAAGTTTGGGGAGGGGCCACTATTGTATCGCCATGGGTGTCTGTCCAGCCCACATACTGTGTCAGGTAGGGAGCTGAAGATTTCATAGAGTGCCCCCTGTCAGTGTAAAAGTCTAGTCTACAACCTGCGCTTAGAAACACAAAATCGGGCCAATCAACCAAATCCATGATAAAGATTCAAGGATAGTCATCTGTGGGGCAAAACCAACATTTGCAAAACACGTTGAGATTTTTTGACATGATTATAATTATAATTTACTGAATGGTGTTATTATAATAGATCTTCATTAAATTTAAAGCTCACTTAGTTTAACAAAATAAGCATCTGTGTATTAGAGATAAACGTAGCTATACATTTACTGTAGATACATTGTTTTCAATTGATGTATTATTATAAAGTCAGAATTGTTTAGTCCTGCTTGCTCTTTTCTTTGCATGAAGATGGAAGCATCCCCCTGGAGCGTTTTAACAGCATTTTGAACAAACAGAACAACGGTTGAGCATGCTTCGCAGTAGTGTGGAGAGCCCTGCACTGACTCTGAAGATCCAGAAGTTGAATTCAGCTGCAAAGGAACAGCAGACTCGCCTGTCCCTCATTGAGCAGGACATTTCTGAGATCACAGAGGAGAGAGACAGTCTGTCGGATATTGCCTTGAACTTACCTCAGTCCTGCTCACACATCACAGAGGCTGAGAAGGTCTGACTGCAGAAGGCTGCACAAAGTCACGGCAGCCTCGCAGTTCTGTAATACAAGTGGACATTTATAGGAACGTAATTTGCTTCACCCCAACTACCACTGAAAAAGATTAGATATTTGGCTTTTTGAGAACCTTCTTTGTCAAATGTCTTAAATCAAAAGTATTGTGTGTAAAATAATGGTCATAATATGGACACAATCAAAAATAAAATGTCAATGAAAAGACAAAAGAAGTAACCAGGACACCTTACAATAACAGTGGTCCTTGCCCTTTGTAAACTCATTAAATAATCATATCCAGCCTAATTGAGTTGTCAGTTGTGTTAAGTTATTTCTTCTTTCTGGTAAATGTGTATTATTTGCGACTGGACAATTTTTATTGAAACAATAGAAATCTACATTATTATTGAGTGCTTTCAATAAAGTTTCTTAGATTATGTATTAAACTCAACAAATCATTGCCCATAGAGGCCCCAGTATCAGCCTCTATTTCCATATCAGTCAGGCTGTGCACATTGTCATTTGCCAAGCTGAGCTAAGAAAGATGTTATGGTGTTATGTCACCAGAAAACGGAAGGTGTGACTTTCCTAATTTTCACTTCACCGGTTTAATTTAGAGTTTTTCATAATGGCCTCAGAGGAGTTTGCAGCACAATACCTGTGACTTATTATAATGATCGGCTCCTGCCATCCTGCCAATGGTGTTTGCAACACATGCAAACACCATTGCACCATGCAACACGACCCAGCTCTGCTAGGGTGAAAGGGAAGTAACAAAACCAAGATGTAACATGGTATAATTTTAAAAGGAATGCAAACGTAAATTGAACACAGGTTTCAAAAAGGTTCAAAGCTCAAACAGAACAAACCACAAAGCCCAACTAATAACTAATAACTAAACAAAGTACAAAAAGCAAAAACAGTCTCTAACTAAGTCACAAGGACTACGAGTGTCTCTACAAAATTCCCTGTAGGAAACCACACACACAGCGCAAAGTGGCATGCTGTTCGCATCAAATCCCAGCAGCCCCGAAGGCAGGGTGGCAGGTCCTTTAAAGGTGTGGCAACTCAGGTGGAATCCCAGGGTTGGCCAGACTCTGGGGCGGTGCACCAATCAGAGGCGAGGGAAGCAGTAGGACCATTAACCAATCAGGAGCCAGGCTCAGAGGCAGTCCACCAATGGCTGAAGAGGACTTCCACAGCCACATTTAAATACAAAACAAACAAAGGTTCGGCACACAGGATAACACCACACAGGGATATGGCCAAAATGGAGGAGCTGGAAGCCTGGGGCTGTAACAAATGGGATGGTTATGTTTTACAGTTGATTATGTTTAAAATGAAGGCACTCAATATTTTATTTCTCTTAATCAAAGAAGTGTTTATTTTATTGGGTAATGCCTGACAATATATCATACCTGGCTAGATTTATGCTTGTGATATACCGTCACTGGTGTTGGTAACTGTAAACATGAGTTTGAGAGTTCAGAAGCTGATGCTGCATAGTGCAGGCCCTTCCTATATCACCAGGTGGCTGCCTCTTGTCTGTGATTTGTTGCTGCCCAGGGGCTTGTACTCGCAGTGTTTATAGCCAATATTGCGGGTTACCAGTTCAAGCATCAGCGTTGCTCCAGTCGTTTGTCAAATGTTGCAGACAAGAAAAACTGCTCTCGGAATTCAATTATGTGACTGAGGTGTCAGAGTTATGCATAACAGTCTGTTCGGGCAGAGAAATGGAGATATAAGTGTTTAGGAGTTCTTTATTTCATTACTTCCCCTTTTGTTGGAGGCTCTTTTAAATGAAGGATTTCCTAGAACTGGAGCGCTTTATCTGTGGTTCTTTGGTTCTTATTTCAGAAACTGGAAATTGGCCATATTAGACCAAATACATACAAAAACTGTTGTTTGTTTTGTTGTTTTTTTTTTTTCAGTGAATCTGTCTTTGTGTGTCTCCATACAAGCAGTTTATTTGAAGTTGTGAAGTGATTATTAAATAAATGCAAAATGCAACAAACATTTATAAAACAAACAGAAAAATAAGAAAATACTGAAAATAAAATGAATTAGGAAAACATAAATAAACCAGGTACTCAGCGCTGTTAATCTGTTAACCTATATATTGCAATCCGGTTATTCTGAGTCCATTTCAATAGAGATGGTTACATCCATCACAAGCCTCACACTTCACAAAACATTAACTACTACCAAAAATATGCAACTCTTCCGTTTATTCCATAGAAGCTTAATCAGCTTTCACAGCACCAAAAACAAAATGAAAAAACAAACAACCAAAAAAAAAAGGCAACGGGTTACACCTTATGAAAGAAAAGAAAACCCATAAAAGTCATGGATTTTGTCAGGCTTCTCATTCTCAATGAAAACATCATATCGTCTGGGAGTACATGCATTTTTTTAATACTAATAATAGTAATAATATTATCCTCTTGCTTGCCCTATTTTAATTCTACAGTAAACCTAAATGAGTGGACTTTTGGCATCACACAGAGCTAAATCCTGAGATTATCTGGTGTGCCCTTTTGAGAAACATCCACATTATGATACGGTTACTCCATTACTGGTCGTCTTAATATATTCCAGGTAGCCCATCCAGTTCTTCAAATCATAGCCCCGTCCATAATAAAAGCCACCTTAGCAAGCGCTGTGAACCATTCCACAAAAGGTTCGTCAGCGTCTTTCCAGTGTCGCATTATTACTAGTTTTCAATCATGATACTGGTCTGAATTAGGTCCGATGACGTTTACTGTGCGTTCGTGTGTGGATCATTCCAAATAAAGAGCCGAGGACTGAATTCAAAGTCAGCATGAGTCATGTTCTTTAAGCACCCAGACGTTTTGAATTTTGGGTCATTCCCAGAGGAGATGTACCAGAGATCCTTTATTTCTACATCTTCAACATTTGTCTGAATTTACAAGTTTTAGTCTGAAAAATCGTCATGGAGTCTAGTAACAATTTAGTATTTCGAAATGGATTTTTATATAATTTGTTGGTATTGCTACATATTTGTCCCCAGTCTTCGCCTGATAAATAAATGTTGAGGTCTGATGCCCAAATTGATTTCAGGGTAGCGATATAGGGAGTTTCTGTTGAAGAATTAAGCTATAGTAAAAAGATGCCTCATGCCCCATGTCCCATATTTATAACTATTTGTGATAGAGGGGTTGAGTGCTGTGATGGGGAATCTTTTCCTGTTACGTTAAATAATACACTTCAAAGTTGCAGATATCTCCAGTAAAGTATATTCTTCAAGTTATATTCAGAAATTAATCAATCAAAGGGGTTTAGTACATTTCCTCCATATAGATCTGCAAGTTAGAGATGTACAGAGATAGTTCTGAGGGAGTCTGACAGTTGAAAACCATGTCAGACTCCCCAAAATTCAAATTATTTGTGGATGCACAGATAGCTGTCAAATTAGTGTTTAAAATCCACACCAAACAGTGAAAAATGTGTAAAAGCAGCTGCCGGATCGAACCCAGTAGCTCAAATCCTTAACATCAAAGCTAGTTAGTGACACCACCCCTACTGTGCCTCTCATCACGCTGCACAGCTGGTTGCGAGAGCGGAAAGGAAAGCTCAATTTAAGTGCCCCAAAAATCTGTTCCCCACAAGAACTACCACTCTGTAAGAACTGGAAATAAAATTATTAACTTTCTCATTATTTTGATAGACTTATACAGATGAGAGTGGCGTCACAAGGATAAACGTGCGATGCCCTTGTACGTAAAGTGAAGTCATAAGTACTGTTGCAGCTCTCTTCTACTGCTATGATTTTTTTTTTGGGGGGGAAATTACTCTCAAAAGTTAATGTACAGGGGTTTCTCAAACTTCAGGTTAAAACCAAAATATAATACAGTATTCAAAACTTTTTACTACAAGGTGAAAAACATGGCATAATTGAGCAGGGACGGGGCCTGCGACCAGCAAATCATTTTGAGTGTAGTAGCACATGAGTTTGGCAAAGTCAACTATAGCATCATGTTGTCATGATCTGTTGAACATGAAGTGAATGGCAACTAATCCTGCAGTGAAATAGCTGCATCTTTACAACAAAAAACCCTCTGAGGTTTAATGGTATTTTGGGCCGTCTTGCCTGGTTTTTATTTTTGCTTTAATGCAAATAAAAAATCACCTTTATAATCAAGTGTTGTTTTTGATTTTTCTGAAAAAATGTATCAAATGCATGTTGTATTGGTGTAATATGACTGTAATAAATATAATAGAACCAGAAAACAAAAAACGGTTTCAGCAAAATGTTATTAGGGGTCCTATAGTGATAAGGTAGAATATAAAGGTAGTACCTAAGGTTGAATTGTCTATTTTCACACAAAAAAATGTGAAAAAGTTTAAGTGTTAATTTTACATTGCTTTCCTTTGACATGGATTTTCCAGACTTTTTCAACTCAATGTTGCACAGCTCTCAGAAGGTGTTTGAAGATCAGGGCAGGCTCATTTGAAAGCTATAGTTTTCAAAAACAAAAACTGTATGTCTCTATCTCTTTTCAATGTAAAGCTATTAGCAAAAGTCAATAACATCAGACGTTTACTAGCTCGTGACCGTTTTTAAAGCAATGGTATACAGCCCCCAAACCTATAAAAACAATAAGTCTTTATCACTCTCAGTTACAATGCTATGAGCAAAAGTCTGTCGGGTTCAAAGTTTTAATTAAGGTTCAGGTATCAAATAAATGAGAAAAATGAGGATACAGCGCTGTATTATTAATTTGAGTCTATTAATCTGTCGTATACAAAGAAAGTATAACTTTAACAACTTATGGGATTTGCCATTTTTAAAGTAAATATGCACCCATATTGGTCTCACACCGGAGCCCTTCCTCCAGGCCAGGGGAAGACCTGACCACACCAAAACACGCAATCTTGTAGGATGGACACAAGGAAAGAGAGTCTGACCTGCTATATTGGTAATGGGTTGTACAACACAAATACATTCATATGGCAATGGCTGTACAACAATAACACTCTTTTAATTAGTGAACTATTTGTTACCCATTAATTATGTTTTAGAACCAAACATGCTATTGACATGCACCCTGACCCATACAAGAAGTGTGAGTCTCCATATAAATTTTGCTTAATATTCTTTCTAATAAGTGGTCTGACAAATTGCAACGTTAAATTCACCTATCTGTAATTCAGAACATGATTGACGCTGTTCAATACTGTATGAGAAGTGGATGGAGAACTGTAGACGCCTGACACAGAGCTGCATTAAACAGAACCTAAAGTAGCCTACAGAACAATCTACAGCCTGACACACAGCACAGACTCTTAAAACTATAATATTTTAACACTGCACACAATATATGCAAGATGAGCACAATCGTGGAATGAATCTTTTCCGTTTCCAAAAGCCCTTTTTTGTTTTGACCGTACACGTAAAACACTGTCCTCTTCAAACTCTGATGCTCGGTTTCACCTCTGCTGTGATATTTCAGTGTAAACTAAATCAGATTCTTATGCTGCAAATCATATCTGTCTAAAGAAACAACCCTCAGTTCTGTTTATTCCCATTAATTCATATATTCCCATTAATTCCCATGGAAAATTTCCAAAGTACAAAATTCCTGGAATTTTGCAACCCTATTCCAAAAGGTAGCCCAAGTAGCTCTTCAGACTTTTCTTATAGCTTTCATGCCAAAGGATTTCTACATTTCTACACGCACTTGATAAGACACTTTCTGTAAGTATTTTCTGTTTGATTTGAGCATTTTTAACCAATTAGGTAAATACTAACATTCAAGTCAGCGTCTTTACTTTTGTTGAAATATCTTGGCTATTCTCCTCCTAAACTGTATTTGTTACAGTGTTTTCAAAGCATACATAGCTGATGGTTTTGTTATATGAAAGTAACTTACTGGGTAATAAAGGTTGGAGACCGCCCTGTCTTATAGCTAGTCTTTATATACCAACAGCCTCTCTAACTATTTAGTGTGATTCCACACTGCCCTCATGTGGCAAAGTGGGAAAACAAGTTAAAGAAAGAACATTTGAGGGCCAGCCTTTTCAAAACTTTACTCTTTTTCCCCCAATAACACAACCAATTCATTTTTCATTTATTTATTTAATTAAGAATCCAGCTATAACCTTTTTCTTCCAAAAGCACACTTAGAAGTTACAAAATGTGTTCCTTCCTTAATTATCTGCAAAAAAAAAGCTCAACATTTTAGAATAATGTAATCTTGATTGCCATGAACAGAAGACATTTTACTCTGGAAACTGTTTTGTTCTGTGGTTCTCTCCGAGGTTTCTCTTTTCTCTCCTGGGTTGTTGAGTTTTTCCTTGCCGTGCTGGAGTGTCTAAGTACGGGGGACACCCACGCAGCTCGTCACAACCTGCCGCTGACACTTAGTAGGACTTTATGTTTGCCCGGTTACTTAATTCGCCGGAACTTTACATGGTCTTATTTACGGTTCTGTTTTATTTCCTCAATGCAGCCCTGTGAGGCAACTCCTGCTGTGATATTGGGCTGTAAATCCCAACCACCCATCTTTTCAACCCTAAGCTACAGTGGGGGAAAAAGTATTTAGTCAGCCAACAATTGTGCAAGTTCTCCCACTTAAAAAGATGAGAGAGGCCTGTAATTTTCATCATAGGTAAACCTCAACTATGAGAGACAAAATGAGGGGGGAAATCCAGAAAATCACATTGTCTGATTTTAATGAATTCATTTGCAAATTATGGTGGAAAATAAGTATTTGGTCAATAACAAACAAGCAAGATTTCTGGCTCTCACAGACCTGTAACTTCTTCTTTAAGAGGCTCCTCTGTCCTCCACTCATTACCTGTATTAATGGCCCCTGTTTGAACTTGTTATCAGTATAAAAGACATCTGTCCACAACCTCAAACAGTCACACTCCAAACTCCACTATGGTCAAGACCAAAGAGCTGTCCAAAGACACCAGAAACAAAATGGTAGACCTGCACCAGGCTGGGAGGACTGAATCTGGTAAGCAGCAATTGGTAAGCAGCTTGGTGTAAAGAAATCAACTGTGGAAGCAATTATTAGAAAATGGAAGACATACAAGACCAGTGATCATCTCCCTCGATCTGGGGCTCCACGCAAGATCTCACCCCGTGGGGTCAAAATGATCACAAGAACGGTGAGCAAAAATCCCAGAACCACACGGGGGACCTAGTGAATGACCTGCAGAGAGCTGGGACCAAAGTAACAAAGGCCACCGTCAGTAACACACTACGCCGCCAGGGACTCAATTCCTGCAGTGCCAGACGTGTCCCCCTGCTTAAGCCAGTACATGTCCGGGCCCGTCTGAAGTTTGCTAGAGAGCATCTGGATGATCCAGAAGAGGACTGGGAGAATGTCATATGGTCAGATGAAACCAAAATGGAACTTTTGGTAAAACTCAACTCGACGTATTTGGAAGAGAAAGAATGCTGAGTTGGATCCAAAGAACACCATACCTACTGTGAAGCATGGGGGTGGAAACATCATGGTTTGGGGCTGTTTTTCTGCAAAGGGACCAGGACGACTGATCCATGTAAATTTCAAGGTCCTGGAGTGGCCTAGCCAGTCTCCAGATCTCAACCCCATAGAAAATCTTTGGAGGGAGTTGAAAGTCCGTGTTGCCCGGCACCTGTACCAAAGCATCACTGCTCTAGAGATCTGCATGGAGGAATGGGCCAAAATACCAGCAACAGTGTGTGAAAACCTTGTGAAGACTTACAGAAAACGTTTGACCTCTGTCATTGCCAACAAAGGGTTGTTATTGACCAAATACTTATTTTCCACCATAATTTGCAAATAAATTCATTAAAAAAATAAGACAATTGTTGGCTGACTAAATACTTTTTTCCCCAACTGTATCTTGGCTTAAAGGGGCTCTGTGGAGTTTAACAGTTTTGTGCTCGCAATTGCCCCCTCAGGCCAAACGCGTAACTGCAGCCTCGATGATAAGCTCGTGCATGAGGGCCCAGGCTTTACGAGCACCAGAAATAACAGTCCCGTCCTGGTCAATTTACAAATTTGCAGGCGTGACTTCAACTGAGGTAAGAAACGTTACTGTTTTGTAAGATATTTAGACCAAATCAGTTTGCGTGAATGTTTTCCAAGATAAATACTTGAGCAAATGCAGCAAAGTGAATGAGTGAAGAAGCCAAGTAATACATATAAACGAATAATTGACGTTTGAAGGAGGAAAAAATAAATACTCGTATACTTTGTATGCATAAACGCAGGCCTAATTGAAATAATAAAATAATTCCACCGGTAGTAATGCTACTAGGAAAAGCCAAAATCGTTTCTTCAATTCCCTGGGCCCAAAGTTAGCGTAGCTAACTCGTAAACTATATTGTAAACGGCACATGTCCACTTTTTGTAGTCGTTTCACTGCTTATAAATCCGTGAACAGTCAGGCTTATTTTGCGGCCAAGAAAAGCTAACATTAGCGACATTATTGTTGCCATTGTAAATACAGCACCATTACCACTGTTACTACTCAAATGTTTTGTAGGTACAGCACAATTACTGTTATTACTGACACTACTAGTCTGCTACTAATACTACACAACTTCTCTGTAGGTATAAAACTATTAGATCAACTATTTTGGCAACTTCCAAATATGATTATTTTATGGCGTGTTTCATTGAAGTTTGTACAACATGCGCGGACAGTTGGACACCGTTGTTTTGAAAGCATCAACTACACTTTTCTCCCACGTATTTAGTCATAATTTCTTACCTTTCAAGCAAAAATAAGCTGCGGGTCTTTTGAGAGATTCTCTCAACATTTTCCGATGTTGAGGCTACTCTGGTTCTTTGCCTTCGACCGATCAGACTCGACTTTCGCCTTTTTTGTCACACTTGAATAAACTCTTCGTTTCTTTTCGTTATTTGGGGTCTGGGCTGGAGTTTTGATGGTGCTTGAAGCCGGTCTCCTCTTATTCTCCGCTAAATCCATCCCTCCGAAGTTACCACTCGCGCTGCAGCGTCAGTATAGAGGAGATACAGCTAACGCTACAGCTGAGCGTGAACGCGCATTACGCATTACGCTGTTTGCTTGTTCGACCCGAGCATAAACTATTTAAGTGACTTTACAGACATATAGAGGCAATTGCGGTGAAAAGGCCAGGGCTCATTCTACTCACCAGGGCATTGCTGGAACATGTATGAGAAAGAAATTTTAAATTTGTATACATTTATTTGTGGTTAAACTTATGTATAGTCCCTTTAATTGTGCT
This sequence comes from Neogobius melanostomus, assembly GCA_007210695.1. Classification (NCBI taxonomy): domain Eukaryota; kingdom Metazoa; phylum Chordata; class Actinopteri; order Gobiiformes; family Gobiidae; genus Neogobius; species Neogobius melanostomus. Next base: position 910,947 of record VHKM01000232.1, on the reverse strand, counting down.
CCAAAGTTATAGGAGGGGAGACCGGGTATGGTTGTAACATGGGGAGAGTTGTAACACCACCAATTCCACCATTGAGGGGTAAGATAGGAGTCAAGTGAACATATCAGTGTTTACCCACTTCCTCCCTGATCCCACATGGTGGTTGTCAAGGTTGTAAACAGCTGCATGCACAATGTATAAAGAAAAACTATACTATACTATTGCACATAAAACCATATGACTTACATTAGATTAAATTGTAGTTTCTCAGGCAAAATGTGATGCAAAACCATTATGCTTATAGCTCGCTGAACAATGGCTGACAGGGTTGGGGTGGGTTGTAACACAATGATCCCCTATATACAACTAATAACACTTACTTTTATTTTAATACTTTTACAGAATGCAGTGGAAAAGAAAGACTGACAGACGTGTGCCTGTTTAAAAAAAGCATCTGAGGTGGTCAGAAAGAAGGGCAAGTGATCAGTGTAGGTTACTGAAGCATCAACACAGTTTTCTCTGAGGTGCAGGAGGAAGTGTTGGCTGATTATTTGACTCAAACAGCAGACCTGTAATATGGACTGACTGCACCTGAGGTAAGCAGGTTAGAGAGAGACATTGTTCCGCATTGTTCTTTTATTTAAATAAACCTCTTTTTGAAGCATATCACATGGCGTGGCCTCTGTTTTTGTTTAACTGTAACAACTTACAACTTATTCAGGATCATGATAAAATGTCTTCAAAGGCATAAATAATTCCCAGTCCTGCGGTCAGTTTATAAAATTCAGTCTTGTTCAATATGATCTTATAGTAGTTGTTATTTTAGGTCATTATTAGCCTTCTTGAAATACATTTAAAAAAAACATGAGTAATAAAAGTCTAATGCACGGCTCCTCCTTGTTTAATCCTTAGCCTACATAATGTCCGTATTTCCAGCCAGACATAGGCTATGAGTAAGATGTTTCAGCTGTCAAAAAAGTAATCAATAGTTTTAATTGATAAAATAATTACTCAATTAGTTTAAAATTAATCAAATTACAGAGTAGAGTAATATCCAACTTCTACAGAGAGACTATAGAGAGCATCCTGACCAGTTCCATCACTGTGTGGCACGGCGCCAGCAACTCCTGCCACAGGAGCCTCGAGCGCATCGTGAGAGCAGATCTGTGGAGCCCCTCTCCATTAACGACATGTCTCCACCCGTCTCACCCACAAAGCCGTCAGAATCACCAGAGACCCTACACACCCATCACGCAGTCTCTTGAAGAAGAGACTGTGTATGGATTTGCATGTTCTCTCCGTGTCTGCGTAGATTTCCTCCGGGTACTCCGGTTTCCCCTACCATTAAGCGTGTACAATAGGTTCCCCTCTAGGGGCAAGGACTCCCCTGAAAAAGAGATTCTTAATCTCAGTGGGACTATCCTGGTTAAATAAAGGCCAATAACAACAAAATGTCTAAGCCGATAAAAAGAGGTACTAATATGTAAGGCGTAATATTAGGAACACTTCGACGTCTGTGCTCCTAAGGTATTATTACACCTTACAATCTAGTAGCCCTTTTTATCCGCTTAAAAAATCGACATGTTTAATTTTGTGTAACTGGACTTGGATCGTGTAACTTTTCTAACTGTAGTTAAATAGGGAAAACGTGGAAGCTACTTTGTAGCTTGTAACTTCACCCCAGTTTGGAGCTATAGTGGGCTAGTGCCTAATCTTAATACATCTCTGATTAGATGAGAAATGTACTCAGTGGCAGAACATACCTACGAAAAAAAAGAGTGCATCTTTGCCATCTTGGCAACAGTCACCGCCATGGGGGATGCGCTTCTCGGCAGCCAGTCTGGTGGGTTTAGCAGGGCAGCATTAAAGTAAATTTCTTTGAAATATATAATCGCATAGTCTACTACAGCATGTTATAGCCAGCTAAAGCTGTATGTTTATTGTAGTCGATTAATTTAGGCCCATTTATGTATTTTAAAGTCAAATACATTAAAAAGAAGAAAAAAAAGCAGTGACGTCTTGATCGACTTTATTTTGAAGAATTATCCCGGATGCGTGTGGTACGTGGTAGACTCACAACGACGGCGCATCCGCCGCCGAGCACAATCCCCTCACACTAAGGAGGAGCTGGAGTATCGACTTGCCGTGAACAGCGCGGTTGCGATTAATTTTTACCTGTCTGCGACAAACTGGGACAGAAAATCCCACCATGCCTTCCAATCAAACCCTTCAAGGTAAATTGCATTAAAAAATGTGTTGATTTTTCGCGCTTCTGTCACAGCTCACGGTAGCCTCAGCTTGGCTGGTACAATAGAGCATCATCTCTAGGCCGGGGCCGAATAAGACCGCCTAAGAGCTAAGCCAATAAAAGTACACTCACATGGCTGTCTATTTACAGGCGGAAAAGCATTCGGGCATCTTAAAGACCAGCAAAAGCAAAAACTGGAGGAGATAAACCAGGTAAGAGCCTTTGCATGATGTCTAAGAGCACGTCCTCATGGGAATGTGGGTGAAATTAGGGCACATACACTTCACTTGGCACTGGCCCTGTTTCCAAGCGTGCGTCTGTGCGTTTCGAGCCAACTTGGTTTATCCCTCAGATCCTTGTCGCTTCTGTCACGGCTTCTTCTTCTTTTTTTTTTTTTATCTGAGTGACCTTCTGTTCTATGGCACTTGTTGCATGATGGGACGCTGCAGAGGTGGATAGAGTAGCCAAAATGTTTGCTGTTACTTTACAAATGTTTCACTCAAGTAGAAGTTAAAAGTAGTGAGTAAAAAAAATACTTTGAGAAAATGTTACCTGAGTGAGTATAACTGTGCATAAAAGTTTGATGTATATTCCAGTAGTGACATAAAATATGAACCAATTAGAAACTACATGAAATAATGTGAAAAATGCTATATTTGAAAAGAATATACCAAACAATAAATTATGAAGTATTATGTTAACAACACAAAACATATCATATTTGTCCAAATGGATTTGTCACGTAAAGATTTACTGACAGTGGAACGAGTAACTTTTTACCTTCGTTACCCCAAGAACACATACTTCATTATAATATTACTCAAGTAAAAGTAAGAAGTACTGTATAAAACTACTCTTAAGAAGTACAGTTATTGACGTATATGAACTTGAGTAAATGTAACTGAGTTTTAACACGCCTCTGGAGGTTTGACCCTCCATGAACCCTGTCCCTGGATGTAACCAAGCATGTGTTGTCCTGTTATCAGTCGGGCTAGTTTTTGAGGCTGGATAAAGCCCGTTTGTGACAAAGGGATATGGTGGAGGGCGTACAACAAAGCGAAGAAGAGGAAGACTTGGGGCTGGGCGATATATCGATATTTAAGATATATCGATATATTTTTAAAAGAGATATGGAATTAGACTATATCGCATATATCGATATAGGTCAAATTTGCGCTGTAATACTTGGTTCAGGCAAGCCGCTGATCGGAGCTCTCTGCACTGCTCCCAGCGCCGCGGCCCCGCCCCTCCTCAGGCACTCTTCAACAAATATGGAGAAAGCAACAACGTCTGAAGCGTGCGGAGGAGAGCCCCGTGGTTGGTAAAAGAAAACCAGTGGCTCAATCATTTGGAGATGGTTCGGATACAAATGATCAGATAGCAACAAAACCACGCTATATGTAGGGAGGCACGCGATTGTGGCCCATGCAGCTGATGGCCACCGCCCATAGTGAATGTAGCGGTGAGATATGGTGTGCTTTTGTTTACTTCTCAGTCTAGTTAAGGTTTGCGGTAGATCGTGGATGTACTGTGAAAATATCAGCGTTTGTAATGCTGCCACCGCGAAGGACTATTGCTTTTTCCCCGTTAGCAGCACGTTAGCGGCAGCGCTAATCCATCCATTCCCTCACAGGTATCAACCCGCTCTGATGCACTGATCATAAACTCCCTCAACTCCGGATTCACACGTCTCTTTCTCCACAAACGACTCTTTACTCTTTACAAGCTGCACAGACTCACCATGCAGCTTGTAAAGAGTAAAGAGTCGTTTGTGGCTAAGTTTAGGAGGCTTATGTTTGGGATAAAGATAGGAACTTATCTCACAACCACTTATTAAAACACAATTTCAATCAATCGCAAATATCAAGAATTATTTGGGCTATATGCAAAAAATAATAATAATAATAATCAGTATAAGCTTATTGTAAATTATGTAAATTTACATGTGGACTATTTTGAATTATATTTCATATGATTATTAAGGTCTAAAAAGTAAGTAATACTTTAATAAGTCCTATTTCATTGTCTCTGCTATAGTTTAGTTATATGCAATATAAAGTTATTAACAGTAAATGGGGTAAATAAAATCGAAATCAAAATATTAAATATTAAAACTACTTGTATTTGGCTTTGACTTAACATTTAATTTCACAGCTCTCACTTTGTGGAAAAAATATCGGGATATATATCGTATATCGATATTCAGCCTAAATATATCGGGATATGACTTTTGGTCCATATCGCCCAGCCCTAGGAAGACTTAAGCATTAAGCAATATGCAAACTATGTCAATATACTAGAACTGCAATAAATATTCTTGATATTGTTGGAATGGATTTAAGCCTGTATACTGTATTTGCAAACAAAAACGGGGTCAAACCATCGAGGATAAATCAGGGCTTAATCAGATCATTACATTTTTATTTTGGGTCGATATAGTCTGAGAGACCCTTCTCAATTTTGTCAACTATTAGAAGACTGTAACGTTAGAATATAGAGTAGATAGATAATTATGAAGTGACAACTGCTGGCAGATGTCTGAAGCCTTTCTCTAGATGCAATAATCAGTGTTAAGTTTGTCGACTAAAATATTTTGTCATAATTTTAGTCAAAGTGATATTGACTAAAATTGGACTAAAACTAAATTAAAAGTTCTTCATGAGACTAAAACTATGACTAAAATGTCCAGAAATTTTCGTCGACTAAAATTAGACTATATAGAAATGAAAAGAAGAGACTAAAATCACCCAAACTTCCACTGACCGTCTGAAAGAGTCCTCTATCATTTCAATTCTCTGCCAAAGGAACAGCTCTGAAGCTCCATGAAGCAGAGGACCGTGATGAAATATTATTATAATAATCATTATAAATGCAAAGTCGACTAAATCTATCTTAATTTTAGTCGACTAAAACGAGACTAAAATTGGAAGAGGAATTCTTTTGACTAAATCTCGACTAAGATTAAATTACATTTTCGTCAAAGACCAAGACTAAAACTACATTAAAATATGTTATTAACACTGTCAATAACAGAAGGTGTTGTCAAAACTTTTTATGACATATAAAAGTCTTAATGAGTCAAATGTCCCCTGTGGGATTTTCTCAGGCCGATGCTGATTATTGGGTATTTTTGATTGGCCGATGCCGATATGCGCTGCTATTTTTTGGGCCAATATTTTTGAAAGGGAGAGGATTAGACTACCTTTAAACTAGGGCTGGGTAAAAAATCGATTTGAATTAAAATCAAGTCAAATCGATTCATATTATTTTTTAGTATGAATAATTTTGATCTTTAAAAATCTTTGTAAAAACCTCACAGATAAACCCTGAGGTAGGATGACATTCCTTGAACTATGAGGCAGTTTGGCTGAGTCAGGCAACGTCCTGACACATCCACTTGAGTTTCTGTTTTCACCTTTAATTATAATCTTCACGAACACGCAGAAGTCAACAAGCTACTGCGAAACATATACTTTCCCCTTTCTGTGAGGAGGAGATGGAAGCTACTCCCTCTGCAGATTGCTCCATTATAATTTCATTAGCGGTTCCTCTGGGCATTATTATGTTCTTTCCATTTTGCCTCCTGCGACGTGCTCCACTTAATCAGGAAACGCATTCACTAACGCTTTCACGGTTGAGATGGTGATTTTGTAAAATAAGTAGTGTGAGTAGATTTGCACATTTTTGTTTTAAAATCAAGATTAAGTTCACGTTTATTTTTAACACATCCAGGAGCGAAGACTGAAATATGAACTATTGGCCGGAGAATCACATGTATTTCAGAACATGTTAATAGACATAGAAGTCTTGGAGCCTACAGGGAGGGATATCTGCTTTTATAGATCGATATGCCCCAATGGAGACAGGATATTTTGTTGTTTGCAAAGAATATTGTACTGCCCAAGTAGTTGCAGTCTTTGCAATTTGCCAGTTGAAATTTCAATTCAGATGTGATGTACAACACAGAAATAATCTTCAGGTACTGGGTTAATGCTCCCTTTGTTTGAAGATCATGTGTTTGCATTTTCTCATTTTCTCCCCTCTATTTTTTATCCCAGGAATATTTGGAGGACCAGAAATACAGCGATGAAGAGGATCTGGCTGAAAAATTGGAAGGTTTTAAAAGTGAGTGCTTGTCTTTTTGCACTGGCGTGTATCTTTTGTCTTACGGTATTTGGAGAGTAAAACCTAAAGTATTTTGTTTTCTTCTGTGGTCCACTGGTCCTGCATGGCCTTGGAGGAATGTGCTGCTGGGCGTAACCGCAGTCTGTTGTTACAGTATTTTTTTTTTGTCTAAACCTTTTTCCCCATTGGGATAAGAACTGTTCTTTTTGGACAGAGCAAATCAAGTAAAAGCACAGTTCTCCTGTTTCCTTGTAGCACGTAAACTCTCTTGCTTTCTGGTGTTTAAGGAGATATATACCTATATTTATGTTGGGGGAAAAAATGTGAGATAGCAGGGAAAATGGAACTAAACTAAACAAGTCTCAAAGGAGGATGACTTATTCTCAGAGCCATCCTCTGCTTGTCAATAACCAGGCTCATGTTTCACTATTTCAAATGCAACTTGAAGCTTAATATTTGCATTTCCTCAATTTTAACTGAATGTTTTTAATACTTCTTCTAATACTTCTTTAATGCCCTACAAAGAATCTCCACAAGCTCAAGGGAATGTAAACATCAACCCCAGGATTTTCTATACTGTCCCACTGACCGTGGGGTGATGGGAAAATGTGTCCCGTTCTTTAGTCACAACTGTCCCATAACCAATAGCACAAGTCTGGATCATATACAGAAACACAGTCCTAACCATGTCACAAATATGAGTAAGTTTGAAAAGTCTAGGAAGTTCATTAGCAACAGCATTGTTATTTCTTTAGTTGTGTTTAGTCTAGTCATACTTACTGATATTAATAATTCATGTTTATTTCTACAGTAAAGATGAAAAGAATTAAAATCTGCACAGCTTAAAAGGAAACATTGATCGAAGTTTTAAACGGTCTAGTTAAAAGTGTTTCATGTCTGGAAGTCTGGACTCTATCTAGCACTACAAACAGGAAAGGGCTTTATCTTTGGTCTTGCAGTTAACGGTTAAGACCCTTTCCAGACAATGAAAAGAACACATTCTCTGTTCGTGAAATCACTGTCATTTAATCGCTGGCTTCTTTCTCTCAAGAGTTCAAGTCGTTTTTAAACTGATGACACCGTCGTTCCTGAGTAGAAAGGACAGAGGTCTCTGAATATCTTAAACACCTACGTTTTGCCTTGTGAAGCCATTCTCTGTGGCTGTAGAAGATGATAAACATGTTGCCCCGGGCTTCATTCCCTTAAAGAAAGTGCTGTGTCTATGTGGGGGCCCTCTCCTCAGCGTTGCGGAACAGGCTTTGCATTGTCCTGTCCTACTCCCCAGGGTCCAGATTTCAGTCTCCTCCTCTCTCTGCCTCCACAGACAGAGCGCTCATTGTGAGATTGAAATAGCCAATGTAATCGGACTAAAGTGGCCAGAGAAAAGAGGTGATGGAATTTAGGAAGACACAGGGAAACGCCCACTATCTGCAACTGCCATTTTAAAATGTGTCAATAACTGGGTTTAATGAGAACAATGGATATTGGGTTTTGGGTTGCAGAACATGGGAACATGTGAACTCTTATTTGAGTTGTCCCATATAATTATGACAGAAAGTTGTCGGTCATTGTTTCAAAAAAGGCAATTCAGCTGTGCCAAGTTCAGCTGCGCTCAGCTTTAGTTTTCACTCTGACCTACAAGAGAACACACCTGTCGCTAGCAGCTGTATGGGCTCTCCCTTTTGCCACAACAACAGCCTAAAAGGAATCACCAGTAGATAGCTTTGATAGCATGTCTGTGTGCACTTTATTTATTGACTATAGCAGGGGTTCTCAAACCTTTTGGGACTGGGGACCTCTTACCAAACAGAAGAAAAATTCAAACCAAAAGTTTGAAGTAATATATATATATATATATATATATAATATATATATATATATATATATATATATATATATATATATATACATACATACACACACACGAGCTACACTGGTTTTATACAAATATACATTACACAGGTACAGTATATCTGCACATAGACAATTTGTCAAGTTTAAGTTTACCACATTATTCTTCATTAGTTTTATATCAGTCTTATAAAACCTAACCTATAATTTATTTAGTGAACCTTTTTTTTTTTTGCACAAAGGTAATTAGCCTTTTTATTTTTTTTAGCTTAAACTGCATCAATTATCTGTTTTTTCTTTTTTACTTGCCAAATTAACACTTTTTACTAGTTTTTTTGTTGTTTTTCCCCCCGTTTTTCTGTTTACTTTTAAGAAGAAAAAAAAAGAAAAATTCCCACAAACCCCAAATATTATACTAATTCCAGTAATTCAAACTATATATGAGACCAAATTTAAGAGGGGGTTTATTGTTCAGTGATTTTTATATCAGACAATTAAAACATTTTCAGGGATTTCCAGGGAAGGTAATTGCACAATTACAACAATAAATGCTTATTTTCTACATCTTTTACATGAAACGGATCCCAACTCTTAACGAACAATTCAAAAATAAATAGATCACATTTCAAGACACATGTTCCTCTGGTGCGCAGTAGCTGGTGCGCATTGTGTTCCAATCCACCCCAATAGAAGAGAGTACGCAGCACAAACAGAGAATGCGAGATGTGTGATCCAGGCTTGAGTTGTTCCAAAATCAGTTAGTAACATTCAATCTCAATGCACAACATGTAATTTTAGAGGAACTGTACCGTTCACAAGAAGGGAATTACAACTCAATGTATCGCTCCAAGCTCAAATAAATACAAGTTCTTAGTCACATATGAAGCAAAACATCTACCTCTGGGTATACCACCAAGAAGAGTGAAAAGAAGAGAGCAATATCTATTTAGGATTTTTAGAATAACTGCACTGAAACAAATCACATAAAAAATGGAGATCAATTAACCCTATTTGCAAAAACTGGTTTGAAACTATATTTTATTTATTTTATTTTTATTTATTGGTTTATTTGGCCGGGACAGTGCATGTTAATGAACATACATGGGTCTCATGCATGTAAACACGCCACACCGGATTGTAGCCTTAGGCTAATTTCCATCCGTCGTCCCCCATTCACACTCTCAAACACACTCTCATTCATCCTGGCCTATTGTACATGTTTTTAGTGGTAGGGGAAACCGGAGTACCCGGAGGAAACCTACGCAGACACGGGGAGAACATGCAAACTCCACACAGAAAGGCCCCGTCCAGGTGGGAATCGAACCAGGGACCTTCTAGCTGTGAAGCACGAGCGCTAACCACTGTACTACTGTGCTGCCTACATGTACACACGTACATGTAGGGAGGTGAACTAATATAAATTGTACAGACTTGTAAAATGACACAAAAAGGTTTCTTAATTCACGACTACCACTGACTTACTAAATACGTATGTGCAGACTTCACAAATGCCTTTGTTTACCCTCCAGTACTAAACTAATCCGTTTGTTTTTACAGATAAATATGCAGAATTTGACCTTAATGACCAAGGAGAGATTGGTGAGTACACTTGAACAGCAACTGCAACAACACTTGCACACTGAGCCGTGTAAAGGCTCTCACCAAAAAACCTGTAATTAAACATGTGTCTATTTGGGCCACAGCGTGTGAGGGCTTAGATTTCAGGTTAGTGTAAAATGACACCCCGTCTGTAAAAAACAACAAAACAGGTGCATAGCTACTGTTGCAAGCCAAGATAATGTTATGTTATGTTCACATTTTATAACATGTAGATTGTGAAAAGTGAGTTATTTCACCTTTACACTGATTAAATAATTGTGTGATTGAGTGATGGTTTAGCTAGCCAAGATCATCTAAAATTGAAAGCAAAAGCATGTGTTGAAATGTGCCTAATTTGTAGGTTTTCCTTGAATAGCTTCTTGCTAAATTCTTGCTCATTTCCTTTCAGAGTTGATGGGTTTGAAGAGAATGATGGAGAAGCTTGGAGTGCCCAAAACGCACCTAGAGTTGAAGAAAATGATCGTTGAAGTAACAGGCGGCAGTAGCAACACAATCAACTACAGAGACTTTGTCAAGATGATGTTGGGAAAGCGCTCTGCCGTTCTCAAGCTGTAAGTGCAAACCTCACCTGTCTGTGTTGAAGGCTTTATTTGAGCCAACAATGGAGGAGACCAGCAGATGAACAGTAATGACATCACTGAAACCGCATGCTGCACTAGCATTTGAACTCCGCTGGAAAAACAACACATAAACAGTAGTGTATCTATATTCACAACAAGTCTTTACCTCTAGCTTGGGATCATGAGGTTAAGTAGCTGATTACCAGATAGTTAAGTGACTGTCACGAGGGATTAGGAAGTTTACAAACGGATGTGTCGTTAACCTTTCTTTTTTCACAATTTTAATGAATATAAACAAAACAGAAAAACATTACAGAAACAAGTTACAACAAACAAGTCACGGGGCTGAGTTTGGGTTACTTCGTGTTGTATTTTAGTTTTAGTTTCACTCCAGACGTTCCTTAAATATTTGTTAATTAGTAATGGTTTCTCGAAGTTTGTTGCACTTCATACAGTATGGGAGTAAACTTTTTACCCATCCTTGACTTGGACAAACAAGTGGTATAATTGCTTCTGCTGGTCAGCTTTACAGACCAAAGCTGGAAACGTTAGTAGACAAATCTCATAATCCTAACACCACCTCGCACCTTAACCTCTTACCCACCGCCTTAACCGAGGGCATTTTCTCCAGTTTAGTTTTACCCAAATCTAAAAGGTCACAGCCTATAGGCCAGTGTAACGCCTCATTTGAAAGTTAAGACCTACAAAACTGATCTAAATGGATCATTTGCATTGTTTCCGTGTTGTCATCGGATTTTTGCCACTTTTTCGTCGCTTTTTTGTCACTCTTTTGTTGCTTTATTTGGGGCTCATTTTATTGCGTCTTTGACCCATTTTTGTCACTTTTTCATAGATTTTTTTGGTCACTTTTTGTAATTTTTGTATTGCATTTTTGTCTGTTTTTGGGGTTTTTTTTATCGCATTTTTGCCACTTTTGTCACTTTTTCGCCGCTTTTTTGTTGCCTTTTCATTCCTTAATTTCTGCCACAATTTTGACACTTTTTCAAGAAGTTTTTAGATTTGAGTGAAGCCAAACTGGAGAAAATGTGCTCGGTTCAGAGGTTTATACAAGTCGGGTTTGATACCTGAATAACTAATATTTCCCTAGCCCTAATATACTCTGGCTGTGGCTGTATGTCTATGCTGTCTAAAAGAAAGAAAAAAACACAATCAGTCAGTAGATCTAGTAGCTCGAGAAAGCGTAACACTTGATTATATGAAGCAGTGTCAGCAGATGGAGTGAAACAAAGTGAATAGTGTTGCGTTCCTGAGGTTTTCTTTTGCGATCACTATTCACAGGCTTAGTGGAGCTTTGCAGAGGTTTCCCAAAAAAGGGCATTTAAGACGGTCGCTGTGAATAGCTCCCATCAGACCTTTCTCAGCCGCTTCACCAACCGTTTCCTTTAGGTCTTTTGACATTCTTTTACTTCATCTAACTCAAATGCACTGGATTTATTTTGGAGCAACTGCAAATAACTATTGTTTCAATTATCAGCAGACTTTGATGCACTGATATACGATTAACAAGCAACATTATCTAGAAATATACTACACATATAACTGCAGAGTTTGATGAATTGCTACAGCTGCTGTTTTGAGTCACGTGACTCAGACTCATACACTACCATCACTTACCACAATGACTTTTCTGAAATTGAAAGCACAGAAAGTGTCCCAGCTGGGGTTTGATCGCAGAACCTCACATCCTGTGCCGCTGGGAGACTCCTGTGTTCAAATAACATAAGAATAAAGAAGAACTGAGGAATCAGTAGATAATAGTATGATGGGAAACTTTAGTTGGAGTGTTTGTTATATTATCATAGCATTTCTAATAGGGACTTTTTTCGATTAATTGCGATTAATTAATTACATGCGATTAAAATATTAATCGAAATTAATCACATTTTGCTTTCCACACTTCAGTTTCCTTTTTTCCTGCAGACGCACAATTAATGGCAATATTGCACTGGTCTGTTGGACTTGGTTGAACAAAATAAACAATATTTTGTTGCTTAAGCTTATGTATTTAGTCATTATTCAATGGTACTGTATACTAAAAATCCTTATGAAAAAACTTACTTCTCACTGTTCTCAGGTCAATATTTATATGCGATTAATTTCGATTAATTAGTTACAAAGCCTCTAATTAATTAGATACATTTTTTTAATCGAGTCCCGGCCCTAATTTCTAATGATGATATTTAACTCTTCTTCAAATGATCAACTAACAAACAACAGGTTTGCAAGATGGCGCCTGTGCTCGACTCCTATATCGGCTTTTGTTGATTGTTTTTGCAATTTATGTGGTCATATCAGCCCAGTGTTTCCCACACATAGACTATTCTGTGGCGCACCGCCACAGAATCAACACCGCCCGCCACATATTGCGTTTTGTTTTTTTTATTTTTTTCCCGTTTCGTTTTTGTGTTTTATTTTTTTAAACGCTATTTAAAACCGAAAGGACGGGGCGTTCAATTAGTGATGTGTTGGTCGCGAACGATCCGGCTCATTTGAACGAGTCTTTACAGTGAACGATATGAACGGATTCGCGGAGGTGAAGTATTTTTTTATTCCTCTTTGGGGGAGGGGCGTCCCTTTAGTTGTGCATGCTTATTTTGCGAAACAAAAGTCACTGCTGGAGTGGGGCAGAGAGGAGTGTAGGATTGGCAGAGGGACAGTTTGTGAACGCACGACCGCGGGACGTGAGCGCGGCCTGCGGGGAAACGGTTTCAGAGCGCGGCGCTGGGGAAATGGCGCCCCTGAACACTCCCAGCGCCAGCTCCTAGGCCATAGGAGAGAAAAAGGCGCGCAGGGTCCGTGAGTGACGAGGCGGCTACAGGAGCCCCGTCACATCTTCCACCTGTTCGCTCAGCTCCACCCGCTCTTGGCACGACATCACCGCACACCGTCTCCTCTTCAGTCCACCCCGGACAGGCCTGTTGATTCCAACAACAACAACAACAAAAACAAAAAAAGAAAGCATAAGTGTTGTTTTGAAGACTGAGCTCTTTCTAACCTACTCTGGACACCGCCTGTTCTTTTTTCTTACCCAACGATAATGTCACGGATGCGCGTTTGGCTACGAGAGGAACAGGACTAGTCAACCTTCCTAAAGAAGAGTGCACTCGCCAGAAGTTGGAATTTCTTTCTGGGATTCAGCTACTATATCAACCAACCTGATGGATGCTTGGTGAACCTTGGCCAGAATCAAAGTGGATTAACTTTTATAACCAACACGATCCCATAACCCGATGGGAAGGCCAGACTAAGAGGTGAGTCAATCAAAACGCGTGTTAGCGTGTGTGTTAGCCATTTATGAAACTGTTGCACATGGCAACTCCATATAACTGCATTATGTGAAGTAACTTCACTTTTTGCAGCGATATTTATATTTATAATACTGCAAATGTGGAATGAGCGGAGAGAGGAGCGGAGTTAACTGAATCGAAGCGTCTTGTCTTCCGGGTAGGGAAAAACCCCCAAAAATACTTATTTCTCTCAAAAATGAGTACTCCATAGTGATAGAGGTACAATATATCATATAAATGCCTATACTTTACTTTGGAATGGCTAAAATAGCATGATACAGCTCCTTTAAAATTCTGGTGCTGACCTTCAGTGCCTTGCATGGTCAGGCTCCCTCCTACATTAGAGACTTGTTGTGTCCTTATACCCCTCTCGGAGGCTGAGGTCTCAGGATCAGAACCTGCTCATGGTCCCTCGCACTCGTTTCAAGACCAGAGGAGATCGCTCCTTCCAGGTGGTCGCGCCAACACTCTGGAACGATCTTCCACTTTCCTTACGTTTGCTTGATTCTGTTGATGCTTTTAAGAGCCAACTGAAAACCTATTTGTTTCAGAAAGCATTTTAAAATCCAGTGATAAAGGGTTGTTTCTGTGACTGTAACTGTAATTTGTATTGTATTGTATTGTATGTATTTTTGTGAAGCACTTTGTGACTTCTGTCTGTGAAAGGTGCTATATAAATAAATATTACTTACTTACTTACTTACTTACAACTAAAATGGTGTCTTCCTGAACTGAATAAGCAGAATAAATAACCCTAAAGTCTGATTGTGTTTAAACCTGTGACTAGTGTTGTCACTTTATTCAAATTTTATTCAAACTCTATTTCGATACTGTGAGGGGGGAAAAAAATCCCACTTTAAATATATATACTATATTTGCTTGTCTCTTTATCCATCTTCACAGTGTATACTTAACCTGTACTATGCAATATTACAAATATATTATAGTCAACTATTTCTAAGGTATATTTTACTGTCCCACAAATGACACTCAAATATGCTATATATGAACTACTACCGCTAACGTTTGCATGCTCAAAATGCTGAAAAAATATCTGTAGATAAAATGTATACCTGAACAAATACCTGTATAAAAGACTAATTCCAACACAATATTCATATCAGAAATACTTCCAGTGCTATTTGTATCTGGATCTGAAACAATCATGACATGACCACCAGATGGAGCCAGAGAGTTTTTAACTGTCGGCACTGTTTTTTATTTAGATTTTTTGTATCTGGTGTACTTTGACCGTAAATTCTGTAAAAATCATTCGCTTTTTCACAATATTTTAAACACCAGGTAAAACCTTTTGGCTCACTGCTACGATCCACATCAACCTGTATAAGAAGATGTACTTTGTATTGCTTGTTGTGCTCAAGTAAAATGTACCTTCTAACTTCTAACTGCTTTATGTAAATGATTCGTGCCAGCATTGTCATAGAGTGCATTATTGATCATTTGTTTATTACTTTTTATTTTTTTCAGTGTCTTGATCTTTGAGGACAAGGCAAGTGGCTCTCCTTCCAAACCATCTGGACCTCCTCCTAAGCGGGACATTGCCAGTCTGCCTTAAGCCCAGACGTCTCTTATAACAGAGGCACTGTTGGCTGCCTTGTGTGAATGAGCCTTTCTCCTTCCATTTCCTTGGGTGTTGTGCTCGTGCGGGAACAGTCTGTGAAGATTTGAACTTTGTGACACCATCATAAATGGCCCCAGTGTTGTGTATTGAAAGACACCTGGATTTACTTAATGTTTGACTGTGAATATTTTTTTACCCATAACTAAGATGTAGCAAGGGAAGTTGTGAAAATACATTTTATCGTGTTACATGGATGCATTTTAAGGGAAATGTGTCATTGTGTTTTAGTTTGATAAGTTTGATGCATTCGGATGGCATAGAACAAGTCCATCCCCAACACATTTTGCACTGTGCCCAGTTTTATTGAAAAGCTCTACTTCAGATTAGACTCAGGCGGCTCTTGAGCAATTTGAAAGAAATTGGTAGCAGCAGTAACTCCAGAATGTGTCACTGAAGACATCAACCTTGCCGATTGCTCTATATGGCTGGAGAATCAGTTCACTGTGGGACCACGAACTTCAATGTCTTTCTGATCACAATGTGGATTTCATGTTGAAATGTCAGAAGTATGATTTTTACAAGCACAAACAACCCACATGAGTTACAGATGTAAGGAAACCATTCATCTGTACAATCATTTCTCCAAGTGCCTCACATTGCAACTTGATTTGGAAATGCTAAGGCAGTGGTTCAACTTTTGACACAAAGCACCACCTAGTATTTGACCTTCCAAGTACTACCACCAAGCCTCGATCAAGATCAAATCAGGACTAAACCAGGTCTATACTAGACCTAAATTGGACTAAATGATGTCTGGTTTTAGGGCAAACTGTGTGTCAACCATATCCACACCAGAAAAACACCCAAATTAAATGCATTATTAAAGAATAATTGAAATGGTCTCAAATTAAATTGAATGAATAAAGTCATGGTACTTGTACAACCGTGAACCACTGCGTCATGGTATTAAATTGGCAAAGGTAGTTTTAGCTTTATAGCTTAGGCTTTTGAAATAATAAAATATGGCAAGTGTCTTTTGAAAATCTAGATTTGTCTTTTGAATTCTGTGCACTGTACATATTTTAAATGAGTAACGCTAATTTATCAATTGTTCTGTGTTTTTCTTTAACTATATTCCTATCACCTGTACGCCATTGTTGTTTTTAGTATTTTGCTTTGTGTTGCTGTTGTGCCTCACTTTAAAATATATATCTTAAGTTCACACTGCAATGTGAACTTGTGACATTATTTTTAACATTTCCCCATTTTGGGTTCATTGTAGTTTTACAGGAAGTTTTCAAATGTTTTTTATCTGTCATTTACATATTGTGTGCAAGCACAAAAGGAATACATTTCAGTGGTCTCATACACCTTGTGACAAACTGTTTACTCGTGCAAATTACCTTGTGTTTATTCCACATTTTGTATCGGTCTAAATATACACGTATGAATAGAATGGAAGCTTATTTGTATATCGCATCATGTCACAAGTCACCCAAAGTGCTTCTAACCACACACGACACGGTGGTGGTAAGCTAGATTGTAGAAATCATTGTAGAAAAACATTGAGCAATAGTGAACATTACATTTTTGATAATGTGCAGTATAAATTAATACATGAATGGGGAAAAAACCCTTTCACTTATAAACTGCAATATCCTCTTAGAAAACACTGCCATCTACTGGCCACATTGTTACTTGCAACTGGGGGTATCTAAATATCTTGTAAAATACGCTATTGCTGGGTTGCAGGTGACATCACAGCCTTCTAAAGGCCTATACTATTATATAGAAGAAACATTATTTCGTTTTTGAGGAAATGTTTGGTCTTGTACAGAGAGCTCATGGACCCAGTGACTGATATTAATGATCATTTTTGTAATTCATACATTTTCTTTTTAGCTACGACTTGTGAAAGTGTAATGCTGTTAATAGGTTGCGTTCACGTGACATCACAACATTCTAAAGAGCCCATAGTTTAAAACTGAGGTGGAGGGCAACTGAAAATTTCATGGCCGTAACCATAGTAACGCTCAAAATGCAGATTTATAGTCTTAAATCATTGCTAATTTCTCTGTAATTACTGGCCCAATTCACATGAAACAAAAGCTGTCACAAAGTTCAAAGTCATATCTTCCAGCACATATGAACATATGTCTAATTATTTCCTCCCAAAGGCGTCCAAAAGTGGAGACAATATTCAAAAACATGTGCTTGATGTTGGCCAGTAGAAAGGACTTTCAGCCATAAAATTCACATGTCAGGTTTGTGAATCCAATCACTATCACATGATGATCAGAGAAAACATTTGGACATTTTCTTTTTGGAAATTTCTTTCAAAAACTGTTTCTCTCCCATAGAGTTGTATTGACACCTGCCCTCCAACTGAAATAGAATTCTATAACGTGAACGCAACCTATAGGAAAAACTGGCTCCTGCCCCCCGTTGGGTCCGGTGACATCATCACATTCTAGAACCTGCAACCCAGCAATATACTGTACATATATATTTATTATTTTGTTATTGCGCACTTACGCATGCGAGAATATTCAGTTTGAATGTATTTTACCAAGCGGCTTGAGCATCTAACATGGGAGGCTATGAAAAGAAAACATGAGAGCTGATCCAGAGATACGTACGTGAAATACACTTTTTCTTTTCTTTTTTTTATTAAACATATGACACGCATAACATACAAACATACATAAATATACATACACATTCTTATACAGCCATGAACCGTGAAATATTAGTAGTTTAGTTCCCAAAGAACCTTGAACGCATCACATTACGGAGTGTACGTCTTGGCGAACCGCGGCGGCGCACTTCCTCCGTGAGGAAGAGAGCGACCGAAGTGTAGAGACCATAGACGTAGAGACACACCGCGGAGATCGGACCATCTCTGCCCAGAGCAACACAACCCCGTCGCAAGGCCACTGCGGGAAGATGGCGACGGAAAAAACGAAACACGAAGGGAGAGTCAAGATTGGACATTATATTCTTGGCGACACACTCGGAGTGGGAACATTTGGGAAGGTTAAAGGTATGGTTCCAACTGCGTGTTGCAACCGAAAGATGGTGGCTATTAGCTCATTGCTAATTTAGCACCAGTGAAAGCTAACTTGTAACGCTTTGAAGTTGTGCTAGTTGTTGTGCTAGTCATTTGTCTTCAAAGTTAAGCACAGTGAATATAATGCAATTGTTACTCAAAAGAGCTAGATGATTGCTGGGTTTAAAATAATTGTTTACAATGGGATATTTATTCTTAGCATAGAGCCTCTGCGTAAATCAGCGAGCCACAAGTAGCTTGGCATACCAGGCATCACTCCGGGAAGTAATGACCGCCCCAAAGTGTCTGAACTCTAACGGACTGGGTACAAATTAACCACATAGTTGTCCACCCACAATCGATTTCCAAAGTTATTCCAGCTCGACTTTGCTCCCTTCACATTTCAAATGTAAAGTTTAGGCCAGAGGAGCGTCATCTCAAAGGGAGAACGAAGTGTCCGCGATGCCGTCGGACGGTTCCAGGCTATTTTGCCATCACAAATGTTTGACATGGACAATATCTAGCCTAACTGATTCATTGTTTTCCTGTTTCTAAGCTTAAGTTTAGAAACGGGAAAATAATTAAGCCTAAGTTATGCGTTTCATGTTGCACGATCGAACTAAACAAAATGCCTAGTTGTGAACCTGTGGCAATAATTAAATTTCTGATTAAGTTAGGGAAAGGTTAGGTTTATTGAGCAATATATAATGGCGTGATATTTTTAATCAAGTTTGTCTAAGTTATAACCATTTTATCTCTCAAACCAATGCTAAGTGCATAAAATGAACAAAAAAACAACATGTTGAGCAAGACAAACAAAAAGTGGTATTAACCTTTGGCCACTCACTGCACGTCTTTTTACGCATTATCATAAGTAGACGGCAAAATAGCAACAAAAATAAATAAAAGTTTGTAGCCGTCGGTTGTAATAGACACTGCCAAGGGACAGACCTCAGTTGATGGCCAGGGCACAGTATGGCACATTCATAGCAGGCTATTTACTACTTATTAACTACCAGAAAAGCGTTTTTTTATTAATGCAGTGATGGACTGATGCTGCTACCTATTTTTAAACTCCAAAGCAGTCGATAAGCTCTGGAGTTATTTTTGGGCATAAGTCTGTCTTGAATTATATTTTGTATGAATTTATCTAAGCGCATCAGTTGCAAGAATCCTTTAGGTATTCACTACATAAAGCATTCGAATGGAGCTCATTTGATCAATTACTGACTCGAACAAATTATCGACCTATACTAGAGCTCCAGGACTGACGGCCTAAATGTGCTAATATTAACTAACCAATATATATCAGTCTGTCTCACTGTTTGGTTATTTGTTTGTTTGTTTTTAAGACACCAATACTTGGGCATAGTGCGCAAAGTTTTTGTTTTGCTTAAATCTCTCTGTGTTTTTTAAGTGGGCCAGCATGAACTGACCAAGCATCAAGTTGCAGTGAAGATCCTGAACAGGCAAAAGATCCGCAGTTTAGATGTCGTAGGAAAGATCCGCAGGGAGATCCAGAACCTCAAGCTTTTCAGGCATCCTCACATAATTAAACTGTAAGTCCATACTACCCTACTGACTCTTCTGTATTCCCACACATGTGTATTAATGGCATCCACAAACATCAATGTGCATATGATAGGAGAAAGAAAAACATCTTGCCAGATTACTGTCTCCGTAAACTAGCACTTCCATATCGTGCATGCACAGGAATGTAGCCAATGTTTACTTATGTACACGAGTGAGTGATAATATCTTGAACGGTGAGCAGCAGTGCAAAACACTGGGGCAGAGTCCAGGCTGAGCCTCATCTGCACAACATGTCTGGTTATAGTAATAATATGTCACAAGAAAAAGCTTAACGTTTTCACTGGTCATAGTAATACTGCTTAACTCTCAGTACTGAATTACAATAACACAGATAATGGTCTTTTTCTGGGGATTAATCAATGACCATTTCACTGCTTTGATTTGGCCTGTAAATTATTTGGATTCCAAGCTGCAGTTTGTCATTAATTTAGTTCCTTAAATAGACTGGTTTTGTTGCTGGCCAAGTGGCTGGTGCGTCTAGTTTTTGTGAAGGTTCTGTAACGTTTTACAGCATGTGTACAATTTGTTTTCATGTTATGTTTTCTGTTTTGTATAAAGGGAAATTTAGTGGGTGGATTGAGTGGTGGTGTTGGTCGCTGATTCGTTGCCTCGCTTACCATCGCTGAGTATGGAGTGAATGAACAATGCACGAAATAGTAAAGCGACGTTGATCATTTGGAAAAGCGCTATATGAGACTAAAGCATTATTATTAAATCTAACAAATCTGACAAATATGCACAAACAAATGATGCTTCTTGTCCAGTCAGTGCCATGTACTCCTCCTTTTACTAAACCGGTCTCAGGTTCTCAAAGTGCCCCCCACAAACTCATCTGCGGAGGGGCACAGGTCACATATGATCCCGTTTTGGGCACGGATTCCCTTTGGACAATGAAAATTCTCACAAGCTGCACCGTACTGCAGCTATGGGAAAAATACGTATTTCGATGATTCATTCTAGAATGGAACACAGCTGTGTATTGCCCTCCACATGCTTTGCTCCTCTCGAAAGTACTAATAGAGTTCGGGAATGTGATGTCATATCGCTAAGCATTATGGGATTAGCAGCAATTGTAAACAAATGTAGATTTTAAAAGTTAAAATACTGGAGTTATTGTTCACATTATATAGATGTATTTACCAGCAGTAACTCGGCAGCTAACGGAGTTAGCTGCCGAGTTTTTAGCTGTTTTTAGCTAATGTTAGTCTATGGAAATGTATGCTAACAGCTCCAAAGATGGCGCATCTCCATGGTAACTGGAATTTCCCGAACTCTATACACCTTGAACTTTTGCACATTTTGTCATGTTTACAACCATAAACAAAGATTTTATTCTGAATTTTTTTTACTGAAAGTTCACATACAAGTAACAGACAACTGTGAAGTGAAAGCAAAATGATACATGATTCTGTTATTTTTCAAAAAACAGAAAACCGAAAAGTGGGGCGTGCACAAGTATTCATACAGCATGAATTAATACTTTGTGGAACCCCCTATTTCTGCAGTAATAGCAGCAAATCTTTTGGGGTATGACTCTACAAGGTTTGCACATCTAGAGACTGACATTTTAGCCCATTCCTCTTTACAAAACAACTCAAGCTCTGTCAAATTAGAAGGAGAGCGTTTGTGAACAGCAGTTTTCAGGTCTTTCCACAGATTTTCAATAGGATTTAGGTCAGGACTTTGACTGGGCCATTCTAACACATAAATATGTTTGTTTTTAAACCATTCCATTGTAGATTTAGCTTTGTGTTTAGGGTCATTGTCCTGCTGGAAGGTGAATCTCCGCCCCAGCCTCAATTCTCTTGCTGACTCCAGCAGGTTTTCCTCCAAAATGTCTCTGTATTTGGCTCCATCCATCTTCCCAACTATTCTTACAATCTTCCCAGTCCCCGCTGAGGAAAAGCAGCCCCATAGCATGATGCTCCCCCCACCATATTTGACACTGGGGATGGTGCACTCAGGACGATGAGCAGTGTTAGGTTTGCTCCATACATAACGTTTTGCATTTGGACCAAAAAGTTCAATTTTTGTCTCATCTGACCAAAGCACCTTCTTCCACATGGTAGCTGTGTCCTCCATATGACTTCTAGTAAACTTCAAATGGGATTTCTTATGGCCTCCTTTCAATAATGGCTTTCTTCTTGCCACTCGTCCATGAAGGCCAGATTTGTGTAGAGTACGACTTATAGTTGTCCCATGTACAGATTCCCCCAGCTCAGCGGCAGTACGTCGCAGCTCCTCCAGAGTTATCTTGGGGCACTTGGTTGCATTTCTGACCAGTGCTCTCCTTGTTCACTCTGTTAGTTTAGGTGGACGGCCGTGTCTTGGTAAGTTCGCAGTGGTGCTATATTCTTTCCATTTCCGAATGATGGATTGAACAGTGCTCCGTGAGATGTTCAAATCATGGGAAATCTTTGTATAACTTAACGCTGCTTTAAACTTCTCCACAACTTTATCCCTGACCTCTCTGGTGTGCTCCTTGGCCTTCATGATGTTGCTTAGTGACCAATACACTCTGACCATAGCTCTGAGGCCCTCACAGAACAGCTGGAATTATACTGAGAGTAGATTACGCACAGGTGGCCTCTATGTAATGGTTAGGGCGTAAGGTGTGAACATTCTGCAGTCATTAGGAATGTTATAAAGGCAATTTAATGCGCTCAGAAAAATGCTGTATGAATACTTATGCACGCCCCACTTTTCTATGTTTTGTAAAATAACAGAATCATGTATCATTTTGCTTTCACTTCACTGTTACTTTTGTGTGAACTTTCAGTAAACAATTCAAAATAAAATCTTTATGTTTATGGTTGTAAACATGACAAAATGTGCAAAAGTTCAAGGTGTATTAGTACTTTCAAGAGGCACTGTACTACATATTGTAATATGAAGTTGTTGGCAGCACACATGACTATTGCTTATCTGAGATTACAACTCATCAGCATCCTTCATTTGTAAACTGTTCTTGTGGGGATTATTTCACTTTTTTGCTCCTCTTATGCACACAACCAGGTTTTAAAACTTATCAGTTATCCCCAACTTAACTGATGTTACTCCTCAAGATTAACTGACTTGATGCTGTACCAACATGAAGTATTTTCCTGAGATATTTGCACTGATATGGTAATGTGTGTGTCTTTTCTACAGCTACCAAGTTATAAGCACCCCCACTGATATCTTCATGGTGATGGAGTATGTGTCAGGAGGAGAGCTTTTTGACTACATTTGTAAAAATGGAAAGGTAAGGCACCACCAATTATCTTTTCTCTTAAAATGAAAAATGTTCTCCTTCCTCTTGATGCAGCTTTATCTTTGACCAAGCAGTGACTGTGAAAAATCTCTCAAACACCATAGTGGGCTCTGTGCTGTGGTGAGATGTGTGATGATGAGTCACAGAAATAATAGATCTCCTGTGTGTTGACAGTTAGATGAAAAAGAGAGCCGCCGTTTATTCCAGCAGATCATTTCTGCAGTGGATTATTGCCACAGGCACATGGTAGTGCACAGAGATCTCAAGCCTGAAAATGTTTTGCTTGATGCACATATGAATGCGAAGATTGCAGACTTTGGTGAGTATTTGGCAGCCTTATAGAATTTTATAAGTAATGTTGATTTGGTGCTCTTCACTGCAGGGATCAGCAGATAACTTTAAAAAGTTATCTGCATTTAATGAAAACACTTAATGTTTTAATTAAATGGCCATGCTACAGTAAAGAGCTTTTAACCAACTCTTTGAGTGCCTCAGTTTTGTATCTTTTCTGCACTGTTTGTAAAACACTTAATAGTAGCCATTGTGTTTTGTGGAACAGCATAAGTGACATCATTATTTATATAGGATGCAATCATTTTGTGTTTTTATTAATTGTTTTTATCTTTCTGTGAAGCACTTTGGTCTTCCTGGTGTCGTTGTAAAGTGCTATACAAATAAATGTTGATTGATTGATTGATGGATATTTGAACTTCCCAGTATTAAATGCTATGCTATACACGTATCTTGTTTTCAGGGTTGTCAAACATGATGTCAGATGGAGAATTTCTGCGAACAAGTTGCGGTTCTCCAAACTATGCGGCTCCTGAAGTCATATCAGGAAGGTATTGTTTCAAATTGTTTGTGCTTTTGATTTTTTTTACATCACTACACAGGGTTTCTATGAGGCATTCAAAAGTAATTGCAATAACTGTCCCTAAATTAATGCCTTGACGATCATTAAAATGTATTAATTTGGATTCAAACGGGCCTTGAATAAATATTTCTTGTAAAATATTGACATTGCTTGACTAATTATGCTGCAAAAGTTAATCAGAAATGGAGAAATGATGGTCCAAAATGTATTCAGACAAAATGTTTGCTAATGTTGAGGAAAAAAATATGCGCAGTTGTTTTGTTTTTTTTTTTGTTCGTGGCATTCAAAATATAGTAGTTAGTAAAGATGGGGGCCCGGTATCATAGCAGCCCCGGGGCCACGGCTGCTGGTCCACCTGGATTGATGGACTCCAGCCCTAACCATCTTATCGGTGGTGACAAGGCGCACTAATCACACGCGTTCAAATAAGAACTTTAAAAAAAAAAAGCTCTCTTCCCTGATCTGTTCATCCCCGCGACCCGCCCTGATAGCACACGATGCCAAACGATCTCCGCGCTGTGCCTCCCTCTAGCTGTGTGCACGGCGACACGGATATGCTGTAAATATTCACTCCATAAACGCATGGGAAAGAAACGCCGTGTTTAACTTTCAAAGTTAGTTCTACTCGGAACTAGAGATGCAACAATTCTCAATGTTATATCGACTCGTTCTGCCCTCTTCAATTAAACACGCAAATATGTTTGATATGAATCGACGGAAGAGTTTGGATGTGCCGCGGCCTGCTAATAGTATTTTCCTTTGCACGTTCTCGCTGAGAAGCATTACACACAGCCACCTCCAAGCAGCTGCCTGTGAGAAACTCCTTCCTGCCAGCACCCCCTCCCCCTGCGTGATCTGCGTGGAAGGCGGAGAGAGCAAAACGTGTGTATCTACTGTTGTGTTTGTAGCACGAGCTGCTGAGAGACCCATCGTGAGAGACTAAAGTTTAAGCGCGCCAGCTTTGCACAGATCAGCTGTGGCAGGATTTATTAGATTCAATTATAATGACCAGGGGAAGAAAATGGTCAATAGAAATAAAACTCTGTGCAAGCATTGCCACACAAGCGCCCTGTACCTTTCCGGAAAACACAAACCACATGAGCGGTCACCTCCTGTGTCATCACCCGGACAAGCTGCTGGTGCGCGGGAGAGAAGACAAAGTAACGCGGCCAAATCTCAGAGTATTGTCAGCGCCTTTCAGAAGAACTAAAGCTTCGTCTGTTGTGTGCTGTTGGAAGATTTGTTGTCGTGTTGCAGCCTTATTCTGTGGTTGCGAATTTTGTTACCTTACGAAAACACATTAAAAAGATTGTTCTGAGCACTTTATCTGGTAAATTCAGAAAGGAATAAGCTGATCAAATGTCAAAGTAAAGTCAATTGCTGGCATGCTGGCTATGGAGAAAGCATGCAGCTCAAGTATTGAATATTACATATGGAGTAGGTGCACATTTAAGCTTCCTTTTGCCTCAGATTATACGCTGGACCAGAGGTGGATATCTGGAGCAGCGGGGTCATCCTCTATGCCCTGCTCTGTGGCACGCTTCCCTTTGATGATGACCATGTGCCGACACTCTTTAAGAAGATCTGTGATGGGATCTTCTTTACGCCACAGTATCTGAACCCCTCTGTCATAAGTCTACTGAAACACATGCTGCAGGTTGACCCTATGAAGAGGGCCACAATCAAAGAAATCCGGTTTGTATGTTTAAAGTAGTACTTTAATTCAAATGATTTGGCCTGACATTTACATTTACCTTTCTGACAGGGAGGATGAGTGGTTCAAACAGGATTTGCCAAAGTATCTGTTCCCAGAGGATCCTTCCTATAGCAACAACATGATTGATGATGAAGCCTTAAAGGAAGTGTGTGAGAAGTTTGAGTGCACAGAGGAAGAAGTTCTTTCCTGTTTGTATAGCCGTAATCATCAGGATCCGCTTGCCGTTGCCTACCATCTTATCATTGACAATCGTCGCATAATGAACGAAGCCAAGGATTTCTATCTTGCCTCGAGCCCTCCCGACACCTTTCTGGATGATCAGCACTTTGGCGTGGTCATAAAGCCTCACCCTGAACGTGTGCCCTTTCTCGTGGCAGAGACCCCTCCAAGACCTCGACATACGCTGGACGAACTCAACCCACAAAAGTCGAAACATCAGGGGGTCAGGAGAGCGAAGTGGCATCTGGGTATCCGCAGCCAAAGCAGACCAAATGATATCATGACAGAAGTTTGCCGTGCCATGAAACAGCTGGACTATGAGTGGAAAGTGAGTAAGCGAGACCTTCACAAACAATAATTAGGTGTAAATGAGTAGTGACTCGTATTTCTTTTATTTTGAACCAGGTTGTAAATCCATTTTATTTACGTGTGAGAAGAAAGAATCCTATTACTGCGATGCAAACCAAGATGAGTCTACAGCTTTACCAGGTGGACAGCAGAACCTACCTCCTTGATTTTCGTAGCATAGATGGTAAGACAAATGTATATGTTTTATGTGTTTGCCGACTTGCAAAAAATAAACTTAAGTGTGCAGGTTTATGTTAACTGATTATGATAGATTCATGAATATCCAAGCATCAAGTTTGTATAACCGTAAAACCCAGAGTAATGTGAAGGGAGGCTGACTGTAACAGAAGGTTATACAGAAGCTTGATATGATTGTGACGTCTATATTAAAATGTGTTTTGTGGGAAATGTCTCGTCTCCTTCAGATGATATTTTGGAGACAAAATCTGGGACTGCTACCCCTCTTCGATCAGGCTCTGTGGGCAATTACCGCACCACGATAAAGAATGATGTCGACGGAGCAGAGACACCAGGCACATCTAGCACTGTGCACACCCCCAAAGTGACAGAGGGCTCTTTAGCATCATCACTGACTTCATCCACTGACTCAACAGGTGGAGACAATGCCACTTTACCTCGACCAGGAAGTCACACCATAGAGTTCTTCGAGATGTGTGCAAACCTAATTAAACTACTTGCACGATAACTTGCAAATTTATCGCTAGCCTTTTTCCTATTAGTGTCTTTACAGCAATAAGCATGCAACCATTTAATGGCTCAATTCATCCCGGCAGAGGGGTGAAGAGATTGTTCAATGGCATTGATACGGGGGTGTCCCGAGAGCTGACAGGACACAGCACTCAGAGGAATGTAACAAGTTTGTTTCAAATAAACAAGCTTAATATTAGCTTAGAAAGATTTTGCAATCAATTGGAAAAAGTCCACAAAATGATTATACACAGTGACTAATCTGTTTGCTGTACTTGTAGCTAGTGAGAACTGCTGTTCAGTACAAAAGACAACATTACGTTTTGTCTGCAGAAATGAGACACATCAGAGGTTGGGAAATTATGCGTGAGATGTATAGGATACAGAAAGCACTTTTGCACAAATTTCCTTTATTTCCTGCTGCTCTTGTTTGTCTCTGAAGATCAGAGGAGAGGTGCACTTGTGTTGGGACACTGCAGTGAGTTTTATCAAGAGTTTGCTATCAAACTCTTCCAGACATTGCAGTTGTCCCTCTATTTCTTGTATGTGACAGGGACAGTATGCTTTTTTTCTTTCCAAGCAAAGTTTTCATGATGTCCTAGATGTATAATGTTTAAGTCTGTCTCTCCCTAACATTTTTTATAAAGACATGGATATATTTATCAGTGCATTCTTTGGTTCCATTGGGGGAAAACAAAACACCTTTTTCATACATTTATATCGATTGCTGGATTATATGTAATATATCCTTTTTATTTTCTTTTTTACAGTATTTTCTTGCTATCAATCACATTGTTTTCTGAAACTTGAGTGTCTTTCCAAATAAGTATAGACTGATTTTATGATTTAAATTGTATTTTTCCCAACCATCAAAATCTTTATCGCTAGACGCATTAAATGACACGCTGATTTTGACATTCGTTTTTGTTATCTGTCTTTTCATTTATTTAAGATGGAGATATTTGCTTATCAACTGCTAGTTAAAGGTTTGCAGACTTTGCACTCAAATCTGTTTGACGTGTAAAACACAAATCTGATTGCAAGGGGCCTTATGCCATGTTTACTGTTCCATTTTGATGACAGTTCTGGCAGATGAACCACCAAGACCTGTAGAGGTGCTATATACAGTGCCTCTCGAAAGTACTAATACACCTTGAACTTTTGCACATTTTGTCATGGTTTACAACTATACACATAAAGATTTTATTTTGAATTTTTTTACTGAAAGTTCACGAAAGGTTGGGCGTGCACAAGTATTCATACAGCATGAATTAATACTTTGTGGAACCCCCTTTTGCTGCAATAACAGCAGCAAGTCTTAGTTTAGTTTATTAGTTTATTTGAGCAGTTAAAATTCTGCTCAAAAGGAGTGGGCTGAAGCAAAAGCTTATAAGCGCCCACCCCAGTCTTTTGGGGTATGACTCTACAAGGTTTCCACATCTACAGACGGACATTTTAGCTCATTCCTCTTTACAAAACAACTTAAGCTCTGTCAAATTAGGAGTGTTTTTGAACAGCAGTTTTCTTTCCACAGATTTTCTATAGGATTTAGGTCAGGACTTTGACTGGGCCATTCTAACACATTAATATGTTTGTTTCAAACCTTCCTGCTGGAAGGTGAATCTCCGCCCCAGCCTCAATTCTCTTGCTGACTCCAGCAGGTTTTACTCCAAAATGTCTCTATTTGGCTCCATCCATCTTCCCAACTATTCTTACAATCTTCCCAGTCCCCGCTGAGGAAAAGCAGCCCCATAGCATGATGCTGCCCCCCCACCCACCATATTTGACACTGGGGATGGTGCACTCAGGACGATGAGCAGTGTTAGGTTTATGCCATAACGTTTTGCCATAACGTTTATGCCATAACGTTTTGCATTTGGGCCAAAAAGTTCAATTTTTGTCTCATCTGACCAAAGCACCTTCTTCCACATGGTAGCTGTGTCCTGAAATCTTTGTATAACTTAACGCTGCTTTAAACTTCTTCACAGCTTTATCCCTGACCTCTCTGATGTGCTCCTTAGACTTCATGATGTTGTTTAGTGACCAATACACTCTGACCATAACTCTGAGGCCCTCACAGAACAGCTGGAATTATACTGAGAGTAGATTACACACAGGTGGCCTCTATTTAATGGTTAGGCAAGGTGTGAACTTTCTGCAGTCATGTTATAAAGGCAATTTAATGCACTCACAAAAATGCTGTATGAATACTTGTGCATGCCCCACTTTTCTATATATTTTTTTTTAAATAACAATCATGTATCATTTTGCTTTCACTTCACAGTTGTTACTTGTGTGTGAACATTCAGTAAAAAATTCAAAATAAAATCTTTATTTATAGTTGTAAACATGACAAAATGTGCAAAAGTTCAAGGTGTATTAGTACTTTCGAGAGGCACTATATATATATATATATATATATATATATATATATATATATATATATATATAATGTGTCATTGAGGTTTACAAAAAAATGGCCAAAGGCAATCCCTGTTTTTGCATGACTCAGAGACTGCATCAATTCATAGATTTTTTTTCTTCCCCAATTGTGTCATGTAGTTTAATTTTGAATCCACTATTGCATTGATCTGTTACTTCAATTGTTAGGAAAAAAATGTATTGCTCATTGCGGTTCCTATACAATCAACTCCTCAACTCAAACATTTCCCCATGACAGTGAAGTATTTTGGCAATTAACTTGTTTTAAATTCTTAGGTCAGATGATTAGTGTTAACCGTTATAATCTTGGCATGGTTGCTCTTTGCCTTAAATCACACTTTTGTTTATATTGTTTACTTTTTATCTCTTTGCTGAGCAGTAATATCTTCATTTGGTTCTTGTGAATTTACTTTTGAAGTAAATTCTAAAACTTTATTCTTGGGTATTTAAACCTTGAAACTACTATACGAGCATTTTGATATGGTGCAATTTGAAGCTTCAAGTCTGAGTCCTTGAGTCTGCACTACACAAAGGGTGTTATGATTGTTTAATACAATAGAATATAAGTTTATAAGATTGAGCAATTGCTAAAGGGACCTTACATGATTGACCAGTGTACATTTTAAGTGAAAGTGTTGATATAATTTGTATTCGCAACTGCCTAATAAACTGCTGAACTACACATCAGTGACTCGTTTCCTAACAATTTACAACTCAAGAATAATCTAGAATAAATCAGAATGACGAGCCGAGGTAAACCATGAGGATGTGGAAAAATGGTTTCATTTCATATAGCGCTTAATTTAGGCACTCAAAGCTGTTCTACAGGGAGCCACTCACCCGTTCACAACGCACACATGTACTGGAGGTATGGTGGGTAAAGTGTCTTGCCCAAGGACACAACAACAGTGTGCATCTTCAGGAGGCGGGATTCAAACCCTCAATCTTCCAATCATGAGACGACTCACTCTACCATGTGAGCCACTGTCGACACTTTTTGTATTAAACGTCAGTGCAAACTCATACACATGTATGTTCATGGTCAAGCAAAATCCTCATACACATAGATACAACATGCTCATGTTCAAGTATTATACAATCAGTAAATAAAAAACAACACAGGGGTCTGAATAATTCACAACAATTAGATATTTCTCAAAAAGGTTGACGGATTTAGTTTTTTTTATTATTATTATTTGCATTCATTTCAAATCTTATTATTTAAAGCAGAACTAAGTAACTCATGCGCCACTGCCGGTGTGTGGTAGCATGTTGCGGGTTTTTACACATTGTCCGTGAGAGTAAATACTACGCTGACAGAAAAGGAATATTGTACATCCAATTACACAATGATTATAATTGTATTCCGCGTCTGGGTCGTAGTGGTTTCCTGGCCAGAGACACCTTTATTAGGGTAAACAAGTTACTTATTCTTTAACGTGGAACTCAGTGAACGCTTAATGATCTGTCTCTTTAAGATATGGTGAAAACACTCCTATCACTTCCGGGGTCATGTTGAGTTAGGAAGGCCAGCTGTCGTGCTGTTTACAACATGACATTATAGAGTTTTGCGGGTATGCGTCTTTTAATGAAGCCTGAATTATACTGCGCTGTTGGCTGAGCTCTAAACTTCACCAACTCGCCTCTTCAAGTTCTCAGCCGATGCTCCGACAGTCTGCAATAGCCAGACGACTGTGGTGCGCACATCCAACTCTGCTCTAAGTCCTTGTATTTGCACACGGTTTCATGCATGATGGCCTCTTTCGGGTGGAAGCGGAAAGCTGGGGAGAAGGTGTCTAAAGCAGCGCTCCAACAGTTTGATGACGAGGACGCCAAGAAGCAGCAGCAGCAGGAAGAGGTGGACTGGCTGCACGCGATAAAGCGGCGGAGGGAGATTTTGCTGGAGGACTGCGCCGCCAAGAGCCAGAGACTGAAGGATGAGGGTTCTCTGCTCGCTGAAGAGGGGAGGTAAATCTGTTATCTTTGTGGAAGAAAAGATCCAAAGGCGTGTCTTATCCTTTACCGCTGAAGCTGGTCGGGAATTTAAAAATCTAATCTAATCTAAAAGGTTGTCCAGAAGAGGGCGCCAAAACACAATTCAAACAGCTGTCCTACCTAAAAGTTTCCGGAAAATTGGCATTGTACTGTACGCTCTCATTTGAAAGCTAAGACTTTCAAAACACATCTTGGCTTCTTCCTCGTTAGGCTTGCCACATTTTCGTCCACTTTGATTGCGTTTTCATCACGTATTTGACATATTTTGGTCACGTGTGTGTGGCTTGATCACAGTTACGTTACACAAAAAAGACTAAATGACAAAAACTGTTCATTATGTACATTAATGAAATCAGTGAAGTCCTCAAAAAATTACAATGCATCCTATTTGCTGATGATATAAGTCTGTGCTATTCGGGAAAAGATCTTGATCTGCTTTTGAATACGGTAGGAACTGAACTTAAGATACTAAAAAAATGGTTTGATGTAAATAAACGTTTCTATAAATATGCATAAAACTAAATATATTGTATTTGGAAACAAGGAAGTAAACAAGCCATGTCGAATCAAAATTGGGGAGGTAGAAATTGAAAGGGTGTATGTAACAAAGTTTTTGGGAATGAATATTGATGATAAGTTAAATTGGAAAGTTCACATAAATACACTAAAGACTAAAATTTCTAAACTTATTGCCATACTGTGTAAAATAAAAACCTGTGTGAATCAAAACGCATTATATATACTGTACAATTCCCTCATCCTTCCATACATTAGCTATTGTGTGGAAATATGGGGGAATACCTATAAAACTAATATACAACCCATCTTCTTATTACAAAAGAAAGCAATTAGAGTGATCAGCCATGCAGAATACCTTGCTCCAACAAATCCACTTTTTATTAGACTACATATCTTAAAATTGCATGATCTTGTTGATGTTTACACAGCAGTTGTGATGTACAAGGCTTACAATCTCATGCTTCCTCACTGTTTACAAGAGATGTTTTAAACTAGAGAATCTAGATACAGCCTCAGAGGAACTGATCTGCTACAAAAACCCATGGCGAAGAGTAATACTAAGAGGAGGTGTTTATCAGTCAAAGGAGTTGATCTATGGAACGGTCTACCTATTCAACTTAAGTGCTCCAAAACTATTTATGCATTTAAGAAAATATATAAGTTAAACATTATGGAGAAGTATAGAACACTTGAATGAAGATCATTAGAAAAGAAGTTGATCGAGGATGCATAATATAATTTTGATTGTTGAAGTTTAAGTTTTGTGCTTGCGTGTTACCATCGTTGGTATAAGAGAAACTGTATAATGTGTCATCTTTGGATATAATGTCTCAGTTGTAAAAGGGGTTAGGCAAAATAAGTCTTGACTTCAGCCTAAACCCCTTTCGGTCAGGCATCATCTAGCACTTAAATTCTGAATGTTAACATTTTTTTCTTATTGTATAATGTATAAGATCTTTGAAAATCATGTGGCCTAAGATCTTAATGTTCATAATGACCGAAGAAAAATAAACTACTACTACTACTACTACTACTACTACTACTACTACTACTACTACTACTACTACTACTACTACTACTACTACTACTACTACTACTACAAAAACATGACAAAAAACCCCCGCAACAAAACAACTAAAACATGATAACACAATCACGGAAGAAGCTTAAATGAGTGTTGAAAGCCTTAATTAGCTTTCAAATGAGGCTTTACACTGGCCTATAGGCGGTAAGCTTCAGTCGAGAAGCTTCTAGATTTCGGTAAAACTGGAGAAAATGTGCACGGTTAAGGTAGGGGTTAAGTAATCAGTAATTTCATTAGTTTCAATATTGTGGATGTCCAATGGCGATATTGTGAGGCATTTTATTTTTAATGATGATACAAGGATGCGTCTTGCTGTCAGCGAGTGTTTATACTTACGTAGGCCAATCCTGAAACAATGGATAATTGGTGTTGAGATGTAATATAAATGTAGGCAATAGCATGTTACGCAAAAGAGTTGGTTTCTAAAGGCCAAAATTGATGTCTCCTGCAGATGATCAGTTGTGGCCCTTATTCATCTCTGAAAAAATGGTTTTGCAAAGGAAATGATGCCTTGATGCTTCATAATGCCCACTTTGAGGTGTGAACAGTCCGCCCAGCTCGCTGGAGAAATTAGACCGGAATCGAATAACGAGCACATTTGGAGTAGACATGATGACTGTCTGCTTTAATGTGATTCACTCCTGTTTCAAATTCTTCACAGTTTAAATAATCCTCATGTAACAAGCAAGAGATTCTATGGATGGGTCTGCTTTATACTGGTACATAAAAAAAACAGTTATTTATCATATCACATTTGTTTTTCTTTTGTTGTGTTTTTTTCTGGCTTTGTGCCTGTATTGTGTGGCTCGAAATAAAAAATCAATCAATCAATCAATTGTGTGGCTCCAGATTATGTAATACAAGCAATTTTGCTCTAGAAGAAATAAGTACAAAATCTTAAACCATTCACACATTTTCTATACCTTCAGTACCTTCACTGATGGAAGGTGTTTCTTTGGTTGTAACAAGCCTTCTGATTGGTGGACAATACCAGTGACCCCCTCAAATGAGACGGCACATTTCATGATGCATTCTATTAATACATTCAATTAAGATTATGTCTCAGGAGGTTGTGGTGTTAGGAGAGCAGATAAATCACAATTTGGCTCAAAACTGAGGGAGGATATTATGTTAAAATGCTGACAATATTGCTCAACTTCCTACTTTGGTATTTTTCTTGCAACATAGCGTGGTTTATAAACGGTCACTGTCTTAAGTAAATAAATTGGGAAAACGGTTGTGTGTATCTGAGGCAGTGAGGTGCATGTTCCATTGGACATACCTACTGTTTTGTTTTGTTTTTTGTTTTTTTCACCTTAACTCAAACCTAAAATATAAATACAAAGCCATGTTTGACCAGATAGAATGGTACATTGTGAGGAGTAAACCCTCGGCAATAAAAAATAAGCCTGAAGATTGATATGCTGTGCACCTTTTAAATGCCTTTTATGATTTCCTAAAGAAAAAAACTATCAAGAAAAAATCACTTAAAAGTCACTTATTTGTTTGTTTTTCAGGCACTGGGAGGCCATTAAGAAGTGGGACGATGCAATACAGCTGACTCCTGAAAATGCATCATTATATGAGATGAAGTCCCAGGTATATTTTTTTCCTTTTATAACACTGAAATAGATTTTTAACAATAGTGGTCTTGGTCAGGCAATAAAGTTAAAGGCCAGATGCATTATTATGCAATCAATGATTTGCAAAAGTACATCTTGTGCAACTCACCTGTCTCACATGTCTCAGTGTTTCCCACACATAGACTATTCTGTGGCGCACCACCACAGAATCAACACCTCCCGCCACATACTGCGTTTCGTATTTCGTATTTTTTCGTATTTCGTATTTTTTTTTTTTTCAAACGCTATTTAAAACACGCATCGTATAGAACCGCTGCAGCGGTCAATTTGACTGCGGGGAGGGGGGTTTAAAATGCGGCGGCTATTCCTCCGTCCCACTCACGCCACACATGGCCTTCAAACCTGTGGGAAACACTGTGTCTATTTGATCAATTTGACTGAACATAATAAATGAGTGATTACCAATGATGAGTTTCAGTGTTTATGAGCAGAGCACTGAACCCCTGCAGTGTAAGGTGAAGCCACCTGTAGCACAGTTGCTTAATCTACTATTGTCACTTGTTACTGTTCAGTGTTGGTAGTTCTGCGCACATGTCAGTGATCAGTTTTCAGTGCACACTTATAATTTGCTACTGGTCCACTTCGTCATGCTAGCTAGAGTCATCCCACCCACCTACTTTTTCAAGACAGGCATCCGTATAACGCAGACTAATGAATGTATTACTACTAATGCAATGAAATATATTCTTAGTGGCCAAAGTAGTCTGATTACGTACAGAACTTTAGACCTAATATGATCATGTCCATTAGAAGACATTTGAGAAGGATGTCGTTAGAAGAGCATGCCTAGGGAGGTTCTTCAGGGAGCAAACATTTGTAGTTTTACTCAATCTCAGCTCTAACGAGATTCACAATATGAAGTATCTCTTTTATTGATTACTCTGGATTTTGTCATGATACTATTACAGGTCCAGATGACACCATTAGTCTGTCATTGACTGTGTATTTCCTCACATCGCTTTGTTAATATGATCAGTTTCTATATGACACGCTCGGTTTTTCTCGGTCTGTGTTTGTTCTAAGGCCTTCACCACATCCTGGCTGTGTAGCTTGTCTCAACTCTATTGACCTTTGTGTGACTCCAAGTCAAGTAAAAACTCACAAGACTGGACTGTGCTGGTTTAGATTGGTCTTGTTGTATATTGTGTGTTTAATTGTATTAATGCAGTTATTTAAATCTTATTTTGTATCAGTTAACCTCTTACCCTCCGCTTTAACCAAGCGCCTTTTCTCAAGTTCGGTTTTACCCAAATCTAAAAGCTTCTCGACTGGAGCTTACAGCTTATAGGCCAGAGTGACCCCTCATTTGAAAGCTAAGACCTACAAAATTGACCGTAACTTTTTTGTCACCACGGTTTTGTCTCTTTTTGTCATGTTTTCATAGTTTTTATTTCCTATTTTTGTCGTGTTTTTGTTGCATTTTCAACGCTTTGTTCTGTGCTTTTTTTTACGCTTTTTTGTTGTGTTTTCGTCACTTTTTCATCACATTTTTGTCGCTGTTTTGTGGCTATTTTTTAACGCTTTTTCATCACTCTTTAGCTGTGTTTTTTATTGTGTTATTGTTGCTTACTGGTAAGTTGTGTCGCTCTTTTGTCACTTTTTTGTCGCTTTTTTCAAGAAGCTTTTAAATTTGGGTAAAGCCAAACTGGAGAAAATGTTCTTGGTTAAGGTGGGGGTTAAGAAGTTAAGAGAAGTCACCAAAAGCCATGTTTCTACAAGCAGGTTTAAACTGCGCCGCAGTTTGCAAACTATGGAGATTGGCAAAATAAAAATACAATGACCATAAGAGCCATAACCTGTGAAAATCTCTCTCTCTCTCTAAAGGTCAAACAAACAAACAAATAAATAAAATTGGGAAAGTGTTATCATTCTCCTCAGGTCATGACTTCTGATTGGTTGACTTGTTGTATTACTGCATTGCATCATGATTCCTAAAGAATTATTAAAGAAATTTAGCAAGACCTTTATGGGATTTAGGAGAATCGCTAATCTTTCGTACCTAAGAAAGAAATGTTCCAGGTATGGCACCTGTGAAAACAAGAAGCAAGTCATTAAATGCAGACAAATTAATGCTATAGTGACTTCAGGAACGATATCTCTCTGTCACTGTCTGTCTCTCTCTCTCATATATTCTGTCTTTCGTTCTTTTATTTATTGATTTTGATTGCTGTTGTTTTTTAAATGTTCAGGTATTAACCATTCTCCATGAGGTGTTCCCAGCTGTGAAGGCGGCAGAGATGGCTGTGAAGCTCCGCCCCGTCTGGTGGGAGGCCTGGCAAACTTTGGGTCGAGCTCAACTCAATCTGGGAGAGGTGGATCTGGTAAGTACAGTGCCTCTCGAAAGTACTAATACACCTTGAACCTTTGCACATTTTGTCATGTTCACAACCATAAACATAAATATTTTATTTTGAATTTTTTACTGAAAGTTCACACACAAGTAACAGACAACTGTGAAATGAAAGCAAAATGATACATGATTCTGTTATTTTTCAAAAAATAGAAAACCGAAAAGTGGGGCGTGCACAAGTATTCATACAGCATGACTTAATACTTTGTGGAACACCCTTTTGCTGCAATAACAGCAGCAAGTCAGCTGGTGTATGTCTACAAGGTTTGCACATCTAGAGACTGACATTTTAGCCCATTCCTCTTTACAAAACAACTCAACCTCTGTCAAATTAGAAGGAGAGCGTTTGTGAACAGCAGTTTTCAGGTCTTTCCACAGATTTTCAATAGGATTTAGGTCAGGACTTTGACTGGGCCATTCTAACACATTAATATGTTTGTTTTTAAACCATTCCATTGTAGATTTAGCTTTGTGTTTAGGGTCATTGTCCTTCTGGAAGGGGAATCTCCGCCCCAGCCTCAATTCTCTTGCTGACTCCAGCAGGTTTTCCTCCAAAATGTCTCTGTATTTGGCTCCATCCATCTTCCCAACTATTCTTACAATCTTCCCAGTCCCCGCTGAGGAAAAGCAGCCCCATAGCATGATGCTCCCCCCACCATATTTGACACTGGGGATGGTGCACTCAGGATGATGAGCAGTGTTAGGTTTGCTCCATACATAACGTTTTGCATTTGGGCCAAAAAGTTCAATTTTTGTCTCATCTGACCAAAGCACCTTCTTCCACATGGTAGCTGTGTCCTCCATATGACTTCTAGCAAACTTCAAATGGGATTTCTTATGGCCTCCTTTCAATAATGGCTTTCTTCTTGCCTCTCGTCCATGAAGGCCAGATTTGTGTAGAGTACGACTTATAGTTGTCCCATGTACAGATTCCCCCAGCTCAGCGGCAGTACGTCGCAGCTCCTCCAGAGTTATCTTGGGGCACTTTGTTGCATTTCTGATCAGTGCTCTCCTTGTTCGGTCTTGGTAAGTTTGCAGTGGTGCTATATTCTTTCCATTTCCGAATGATGGATTGAACAGTGCTTCGTGAGATGTTCATATCTTGGAACATCTTTGTATAACTTAACGCTGCTTTAAACTTCTCCACAGCTTTATCCCTGACCTCTCTGGTGTGCTCCTTGGCCTTCATGATGTTGTTTAGTGACCAATACACTCTGACCATAGCTCTGAGGCCCTCACAGAACAGCTGGAATTATACTGAGAGTAGATTACACACAGGTGGCCTCTATTTAATGGTTAGGGCAAGGTGTGAACATTCTGCAGTCAATAGGAATGTTATAAAGGTAATTTAATGAACTCCGAAAAATGCTGTATGAATACTTGTGCACCTCCCACTTTTCACTTTTCTATTTTTTGTAAAATAACGGAATCATGTATCAGTTTGCTTTCACTTCACAGTTGTCTGTTACTTGTGTGTGAACTTTCAGTAAAAAATTCAAAATATAATCTTTATGTTTAAAATATGCAAAAGTTCAAGGTGTATTAGTACTTTCGAGAGGCACTGTATCAGTTACCAATTGCTGCACATCATGCCAGTAGTAATAGTAATACCTTACCTAGCTCTTTTAGTTTGCATACTTTAGGTTAATCTTTTTATAATCTAAGATACAAAAAAATAATTTAATCTTTAAATAAACTAAAGTGTTGGGAAATCAGATAGTTTTGTTTACTAACTTTCTTTTCCCGCTTCTGTAGAAAGATGCCTAAGGCTTGAAAGATTGCCTCAAACAACATGTCTAGACCCGTGATTGAATGAATACTTGATGTTCATAATTACACAACTCATCTAAAACCAACAAGCCTGACCTCAAAAATCCTTTAACTATTGACGGTGTGTATAGAAGGCACTTGTCCCAGAGCAGTAGACCTGTCCTTCAGGACCAATATCAACAATGGGAAGTGTTGAAAGTTTCTTTAAACACACCTCCCGGTATAATGAAGCTATTCTGAAGCAACCTGTTTTTTTTTTTTTAATGCCCGGCTATTTATAGCAGAACTTGTTCGGTCGTGTTGTGTGAGCTTTGTGAGCATAAACCTGTTTGAGGAGTGCTCCCTTGTACTCAAGGTAAAGCAGTAATTGCTTTGTTTAATGAGCATTCTTTAATTTTCTGCTCATCTTTGTCTCATTTCAGGTAGACATTCAAAGGAAAGTACCCAATAATATATAATTTAACAGCATTCCAACAAGTAGAGGTTAACAAACTGAATATACAATTATAGATTGTCAAAGTCAACATAAGTGTGTACCAAAGATACTCTGATCTGTTCCATGTTGCTGCGATCGAATCTATTAGAGATTCATGAGCTAATTATAAACCAAGTAGGGTTTTTTTTTACCAGTCTGTTAGAAGCTAGAGATCTGTATTCTACTGGATGGTTATCTGTGTAAAAAAAAAACATTTGATTGATTTTCTAGTGCTTTTTCAGTAGAAAACCATTCATGTGCATGTAATTAAACATTAAATAATGATTTAATGTTGGGGCATGATGCGGAACCGGCCACTGCCATAGCTACTGAGTTACTACATTCTGATGTAAATGATTCATCTCTTCCAGGCTGTCAGATCCTTCCAGATTGCAATCCACCTTTGTCCATCAGAAGCCTGTTTATGGCAAGAAGACTTGAAATGGGCATGCAGGCTACAAAAGCAGCATTTAGCCACAAAAGAGAAAAATCTGGAGGAAGAGGAGACAAAAAAACAGATTTTGAATGCACCTGAGCTGAAGCAGGACTTTGATTTTGAATCTGAGGAGGTGGTGGCGGCCTGTGAGGCT
The DNA here is from genome assembly GCA_007210695.1 of Neogobius melanostomus. NCBI lineage: Eukaryota > Metazoa > Chordata > Actinopteri > Gobiiformes > Gobiidae > Neogobius > Neogobius melanostomus. Next base: position 871,045 of record VHKM01000232.1, on the reverse strand, counting down.
GTGGCCCAGAGACAGAGTCATTACGAGGAGCTGAAGAGAACAGCTCTGGTTATCAATGCAGTGGAAAATCTTGAAAATGTGCTTTCCGGGGAGGGAGGGTCAGCAGAGGGGGCGGCTCTTTCACACGAACAATATGTAAAAGCAAGAGGACTTTGAATTGAATGTTTGAAACATGGACTGATATTATACTGCATGTTTGATGTGATGATCTGTATAACTATAAATGTGTTTTTCTCTTTCCTATAAAGATGAAGAGTGATTGAGTTTTGAGTCTGTTTGAGCCTGAGACTATATCTCCAATTAAGTCATTATTAATAATAATAATGCATCGGTTTTATATTGCGCTTTACATTGCATTATTCATTCACTCCATACTCGGTGGGGGTAGCCACAGCTACCCTGGGGTACACTGACAGAAGGGGGGCAACCAGTCTGCGCCATCGGCCTCTCCGACCACCACCAACCACTCACTCCCTACATTCCAAGTACCAACCAGGCCCTTCCCTGCTTCGTTTCCAAGGCCTGACGGGATCGGGCAGAGCAAAGGCGGTATGGCCTACACAAGAGGAAAAGAGCAGTTCATCATGTTTAAAAGCCCATCTCTATAAGATCCATAAAATGACTTCAACTGAGTTGGAATTAGGTCTAAAAGACATATCATGGGCCTTGGAGAAAACTTTATCAAGCATCTCTACATTAACCAGGACCAAATTGTCCAGTGTTTCATCTGGTAAAGACACTCAGCATTTAAAACCATGTTACTAGAGTGGATAAAATATTACGTCTGATTGTGTCTATCTTTTCCACAAAGTGGTCTGCAAACACTGCACACGAGAGCATAATGTTAAAAGATTTGTGAAAATCTGGATTCAAAACATTTTATATAGTTGAAAAGAGCATGGTTGCTGACTATTGTGGCAATGTAAGTATTTCTTGCATCTCTTATTTCATTGTAATTTATTTTATTTTTTTGAGTGCAGAAAATTTGATGGTTGGCTTTATTTTTCCTCCATCTCCTCGTAGCCCTCCTGCAATTCCTTTTCCTTTAGCTCCTTGTTTCTCCATGAGGGTAGGAGTTTGGTATGAACGTTTTATTTTAGTGGAGCAAGAATATTAAGTGCTGACTGTAGTCTCCGGTTAAAATTGTCAAAAATAAAATCACATGGGTCAGGTAAAACAACTGGGGGAAACTAGCGTACAACATCTATAACGTTTGTAGCCACTTCAGGGGTAAGATGGCGTTTCCTCAGCGTTCTCACAGAGGTCTCCCTCTGGATAAAACCGGTGACACAGGTCAGGTGCATTTCTTGGGTGGTCTGTATACAGTGACAGCTAAAACGGGTCACACCTCACAGACCAAAGTATATTCATGCATTTTTGTCCATTACAAACTTTCCTCTTGGTATTATGGGTTGCAAAGGACCCCCTTAAAATCGAGATGGTTCATCTCATGGGGTTATTCCTCTTAAATAAATGTAAAAAAAAGAACATTATCAAAGGACATTATCTCAACTGAAGGCAGTCAATTAAAATTACACTGAACACAATTCCCTTTGTTTAGTCTCTTTAATTAACGGTATTTTAATCACAACATAGGTGTGCCCAGTGGCTTGTCTGAGGAACATCACATTGGATTCTGAAAAGTTAAAACCAGGACAAGTGGCGGTTCACATTATACTCAGAGAAAAGAATGAAAGAGTGAAACATTACAAAGTACCTTAAAAGCATTTTGAATGTTCTCAAGGATAGTTTAGCTGCCGTTCTCACCACCAGTATATTATCCAAAATACCTTGACTAAATAAGGGCTACTGGCAATGGCTGAGGCCTTCTCCTGGAGAAGAAACATAGTTTTACTTTAAAACGTTATGAATAAATACACTGAACTCAGTCACAACTGGAATCATCGCCTATATGTGGTGCATTTCAAGGGGCCCCACATGTGTTCTCACAACTCTGATGTTAGATGGTTGCTAGATGCACTTTTCCTGAACAGGGTTGAATTCCTCAGTGAAGGTAACATGCAACACAGGGTCGACAGGAACTTCCTTTATATGTGATGTATCCTCTCTGGCTGTGTTTGAAAGCCCCCTCCCAAGTCCCTTCATGTCCTTCAGAGCACATGTCTCTACAGAGGATGGTGAACCAGAGTTACTCATTGTCCCCACAGAGTCTGCTGGGGGTGATGTCCTTTCCAGTGTGTGCAGGCAGATTTGTGGGGGTGCCGGCAAACTCCCTGAGATCACGAGTCACTAGCGACGGATAGTCCCGTGACACAATGGAGGAAGAGAGGTGTCCATCTGCACAGCGAAACTGACCACCTCCCCTGTGGCCACGTGCCCCCATTTTACAAAACAGACACTTTATTTTCTCCATGAGTTTGAGCACCACGGTTTTCCTCAGCAGTATGTAGACCCATGGATCTAGAATAGGATTGATGGATGCTATGCGCACAGCCAGAAGGTCAAAGCGAGAATTCTCCTCTTTCTGGTGCATCTGGTTTATAAAGATCCGTAGCTATAAAAAAAAAGAAAGAAATTAATTAATAAAATAAAGTCAATAAAAAATATGCATCAGCAAAAGGGCAAAGCAATAGTGGAAAGCAGGTGCATGTCTGGGCCATGGCCAGATGTTTATATTTACATAGTTCATTTTTGATCCAGCACCCTGGCTTAGGACCGGTGGATGTACATGTCTTCACCTAGCATATGGCTAGAGGTGGAACAGGCCTCTGATTGGTCACTCAATGGCGCTGAGGCAGTGTTACTGAGGGTCAATTTTACGTATATAGTTGCTATTCACATTTGGCTAAGTGTATTGATGTGTCTCCATCCGTGCCGCCCAAAAATAACTGCTGGACATCCCCTGATGGAAAGTAAAGAAGTCAAATAAATAAAAGTTGTGTGGGCTCCAAGTTTAGTTTAATTCATATGTGCAGTATTTGAATTTGGTAAAAATATTTATTTTATTTATAAGCGATTTAATAGGTTAATTTGTAGTGGAAAAATAGGGTAAAATTATTGTATTGCATTCGTGTTAATTTTGTTAATTTAATTTGTGTATAAGTGTTAGCCTGGCCACCAATTCATTTTCTCGTAGGAGAGGTGTGGTTTACGATTGTCCATAGCCGTTTATTGGGTGCTACAAATGTCTCATGTGTCTGTCTGTAGCCATAGCCAATCGTATCATGGTATCAGATGACGTATGACGTACCTGCTGTAAACTTTTGAGCTAAATTATTTAGAACACGTTCTAAAGCTTGATCGAAAGATGGCATCGCGTCTGCTGCTGTCATGTTGGATCCGTAAATATTTTTTTATTTTTTTTATCCCTAAACAAACTACAAGCTGTTGTGAAGTTCGAAAAGATTCGAGCGCACACAGCAGTCTGGCGTTAGCCAGGCTATATAAGTGTATTTTTGGTGCTAATTTCAAGTTTAAAAACTCCGCATTGGAGCTTTAGGCCAAGGACTGCGCATCGCGCTAGAGCGAAGAGACAGATGCAGTTTAGAGCCGGGCGAGAAGCAGCGACACAGAGCCATACGGTTTTCTTACCGTAGTTTATTTTGAGGATAGCTAAGGATTCAATGCTCCTGTATAAGTTTTCAAGTTGTGGAAATACATTTTTGTTTAACTTTTTACATCGGAGTGGCTGTGGACGTTTTTCCTCGAAACAAGGGAACCGTGGACTCGTGCCGTCATAAGTTGTCTACAGTAATTAATTACAACTTTTTACCTTACCTACATGAGGTAAGGTAAATATTACCTACCTCATGTAAATGTACTTTTAAAAGTATATTTTAAAAAATTACATTTTAAAGGTATTTTTTACTTTTAAAATGTTCTTGAAATAGCTTTCTTTTACTTTTGAGGGTGGTTATAGTGAGATAAAGCTTCTTCCACCACTGGGGTGTAGAGCCAAATTTAAATGTCACCATAATGAATGTTTCAAAGATTTGTATGTTTACAAAGGGTCATAACATGTGGAGACAGAGTCAGGATTTGGTAAAGGACAGTGATTTACTGATGGACAGTCAATGTAACGTGTTACGAACATCATGTTCGCTGTAGTTAAAGCACTGGTCTCACGTAATGTTTTTAACCTGCTCCAGTCACATCCTAACTTTTACTCACTGTCCTTTACCAAATCTTGAGCTGCTTTGTGTGGGACCCTGCTAATTGTGAATGTAAGAGACAGGGGAGTGGAAGTACCGTATCCTACTGTCCAGGTGGAAATCATGTGGGGTCACTGTCTGTGCATATATTGTTAGGCTGAATTTTATAGTAATACAATAGTAAAACAAATAAACTTTTTTTTTTTTTTTCTTTTTTACAATTTTTCAAAGAATATGAATGATAACACAAAACTTTTTTTTTCTCACTCATTGTTACTGGTTGTGTGAAGCCATTCATGGTCAAACAACTGAGTTTTTAAATCATAATGAAAAAAGAAACTACCAAAATCAAAAGCTTACACACCTTGGTGATCTTGGCCTGATAATATGCACACAAGTTGAGACAAACAAATGGCTACTAAAGGTAAGCATCCTCTAGCCTGGCTAACGCCAGACTGCTGTGTCTGCGCTCGAATCATTTCGAACTTCACAACAGTGACAACAGTGGGGACCATGGCCGAAATCTTCGCATTGATTTGGGGACCAATCACAGAACGAGGAGGGACGGTAAGACGATGACACACTATTCAACATATGGAAGCTTGTAGTTTGTTTTGGGGGGAAAAATAAAAAACTTTGGCTGTGTCCGTATGTCCACCCTAGTCCCTAACCCTCATTTTTTCAGAATTTATTTATTGCTACAGAACAACAGTTCTGTTGTTACAGAACAACAGTTTTGGCACTTTTACAGGTGTTTTATTTGACATTTAAATTAAAATTAAAACTATCATCATCAAAAAATAATTTAAAAAATCAGTCCAGCGTTAGCTCAAAGACGTGCAGAAAGTAGGTCAGCCCGGTGTCCGAAGCGCCAGCAGAATGAGTGCACTACACATCTGCTAAAAGTTCGCTAAACTCCGGGAAAAATGTATTTCAGCGATAAAGACCGACCGAACTCATGAGACAGGGGACTAATTATGGATAAATACGAGTCAGATATGTTATATTTAACATGGATTTTACATGAATGGCTTGGATTATTCGAGAGGAAGCTATCGGTCATTTAACAGCTCAAGCTAAAGGTAAGCAGCTAACGCTAGCATTTTTCACTTTAAGTCATTTATTCATGATAAATACTCAACACACGATTGAAACAGCTGATTTCATTCAGTCGCGTTGTTTACTTCAAAGACCAGTTGCTGTCAGACAATCTTCTCCGACTCTCGCAATGCATTGTGGTCTATATTGACCCGTTTGATCACCGCTGCTCACTACTTTTCAGAATGCATTATGGGAAATTTGCACTACTTTTTTTCTATCTATAGTGCACTATGTAGGGAATAGTGACTGTGGACATTCGGACACAGCTTGTATTTACGGATCCAACATGACAGCAGCAGACGCAACGCCATCTTTCGATCAAGCTTTAGAACGTGTTCTAAATAGTTTAGCTCGAAAATGTACAGCCGGTACATCATACGTCATCTGATACCATGATACGATTGGCTATGGCTACGTGCAGACGCATGATAGACATTTGTAGCGCCCAATAAACGGCTATGGACAATCGTGAACCACACCTCTCCTACGAGAAAATGAATTGGTGGTCCCCAGACTAAATATCACTTGTGATTTTAGTCTGGCGTTAGCCAGGCTAAGCATCCTCACCTGTGACCTGTGTCTGTAATTATTGTGTGTGTATAAAAGGTCAGTGAGTTTTTGGGCTCCTGACAGACCCTTGCAGCTTTCATCCAGTGCTACAGTACACTGGCGTTTCTGGTTTCTAAGTCATGAGGAAAGCAAAAGAATTGTCAGAGGATCTACAAGAAAAGGTAGTTGAACTGTATAAAATGATGAAAAATGGGCTTCCAGAAGAAAGCTATTACTGCATATGCCACAACATATGCGCTTACATTATGCCAAACAGCACAAAGACAAGCCTGAACATTTCTGAAACGATGTCATTTGGAATGATGAAACCAAAATGGCATAACCATAACCATAAACGTTACATTTGGAGGTGTTTCAAGGCCAGTGATGAATGGTGCACCTACAGTTCCTACAGTGAAACATGGAGCTGGATCACTGATGTTTTGGGGCTGTGTGAGCTACAGGGAACTTGGTAAAAAAAAAAAAAAAAGATTTCAGGATGAATGAAGTATGTTATTAAAGAATACTGGAGGAAAAGTGTCACTCATCAGCCTGGAAGCTGCGCATGGGACGCACTTGGACGTTCCAACATGACAACGATCCAACGCACAAGGCCATGTCGACCTGTCATTGGCTACGGCAGAATAAAATGAAGGAGTGGCCATCTCAGTCTCCTGAGAGGCTTTTATGCAAAGAAGAATGGTCAGCTTTACCATCCGAGGAAATAAAGAGGCTCATCCACAACTATCACAAAAGAATCCAAGCCGTCATTGATGTTATAGGGGGCAATACACAGTATTAAGAACTGGGGTACTTAACTTAAAAAAAAAAAAATAAATAAATAAAAATAAAAATTAAGAACTGGGGTACTTAACTTTTGATCAGGGTCATTTTGGTACTTTCTTTTTTCATTATGATTTAAAAAGCGTAAAGTCAGTTGTTTGACCATAAATGGCTTAGCACAACCACGAACTATGAGTGAAACCTTTTTTGTGTGTGTGTATTATCATTCACATTCTCTGGAATATATATATATATATATATATATATATATATATATATATATATATATATATGATTGTCAAGGTATATATATATATAAAACATATTGGCTAAGACATGTTTTTTAAAGATTAATTGTTAAGATGCGACTGAACTTACCAGCAAAGGTATGGAACAGATTAGAACCACCGCAGACGTAGCTATGAGGAGGATGACCATCTGAATCTCGGCTCCGGCCAACCGCCGAAAACTCCGTCTGCTGTTCCGAATCTCCGCAGCGCGCATTGGGTCTGTTCCTAAAGACGTGCGGCGGATAAAGCGTTTATGCATAACGATGAGCGCACTGCATACAAGTACGTTACAAATGACTGTAGCCAACACAATAGCCGAGTTGAGCCCAGTATAAAACAGGTTGTATGTAGCAGTGGCGGTGTGGTTACTGTTCCAGTCTATGAAGCACCAGGTCCCTGGTCTTTGCCGCTTGACCTTCCCAAGCCCCAAACTGGGCAGTGAGCACACTAGAGCACTGACCATGTAAACGGCCATGAGAGTGACGGCAGCCAGTTTTTGATTGACATATTGATTGTAGTATAATGCGTGGTTGATGGCCAGGTATCGCTCCACGGACATCGCGAATACTATACTGAGTTGCACCAGGAAGAAGAAGAGCAGGATGAATGCGTAATATTGACACAAAGGCTCCTTTCCAGGCCACGCACCCTTCATATATGTGGCTATTGTAACCGGGCTGACGAGTAGTGTACCCAGTAGGTCAGTGACAGCCAACCCGCACACCAGCGCGTAGAAAGTCGTCTCCTTCTGCTCTTTGCGGGAGATGCGCAATACAACTATGGCAATAACATTGCCCACAACGCCAAAAACAAACATTATGGATGGGATTGTTGGCGGCTGAAACTTTCCTGGCGACTCGGTAGAGTTCATCATTTCTGTTGCTCGTAAGTTCGCTATTTCACAGAAAAGTGGTTGTCTTCATGAGGCTTGAGTTCTTTGCCATTGGTTTTACGCACTGGCGCGCTGCTTTACGCACAATGGTCAAACCGCTGTTAATCCATTAAAATGATGAATTTTGATGTGATGATTCGTAAGAGACGCTCATCATTCCGCGCTGCTCCGCTGTCACTCTCGCCTGACAGGATTTCTGGTTTGGCAGCTCCTCCTCTGCGCTGCTTCACCACGCCACACACATACACAGCTCTGTCTATGCAGTCACACTTCGTCTAATAGACCTTGAAAGCTCAGAACAAATTATTGTGTTCAATCTACGGTGTCTTGCTGTCTGCTCATGATTGACTAAATAATACAAGCTAAAAATTGAATTAAATCTATAGAATTAGGCCTATCTTTAATGTAGAGCCTATGCAAAATAGTTTTATTTTTATCCAAGAAATTGGACGAAACAAGAATAAAACAGGGGCCCAGCTCCATGTTGAAAACATTAGAACTGTGTAAACCCCAAATGCCCTCTTTGTTATTTGTTCACTTTTATTTGCAGGGTGGTTTCCTTTTTGAAAGTCACACCATCACATTGCTTGCATCATTGCTTCCGGTAATACGGTAAACTTACTGTGACAAGCCAATATGCCTCTGCCTGACTGAAAAAATAAAAAATAAACCTCTGCAGGTGTCACTAATATTGTGTCCAAAAGATTTGCATAAAGCATGGATATTCCCCAATTCTAGGTCTATTAACCTCTTAACCCTGTCTTAACCAAGCACAGGCTTCACCCAAACCTAAAAGCTTCTTTAAGTGTCAAAGTAGCAAAAGAATGATACGAAAACGTGACGAAAAGGCAACAAAAGAGTGACAGAAATGCAACAAAAAAGCAATGAAAAGAAATGTCAAAAAGTTACGACAACACGGCAACAATGCAAGGAAAGATCAGCTTAGATGAGTTTTAAAGGTCTTAGCTTTCAAATGAGGTGTTACACTGGGCTACAGTGACCTTTCAGATTTGGGTAAAGCTGAACCACTCAAATCTTAAAGCAAAGAAATGGCAAAAGAGCGACAAAAACGTGCCGGAAAACAACACAATATAATAAAAGCGAGTCAAAAGAGTGATGAAAAAGCCACAAAAAGCCACGAAAGATGCTTAAAAAAAAGCGGCGCGACAAATAAGTTACAATCAGTTTTAACTGGAGAAAATGTGCTCTGTTAAGGCGGGGGTTAAGAGATTAACATCAGAAGACACTTTTATAAGTTACTTTTTTATTATTAATTACTTCATGAATGATTTTTAACCAGGCTCTATATGTTTCCCAGAGTAGCCGGCTCGCTAAGTGTTTCCAGAGGTCGTACACCATCTGTCCTTCCTTTCCGGGCTCTGCTCTTCTTTCACCTTGTTCCATATAGTCACGTGGTTCATGACGTTGTTCCATCTTCATCAATAGTGTCACATTCTGGCCACAAGAGCGATAAGAAGCTTCTGCGAATAGAAGCGAAACGTCCTCAACTCAATCTAACTCAGTCCAATGTCCTAATCCAGAGCATGTCTTGTTCCACTTACAAACATTGCTATCTTTCTTCATAGACATGTCTGACATTTTACAAAATTCCCATTGAAACGTTTCACAAGACGTTTGAGGGGATATTTTGCAAAGTTCTTTTGACAGCGCTCCAATCTGAGAGAGGGCACGGAGAAGTTCATTTCAATCAAACTTTAATAACTGAAGTTGGTTTACAGGATGGATGATGGTTAGGTTAAAGAAATTAAATATCAAGTATATTAATAATACTGTACAAATGTATAAAATGTCTAATATTGAACGATGCCTAAACAAGTTTGCTGACAATATTAACATTTTAGCACACAATCAAACTTGCTTTCACTTGTGGAAGCACTTGTGGGGGCTGTGGCCAGGATACTTAATGGTTAAGTCTCCTTGCAGATTATGAGAGAAATTGAAACACTAGAAAAGAAAATTCATATTTGATTATTATAGATTCCTTACATTGCTCACATTATCCCTACTGGGTCTAACATACTGTTGTTCTCCAATGCAGCAATGAACGAAATGCTTCAATTTATTTATTTCTCTATTTAAACAACCACAAATTAATCACTGAGTAGAAAAAAACAGAACCTACAACTTTGAATGAATGAATGATGTTTATTTTGAACATGTGAGCAAAACAATGTGCCTCTACATAAAATTTAAGTATAAAGGCTGCATGAAGAAATCAATAAGAACAAAATCAAACTTGTGAGCTCTCTTTCAAAGCCAAGTTTACAAATGCACATATCCAAAAAGGAGTGGGAAGAAGTTTAATTTATTTAATCCTACCCCGTAATTCCTGTTTCTTTATAAAGTTTCTCAATACTAAAAAAATAATTATAATAAATAAAGTGGCAATTATCTAGCCTGACCAGCCATACACACTTCTTTGTCTTTCTATATTAAAAATTCATTCAAAAGAAATCTCCAGTTTAGAATAAACACAGTTTAGAATAAACAGGAGAATCAGGCGATTATCGGCCCTCGCCGACCGCCTTGTCCAAAGCAGGGGGTGCAATCACACCCTCTATCTCCCTCAATCTTAGATTGGAAGTTTATTTGTATAGTGCTTTTCACATGACACAAGTCACCCAAAGCGCTTCACACAGTTTTAGGGGATTTATTCTTCATACACTCTACACACAGTAGTGGTAAGCTATATGCAGCTTCAGTTTCTCTGGGGTAGACTGACAGAAGTGCGCCTGCACACATCCGCGCCAACAGTCCCTCCGACCACCACCATACATTCACACACACATTCATCCCTGTATAGGATATTGTACATGTGGTAGGGGAAAACAGAGTACCAGGAGGAAATCTAAACAGACACAAGGAGAACATACAAACTCCAAACAGAAATGGCGATGGATCCCGGGACCTTCTACCTGTGAAGCACGATCACTAACTGCTGCACTACCGTGCAGGAAAACTAAAGTGTTGCCATAGGCCCGTGGCAGATCATGTGGAGCAATAGGAAACCGTTTGAGCAGTCGTCTGGACTGTGATATGCTCTATCTGTAGCAATAAATGTGTGTTTGTAAACAGGCTTGCTTTTTTATTGTGTCAAATCTCTTGAAGTCTACCAGTGCATTCATAAAGATCCACACACAAATGCCAATAATTATTGTCATCATCTCCCCTTGGTGCAGTTGGTGAAACATAAGCTTTAGAGGAACAAGTTTCAACAGTGGCAAACTATTCCCCTGCGGCAGACTGCGGAGCAAACAGAAGGTCTTGTGCCACTGTTTTTCAAGTGTGGTTTTATGTATGAAAAACAGAGACAGAGAAATATATGATATAATTATCATTTGGCGCAGCTGTTCATGCACTCTTGCTCCTTTCCACTTACTAATAAAGGTTGTAGAGTCCGATGGGCCTGGGATGCCCAGTAGTCACACAGCAGGTGACCTTGTCTGACCCTTATATTTACACTGCACTTTTGTAGCTTCGACAGATAAACGCTCAGGGGACTGTTGTCCAGCATAATGATGTCTGGCCTAAGGAAGGAATTAATGAAGGAATTAATGAAGGAATTAATCATCAACTAATTATTTAAAAGTGCACTATGCAACGTTGTATGTGAGAACTAAAGTTGATATTCGTGTGTATTTGACCTTGTGATAAATATCAACTTTTCCCCCCGCATAAACAGTTGCATAATGCACTTTTAAGGCTTCTCAAACAAACAACCAAATACATAAAAAAAAAAAAAGTTTTCCCCTTCTATAATTATTATAGCATAATCAAACCACTGCTAGTTGAAATAGCACTGCAGCACCATGCCAGAAAATGTGTGTGAGGCTGTGTATTGTGTTTAATATATCATTCAGTAAATAAAAGAATCGTCAGAATACTGTTTGAGCCTGGGATATAATTAACGTCAATAATGTTTAATGTTGATCACGAGCTCAGCATCTCCTGTCCTTGTGCCTCACCATACCTTTTGTTGACAGTGCGATAATAGTAATAAGTATGGCTTACACATGTATTGCGCTTTACAAGCCTGTGTTACTGTGTTTCTCAAAGTGCCACACTGTTATTATTCATTCACATCAGTTTGGCTGTTGGTTCAATCTCGCATTTCAAATGTTGATTAGTGCCACATACACATCCTGTACATACCCTACCTGTTACTGTTAATACATCCATGCCCGAGGAATCTGTGAAGTTTCCAAACAAAGTGTAAATGCTGCCCCGGACAAAGGCACAAAAGATCCCTTGTCTACACAGTGCCATTCTGGTGCCAGGGGAACTCTAACATAATCATTTTCATTTCACATTCCTTCTTTAGGTGTCCCCAGGGGCTTGTCTTTTGATACATCCATCAAACCTTCAAATACATCAGTCACACTGCACCAAACAAGACTCTTGTTATGTAGACACCTCTGTAATGAAAATAAATATTGAAGTATACAGCAACTAACTGGGATTAAACATGTTTAAGAAGAGCTTTCCTTTTCCGTAAGGTATAGCCAGCTGGTAATGTTAGGTCTTTGGCAGAAGTCGTCCTGTTTCAAATTGTCCTGGAGTGGTGATGGTTGTGGACCTTCTACAGTCCTGTCCAGGTCTGCTAGAATAAAACTGCCTATCTAGTGAAATGTCTATAATTTATGCTCTGCAGACTGTTGGAGGCATACAGTAATGTGTAATGTAGTCTCTATTAGGCCTGATATATCGGGCCGATTTTGGGACATATTACTATATCGAAAGCACTGGAAAGAGCTCAGTCAGAGTTTTAAAATGAGCCCTCCCACAACTTTCTAGGCCTCAGGGGAACGGTGAAACGGTGAAGATCGGTCACAAGTTTGTACACCTATTTTATATATTTTATGTCGTAGACTTTTGCATATAATTACGGAACCATAAGAGATAGAAACTCGCAGTTTTTTGTTTTGGATTCTACAGATTTTTGTAGAAGGACTGTCATGAATACATCATCCCTACGCCCATCATACAGCACCCCCCTGCCAAAAAATATCAGCGGTGCATATCGGCATCGGCCAGTCAAAATCCCCAATAATCGGCATCAGCTCTAAAGAAAAACCACATCAATCGACCTCTAATAGATATATTCTATTAGATATATTTCTATATATTTCCAAAACCTTTACAATAAAAATAAATGTTTAACTATAGACTATAGACTTGGAATGTTCCAGTCACAGTATAAAACAATAAAATTAACATTAGAAAAACAATCAGTATCTATAAAACAATCTAGAAGTTAATTGTTAATCTTCTTTGTTATTTGAATTACACCAAAACAAAATAACGACAAAGCCAGGTCGTTAGAATTACAGCAAAAGCCTCCATTGAACTGTGGAGAGTGAAAGGCAAGGAACCAGCTTGGACAAGTTTGGCATGAAACAGGACAGAATGATGGAAGAGAAAGGGAATATAACACAATATCATCCATCATGATCAAGCACCGTTAGAAAAACAAACAAGGTTTGGGTTGGTTGTAAGCACAAAGAGAAAGAACTGATATCTGAGCCACCCTTCATGCTTCATCTGCAGCCACTAACGTTAAACGAAACCTTTGTCCGGAATGTTTTCTCTTTTCTTTACCCAAGCATTCAATGCAGGTGTTTCATAATCATATAACGATAAACTAATGGGACGTCTGCACTTTCAACAATTGACTGATTATGTGCAAAGAAGAGCTGAACTTATGCTGATCTGTCTTTAGGAATGACCTATATACAGTATATTGCTTAGACTTATTATTATAGATTGTTCATTTAGTAAGACAGAAGGTTTGTTTACCTGCTTAGCTAGTTTCGATCACGTGGTGAATGTGACATGTGTCGTAGGCAGTTTACATGGACGTACCAGTCAGTAGGGAAAGCTTGCGCCTCCTACTGACTGACGCCTTCTCCAGGACGGCATCCCAGGTGTGGGATAAGGTGTACGCTCCGTCGTCCCGGTTCATAGAGAACACAGAGTTCACAGAAGGTCAGCTTGCTGACTCAGTCAGTCAGCAAGCTCACCCAACTGACTGGTAAATCCATGTAAGCTGCCTACAAGAGGAAGATCACAGGAAGTGATCAAAACTAGTGAAGCAGGTAAACAAACCTTCTGTCTTACTAAAAGAACAATCTATAATAGTTTAAACTAAGAAGACAGTATGAACCTTTTTCAAAAAGTGGACTTATATTTCACGAGTCCACATCTAAAAAGCCCTTGATCTAAGTGCATGTACAGAAAAAGAAACTTCAGACCATCGCAAATAAATGGTAATATATATGGAGCGATTATCTGATTGGCTGTTAATGATTGATTTTGATTTGATCATATTCATGTGGCCTACCTTTAGGGTGTCTTAAGCCATCTACTCTTTCTGAAAATTCACACTTCTCTGTGATTGGTTATCACTCACTCTGAAAATACATTTCTTAAAAGCTAATTAAACCCAATTTATATACAATTCTTTGCCTTTGTCTGTCCATTTTCAAGTCTTAACAAACCTGTGTGACCTTTCAAGCGTGGGACAATCTGTAACTTATCGTAACTTTCTGTAACTTGGGCCAAAATCTAAGTTGGCGTTGTCATTTAATTATTAAATTGTGTGACACAAGGTTTACTTTTAATTTCACACGCACAAAATAACTGCACTGTTTATTTAACGTGTCCCCAGCGTCTTTGTCATTGAAAATCCCAGGGCAGAGATTTGTTTAGAGGAGACAAGTTGAGTAACGAGCATTCCCAAGGTTTTTGCCCCATAGCCTTACTTGGCTCTATAAACATGTCAACCATAAACACAGTTCACCCAGATCAGACGGGTACCGCAGTAAAATAATAAGAATATCTGGGGGATTCATAATATACACTTGTATGATAGGGCTGCTAATGTAAAAACTTTGTTGTGATAAACCATTGATTTTAAAAAAAGCTAAAAGAATAATTCCAAGAGTCAAGTCAACATACAGAAATAATCACATTCTTATAAACTAAATAAAACTAATTATCTGCTTTAATTGCACTGAATTCATTGTTTTGTTTTAGTGCTGAACCATGTTTTTCTTGCCTTATGGAAACTAAACTGTTCCGAGACAAAGAGGAAGTGAAATCACATGCAGACACTGTCTCTCAAGCTGTTTTAGAGACAAATGTGACTTTTGAGGTGGAAATACTGCACTGGTAATTGGTATTAAAAGCAGGCTGTGACAGTATAATACTGACTGCAGTGTTTCCAGGTTTCATGAAAATTGCAGGAGTTTTCATCAATAAAAAAGTTGTTCAACATCTCATCAGCAACATTTCCAATTAGAGCTTCAGAAGAACTCTAGTGAAATGGCACATGCAATAGTTCACCATAGCATATTGTTCACATACGTAAATTGTCCAAATAGATAGAAAATGGATTAGCCTTGTACCATACCATTCCGATATGAAGCACTTTACAGCATAGCCAAGCTGTTTTGCAGCTGATCAAACGTTTAGGACCACACCTCAAAAACACCCCCCGGAACAGACTCGAAACAGAAATCAAGGTTCCAAACATGAACTCAGTAATGTGTAGCTCCACCGTTATTGTTGATGACTTTTTTAAATGTTTGATTTTATTATTGTACTTCTGTGACGCGTCTTTGAGTGTCTAGAAAAGTGAGAGGGAACATTTCTCCAAGTGGTGCCTCACGAAGGGCATCTATACTGTCTGGAACCATTTTTGTAAACTTCCCTTGCCATCCATCCCCAAAGGTTCTCAATTGGATTTAGATCAGAGGAACACCCAGGATAGTCCAAAAGAGTGATGTTACTCTCCTGGAAGAAGTCCTTGTCATTGTGAGCTGTAGCAGTGTCCTGTTGAAAAACCCAGTCGAAACACAGACGAGGGATCTGCATAGAGCCAGCGGTCGTTTGGCACCCTGCACCACCTGAAGCTCCATTGTTCCACTGAAGGAAAAAGCACCCCAGATCATTATGTTTATTTGGGTTGAGGATGTCTTGACGGACAGCCAGTCGACTCAGTGCTGTTTTTTGGGGGGGTCTTCCACTTGACTTTTTTGTTCCATAAACCTCAGGATCATTTATGAAATTCAAAATGACAGGATGTCATGACAGTGTTAATACCTGACAAAAAATGACAGTGAAATCACATTTTTGCTCAGATTTGGCTTTTTAAAGGCATGTGGTCCTCAACTTTTGATCAGCTGCAAAATAGCCTTTAGTTTAACTGTTGTTTTCAATAAAAGGTTTATTTAGAAAATGCTTACTGTATGTCTCACTCCCATTTCTTCTTGTTGCATAGTTCTAGCTTGGGTTGCTCGGTTGCGCTTGTGTTTCACACAATAATATATATATATATATATATATATATATATATATATATATATATATATATATATATATATATATATATATATATATATATATATATAGTATATAGTCAAATAGTCAAAATTTAGTATTAGTGCAATTTTTGAATTTTCTCATACGTTTGAATGAGAACAAATAGTTACACTCGTGGTCCCTTGACCCCATTTTGTTTCTCTAATATTTCACTCATAAAATAACATTTTGAAATAAATGTGGGTTCTATCTTTATGTGGTGGGGTAGCCTATATTGCCCTTACATTGAGCCAGTCAGATTGCGTGTGTGCGCTATAAATACGGGGGGTCATGCACCTGACATGACCTCTCCTCCCTCTGACGTCACACGCTGCTGCTGTAGCGGGGCACAGCGTGAAAGTTGGTGAAGTTGTGAGTTTTTATCGTCGCTCAGGAGGCGTCAAGCCAGTGACTTTAGGCGTCAAGCCAGCAGCTCAAGGTGTCAAGCCAGCAACTAGATGTACACACAACCGTATCGCTGCATGCTGGCGCTCCGGCCAAAGGCTACCGCATAGCTGGACAAGTAACATGTTCGGGGTCTCGGTATGGGTCGTTTGGGGAGCACCATGCATCTCCCCTTCTTCTTCTCCTTCTTTGGTTTGGAAGGACGCCTGCACAGCCAGGATCGTTCTTTTTATGTTGTAGACTGTGAAGTGCTCTTTTTAACATGGACACTAAAAGAATGCGCTCAAGTGAGTCCGTCATGAACTATAGCCGTAACTTATTGGACACACCTTGAACAAAGGAAACCATGGACAATTTTAACAAAACATAACTAATAAATATCCTGCTTTGAGCAGATTATTTGATGAAAATAGAGGACTTGGAGAGTATATCTAAAAAAGTTATGGATTTAGAGTTTAAATGAAGTTGGTATGAAAGGTTGAAGACAAAAATATAGCTGAATTCACAGACATGGAGGACACTGCCATTGAAATGAGTGGAGAGCTGCTGCTGTTTTCAGGCTTTAGGCCCTATAACTATTGTAAAAATATGTGAATTCAAAATCTGGTGAATGTGCATGTCAAAGGGGTCCTCTGGGATGGATACATAATAATGGTTTCATACAGTATCTGAAGCACAAATGAAGTCGGTACGAAAGGTCAAAGACAGAAAAATTGAATTGAATGGGATTTTGCCGGGTCATAAATGACCCCAAAGACCACGAGTGTAATTATTTGCTCTCATTCAAAAATAAAACATTTTTCAAAAACAACACCTGCTCTACCTTTGAGCCTCTACCAGTGCCCAATTCACCAAATACTTTGAATAACATCCACTTCAGGAAATTCAGTGTTATAGGGCCATTTTTGGCTCAAAATTTGACTTTTTTTTTACATAAACATGGCCCACTGACCCAAAAAATTATAAAAACTGGTAAATTTACCATCAGTGCATTTTTATGAAGTCAAACTAAAGATAGAATCCACATTTATTTCAAAATGTTATTTTATGACTGAAATATTAGAGAAACAAATTGGGAGACCACGGGTGGCATATCCGAAAATTCAGACTATTTGATAAAACTATGACAGAGATGCGCATCGACAAAGTAGTTCTGGGGTCATTAATGACCCCAGGGACGACACAAGGCTCGACACAAGGTTAAGAAACTTGGTAACGCAGCACTGCGGTCTGTTTCTATCGCAGAACTATACCGCCATCTGTAGGTTTAATTTTACATTGACCTGTCTGTTGTTCAATTAGGTTTCTAGATTAAACCAAAACTAGAACTGCAGGAAATTCTGACTACTGTTGCCCTGTTTCATCAAAAAAGTTGTGGCTATGAAGTATTCCACATATAATTCAGCCAGTTGTCCTGAAATCCATGAACTTGGACTTGGACTTGGACTCGGACTTGGACTTGGATCGAGTCGAGACCAAGGCGAGCCACCCAACGGAACATTCTCAGGATCAACGGCAGCGTCTCGCGAGGCGCGCGTGGTCCGCATTACCCCAAAGAACCTCACTGACTCCCAGACCTATAGGTTTGGATAGCGTTTGTGGAGTTTTTTCAACGGATTTGAGCGCACGTTAAAGGGCGCATATTGAACTGACAAATGAAGTTTCACTAAGTTTTTGGACAGTTAGAAGCCATTTTCTTTTTGTTATTGCTTTGCACCAAATTGTTCACTGGATCCTTTTGATAATTGTTTTTTTATTTGTTTAAAGGGTATCTATGGTGTCATTTTTAAAGTGACAAAATGTGTTTGAAAATTGAAAAGAGTGAATAATATAAACCTGAAAGCAAGATTAAACTTGAATTAAAGTAATTTAAAAATAGGTTTAAATTCAAAACACTCAAAAGTAACTAAATGACCGGTCATAAAATGAAACGTATTGAAATAAGGAAATAAGTGAAACATACCTTTTTATTGAACTCAACTATAAAGGTGTAACAGGTAACTAACAGAAGTGCCAGTATTAATGTTTGTTGTTTGTCTGTCCTTTTATTGTCTATTATATGTTAAGTAAATTGCCGGCTTTTCCATTTAAAGTTATTGACTTTGGCTTTCATTTTGAATTACACACCACTCCTTTTCGAATCTAGAACTGGTCCATACCCTACAGTCCTTTGCCTAACAGCATAGGTGTTACATTAGCCTTTAGCTGATATCTATTTACTTATTTATTCAGTTATTTTATTATTATTTATCATTATAATTAGCTTATTATATTGTTTTTGGTTAGTTTTATATTTGTTTTTATTTATCTTATTTTAATGTTATCACTTGCAAATTGAATATTGTTTTTATTATCTTTAGAATCTCCAGTGTTTCCTCTCAGGGAGCCCTCTGCTCCGGGAGTGGCGGTTGGCTATGGCTGTGTGGGCGCTGTCCTCTGGGTGCATGGATGGAGATGTGGTGTCTCTGCTGCGCCTCCGCTGGGGCGGCTGATGTGCCGCTCCCGGTGCAGACGGCTCCTCTGATGGTGTTTCCTTACCTGGTTCATCTGTACCCAGACTCAGCCCTCCATTATCTCATCATGTGCGTATGTGTAGGAGTCCCTGTGTGTGTTCTTGTACTTACGAGGACCAGTTTGAATTTTTAACCAACAGAGTGAGGACATTTTTGGAAAGTGAGGACATTTTGGGTGGTCCTCACTTATTTGAAGGACTGTTTGAGGGTTAAGATGTGGTTTTAGGGTTAGGGTTAGAATTGGGTTTAGATTAGGGTTTAGGTTTAGGATTAAGGTTAGGGTTAGGGCAGGCATCTCAGACACCCAGGAGCCAAATGCGGCCCGCAAGGTATTTTTTTGCGGCCTGCGAGATGACTTCTTATTTGTAATATGCGGCCCGCCAGGTACTCGAAACTGTCCACTAGCCTGGCTAACGCCAGACTAAAATCACAAGTGATATTTAGTCTGGAGACCACCAATTCATTTTCTCGTAGGAGAGGTGTGGTTTACGATTGTCCATAGCCGTTTATTGGGCGCTACGAATGTCTCTCATGCGTCTGCACGTAGCCATAGCCAATCGTATCATGGTATCAGATGACGTATGACGTACCTGCTGTAAACTTTTGAGCTAAACTATTTAGAACACGTTCTAAAGCTTGATCGAAAGATGGCATCGCGTCTGCTGCTGTCATGTTGGATCCGTAAATATTTTTTTATTTTTTATATCCCTAAACAAACTACAAGCTTCCGTATGTCAAATAGCGCGTCATCGTCTTACCGTCCCTCCTCGTTCTGTGATTGGTGCCCAAATCCATGGAAAAATGTCGGCCATGGTCCCCAGGCTGTTGTGAAGTTCGAAAAGATTCGAGCGCACACAGCAGTCTGGCGTTAGCCAGACTAACTGTCCACCACCTCAATGTCCTCCCCCTGGATGTTTAGCGGTGTGTGCGGTAGTGGCTTCCTCCTGTAGTAGATCACCATCTCCTTCATCTTACTGGTGTTCAAGCACAGTAGGTTGCGCTCACACCAGTCCACAAAGTCCATGACAACCAACCGGTTCTCCAGTTCGTTCCCCTCAGACACACAGCCCACAAAGGCAGAGTCGTCGGAGAACTTCTGCAGATGACAACTGTCCGTGTTGTGTGTGAAGTACGCCGTGTAAATAGTGAAAAGAAACGGTGAGAGGACGGTGCCCTGAGGGGCCCCAGGGCTGCAGACGACCACCTCAGACTCACAGCTGCGCAGCCGCACGTATTGTGGTCAGTCCGTGAAGTAGTCGATGGTCAATGCAGTGAGATGTTCATCCACTCCTGCGTCCTCCAGCTTCCCCCACAGCAGCGCCGGTCTGATGGTGTTGAAGGCGCTGGAGAAGTCAAAGAACATGACCCTTACAGCGTTCCCGGCGAGCTCCAGGTGGGTGAGCGCCCACTCCAGCAGGTAGATGACAGCGTCATCTACTCCAATTTAAGGCCTGTAGGCAAACTGCAGCGGGTCCAGGGTGGAGCTCACCACAGAGCCGCTCCATCAGGTGGGAGGTCAGGGCGACTGGTCTGTAGTGGTCCGGTTCCCTGGCGTGCGCTGTTTTAGGAACCGGAATCACACAGGAGGTCTTCCACAGGACAGGGACCTTCTCCAGGCTGAGGCTCAGGCTGTAGTTGTGGCTGAGGACCTCGGAGAGCTGGTCTGCACAGGTCCTCAGCAGCCTGGGACTGATGCCGTCTGGTCCTGTAGCTTTCCTCTGCTTCAGTCGCCTCAGCTCTCTCCTCACCTGGTTCGGTGTGATGGAGGGGGAGAGTGAGGGGGTGCTGGGGTGGACTGCCGAGAGGTGGGGCATACTGGAGGAAGTCCGTATGGTGGGGGCTGGAGATGTGGGTGCAGGGGGGTGGAGGCAGGTGAAGATAGTCGGGGGAGGGGGGCAGTGTCCACTGGGCTGGAGACGTGTGAACAGGTGGGAGCAGGGAGGGGGGCAGAGGGAGTGGGGGAGAATCAAAATGGTTGAAATGTTCGTTGAATTCATTCGCCCCGCGCTGGTCTCCATCAACTGTCCCTCTGGCACTCTGTCCAAATCCGGAGATGTTCTTCAGTCCTCTCCACACGTCCCGCGCTTTGCCCTGTGCCAGCTTCTGCTCCAGCTTCTGCTCCAACGTCTGCTCCAGCTTCTCCCCATAGTCCTTCATGGCCTTCCTGATCTTCCACTGGAGCTTGTGCTGGACTCTCCTCTGCTTCTCTCTGTCCCCTGAGTTGAAAGCCCTTTTCTTCTGGTTCAGGAGGGTTTTAAGCTCAGGGGTCACCCAGTGGTGGTTGTTGGAGAACCACTGTACCTTCCGGGTCGGTACAGTGTTTTCCACACAGAAGTTGATGTAGTTTGTGATGCAGTAAACCTGCCACAAACCCTGCCGCAGTTGTGGCATGTTACCACTACACCTGTCGCAGTTGTTAGCCTGGCTAACTCCAGACTGCTGTGTGCCCTCGAATCTTTTCGAACTTCACAACAGCCTGGGGACCATAGCCGAAATTTTCGCATGGATTTGGGCACCAATCACAGGACGAGGAGGGACGGCGCTATTTGACATACGGAAGCTTGTAGTTTGTTTAGGGATAAAAAAAAAACGGATCCAACATGACAGCAGCAGACGCGATGCCATCTTTCGATCAAGCTTTAGACCGTGTTCTAAATAGTTTAGCTCAAAAGTTTACAGCGGGTACGTCATACGTCATCTGATACGACGATACAATCGGCTATGGCTACGTACAGATGCATGAGAGACATTCAGCCCAATAAACGGCTATAGACAATCGTGAACCCCACCTCTCCTACGAGAAAATGAATGGGTGGTCCCCAGACTAAATATCACTTGTGATTTTAGTCTGGCGTTAAACCTGCTGCAGTTGTGGCATGTGACCACTAAACCTGCCTCAGTTGTGGTGTGTGCCCACTAAACCTGCCACTTAAGCTGCTGCAGTTGTGGCATGTCGCCTCCAAACCTGCCACTAAACCTGCTGCTGTTTGGGTGAATATAGTCACAAAACAACTCTGAAATAGTCACATCAAGTGGTCCTGGTGAGCGCCTGGTGATTGTCCTTTAAAATCAATAATGTGCTAACAATGACACAATAATCAAAACACACTAATTCTGGGGCCAAAGGGAAGATACAATGCAATTTTTTTAAGTTAAGTTTACACACAGTGTTGGGGAGAATACTTTGAAATTGTATAGTTACAGAATACAAAATACTTTCATGTATTTTGTAACATATTCCATTCCTCTGTCTAATCAAAGTATTGTGTTCTGATGAATACCTGTGAATACTTTAGGCTATATTTTTTTTTTAAAGTGGCATATGTTTAAAAACATGTATCTACACTTGGAACGCTTATGAAGTTATTTTATTTAACCTAGAAAGTCTCACTGAGATTAATAATCTCTTTTTCAGGGGCTAGTCTTGGCCCCTGAGAGGAACTTATTGTACATGTTTTTAGTGGTAGTGAAAACCGGAGGAAACCGCAGACACAAGGAGAACATGCAAACTCCACACAGAAAGGCCAGCTGTCCAGCTAGGAATTGTACGCGGGACCTTCTAGCTGTGAAGCACGAGAACTAACCGCTGCGCTACAAATTACTCAATAACACAAGAGACACGCATGCAGATCGCATGAACCATGGGCCCCATGTGCATTGTTTGCATGGACCGAGGAACAGGCTGTAAATCTTTATTTGTATTTTGGGAGGGATAAATAATTGATTATTAAATATAAGCACCATAGAGCCATTTTCTTTTGTATTATTAATGCTGCTCAACATGAAACTGAAATTTAATGACTGAGTATGAGTATAATGACTGAGACCGGGGGTTGGTTGTCACACTTTTGTTTGTAGAGTCCACACCAACAGAAATAGGCTTGAAATAGGCGTACTTTTCTTTTTTGATATCTTATTGCATGAAATATTTATTAACCATCAAAGACAGGAAAATCGACTGTGACAATGCACCCCATGTGTGGGGCAAGTCGTCACAATGAGTGGGGTTTTTTTTCCCTTATGGTGGTTTTGGTGTTAACATGAATGTAACTTTATTGTTCCTTGAGATAAAAGACAAACTTAAAACCTGATGTGTTCATTTCACTATCTTAAGGTAATTGTTCATTTTCAGAAAAATCCTCTAATCCTCTAATGAGCTAGCCTGGTTTTACCATACCCTCATACTCATCTAGTTTCGTACAAGGGTCTGGATCTTCACAATTGAGCTCCGTTATCAGGTGGGAGGGGTGAACTCCTTTGAAACAATTGGATCTGATTTTCGCTAGCATTTGGTCGTGACGTATGTAATGCGCCCGAGTGAGTGAAGCAGCTATCATAACTCTGTCATAACTCTATCATAACTCTTGGGAGCATTCTTTGCGCATTCCAAGGCTTCAATTTTAATTTCTGGATATTTGGGAGCTGAGCCAGAATGGATTGAAGGGCTTCCATTACTTTTGTATCCGCCACCATTGCCAAACTACAACCGGCAAATGCGGCGCAAACGCTTGACATCACCTACAGTGCCCGCCTCCCCCGCTCGCTGAATGGTAGGTTGAAATTCAACCGATGTAACGCGGCTACGGAGCTCAGGCCCAGACGTACATGTAGGGAAATTATAATTGACCGGAGTTTACAGATGGCTAAGGCCAGGCTACTAATGAGCTGAAAAATGCAGCAAATTATCCAATGCAGTAATATATGTGCTCAACAAACGCTAATGATTAGCGTTAACACAAACACATTTTTTCTCCACCATTTAGACTCGTGACAACCAACTCCTGACCCACCTGAGACAACCAGCCCCAGCTGACCATCTGACAAAAAGTTTCACAGAGCTCTATGTGACTTTAGCTATGTTAAAACCACAGTTTCAGTACACATACAACACAAGACAGAGAATTAGTTTTACTTGCAAGGGGAGAGAAACGCCGGCGGCACTCCACAGAGTACTTGTCAGTTCTCCTCCGACACGCCTCTCGCTCACAGCTTTTTTTTACATAGGCACACACTTAGAAAGGACAAAAGCACAATTTCCTAAAAGGATGTGAAACTAAGATCTGGCAGTCTTGTGGTGTCAGCAATCTGTACAAACAGTTTCTTCTGCATGTCTGCCATCAAAAGCGGAAGTACACAAACAGGAGTGCAATTTAAGGTCACACTATAATTCATTAAAAGTAGATGACAAAATAGCTAAATTCTTTTAAAAAGCTCAAAAGCTCAATTATTGTTTAATTTAAAGCTATACCTACAGCTTTTTTGCTAGATATAAGAATTTTCAGAATCTACTCACCTACAGGTTTTTAACACAAAAACATCAGACAATTGAAAAATTGGCCAAACCCTCAAATCCTCTCCTCGTTTCAATGTTTTCTGAGTGAATGGAAGCATATTACGGCAGGAGAATCAGGATGTTCAACTTGATGTTCACTAACAATATCAAGTCACAGCGCAGCCCAGTGCGGCTATAAAAAGCAATGTGACAACCAGCCCGTGTGACAAACAGCCCCGGTCTTCCCTATTCCTTTGATTTCTGAAGAGTTGCTGTATTCTTAATACCCTCAAATGAAAGAGCAACTGTACCGGCATACAGTTTCTCAAAATAATTATTTTCTAAATACGTATGTATTCCGTTACAACCCTGTCTTTGCTCTTGCTGTCTTACGCTACTCACCGCTTTACTGAAGCAGACTGTTTGATCTAGTCTAAGAAACCTGTTCATTCTCTTGGGAAAGATCTGCATCTTTTATCTTCACTTCAACATCCCAAAACACTTCATCATACTGTCAGCATTGCTTAGTCTGTGTTGCAGAGTAAAGAAGGGACGTGTTGAACTTCAAACATAATATCACAACACCGTTTCCTGTGAACTGCAGATTCTTTGATTGTTTATTGAGGCATCTTTAACCTCTTGCCTTGGCTCTTTGTCTCTCTCAAAGTCAAGAATATATTGTGTGCACCTTCACCAAATGATTTACGTTGCCTAAGTCTTGTGGTAGACATAGGATAATATGCGAACTGTTCTTGAGGAAAAAGGTCTGCCGACTTTAAGTGCAAAGCATGCCATTTTTGGCCCTATATTATAACTATTGCATTTTAACATCAGGATCAAGATATACTGTATTTCAAGTCCTCTACAACTATACTAGAATACTAGTGATTAGGCCTATTATTATTATTATTATTATTATTATTATTATTATTTTATTTTTATTATTATTATTATTATTATTATTATTATTATTATTATTATTATTTAGCCTGGCTAACGCCAGACTAAAATCACAAGTGATATTTAGTCTGGGGACCACCAATTCATTTTCTCGGAGAGGTGTGGTTTACGATTGTCCATAGCCGTTTATTGGGCGCTACGAATGTCTCTCATGCGTCTGCACGTAGCCATAGCCAATCGTATCATGGTATCAGATGAGTATGACGTACCTGCTGTAAACTTTTGAGCTAAACTATTTAGAACACGTTCTAAAGCTTGATCGAAAGATGGCATCGCGTCTGCTGCTGTCATGTTGGATCCGTAAATATTTTATTATTTTTTTATCCCTAAACAAACTACAAGCTTCCGTATGTCAAATAGCGTCTCTCCTCGTTCTGTGATTGGTGCCCAAATCCATGGAAAAATGTCGACCATGGTCCCCAGGCTGTTTCGATTCGAGCGCACACAGCAGTCTGGCGTTAGCCAGGCTAATTATCATTATTATTATTATTATTGTTGTTGTTGTTCTTATTAATATTGTTCTTATTATTATTAATAGTAATGATAATTAACAACAATAATAAATCATAATAATCATGAATCGCAATAAAATCACTATAGCCTTGCTTGCCAAATTGCCATTATGTATAGGCACAACAGGCTATATCAGGCTGTATACTTCCGGAGGCGGTTGATTTCTAGTGACATCAGTTGTGGAGTGAGTGTGCAAAAAGAAAATTAAGGCTTTCTCATTCTTCCTGGTTACCAACCAAGGATGACACCATGTCTGCCGGTATATAAAGCAAGAGCCCCTCCTTTCAGCCCCTTCACGGCGATGCTTGAGTGAATAGATTTGAGAGGAGGGAGGTGCTGTCGCTGCTATCTGCTGCTGCCACTGTCGGGATACACTCATACGCGGAGATGGCTACCCTGGTACAGTCCGTAGATGTGATGGAGACTTTGTACAACCACAGCAACACTAAGACGACGCCAACATCCTCCAGTCCCTCACAGCATTTCAATGACAGCAAATTCTACTTGCTCGTGGTGATTGGGGAGGTAATCAATGAGGAGCATCTTAAGTGTGCCATTGCAGACATTGAGAAAGGTAAGAGCCAAGTCATACTGTGGGGTGGAGGCTCAGGGTGGAGGCCAAGTTTACATTAGTTAGTGTTGACAGATTGTAAAACGTCCCTATAGCTGTAGTCGGTGCTGCATGTTTCCAAGCCTCAGGAATAAATAGTTTATCTGCATAGCCTGTATAGCGTAATCTTAAAAAAGCCTTAGCTATAGTGATGTCGATGTGGCCCTCCCAGTCTCCCAAAACATAGGCTGCCCATCCCCACTGCCTGGTGCATCTTTCCACCTGCCAATTTCCCTGAAGCTAAACCTCATTGCGTTCGCTAGTAGCCTAAGTGTATTTAATAAGTGACAGCCTGTTGTATTGCACATAAGGCAATTCCGAAGATTGGTATGATTTTTTACGAAAACTATTCCATCACAGCACAGTGATTCATCAATTTATTGATTCAGGTTAATAAGGTATAAGGCCACCTGCCACTGTTTTGGTCGTGTGCCAATGCCGTGTGCGTTTATTCTCCTGCAGCGCGTCTCCTTGGCTTGGGTTAAAAATCACGTGCGTCAGGCTTTTGTTTTCCCCCAGCGATCAATTCATTCTGTGGGGAGTTGTTTATGTTTTAGCGTCCTTTCTATTTTCTCTGTTTTCTCAAGACAGCCTTTTGTATGGGCCCATTTATCGGAGTTGAAATGAATAACAAAAACGAGAAGTTTATTTCTCTTTTCGTGCCCCCCTCCCACACATCAGCATCCAGCTCTCTCATCCATCCCACATCACACCGGCTAGTGGGCGTGGCTAATGCGCACTGCGGTCCGTACGGCAAGCTATCAACAGCTTATGCGCATAGGTTTTAGAAAGTAGTCTGTTTCTAGTTTTGTTAAAGCTGAAAGAAACTAATGTTTTATTCACTTTGTTGCTAAAAGGATAGACAGAAAGGAGTACAATAAGGCATTAGTGGTTTAAAATGCTGATGTCATGTTAAATGAATAAAAGAAAAACAAACAATTGGGCTAAGTGAAGTTAACATTGATTTATGAAGTTTACTGTAGCCTCTATGCGTTATGCATTTCTACTTCCTTTTGATTTGAGTGATTAAAAAAAAATGTATTGGCATATGTTTGTCTTCCAGGGATCCGGTCATGGGACACCAGCCTTATTGACTGCAACCTGGACCAGGAACTCAAGCTGTTTGTCTCTCGGCACTCGGCTCGATTTTCTGCAGATGTCAGAGGTACTGCCAGAGTACAGAACGAAGTCCCTGAGCAGTTACCACACACACACACACACACACACACACACACATATGTATATGTATGTGTGTATATATATATATATATATATATATATATATATATATATATATATATATATATATACACTCACCTAAAGGATTATTAGGAACACCATACTAATACTGTGTTTGACCCCCTTTCGCCTTCAGAACTGCCTTAATTCTACGTGGCATTGATTCAATAAGGTGCTGAAAGCATTCTTTAGAAATGTTGGCCCATATTGATAGGATAGCATCTTGCAGTTGATGGAGATTTGTGGGATGCACATCCAGGGCACGAAGCTCCCGTTCCACCACATCCCAAAGATGCTCTATTGGGTTGAGATCTGGTGACTGTGGGGGCCATTGTAGTACAGTGAACTCATTGTCATGTTCAAGAAACCAATTTGAAATGATTCGAGCTTTGTGACATGGTGCATTATCCTGCTGGAAGTAGCCATCAGAGGATGGGTACATGGTGGTCATAAAGGGATGGACATGGTCAGAAACAATGCTCAGGTAGTCCGTGGCATTTAAACGATGCCCAATTGGCACTAAGGGGCCTAAAGTGTGCCAAGAAAACATCCCCCACACCATTACACCACCACCACCAGCCTGCACAGTGGTAACAAGGCATGATGGATCCATGTTCTCATTCTGTTTACGCCAAATTCTGACTCCACCATCTGAATGTCTCAACAGAAATCGAGACTCATCAGACGAGGCAACATTATTCCAGTCTTCAACTGTCCAATTTTGGTGAGCTCGAGCAAATTGTAGCCTCTTTTTCCAATTTGTAGTGGAGATGAGTGGTACCCGGTGGGGTCTTCTGCTGTTGTAGCCCATCCGCCTCAAGGTTGTGCGTGTTGTGGCTTCACAAATGCTTTGCTCCATACCTCGGTTGTAACGAGTGGTTATTTCAGTCAAAGTTGCTCTTCTATCAGCTTGAATCAGTCGGCCCATTCTCCTCTGACCTCTAGCATCAACAAGGCATTTTGGCCCACAGGACTGCTGCATACTGGATGTTTTTCCCTTTTCACACAATTCTTTGTAAACCCTAGAAATGGTTGTGCATGAAAATCCCAGTAACTGAGCAGATTGTGAAATACTCAGACCGGCCCGTCTGGCACCAACAACCATGCCACGCTCAAAATGGCTTAAATCACCTTTCTTTCCCATTCTGACATTCAGTTTGGAGTTCAGGAGATTGTCTTGACCAGGACCACACCCCTAAATGCATTGAAGCAACTGCCATGTGATTGGTTGTTTAGATAATTGCATTAATGTGAAATTGAACAGGCGTTCCTAATAATCCTTTAGGTGAGTGTATAACTCTTCCTCACCCTCCGCGGGCGGTCTCTCTTTTTCCTCCAAGCTCGGGTCCTCTACCAGAGGCCTGGGAGCTTGAGGGTTCTGCGCAGTATCTTTGCAGTTCCTAGAACTGCACTTTTCTGGACTGAGATGTCTGATGTATTTCCTGGGATATGCTGTAGCCACTCCTCCAGTTTGGGGGTCACTGCCCCGAGTGCCCCAACGACCACGGGCACCACTGATGCCTTTACTCTCCAGGCCTTCTCTAGCTCTTCTCTGAGCCCCTGGTATTTCTCTAGTTTCTCGTGTTCCTTTTTCCTGATGTTGAAGTCGCTTGGTATTGCTATGTCAACCACCACGGCTTTCCTCTGCTCTTTGTCCACCACCACAATGTCCGCTTGGTTCGCCATTACCATTCTGTCCGTCTGTATCTGGAAGTCCCACAGGATCTTGGGTCGGTCATTCTCTACCACCTTTGGAGGTGTTTCCCACTTTGACCTTGGGGTTTCCAGCCCATACTCTGCACAGATGTATATATATATATATATATATATATATATAACCCTTTTACCAGTAATTAGGGACACAAAAATGCACTTAGCAGAGGATCGCAGCAGATAATTGCACATCACATGATGCACATGTGGACTGTTTGCATGAACTATGACATTTTAAATCTATTTTATTTAAGGAGGAAAAACAGGCCATTATTAAAAGTCATTTTTAAATAATGTTGTGTAATATGCTAAATTTAATTATTGTGTAATGTATTCCTTTGATTTTTGGAGAGTAACTGTATTATAAATACTCTCAAATGAAAGCAACTGTACCAGAGTACAGTTACTCAAAATAAGTATTTTAAATATGTATTCCAAATACATATATTCTGTTACTCTCCAACACTTGCGAGTAACAGAATGTACGTATTTATGGCAGTCAACGCACATATTTTTTTGAAATGTACTCAGACAGCAGTCTGTTTTACTGTATTACTTAATTCCAGATACACCAGTGTTTTATTGCATTGTGCTCCAGCGGCAAAGTAAGGGAGTGGTCATATAAAGTGGAATAGATCAGGGAGGGGAGACCTGTGGTGTCTCAGTGGGCAGAATGGCATTGACAGTCGGCAAGCCTCAGCCTGGATCAGCTCTCAGCATGTAGGTTATGACTTTCTATTGGACAGGACTGCACTAAATAAAACAGATTCTCAAAGGCATCACAAAAGCATTACAATGAAAATGACAAAACCCCTTTGTTTTTGTTATCCCTTAGTGCTGTACCTTACCAGCTCTGTTGGACATACACAGTTTGTTTGGGAATAATTAGTGTGAAATCCCTTGTGGCACGTTGCTATCCATACGGTTACAGGAAAGACTGCTGATGAGGACCATGAGACAAACAAACCAAATGTTAAGGAAGATAAGACAGGAAGTCGAGCCTTATAATATGAAATGGCATTAGTGCCAGCTTAAGGCACAATTTGAAATTATGATTTTTTTTAATGACAAATACTGTATGTGAGAAGGAGATCATGATAAAGTTAATAATGTGTCCTCAATCATTTTTTATTATTGCCTAAGCAAAGAAGGCATAGTCACATGCGTTTTTATGATTGGGAGAGTAAAAGAGCTCTCATGAGGGCCCATGAGACTATGATTATACCTGAAATACATTTAAGTCCTTTTAGAAAATGTAATCATTGTGGGGACAACACTATCAATATTTGAATATTTGAACATGCATCACCAATCAAAGTAAAAAGAACAATGTAATAAACTGTAAATGGCAAGGCGGGTGACGTGTCTTGCCCAAGGACACAATTACAGTGTGCATCTGCGGGACACGAACTGCCAACCCTCCGGTAACAAGACAACCTGCTCTACTACCTGTGCCACTGTTTGCTCACCTTGCTTCTGTGATTGTAGTGTGTGACTGATGGATGGTGGTGGTCGGGGGTCAAATGGTGCAGATTGGCAGCCTCTCTTCAGTCAGTCTGCCTCAGGACAGCTTAGGGCTGGGTGATATATCGATATTTCAGATATATCAATATATCTTTTTAAACGAGATATGGAATTAGACCATATTGCGTATATCGGGATATTTCAATTTCAGATAAGATATTAAGTTAACAAAAAGAAACAGGTAATCTCAAGCTGATTTAAAAAAAAAGTTTATCTTAAACTGAGCACTTTATTTTGTTTTCTCTTTATATATAAATGCTGCCCTCAGAAAAAGATTGACCTATTTTATTTTATAGGCTATTTTTATTTAAGATATTTTATTTAAATGTGAGTTTTCAATTAAATTACTTGTATTTGGTTTTGACTTAACAATTCATTTCACAGCTCTCACTTTGCGGAAAAAAATATCAGGATATATATCGTATATCGATATTCAACCTAAATATATCGGGATATGACTTTTGGTCCATATCGCCCAGCCCTAGGACAGCTGTGGCTATAAACGTAGTTATCACCACCGAGTATAAAGTGAATGAACTATGACTATAGTGTAGCACTTTCAGAAACTGCCCTCAGTTTCATTTGTAAAGCGCAATACGAGTAAAAGAAAAATTTACACACAAGAATAACAATGGCCCAGAGCTTTTCTAATTCACAGACCATTGTGAAAATTGTTATTTCAGTGTCCTTGTGGTCTTCATTTTTACGACCTATAGTGCACATTAAAATAACAATTACTGAAGTGAAATTAATTCACAAATAAAAAGATTTTATAAAAAGTAATGTGCATCAAGCCAACTGCAAAGTTGCTAGGTTAATTGTTCTGACGATAATTAATTTGTGTGAAGTCCCCAGACCAGAGCTCTACATAAGGAATCTGTTTTATCAAATATGTGTGGATGTGTAAGGCCAATGCCCAAATAGATACTGCAGTCTCAGGAGACCGATCATTACTGACTTCAGAGACATCTTCACGGTTTCTACTCTTATTACAGTGCACAAGATAGTAAAATAAATAAAATCGTTTAAATCATAAAAAGTATAGTTTTGTGGAATGTTAAGGCCTCATTCTCAATATTTGATAAAAACTAGAGATGATTTCTTGTAATATTGCATGCCGTGTGTCACAGCGCTATGAGTAGGCTGATGATTTGTGATGATGATTTCCTGGATGGTCATGTACAGTGCCTCTCGAAAGTACTAATACACCTTGAACTTTTGCACATTTTGTCATGTTTACAACCCTAAACATAAAGATTTTATTTTTGAATTTATTACTGAAAGTTCACACACAAGTAACAGACAACTGTGAAGTGAAAGCAAAATGATACATGATTCTGTTATTTTTCAAAAAATAGAAAACTGAAAAGTTGGGCGTGCATAAGTATTCATACAGCATGACTTAATACTTTGTGGAACCCTCTTTTGCTGCAATAACAGCAGCAAGTCTTCTGGGGTATGACTCTACAAGATTTGCACATCTAGAGACTGACATTTTACTGTATCCCATTCCTTTTTACAAAACAACTCAAGCTCTGTCAAATTAGAAGGAGAGCGTTTGTGAACAGCAGTTTTCAGGTCTTTCCACAGATTTTCAATAGGATTTAGGTCAGGACTTTGACTGGGCCATTCTAACACATTATTATGTTTGTTTTAAACCATTCCATTGTAGATTTAGCTTTGTGTTTAGGGTCATTGTCCTGCTGGAAGGTGAATCTCTGCCCCAGCCTCAATTCTCTTGCTGACTCCAGCAGGTTTTACTCAAAATGTCCCTGTATTTGGCTCCATCCATCTTCCCAACTATTCTTACAATCTTCCCAGTCCCCGCTGAGGAAAAGTAGCCCCATAGCATGATGCTCCCCCCACCATATTTGATACTGGGGATGGTGCTCTCAGGATGATGAGCAGTGTTATGTTTGTGCCATACATAACGTTTTGCATTTGGGCCAAAAGTTCATTTTTTGTCTCATCTGACCAAAGCACCTTCTTCCACATGGTAGCTGCGTCCTCCATATGACTTCTAGCAAACGTCAAACAGGATTTCTTATGACCTCCTTTCAATAATGGCTTTCTTCTTGCCACTCGTCCATGAAGGCCAGATTTGTGTAGAGTACGACTTATAGTTGTCCCATGTACAGATTCCCCCAGCTCAGCGGCAGTACGTTGCAGCTCCTCCAGAGATATCTTGGGGCACTTGGTTGCATTTCTTACCAGTGCTTTCCTTGTTTGGTCTGTTTGTTTACGTGAACGGCCGTCGGCCGTGTCTTGGTAAGTTCGCAGTGGTGTTATACTCTTTCCATTTCCGAATGATGGATTGAACAGTGCTTCATGAGATGTTCAAATCTTGGGAAATCTTTGTATAACATAACACTGCTTTAAACCTCTCCACAGCTTTATCCCTGACCAGTCTGGTGTGCTCCTTGGCCTTCATGATGACTCTATTTAATGGTTAGGGCAAGGTGTGAACATTCTGCAGTCATTAGGAATGTTATAAAGGCAATTTAATGCACTCAGAAAAATGCTGTATGAATACTTATGGACGCCCCACTTTTCACTTTTCTATTTTATGAAAAATAACAGAATCATGTATAATTTTGCTTTCACTTCACAATTGTCTGTTACTTGTGTGTGAACTTTCAGTAAAACATTCAAAATAAAATCTTTATGTTTATGGTTGTAAAAATGACAAAATGTGCAAATGTTCAAGGTGTATTCGTACTTTCGAGAGGCACTGTATGTCCTAATGCCTTTTGACTTGATGAATATAACAAATTTACATAATTAAAGACGTTGATCGATTATGAATCTGACATTTGTTTAGGAATACAGGAGACTACATAATAAAGCCTTTATAACGATGCATTTTCATGCATTATAATAATATTATTGTGTTTACTGTAGTAACTCTTTCTTTGTTTTAGGGCAGAGAATTCTTCATCATAAAAGCAATGTCCTGGAAACAGTGGTGCTCATCAACCCTTCAGATGAAGCAGTCAGCACAGAGGTGAGTATTATAATTTTTAAAAAGGGAACATCACTAATTCTTTACTCAATTGTTTTTATTTATTTATTACTGTTATTTTAATCAGTTTAAATAAAAGCCAAATGACAGTCATTCCCAATCCATTTAAGTTGCTGCTTAATACTAGCTGGCTGAGGTCATACCATGCCAGTCATGCATTATTAAAGTCTACATCAGAATAAGTCAGAAGCTCAGAGCAACTGATTTGTTGAAATAGAAATTGACAAAGGAGGGCATTTAATGGGAGCTGCAGCTAAAGATTGGCTTTGTTTTCTATTTTAATTTTAGAACTTGATTGCCTTTACTCAAATCTAACATCATTTTATTTTTCAGGTCCGTTTGATGATTTCAGACACGGCTAGACACAAGCTTTTAGTTCTCTCAGGACAGTGCTCTGAAAACACTGGGGAGCTTATACTTCAGTCTGGATCATTCTCCTTTTACAATTTTATTGACATCTTTACTGACCAAGAAGTAAGCATATATTTCTCTGTATATATAGAGTACATTCCTAAATGGATCTCTGTTTATGATAAACTTCATGTATTGTACATTTTTGCTTTTTTTCCACCCTCAGATTGGGGAGCTGCTCAGTACCATTCACCCAGCAAACAAAGCAAACCTGACTCTCTCTTGTCCAGATCAAGGTGATTGGAAAAACTCAAACTTGGAAAAACACAATCTACAAGACTTTATTAATATGAAATTAAACTCTGTGCTCATACTTCCTGAAATGGAGGGTCTCTCAGAGTTCACCGAGTATTTATTTGAGTCCGTCGAGATCCCAGCACCCTTTGACTTGTTAGAACCACCAACATCGGGTGGCTTCCTCAAACTCTCCAAACCATGCTGCTACATTTTCCCCGGTGGCCGAGGAGACTCAGCTCTCTTTGCAGTAAATGGTTTTAACATGCTCATCAATGGTGGCTCTGACAGAAAATCATGCTTTTGGAAACTTGTAAGACATCTAGACAGGGTGGACTCAATTCTTCTGACTCATATTGGAGACGAAAACTTGCCAGGCATTAACAGTATGCTACAGAGAAAAGTGGCAGAGTTTGAGGAAGAACAGTCACAAGGATCTACAGCAAATAGTGACTGGACAAATAACATGATTTCTCCAGATATTGGCGTTGTGTTTGTAAATCTACCTGAAAACCTGGATAATCCTGAACCAAATTCCAGAGTGCGTCGAACTCTTGATGAAGTCACAATGACACAACAGCTACTTGCAAAGCTGAATTTGAGAGTTGAGCCTTTACTAAGACCTGTTGGAAACATTATAGAGCCAGTCATACTATTCCAAAAATGGGTGTCGGAAAACTTGAGATGTATGTGTTAAATCCATCAAAAAACAGTAAGGAGATGCAACACTTCATGAAACACTGGAAAGGCACAGAAAAGGACACAGCCTCTATTCTTCTACCAAATAGGAAAGAAACTGAATACCCTGTTTCATATTTGACATCTATCTCCTCACTCATTGTTTGGCACCCTGCAAATCCTTTAGATAAGGTTGTACGTGTTCTCTTCCCTGGAAATGCGACCCAAAAACACATCTTTGAAGGCCTGGAAAAGCTGAAGCACTTGGATTTTTTGAAGCAACCGATTGTGACCCAAAAGGAGTAGCAAGTGTGCCGTCAACGCCAATTCTTAAGCAGGCCAAGATGAAACATAGGGCAGACAGCAGAGAGAGCTTAAAGTCGAGTGCAAAGCCAGCCGTGGCGAAGACAGGGAGAAAAGCGTCAAAAGAGGAACCTCCAGAAAAAAACAAAACTGGCGTAGAATCGCTACCTGAAAAAACACAAAAGATGGAGAAAAAAGACAAGGCCCTAGTCAAGAAAGAAAAGGTGAAGGTGGAATCACTAGCCAAAAGTAACGCAGCTGAAAAGAAGAAATTTGAGGTGAGACCTAAAACAGAGAAGGTCGTCAAGAAGGAACCTAAAAAATTACTGGAAAATAAGAAAGAGACCAAAAAGGATGACACATCAAAACCAGAAGTAAAAACAACAAAAAAATCATTAAAAAGGACACAAAGAAAGAGTCCTCAGTGAGTGACGACAAGAAAGAACTAAAGAAAGACTTGAAGAAGCCCTCTAAAAATGCAAAAAAGAATGTGGCTGAGGCAAAGAATGTAGTGTCAAAACCAAAAACACAGAAAAAAGAGTTAGGGGCGGCATCAAAATCAAAGGAAAAGAACGAATCAAAGTCAGCAAAGAAAGAGTTGAGCACAACCAGTTGCAAAGCAGATGACATTACAGCTACAGTCGCAGACGATCCAGTCGCAGACGATCTAGAAGCAGATGATCCAGTCGCAGACGATCCAGTCGCAGACGATCTGGTCGCAGACGATCCGGTCGCAGACGATCCAGTCGCAGACGATCCGGTCGCAGACGATCCGGTCGCAGACGATCCGGTCGCAGACGATCCGGTCGCAGACGATCCAGTCGCAGACAATCCAGTCGTAGACGATACAGTCGTAGACGATACAGTCGCAGACGATCCAGTCGCAGACGATCCAGTCGCAGACGATCCAGTCGCAGATGATCTAGTCGCAGACGATCTAGTCGCAGATGATCCAGTCGCAGAAGATCCAGAGGTGGAGAGGTCACTGATGTCCTCACCAGAAGACCTAACTAAAGACTTTGAGGAATTCAGGGCAGAGCTTCTAACAGAAGATGAGGCTACAGTCCAAGAACCACTCGGAGAAGAAATTATCCAAAGAGAACATGTAAAACAGACCAAAGAATCACCAGAAGCATTAGAAAGTGCTGATGATGGTATCACCTCAACTGAAGTTGAAGGAAACGGTGCCGTATCTCCAGATGATCAAATCGTTACTGGAAAAGTTAATGGCAGCACATGTGAAAAGTTTGAAGGTAAGGGAACAGTTATGGAAGAAACATTTGAGAGAAGAAACTCTGAGGAAAAGCATGATATAGAAGAGGTTTATGAACCAGAAGAGTCAAGCAGCCAAAAGCCTACTCAAGATGAAGACCTTGGAAATATTGAAAATGATGATGGTGTGACAAATAAAAAAGTGGAGCTTCAATGTATAGAGATAGTAGAAGCAGGAGTACAACAGTTTGCGCCAGTTGCACACAAGGTTTCTTCACCGATTTCCCCAGCTGCATCTATCCATGACGAAATGGTACCAGTTGGCTTTGAGAACTCAGTGTCAGATGATGAGAACAGAGATGAACAACCCGAAGATTTTACAGTCACATCTGGTCTTACCCAGTCCACAATTGAGATCTCCAGTGTGCCCACGGCCTTGGATGACATGTCAACTCCCAAAGACGCCATGAGTGATGAAACCGCCAATGATGAATCGCCCACACAGGATGTTATAAATCTGGAAACATCACCATCTGAAGAAGTTGACAAACAGCAACTCTCTCCACCGCAATGCCTGCCTGTATACAATAGATCCCATAGTGATGCCACTGAAGGACATGACTATAATGTGTCTGCTTCAACAATATCACCATGTTCATTACTAGAAGGTGATACATTAATTAAAGAGGTTGAAGAGAAAACAGAATGTTTTGTCCCAATACATGAATCCAAGGATCAAGATTATGATGGGTCACATTCCCCTTTGTCCCCTTTCATATGGTCTCCCTCTGCGGAAAGCAAGCAAGACAATATTGAAGGTTCTTCAAATTTTGCTGCTGCAATAGAACTCTCAACCACATTGGCAAAGGCAGGTCCAGAAGACAAAACATTGGAAGGAACATCCTCTCCCCAGTCCTCTGGACACACACCTTACTATCAATCTCCAGTTGATGAGAGAACAGGCCCCCTACCCCCAGTAGGTGAAGAGGTGACAGTGCAGGGTCCTGTTATTGTGGAGGTCATTAGTGATAAGGAGGATTCCTCTACAGTTACCCCTGACCCGAGGAACCACAACAATCCACTGAGAAGGTGGCATGTGCACCACAAAACATCCCTTTGACAAGCCAAATTACCCAACCAAACGATAACAAGGACACAACATTTCCCATTGGACAAAAGAAAAATGGTGACAATCAGCACTCATCAGCATGCAGACATGAAACAGACAACAATAATTTTACAACACTGAAAGAGGAAAGTAAAATGTCAATTTCTGAAGGAACGACATCAGATAAGTCAGGCACTCCTTTGGAGGAAGTGGTGGCAGAAGATACATTCTCTCATCTGGCTTCAGCCTCGACAGCTTCATTAGCGACAAGCTCCCTCCCAGAGCCGACTACTGACTCTCCTTCACTTCACGCCGAAGTTGGCTCTCCACATTCAACAGAAGTGGATGACTCACTCTCAGTGTCTGTGGTTCAGACCCCAACTGCATTTCATGAAACTGAAGGATCTCCTACTAAAGAAGATAGCCCACGGCCAATGTCAATTTCTCCAGATAGCTCACCAAAAGCTAAAATTCAAGCACAGATGGATCCAAGATCCCCAGAGAACTCAATAATGTCTGTAGAGTTTGACCAAGAGTCCCCTGACCATTCCATAGCTTTGGACTTTAGTAAGCAGTCACCAGAGCATCCGTTACAAGGGAGCAAGCCACATGCAACAGAAAATGGCCCCACTGAGGTTGACTTTAGTCCATCAGGCAGACAAGATATCAAACCCGCAGGGGAGTACAGTCCTACAAAAGATAAATCAGTGCCTTTTGAAGAATGTGAGGCTCGAGCAACCTCTGCTACTCCCTCAGAAGCCTCTCAGTCCACTCCTTCTGTCACAACACCCTGCCAATTGACAGATTTGACTCAGAATGTGGTGGAAGAGACTGAAAGGTCTACAAGTGCCCAGCCGATTGCCTCTGTCAATCTTTCAAATGACCCTTCTCCATTGGTTGAAGATCCATTAGCTAAAGACAACCTCAGTTCAGACTCATCTTTGGTCGAAAATATTGATAAAAAGACAAACACAGATGAAAAGGTTGACTGTACCACACCCCCAAAAGTGCACTCCTTGTCTCCAATTGACAATGATAAAGACGGAAATCTTTCACCAGAAAAAGATTGTAATCCAATTATGTACACAGAATCTTCACTTGAAAGAAAATCTTTATCCAATCCCCAAATCCCTTCCCCCACTACTCTTACTCTCACGTTAGATCCACTTGCACCAGGTGACACTAAGGACCCAGCATCTGACAAGCAAAGTCCTTGCGGTTCTTCTAAAACAGATGTTGACCTCTGCCTGGTCTCATCATGCGAGTTCCGTCACCCAAAGACAGAGCTGTCTCCATCTTTCATCAATCCCACTCCCCTGGACTATTTAATTAATGAAGAGAGCACCTTAGATGAAGACAAGCCTATGGCCAAATCTGGTGGTGGTTCCCGACCCCCAGGAGGAAAGCTGTCTTCAAAGCAATGTGAAGAAACCCCACCCACATCCATCAGTGACTCTGCACCCTCCCAGACTGATTCAGATGTGCCCCCCGGGACAGAGGAGTGCCCCTCGATCACAGCAGATGCTAACATAGACTCAGAAGATGACTCTGAAACGCTGCCCACGGACAGGACCCTCACTTATAGACATGTAGACCCACCTCCAATGGCAGTCAGGGACACTTCTCCGTCACCTGGGCACCATGATGTGTGTATGGTGGATCCGGAAGCTCTTAAGGCTGAAGAAAATTCAAACACTGTTGGGAGCGAAAAATCCCAAAAGAAAAAGCTGTCAAAGAAATCTACACCGGCGAGTAAGACTGCTTCTCCAAAGGCCAAGGACACAAAGACAGTATCGCAAAAGAAAGGTCTAGGTGAAGGAAAAGACGCTAAAAATGCAACTAATACTTCTGCATCAAGAGGAGCAAAAAGTGCCACAGGTAAGCTCTTTGTGCAGAGCTATGGTTTTCAACTGGTGGGTCAGGACCCAAAAGTGGGTCAAAAAGTATTTTCAGTGGGTCACGGGTCGCTGCCAAAAGAATTGTTTATACATAGTTTTGATAGTCAACCCTAAAAATATATGCCTGAATAAATAGAACTTTTTTTGTTTATTTTTAAAAATTCTTTTTATTGAACATGTGAACTTTTTTTTTTTTTACATACAAGAGAATAAATAAGTTAATTAAAAACAAAAAATTGAAAATATATATCAGATGGAAATAATCTACCTTTCCTTTTAGTTAAAATTTGATTTCCAATTGGACATATTTCAATACATCATGTAGCAAATTAATTAAGGTTGGAGTTGTTTTTTTTAAATTCCAATTTAATAGGATCTTCTAGCTAGCACTGAGACAAATTTAATAACAGTTTTCTGCGTTAGTAAGATTAGCTGTTACTGGGGGTACTCCAAAAAGTGCAAGCACAGGTTTAGGCTGTAACTGTGTTCCAAAAACATCAATATGAAAATTTGAGTCCAGTAAGCGGTTATGTTAGGACAGTATGAGTATGAGCTAGTGAAGCCTGCTCTTGGACGCATCGATCACAATGAAATTGTTTTTTAATTATACTTTTTTTAAATACAGGGCTTAACGGCAAATGTTTTTTGTTATAAAGTTAAATTGATATTTAATTTGGGTCCCGAAGCTCCACCAGTTGAGAATCACTTGTCTAGAGCAGTGTCTCTCAACTGGTGTGCCTTCGGGATCCACCATCCCGACATCATGACAAGTCGCGACGCTAAAAATATGAATTTTACTTAGAATATTTTGCAGTTTGGCCTTTTTTTTTGCATATTTAATAATCAAATGCAGTATTTCTTTGCAGAGTTCAGTTGATTTAGGCATTGATCATTACTTTTCTATCAAAAATTAATCAAAGAAAATGATCGACCCAACTGTTGAAAACCACTGGTCTAGAGCCTATTTTGTTACATGTTAAATACAATTACATGATAATTTTTCTTTTTAAGGTAGTGGAAAGGGATCCAGTGGAACATCTCAACTCAACTGTCCACCAATGTACATGGACTTAGTGTACATCCCTAATCATTGCAGTGCCAAGAATGTGGATGCTGAATTCTTCAAGTGTGTGCGGTCATCATATTATGTTATCAGTGGCAACAACCAGACTGCTCAGGAGCCGAGTAAGGGAGTCCTTGATGCTCTACTTGAAGGAAAGGCCCATTGGGAACACAATATGCAAGTATGTTTTGAGTCTGATAACTAGTTAGATGAGGGATGAACATTGGAAAGTTAAAAAACAAATTTCTTTTTCAGGTTACTCTCATTCCAACGCATGACACTGATGTCCTGAGGGAGTGGTACCAGGAAACTCATGACAACAACAAGAACTGAACATCATGGTTCTGGCCAGCAGCAGCACCGTTGTTATGCAGGATGAGTCTTTTCCCGCTTGTAAAATAGAAATGTAGGGTGGTGAATCGATAGCTTCAGTGTGACACAATAGGGAATCTTGACTATAAAATACAGTCATGTACAACAATACAACAGAAAAGAAAGCAACTCATTCCAACTCTAAAACAGATCATATACCTATGTAATCTGAAAGCATAACCCACAGACACAATATAACAGTAATAAAAAGTGCTAAAAATCCTGGTAAGACATTTTTTGTGAATTATGACAAGTTTTGCAACAACGGACTTCAGACATCAGGTTATTGTTACCTGCTTAGGGAGGCTAAATGAATGTAGGTTGTCAAGACCATACAAGATGTACAAGAAGGTCTAACATTTGCTTTATAAATGGCTTTAATATTGTTTTTATTAACCGCTGCTCATGTTAAGTTCATTATTTATTTATTTATTTATTTATTATTAACGTATTTAATTATATTTATTGTGCTTGTTAGGAAGTAATGTTTTTTCTTGGGTTATTGTATTTTTTGTTGGAACTGTGCCAATTTCTACAGGCCTCTACAAAATGTCTTGTTTTTTAAAGTGTGTTTGATTAGCAATTGATACAACAATACGATTGTCCTTAGTTGGTTAGTTAGTTAGTTAGTTACTTACTTTGATGTTGGCTTGCTATTATAAATGATCTATAACGGGGCTTTTCGAGCTGTATTACATGTATGAAGCTTTTTCATACACTCAGAAGCTGCTTTGGGCACCCAGGTGAAATCGCCCTAATTACAAACATATTCAATAGATATAACCTGTAAATCACGACCCTTCATTTTCTGCAAACATGTGAGCATGGGGCCCATACGAGGAGAGCGCCCAGCTTTGGACACCACTAAAGTTGCTACGACAGTGGCTTATTTTTTGGATTGTGTAAAGTGGATGCTTTGTTGTTTGGTAAGAGCATACAGGGAGATTGGTTATAACATTCTTGAGCATTGAGGGTCATACCCTCAATATTTCAGAACATTTGTAGAAGTCATCCACTATGCGATTTGCAGGTCCATGGACACCAAATCTAAAACAAACAAAAAAGCAGCATTTGC
Source organism: Neogobius melanostomus (assembly GCA_007210695.1). Taxonomy (NCBI): domain Eukaryota; kingdom Metazoa; phylum Chordata; class Actinopteri; order Gobiiformes; family Gobiidae; genus Neogobius; species Neogobius melanostomus. Next base: position 828,811 of record VHKM01000232.1, on the reverse strand, counting down.
AATTTTGTAATTGAGACTCAGCTGGAAAATCACAGCGATATGATCAAGGGAGAACTGAATGCTGATTCTTTCGTTGGCTTTTTGAAAACCATATGGACATTATTAATGCCAATTGTAGACAACAGCAGTTGGACCTTCTCTTGTCGACCACCATACATTATTAATCTTGCAGCACCACACAAACATGACAAAACACGAAGATGTCCATTCTGGCGTACTTTGAGCTTTACTTTAACGATAAAACGTATAACTATAAGTTCCAGAAAATACATTCATTTGTTATCACTCACTCGGCAAGGATTCAGATCAGAAATAATTTTTCCAATAGGGCATCAACATAATATATTATGACCACTATGTCATATCAACAGCAACAAACTAACAGACTCTTCTCGGTCAAGTCTAATGGCTTTCTCTGTTTGTTTTTTTCTCACTGTCAACTCTTCTCTCTGCCTTTCTCCTCACCTGTGTGCAGTTCTTTAACCATGTTTGTCTGCAGCTATATAGTATTAGTCTTGTATTCTTCAATCCACCACCTGCCCCTGAATCCATGTGTAACTTGTGCATCATATGCAACTAGTGTTTGTTAAAGCTTACAGATGTGTGTGTTGCAATAATATGGAGAACTGGTAAACAAATGCCCAAAAGACCACAGCAAAATAAAAACTTAAATATATTCATGTTTTCTTGTTTGTTTTCTCTAGTGGGAAAATGTAATTGCTTTCAATCTTATGCTCAGAAGAGGCTAATTAAAACACAAGACACAAGCACTTTCCTGTAGACCACAATTTATTGATTGTCAAGTAGAGATGTGTAACTTTCTCCATTTGTTCACTAATGAGATGATTATCTCAAGCTTAATGTCACAATTTGACACAGCGTGTGTGTCCAGTGGCAGCTTAAGTATTTTCACAAATAAAGTTGAAATATAATAACAACAAACACTTCTCAAAAAATATTACAAACACATTAAATGATAAATGATAGTATTTGAGCAAAATAAATGGTCTAAAATCATCAAACATGACTGAGTAAGGACTACAGGTGCATTAAACACTCCAATGTCAGTGTATTTGTTAGAAAGAAATACTTATTTGCAATTATTTTCATGTTTTGATACATTTGTGGGCCACAGTTTTAGGCTGAGGGGGCACGGCCCGACTACAGCACATGCAGGGGGGCTTCAAGCAAAAAAAGGTTGGGAACCACTGGGCTAAACAACCAACATCGCTACTCAAGCCTGTCTATGGTTTCACACACATCGAGAAACATATATACTCAGCAGCACCACCTGCCGGGTACATCAAGCCCTAAACTCTTAATAAAACAGTAAATATATACTACTGCATTTGTTTTACAATGAAGAAAACACTACACACTAAAACTAATCATGTAGCCTATTGTTGAGTTATTACTATGTATTGACCAATTATAATACATCCATGGTATTGACCAAATGCTTCATGGCCATGCAGTGCGCTGACATTTTGGATTATACCAATGACATATGGGTGAATTGGTATCACAGCAAAGCATACGTCTATGAATTACATGTATATTATTAGAGTTGTTTTAGATTACATTGTAATTCCCGGTGCAGTGGTTTACTTGACATATTTCATTTCGATGAATACTCATACTTAAACAACTCTAGATGTAAAATGTTCATAAACCCCCCTGTTGTCCTTGATGTTGGTTCAGTCTGAGACTATGGCGCTGGGAAGGCTTTCCAAATGTTGTCCGTCATTATTATATGAGTCTTCTAAAGGAGTACTTTGCGGGTTTTTACACTCGGGTTGGAGCAAAAGCTGCGTACAAGGTAAACCAACAACATGAAGGTCTAAAAGTTTCGTGCGCTCGTTCTGCCGTGTAACGCGTTCGAGGTGCCACTGAAGATTTGTGCAATGTGCTAAACACACTAAATGACACACACTGTTTCTCTAATATCTTACCATGATACATCTATGCAGCAAAACGTCATCTTTTGACAGAAGATGTGATTAAGTTGCAAGACTTTCAGCAGAAGAAGTTGGCATCTGCTCATTTTATCAAAGCAAGAGAAGGTACCTCAGACAGGCATGGTGTTTACAACTGTGCGGACTGAAATGACAACAAATGTATAATAATAAGAGCTCGTATCATTTATCTGCAGGAAATTTTATTCAGCGTTTCAATGAAAAGTTGCAGAGAAAAGAACTGATTCTGCGGGATGACCTAAAGCAGCTTCTTCACTTATGCCAGACACCCGATGATATGGTCGTGGCCAGGGATGCCATTTACAGGTAATAAGGACAAGACGTGTGATTGTTGTTTAAGATTAGCCTATATCCTGTTTTCTTGCAAAGGTACCATTTAGAGAATTCAAACTTTGCCTACGGAGAGTTCAACTTCGGCCCTCTTTTTATGAGACTGTGTTATGAGCTTGGTTTTGAAGAGATGGCTGCTGCTGCAATTACAGATACGGTAACTGGTAATATATTTTGTTTTGGTCAATATTCTCACACTAACAGACACTGTTTTGTCTTAACAGACATTGAAAGGTTTCTTCAATGACTCTACATCCTTTAACATTGCTATAGACATGCTATTTTTAAAGGGTGCCTATGAGAGTAAGTCACATGTAGCATCATTATTTGTAATAATGTGGTTGTGATTGTGATTTTCGTCCTTTACAGATGCGCTGGAAGTGCTCAGAATAATGCAAATCTACAGCATTCCGTTTAATAAACATACACTGATACTGGCATTTGGCACCTGTTATAAACTGGTAAATAACATATTCAGCTTTTTAATCATAATTTAGTTGGTTCTATGTCTGATATAAAAACTGGCCAACACCTCAAATGTTAATTTATAGAAGCCTGATGGTTAACTGTACTGTATGTCTATGATGAAGCCAAAATTCACATTTCTATTCTTCTTTACTAAAAGCACAGAATATTAAAGAGACTAGAACTGAGGCTACTGAAAATAGTAATTGACTACGAGTAACTGATGGAAAAGACTTGCCACAGTGACCAGTAATTCAAAAAGTCTATGTCAAACCTTGGTTCTTTTTTCCCAGAATACACCAGAGTCCTTCAAGATCTGTATTTCTTTGATAGAGGAAACCCAAAGCAAGGGGCGCATAATTCCTAGACATGCTTACTGCTTTGGCATAGCGTTGGCACTTCAACAGGTTAGATTTATTAGTATTTTTGTTTTGTCTTGTGTTGTTTGATTCCATGCCAGTACTGCTGTATCTGTTTCTGTTCTCTGCTTTCTTCTGAGATGTTTGAGGACCCTCTTGAAAACGAGTTGGTGCATCTCAAGGGGATATCCTCTTAAATTAATAAATGGAAAATTCTAATCTATCTCTGCACACTGAGCCTATAGGAGTTGTATTTTAAAATGTGATTTGCATTTCTTCCTCTAGAATGAAACTGAGATGGCACGGTCTTTGTTTTCCAGAATTAGAAATACGGAGGGAAGGTTATGTGGAAATCTCAAGGCAAGTAGCTACAAACTTTAATAAATTACACCAAAAACAGAATGTTAAAAAATGTTTTACTTTTTAGGTCTTAACACTAGCCATGTCTGGAAAGTTTGAAGAAGTTACCTCAATTCTTTTGGCTGCTACTTTGCATAAAGCCCCTGCATTTATTAAAAAGCAGGAATTTTCTCAAGAAGTGGTATGTAAAATGCAATGTGAAAGTGCTTACTTAAAGTATGCATCTATGTGTTCTTATTGTTGCATGTGTTACAGGTGGATTTGGTTCGTTTACAATGTGGAGATGGACCTGATATAACTGAAATTAACCAAATATTGTCTCGGCTTGAACAAGCTGGACAAGTCATTCAAGTCACTCTTGATGACCTGTTGTGCCACACTCCTACTGGAAAGGTTAAACTTTCACCAATAATGGAATATACAAGAAGGACTAGGAGTCGACGAACTTTCAATCTCCTTAATTCCACTCTTTTGTCTGAGTAAAGATGTCAGGCAACAACAATTTGTCACCTTTTCACTTCAAAGGGCACGCATTTTTGCACAGGGTAGGCTATAGGCTGTACCAGGGCCACGGTCTCCTATCGTTTTTACCCCATGAGCTACTTGTGTAACATATGCCTGAGGGCTTCTTATGCTTAGGGGGACTTAGGGGAAGTTCATCCATGAGTGTTGATAGAAGAAAAGATGATGTTTCACAATTATTGAAAATTACCTGAGTTTTCTTTACCTAATGTACTAGCCTATTAACCCAAAAGTCATGTTCAGAACAAAACGACAAATGTATCCATAATGTGACTTCATTATGCAGAGGCCTTTGAGGAGCCACGGGGAAAGGGCGCTGGAGAGCTACGTCTGGCACTACAACTTTCGACTTTGTGCTGGCAATAAAATTAAATAAAAGTACTCCAGATTTGTTTTCTTCTTGGGGTAGTATTGCTCTCTGAACATACAATGTAAATCCAGTAGAACAGATCGAGGGATGATCTGCCATGTCTGTGATTGCGCATGTAAACAAACTATGACGCAGGGCAATCCCTCCTCCCACAATGCTTTGCTCGTCACATCGGGGAGGAGGACTACGTAGCAGCTGCTAATACCCAAACAAGGGGAGTTATATTACTTCATTGGATTTTCTACCGTTATTATAGTCTTTTTCTTTTTTTATACGGGTTTCTACGGGTCATTTTTTAGTAAATCGGTTTTATTTTTAGCGACTGATGTCTGTGGAGTTAGCATCAGCAAGTTGTTCGAATGCTGCGGGTTTTGCTGCTGGTTAACATCAGGCCACCCATAGTACGAACAAAGGAATTACTCTGCCCTTATTACACATTTTATCACTGACAGTGCCTGTGGTATCTGACAGTGCCTGTGGTATTGCATCTGGCGTTTGTATTATTTCACCACATTTCCCCCGAGAGCTTTATAGCTTCTTAAGCAAAATAACACAATGAGTTCTGAAGAGGCTGGAGCAGCCGCCAAACCCGCCCCTGAGGATGATGGGATGACATGGTGGTACCGATGGCTCTGCAAAACTGCTGGAGTCCTGGGAGGAATATGTAAGTAGTTTTGTTCTGATACATAAGGTGTATTTAGCCAGAACTCTTAACCGTACCGTCTCTAATGTCCCATGGCTCAAAAATGAACGACATGCTTTATTCGGTGACATCGTTATAACATATACATTATACATCTTGTCTGTGCGAGTGTCTTTCTTGCTATGTTCTTCTAGTCACACTGACACCAGAGTCAGCTGGGTCGTATCATGTTAGCTCACTGAGTGTTGCATATGCAATGAGCTCTGTATTATTAAAGCATTTCTAAATGAACAGGCCTCTTCTGTCTGGAACAGAGTGGGCTTGTTTGGCTTCACATTCTGTACAGACCTACTGTGCAAACCCCCCTCACTTCATACACAAATATAGATTACAGAAAAAGAAAAACTTATTGTGAAAATAATTTAATTTTCTTTTGTTCAAAAAACACAGCTTGTGCCACTGCGGGAGTGTGGAACTGTGTCACAATTAATCCCTTAAATATTGCTGCTGGAGTTTGGATGGTGTAAGTTCTTTGTTACAACTTATTATAAGGGCTACCCAAATAATAAGTATTATGTTTATTCAAATATAAGAATAAATATAAAAAGATCAAAGAAATATCAATTTGCAAAATGGTTGTGCTCTTTTCTCAAGGTTGACTGCCTGCGTCTTATTTCTGTGTGAAGTCCCCTTCTGTTGCCAGTTTGTAGAGTTTGCTAATGTCATAGCCGCTCGTGCAGACCGGCTCAAGCCTTGGCAAAAGGCCCTGTTCTACTGTGGGTGAGTGCTATGTACTGTACACAGAGCAATCAAAATGTATTTTATACATGTATATATGTAATTCCATTGAATTCTAATTTGCAGGATGGCACTATTCCCTATAATCTTGCGTTTCAACTTTACAACCCTGTTTGGAAATGCCATTGCCTTTGCCACAGGAGTTCTGTATGGCTTGGCATCCTTAGGCAAAAAGTAAGATACAAATATGGATGTTTTTCATTCAACAGTTTGATTACATTGTCATATTAATTGTATTTGTTTCGATACCATTTGCTTTCTTACCTGCTGTAATCACTGAATATCATCTTAAGATAATGCTCATGTAACGCTTATTTAACATCTTTATGTATTTATTTTAACAATAAATCCACCTTTTACCTGCCGCTAACATTTTGTCACTAACCGACCGTCCATTTCCCAACCTTTTCCTATGTAGAGGGGATGCTGTGACCTACGCCCGACTTCAGCACCAGAAACAAGGAGATGAGGAGAAGATGACAAATGGTGTCCCTGAATGAGACAAAATAATATTATTTGCATTGCTTTCAGTGTTGTATTTTTTTTTTTTCAGTTTAAACCATTGATCTCTCATGATCACCCTCAATCCTTATCATGCCACTTGTTTGTTTATAGAATAGTCCAAAAACCCTCGCCTATTTATTGAACCACCTCTCCTTTTGTTGACACTCACATTAAGACAGTGGACCCAGACATTGTTGAGCATTGGTAGCAAGAATTGTTGGTATCATCTATAATGTTGGTGCAGGTGATGAATGTATTTTAAACATTAAGCTCTTCTTGACTTTGTGTAGACCGACATTTTAGCATCCACGCGTGAACATATGGGTCTCTTCAACTGGATTGTAGGTAATGGATTAGTAGTAGATTGTTGGGCTTTGCAATTCACCAAAACGTAATCAAAATTGCAATCTCAACTTTGGTCAATCTCAGTTCTTGTCATTTTAAAATATCAGGTCTGAAAGTAAAAAAACACCTGGTCTGTGTAAAGCAAAGCGTTCACAAATCAAATCTGGATAATCTGTCCTGTCTACGCTCATGAATCATAGTAGTAAAAGTTATTGGTTTTTAATACGGAAAATAAAATTGAGATTGATCAATATGTGGAGAAAAATCTGACTATTTTATTTGCCATATCCCACAGCCCTAGTTGATGGTTATCCCAATCAATCTTTTCTCCGCTTATTTTACACGCATTCAATAAGATATATCTGGTACAAAAAAAAGGGAAAGAGCGATTCATGTCGGTTCATTGAAATTTGTACAACGTGTAGCTTTGCTGTGGCATTGACAAATTATAAACATTCTTTAAAAAAAAAAAGAGGTTCATCCAATCAGTATGTAACCATAATTTGCCTTGGGGAAGCCGTGGGGAGAAGTGACGATTGTGTTTGTGGTGTTGCCTTGCCTCTGTTGTGAACCTGTGTTTCTGACGTAATTGTTTACATGTTCTCTTAACCTTATTCAGTGTAGTCAATCTCTCTCAGGTATTGTGTATAAAGTTACTGTTCAAAGGGATTGGAGAGAAGAACAAAGAAATTCTGAGCCTAAAGAACTTTTGTTAAACTACATATTAAAACAGCTGCACAAATGTTTAACTGTGTCATGTAACACTAAAGACCCACCAGCGGTTAACATTGGTCTCGACATACTAAAGTTTTGAAATTTTAAGCTTATACTGAGGATCAACTTTTTTCTTTTGAAACCTATTGCAAACTTGTTTTGAGTTGGTTCCTCGCAGTAGTAACTTGTATTCAGTAACACATTCTGCACCAGGTTTTGAATGTTACTTTTTGTGTAACTCTTATGTGTGAGGTGACTTGAATGAACTCTGCAAATTAAACAAACTTGCATCTCTCTGTTGCTATTTCTCTTGTTTAAAGAAAAATGATATACAGTAAATTTAGCCCTGTCAAGTTTTAGATGAGAATATATGAGGATATTGATCCACGGCAAGTGCATGATTAATTGTGTCAATTTGATTTCACACACCCGTATTACTATCATGTTATTGCAGGGTTTGCGTACAGCATGAGAAGTTGTCCAAAGAATTGCAAACAGTATCCGCCAGTCTACTACTTTATAGCAATAGTTACTAAAGAAACCAGCAGAGGGCGCAATGGCATAAAAGTTAGATTTAATTGAGAGGGTTACAATACATCTATTACACTTTATTCAATAACGTATCCATGTGCATAAGCAAAGAAATGAATAAATAAAACACTTTACACAGTAGAAAAATGGTTAAAAAAATAACCCCACATTTCTGGTCTTTTTGATGCGCTTATTACACTGATTTTGTGCCACATAAGGAATTCACTCCAGGCTACATACACTTAACCAGTTTCTCCAAATCGGTTGTGAGGTGCTCACTTTTGTGTCTTATGAAGATATATTTGCCATAGCGGCTGAATCCCCTCCCGAAAGAGTTCAGACGCAGACGCTGTCACGCGGTTGCGCCATGTAACTTTGCTCCAATGAGGACATGCTGTGTTCCGCTTAGGGGGGACGGGGGGTTGCCACTTGCCACCAACAGCACTTGATTCAAATACCGAGCACAGAGCATCACCTGCTGCGGAGTGCACACTGGAAGATCGGCGCCTATATTTAGCCACAGCTGAAGGTGATCGAGTCGAAAAGAGGGAATAACAAAATGTTTGCGAACATGTGATCGTTTTTAAATCAGCTTATTTGAGAGCAGGACCGCTGAAAAAGAACACAACAATGAGCTTCGTCTCCACGGGGAACTCTTTATTGGAGCTGTGCCTTCCAGACTCAGTGCCCGCCAGTATCAGTTTGGTGTATTGTTAAACGGTGCTTCCCGCGTTAAGATTGACAGCGATGCCTGCGAGGAACAGGTACAACCTGGTGGACGATCTGGCGGACTCCAGAATACCGCTACACAACGAGGAGGCTTATCAGCACGGGATACATTTCCAAGCCAAGGTGAGATCAAGGATCATGTCTTTAACGCGGAGACTAATGACTTTTGAAGGCTGGTGCACTGATATAGTTGCCTAATCAGTTTAATATTTAATATTTATTATTATATTTAGAGCATAGCAATCCTTCAGCGTATGCTACCAACACAATAAGTGAATGTTTGTTTTCCCATTATTATTTTTTTTCAACCTTTTTCATTTGACACCTGACACTATTATGTAGAGTTGTTAGTAAGATTTCAAAGCCTGCTCAGGTGTGTCTTTATTGTGTCCCGTGACGCTGACACCTCAGTGGCAAAGAGCAAAACAAAAAACCTACAGTTGAATGTTAATGTGAATGTGCAGCGTCTGTTGCCTGAAAAGTTTTGTCACATGTTTGTACTGACTCTGCTTTGTTGTGATTGGAAACAGTATGTGGGGAGTCTTGACGTGGCCAGGCCCAATAGTCGAATGGAAATTGTAGCTGCCATGAGGAGGATAAGGGTAAGGATGAACACAAATGACTCGCATCACAGCCAGTGTAGCCTCATTCAAATGGCAGTTTAAATATGAAAACAAGAGTGAAGAAGGTTTTTATTTATTTCAAACAATAGTGCACATAAAGGATTTCTGGATGACACAACACCACATATTGAGCACAACAGATTATCTACGTAATATCTCTTTGTCAGTGAAGAGAAAATCATGTTCTCAACTTCTCATTGCTCCCTCTCACTGTCCCTGTGGACCTTTTATCCAGAGGCCTTCTCATAGCTATACTGAGAGCTGCAGTGGTTTTAAAGTCAGCCACAACAACAGGGCTGACGGCTGCTGCTGCTGAAAATGCAAATTCACATGTGGTGAGAGGCATTTACATTTGTCTCTGTGTTGGTTATGTTTTGTTTAATTTGGGGAAAATATTGACTTTTCCATGACAATGTGTTGCTGTTCTCAAAAACGTATGAGTTGGTCAGTCTCACCAGCCCCATGAAGAATCGAGGGGCTTTTGTACCCGTCACCTGTGTTGGTGTATGTCTGGTTAATTGATGAATTCATGTAATATAAAAAAGGGGAAGGTGCACTGTGTTTTACATGGACAGATGTGGCTTTTAATTATATATAAAACAAAACATTGGGTATATTCAAAAGTGGATTTCAGTCATGTTTTCAGTAATATCTTTAACAAAACAGTGTTTTGTTCACACATGCAGAGTAGCAGACAATAGTGATCAGTGCAACACTCTCTCTACATGCACATTCTTTTCAAAGAAACAAACAGACTCAATATTGTTTATTTATATCTTGGGGTGCATGTACTGTTTGTGAATATCTATTAGTAAGTTCCCAGAAGAGCTTTAAGCCTAAAAAGCCTCAATAATGAATAAGATAGTTGATAATGGCTGTGCCATTGTACGTATTTGAGATCTATGTTTTAATGTTTTTTTCAGGAAAGAGGCTTTGAATGCATCCTACACTTTGACAAAGTAATATCTTAAAAGAAACTAATTCATAAATAATTATATTTACAAGATAAAAATATGCCTTTTAAATGGCACTAAGTATTTAGTTTGTTCCAGATACTTTCTATTTGTGTTGCTTTTCAGAATATAAATAGCCTTAAGAGGTACTGCCCTGGTTCAATGGTCTTGGGGAATTCTATTTTTGCCAAGCACTTAGCTCTTTGTTTGAGTGAAACCTCTCACAGTCTTCTTGCATCCATTGTCGGAATACAGAAGTAGCATTTTAGAGGGCAGCCGTGTGTGCCATTGCCAAGTTGTTCTTTATGGATGAATATTGACCGGCTGCTCCGCTGACTTTTTCCCTCTCATCTGTTTTCACGAAGGTTCACGGACAACTGGTCCTTTAACTGAGCAACTGTGCAGGGTTTTCAGTAGACTTAGGTGTGATTAAAGAAAGCTATAAGGACAACGTGATGGCAGGAGCAGTGGCTTTGCAGAGGAGCCCCCAGAATCCAGAAGGATAGTGGCACAGGACTGGCAGTGGTAGTCCTTTCATCTCGGCCGGCTAATCGCTTTAGTCTCAGACTATGGGAGGAACAGTAGGAAACATGAGAGGAGACTGAGAGAGCTTTAACATCATGTCTAAATGGGGGAACAGGGAATAGAGATGCTGCATGAGCCATGAGCTGTTCACAACATATTTGCTGGTACTATAGCGTACGCTTTTCTACTGTGTAGAGATTGAAGAGAAGTGTTGTGTAGGATATTGCCTTATGAAGTTATCAAGGTTATCTTTCACATGATTTGATCGTAGGTATGTGTGTGATACATTGCTGTGTTGTACAAGAATAAACATTAATGCTCCCTATAATGGCACTATTTTGTTTTAATGTCAGATTTCTTATTATTTCAACATTCCATATATATAATATATATATATATATATATATATATATATATATATATATATATATATATATATATATATATACACAAACCAAACCAATGAATTAAAGATTGCCAGGCTATCGAGCAGTTTCATAGTAATTAGGAAAAGGGCGTTTATTGGAGGTTTCCATCTCACTAATGACGAGGTATTTCCAACCTTGTCTGTCTGCTTCTCATACGCCCATCTCCCTCCCCCTCACATCAACAATGCTTATTTTCTCTCCATGCCCTGTCTCTTCTTCCACCAAAATAGTCTGCGTTGATTTGTCCCATCTACGGCTATCTCCTTAGTGCTGAAAGAAATAGATTTTTGGCTGAGTGCAGGCTATGCTTCTCTTTGAATTTTGATCAGCTCTAATGGGATTTTAAGCTTCCCTCAGATGTCCGCCAGGATGCTGCCTCTTTCCTCCCACGACCGAGAGGTTCTGTAAAAATCACTTTTTGGATTTGACCCATGGTTACACCTCCATGTTTAACAATGTCTTCAAAATAATGACAAGCAAACAACAAACGGATATTAATTTAAAAGAAAATAAACCTTTTTTTGTGTGTTATGTTTGTGCAGACTCTGTTGTCAAGTATGAATCCTAGTGAAGCTTTTCTGTTACATGCACAACTATGGAGAACTGTTTTACCCTAGATTAGAAATGGTGAGATTATAGGCCTATGCTCTTGAATGTGTGGAAAAATAAATACATATATTTTGTTCATATTGCTCTTTTTTAGATACAATCAGACTTGCATAGTAGACCCTTGACAGCTTTTTTAACACGATGAAAGAAAATGTATCTAATATGATGATTCTTAACTAAGACAGAAAATCCTCTGGGTGTACTGTAGGCACATACTGTAACCAAAGGCTATAAGATTTGCATAACAATAAGTCAATACGTCTGTCCCAAAAAAACAGAACCGAAATGAGAGCACAGCTTGACTCTAGGAAAGAGGGGGGTCCATGGCACAGTGGATGTGTGTGAGATAGGGTGTTTAAGAGGAACATGACACATAATGGGGGGCATTGTTTTGCCTTGTGTCATGCTGGCTTAATGGCAGATGTACCGGAGAAACACAGAGGTGACCTAAATGTGTGGCAAAATAAGCTTTGAAAGGATAACCCTGCTGTCCCTCTTTTAATGCTCACATAGCATGTTCAATACCAGAGGTGGGTAGCGCAGCCAAAATGTACTCAAGCGAGGGCAACGTTACTGTGTGAAATAATAGGTAGTCCCCCAAATAATAAATCAAGTAAAAGTAAAATGTGAAAATACCAAGTAATTGTTTGAATAATAATTATGCATCCGTTTTATATAGCGCTTTTCTAAATGTGTCTAATTTAAGTTTTAGTGGTGCAGTAATCCAACAAAATATTTACATCTTTCTTAAACATATGCCCTGAAGGTACATAACGCAAATGATTATAGGAAACATGAACATTTATTAATCTTTAAATCATTTTCAACATGAAGCTTTTACCACATATTTACTCACTATAGACAGAGTAACCAAATGTTTTGCTCAAGTAACTGTTACTTCAAAGTGATATAGAAGTAAAAACTACTGTGTGATTAAAGTGCACCTGGAAGTACAGTTACTATAAAAGGTAACAAGACCGTTGCCATACAAGGTTGTACAATATATCACAATAAGTGTTCATTTATAATCATTATGCAGTACGCACCAAGTACTCCTGAAGTATTATAATTATATTTGGAGTATTGTATTTGATAGATTGAACTTCCCAAAATACCTTTAATACCCCTTTTCAAATCCAGGTCTTTTATATTCAAACATATTCTTTTGTCTGATTGAGATTTAGAATTGCTTTAATATAACATAAGAGCTCTAATTATGTTTTTAAAAAATGCCATAGTTGAAGATATTATTTCATTCTTTTTGTTAATGCATGTTTGTAGGACTCGAGTCACGATAATTACCACGTCGACTTCAAAAACTTGTTTAATGAGTGACAGATAAACAATCTGTCTCTTTGGGCTCGATATTAATTGTCTGTATATTTATTAGCATTTTTTATTGTGGTATAATTAAAGATTAAGTACTTTTTGAACAAAGCTTTACAGTCATTGTGTTCAGCTTTAGAGTTAGTTTCAGTGGCTTTAAAAGGTCTTCAGTAATATCGTTCATCAAACTTCAGATTTTGTTATCGTGACAGGCCTACATGTTTGTGGCAGTTTGTGTGCAGTTAATTTAGCGTCTGAAGACTCTCGGAAAGGAAGCATTTGATTATGTGCAGCCCTTGTCTTAGAGAGACACTGACAGAGGTTTTTGCTCAGATCGATGGAGCAAGTCGACCCCTCTTTTTCTGAAAGCGTGTGTCAGGGCTTTCACACACGCTTTCAGTGTATAACTTTCAGTTTATAACTTTCAGTGTTATGGTTAAACCATAAGCACTGTCTCATTTCATCCAGCACACCCGCAGAATAAGGCCTAAGTGAAGGGCAGGGCATTTCTAAAGACCACGGCCTTGAAGCGCCGGGAGGGTATTATTTAGTGAGTGACTTTCTGACTTATTTGTCTTCTTAGTGTCACCCTGTTATTTATTATTTATTTATTATTTATTTGGTCAGGACAGTGCATGTTAATGAACATACATGGGTCTCATGCATGTAAACAAGCCACACCGGATTGTGGGCTAATTTGCGTCCTTTGTCCCCCATGCGCACTCTCAAACACACTCTCATTCATCCTGGCCTATTGTACATGTTTTTAGTGGTAGGGGAAACCGGAGTACCCAGAGGAAACCTACATAGACACGGGGAGAACATGCAAACTCCACACAGAAAGGCCCCGTCCAGGTGGGAATTGAAGCCAGACCTTCTAGCTGTGAAGCACAAGCTCTAACCGCTGTACTACCGCTGTTGTGAAGGTTGATGCAACAAAAATGTTCATATTTAAAATGAGATGAATAGGTTCATGTTCCTTTTGAGTGCAGTCACATTGATTTAATAAGATAAGATAAGCCTTTATTGACCTCACAATGGAGAAATTCACTTATTACATTCAGCTCTCAAAAACACCCAGGGTGTGCAGAATAGTCAGGAAATGTGCAAACAATTAAATAGTAAATAGAGGTTTCTTATATACAATGACTACCAAAAACATGAAGGGGCAAAAAGTATAAACAATAAAAAATAAAGTAAACAGACTATAATTTAAAAACAATGTCAGTATTAGCAGTGCAGGTTTACAGTCATAGTGCAAGTGGTTGATAAGGGTCGCAGATAAAGTGACGTAGATACAGATATTATTGCATGTACTAGTTTTGCAAAGAGGTTATTGCACATGAGTTACTTTACAGTCTCGTTGTACAGTCTGACAGCAGTGGGGATGAAGGCCTTGCGGTAGCGCTCCTTGCACTGAGGGTGTCTCAGTCTGTCACTGAAAGAGCTGCTCAGCTCCTCTACAGTCCCGTGCAGTGGGTGGCAGGTGTTGTCCATGATGGATGAATGCTTGGCTAATACCCTCCTGTCACTCACCTCCTTCACAGAGTCCAGGGGGCAGCCCAGGACGGAGTTGGCCCTCCTGACCAGCTTGTTCAGTCTGTTGTTGTCCCGCTCTGTGCTGCCCGGGCCCAGCACACGGCAGTGTAGTGGAAGGCTACCACAGAGTCATAAAAAGTCCTGAGCAGTGGCCTGCTCACACCGAAGGACCTCAGTCTCCTCAGAAGGTGGAGGCGACTTTGGCCCTTCTTGTACAGGGCATTGGTGTTGTGGGACTCGTCCAGTTTATTGTTGATGTGAACACCCAGGAACTTGAAACCATCCACCTCCTCAATGTTCTGTAATCTCACATGGCAACATACGTAACTCAATGGAAAATTGACAGTTTTTGAAAGAAATCTTCAAAACAGAATATCAACAACAGCATTTATCATCTTTCCACATCTTTGTTGAGTGTTCCTGCTTGCTTGTCACAATATTAATACAAATTTGAATACCCACAAATGCCCAGCTGCCTCTTCTGACATAACACAATCGAATGTGAAGTTTGTGACTCATTAAAGTCACACTTTGCAGTGACTGCTATTGTATAAACTTGTCATCACTTGAGATAATGTGGTGTAGTCAATAATTGTGTGAGGAAATTGCTTTAGGCCGTTGAGCTGCAGATAGGCTGTCCTACTTCTGAATGTGGAGATGTGTGCATTTCACTCACTTTCTTTCTGCTCCAGCACTACAGCACTGTCACTCCCTGCCCCAAATACAACAGCTTTCTTAATATTTCATTATGCTCCTTGTTTTGTTTTCGTGTCTTTTTACTTTGTATGCTAAAATTGTGGGGCTGTCCACATTTAGTTTATTTGCTGTCTGGGATCATCTAATTTCCACTGTATATTTTTCAGATGCTGTTTTGATATATGGTGTGTTTACATCTAAACAAGGACAGGGATTTCCACGTGTTGTCCATGGGCAGGTTGATGTTACAGTCTCAATATTGGAGTGGTTAAGTGTGGATGGATACATGACCATGAATTTATTTTATACTTAATAACATCATTTAGATTTCAATTAAATTAGGTAACTTGAAACCTTATTCTGTTCACACTCACTAAAATGTGTTCCCCCAATATCCACACACACACACCTTTTTTCAGGCAGAGTTTAATATAGTAGCACAAAGCTGTCACACACAAAATTCGACCTTATGTGAAATAACAAAAGGAGGTACAAAGAGACCAAATGTGCGGCACTGGTGCCCACTGAACTGCTCTGAAGTTTGCCAGTTCCTATAAATTATTTAATGACTTGCACTTTTCTTGTGTTCTATTCTCAAAAAAGACTAGTCGTTATGTAATTCACTTTTATCGACATCTTAGTTATGGGTTGAACTAGAAATAAGCTGTTTTTTGTTCAATAAATAAAAATGCTTCTGAATTCAGATGCATTCAGCAAACGATCATGAACTTTCTTAAAAGCCGAGAGTGTGCATGTTGCATAATTTCCATTCTAAACAGAACCCTTATCAGTACAAACTTAGTGGCAAAATCAACTCAACCACTCAGATTTTTCCACGTTATGACATCACATGCAATTAACATTTTCTAAATGATTTATTTTTGCTAAATGTCAGAAGAATGAGAGATAATTTTTTAGAATTTGTTTCGTTACTTTCTACAAAGTCAGAAGTTTGGTTCATCCTTGGGTGCAATTTTAAGACGCCTGAAGGTGCCACGTTCATTGGTTCAAACAATGATGGAAATGACCAGTCATCATACAGATCAGAAAGAAGGCAGGTTCTGTGTCCCAGTGATGAACGTGCTGTGGTCTGAAATTTGAATATCCACCCAAGAACAAATGCAAAAGACCTGGTGAAGATGCTGAACCTGGTAAGAGTTTGTCATTATCCAGAGTGAAACAAGTATTGTACCATCATGGGCTGAGAGTGTACTCTGCCAGGAAGAAGCCCTTACTCCAAAACAAACATCAAAATGCCAGTTTAGAGTTTTCAAATAAAAAAAGGAGAAAGACTTTAATTTTTGGAGACATATCATGTGGTCTGACAACAACAAAAAAAGACTATAATGACCATCGTCACGTTTGGAGAATAAAAGAGGGAATCTTGCAAACCTGAGAACACCATCCAACTGTGAAAATATGGGGGTGGCAGCATCATGCTGTGGGGCTGTATTGCTGCGTGAGGGACTGGTGCACTTCACAAAATAGATGACGTCATGAAGAAAGAACCCTATGTGGAAATATTGGAGCAACATCTCAAGACATCAGCCAGGAAGTCAAAGCTTGGGCGCAGATGGGTCTTCCACATAGACAATGACCCAAAGCAAACTGCTAAACTGGTTACAAAGTGGCTTAAGGATAAAAAGTGTTTTGAAGTGGCCATCACAAAGTCCTGATCTCAATCCAGTTGAAAATGTATGGGCAGAGCTGAAAAGGCATGTGCACGCAAGATGGCCTACAAATGTGTCTCAGTTACACCAGTTCTGTTTGGGCGAATGGACCCAAACTCCTGCCAACTATTGAAGCTTGTGCAAGGATTTCCAAAATGTTTGACCCATGTTATACCGCATAAAGCAATGCTATACAAATATTAATGAAATGTATGTAAACTTTTGGCTTTGTAAAAAGTAATATAAAACCGTGTAGAAAATTCTATCTCTCATTCTCCTGGCATTCAATAAAATTCTAATTGACTTAAAAAACAAAAACAAAAAAAGAGTAAAACTTCATTCTGGTTTCATGTCAGACAGTAAGAAAAAAATGCAAATGTATCCTTTTATAGAGTGGTATATGGTTCCCACTATACAACTGTTAACCCTCTGGATCTAGGACTCTCCTGAAAGATGCATTTTGAATCTAGATGGGATTTTCCTGGCTAAAACTTTAGACGTGTCTGCAATAAAACATTGAGCTCACCATGACTACTCTTAGGATTTTTTCTTGCGAGCTGACTGTAATATTCCACAGGTGAAAAACAAAACTCTTAATAACAGTGTTGATTAGTGTGCTGGGTGCCCATCAGTGAACCCATTTGTGATATCCTGATGATGACTGACCTTCAGGAGGATGTGGTTTTAATAGAAATAAAGGCAATGTTATGTGTCAGTGTAGGCATTACTTTAAAAACACTGCTGTCTGGGCTTTCTCCTGTATTTATCCCTCTCTCCTTACATCATGTCATCGAGGGATTGGAACTGACTTGCTAATGAGCACAGCGGCAGCCCACATTCTATGTAATCATATTCAGTGGTGGCATTTGCATAAGATTTGAATGTGTTTTCATAGTTTTCTCTTCCTCTGAATATTTCCGTCCCAATTGGATCCGTGTAGCCTGTGATCAAGTCGCTGTGAAAATGACAGAGCCGTATTGCCACTCTCCGGTAGCCTATATTTTCCTTTTATTCTCTCTGTCATCATTAAGTTTATCACATAATTAGCCGATATGTGGGTATTTTATCATATATCAGCTCTCGACTTCCTAGGCCTCGGGGGAGCTGAGAAACATCGCGGTGAAAATCTCGGATGCTTGGACTGTAATGTTATGTTGCAGATTAGAATTTATAATTTCGGAACCATAAGAGATCGAGACTTACCGTATTTTGTTTTGGAATCTGCAGATTTTTGTCTTTCAAACAAGTTTCCTCTGAAGTACCTACTTAAACATAAATGTACGGAATAAATCAGCCCTATCATACAGCGCCCCCTATGGTTACAGTTCAACACTGACATATTTTACGATTGAGAAGCATCATCATGAAAAATCTTAGCCTAGTAAACGACACCCACTTTTTTTCTACGCGAAAGAAGGTGGATCTGGACATATACGCGGTAAACAAGTTGCTGATTGGCGGCTAAGCTGAACCAATCACGACCGTCACAGAGAATTGACCAGGTTACGTCACTCGCTGCACCACTATGTTGTTAGTTAAATCAACAGTGACATGCGCAGAAGTTATTAGCCAAAACTAATCATGGATGAAGTTGTCGAGGATTTTGTGGTTACCGGTGTGTTTTAATGTTACTTTACTCATAATTTAGTTAGTGCCTAATTAAAAACCTTATTTTGAATTTGGCAGCTATTTGTTTGCAAGCTGGTAAAAGCGTTTGGCTCAAGATCCAAAAGTCTGTGGTTGATATCTGCAAACAGTTTGTGACATTTATACCCTTTTGCCAGTGTGTGGTGAATGTTTCAGATCGCAATAACTGGAAAAATGAATTCGTCACTTGTAAACTTTATGCAAGCCAGGTGTTCCCAAGTTAATAAGAATTATATGATGAAGTAAAATTAGAAATTGAAATGAAATGAAAGTGAAATAATCCCAAGAGCGTTTAAAAAAAAAAAGAAGGGTTTATTACTTTCCTGAATGTGATCAAGCTAATTGCATATCTCAATTCAAACAGACTGCAGCAGCACTTTCATTTCGTATTGAATAAATGAGAAGTAGATTTATTGTGGTGTGGTGTAGTCACAGTCTGCTGCCTCATAATGTAGCCTAACCTCAAAATGAATATTGTGTATGTTTGGTTTGATCAAGTATGAATACTGAGTAAACAAGCTGTGATTCTGTCGTAATCCTGTTCTTAAATATTATGACTTTACTGTTGCATAGATTCAAAACTTCCTCCCTTCCCTTGCCTTTTGTTTAAGGTTTTTCATCCAGACAAATTCTCTATGTTCTGCTTATTTCTCTTTTCTTGCACCTTTTGCCTTCAAGTCCAACCAAAACCAAAATGTTTGGTATGCTCAGGTTGTTTCTTTGTATTTCCTCCTTGTCCCGTGTGACTAACCCTGAGTAACTGCGGTTGGTGCTGGGGACAGGCTGTCCTTTCTGTGTGCCTGTCAGAGAGGCGCTCAGGCGTGGGGCCATCGACAGTGTGAGGGGGGAGACTACTTAAGAGCATTTGGTCGCTCTGGGACATGCTCTCTTCAGGTGTAGTTCACTCTCACCAAACACACTGTTCATGGAGGTGACTTTGTAGCTTTAGGAAGCGACACAGACTCCAATAACCATTCAGTTAATTCAAAGAGGGAAACTTTGTTTGGTCCGATTTATAAACATATGCTGCAACTGATGTATTCTGTCTGTCCATGCACAATCAATACAGATGCAAGTGGTCAACGGTTAGCGGCACGGTAGCACAGCGGTTAGCGCTCGCACTTCACAGCTAGAAGGTTCGATCCCCGGACGGGGTCTTTCTGTGTGGAGTTTGCATGTTCTCCTTGTGTCTGCGTAGGTTTACTCCAGGTACTCTGGTTTCCTGTACCACTAAAAACATGTACAATAGGCCTAGCACATGTTTGTGTGTGAATGCATGATGTGTGCAGTAGGGCTGCAACTAACGATTATTGTGTAATCGATTAATCTATTGATTACTTTTACGATTAATCAATCGCTTGGCTGTGAATGGTGTAGGAAAATTTTATTTTTTGATCACATAAAGCTAAAGTGGCGATCGATTACTAAAATAGTTGTCGACTATTTCAATAATTGATTAGTCGTCGATTAATCGATTAGTTGTTTCAGCCCTAGTGTGCAGTCACAACAGCGTTTCTTTCAGTCTCCCCCCTGTTGCTTTGACATAAAAACAAAAGCTTGGTCTATTTGCAGTGTTGTTGACAGCTGAGATAGAGCTGGATGATTTTTTCCCCCAAAAAAATCTGCAATTTTTTAAAATAAAAAACTCGATTTACGATTTGATTCAATTTTTTTCCTCCCCATTTAAAACAAAATAACTGAACTGTAAACATATTTTAAATATATATATTTATTGTATTTAATTAAAGTGCATCAACATAAACAAAATTGCAAAGCCAATCCCTTTCTCTAACTGAAAGGTCACTGTGCAGTGTGCAACAAAGATTGTTAAACATCCAAATTATTTATACTATATTAATAATAATAATGATGCCTTGCACTTGTAATGCACTTTACAAGCCTGTATTACCAAGTTTCTCAAAACGCTACACTGTCGTCATTATTCATTCACTCCAGACTGGGTGGTGGTAAGCTGCCCCAGGGCACAGTTTCCCTGGGGCAGACTGACGGTCTCCCATCCAAGTACCGACCAGGTCCTTCCCTGCTTAGCTACCAAGGTCTGACGGGATTGGGCAGAGCAAAGACAGCATTGCTGTATTTTGGTTGAACTAATAAAACATCCTGAGGTGGGCTCTGTTCTTCTTGGCACATTTTTACAGCAGGACCTTCTTCAGAGAGGGGGGCAGAGGGATTTTAAAAAATTGAACAAAATCGTTTTTTAAAAAAAATATGAATCAATTTGACCTACCAACTCGATTTTTAAATCATAGCGATTTTTTGGGAAAAAAGGTTGGGGCAGTAAATTGTGGGTGAATAATAATTTTATTTTAGACTTGCGTATAATAAATGACTGTGGGAGGGGACTCCCTCAGTCGCCCCGGGACTTGTTCTACAGGTTAAATCCTTCACTTTTTCTGGCGTGATTTCTTGAATATTTCTCTTCTCTATTTGTGTAATAGCCTGAAATTGTGCATGATATGGTTAATACACTAAATGAAATAGAGTCATTTTAAGTGGCCCATGCTCTACAGTATGACTGATATGTGGACATAAAGAAACAATTGCATCTAAGTGTTATATAAAATTGCCACCATAATATAGTTTTCTGTTGCTTCTACACGTCTGTATGTGAACATTTTCCGTTTGATCTGAACCTCCAACCGTCATTTCCTTGTGAGGTCATTTGAGTAAAAGAGTGAAATTCCTTGGAAGTGCTTAAATCTTGTGGATTGCATTGGAGGGGTTGCTAGGCTGCAGTGTATAGAGCCCATTGTAGACTGGTGTATAGACTCAATAGTAGAGCAAAGGAGGAGTGTCAGTGACCCACAATGCACCCTGCATTCCTCTGTTTTTAGCACCAAGAAGAGAGGGGGTTTCTCTTATTTTTGTGTTGTTCTGCTACTGGGAATCCAAAATTAAGCCCTTTTCATTATTACAGTTTCAAAGAACAGACTGGGCCTCTTTTAATACTGAAGCTACAGGAATCGTTCCATACTGGCAGTTGGCAGGTGCACCAGATTTGTAGGAGTTAATCTCGAGCATAGCTATAATACTAGAATGATTGCTATGTGTTTTTTGTTTTTTACAAACAGCAGTGAAATTACAGCTGTCATGAAAGAATCCTTAATGCATTGCTGGAGGTCTTGATTATTCATACCACTGATCGATGCTGCTCTGAAACTGTCTCACCATATTCCACTGTGAGCGCTTAGCTACTCAGATAATTACGACGTCCTCTCGGCTCTCGTCATGTAATCTTGAAGCATTTGCCCACAGACTTCAGGAGGAGATGTTATAAACTCAATCTTACTATGGATACCCGTCCTGTTTATGGTTACTTGCAAACGTTGTCCACATTAGCCTAAATCCAAATGAAAAGTAGAGAAAAGAACAGAAGACGGGTACATCCATCTAACACTCTTAACCCCCACATGAACCGAGCACATTTTCTCCAGTTTGGAATTACCCAAATATGAAAGCAAAAACAGTGGCAGAAAAAGACTAAAGAGTGATGAAAAAGCAACAAAAGAAAAGTTACAATCAGTTTTGTAGGCCTTAACTTTCAAATGAGGCATCAGTCTGGGTCATTGGCTGTAAGCTCCAGCTGAGAAGCTTTTAGATTTGGGTAAAGCTGAACTGGAGAAAATGTGCTCGGTTAAAGCGGGGGTAAGAGGTTAAGTGTCCAAATGCTTAAGGACAATGTTTCTCAGAATGTCAGAAACATGGCGGATATCCATGGCAACAGTGAATTTGTAACATTCCATCCAAACTCTATTGCATTAAAGTCTTATCTTACCTATCCGTCTAGTTGGCACAATCTTACAGTAGCTACTAGAGAACCCTTGAGGCTGAAATTTTCATAAATACAGCATACAATACAATACAGCTTGCGGAAATGTGTTGTGGAAATGTGGAAAATTGAGTCTGATGGCTCGAGTACACAGACAGATGATGAAAAGGCATTATGACATTACTAATCGTACAGCAGTTCTTTAAAGGGGGGGTATTATGTAAAATCGACTTTTTCAAGCTTTATATCATGTTATTATGTCATTCCCTCATTAAACACATGCCTGGAGTGTTGCCTTGGCTCATTCACATATTTTTGAGTAATCAGTAAAAACTTAGACGGCAGTCATTTTAGGTGTAGCTATGCCTCAGTCCTCCTAGGAACGCCCCCACCTCCTGGAGACGCCTCTGGACCTTTCGTCACCAGCCAAGCCACTGCTCCTCAGCTCAGCAGAGCCCCTCCCCGCACAGTGTTGTTGTTTAAATGCCACAGCAGTGTGCTGAAAGCTTCTTAAAGAGACAGAGGCCTATTTCAAGACGTTCAGTACAGCCATTTTGAGAGAGCAATTTTATTCAAGGCAGTTATTTTAATTTACTGCATATACAGACCAACAGAAGGTTACGTCATCATTGTAGTATGCTATAGACTGGTGCTATGTGATTGAAAAAAGCATAATACCCCCCTTTAAGCCTCATACACCTGGTTTGAAGTTTGAGTTTGAAGGAGTACAATGGAAGATTTTTCGTATTAATATAAGGGAATTAGGAGAAATTCCTGAAGCACCTAGGCTGATAATTTGGAGCTTAATTAGAGATTCATTATTTTAATAGAATTGTGATTACTTTGAATACGATACGATTCAGTGATTCTTTGATCTGTGTGTCCTCCTTTAACGCCTCTGAGTCAGTGGAAGTGAACCGTTCTTGCTCTTTGTGCTGCCCGTCCTCTGTCCTGTGCCTCCGGTCTTCCCCATGTCGTCCTTTGTCCTGTCTCGTTACTGCAGCTTTCTGTGATCTCAGTGTTTTCTTTGAATGTGGAGTCACAGTGTTTCCTTGTTGTTTGCTGTGTGACATTTGTGTCTTACTGTTATGGTGTACAGTAGTTTGTAAAATGTCATGTTCAAATTAAACAATGGCTTGGCGCAAATTTCCTGCAACTATATTCAGACAAAACTGAGGTGCTGGTGATTGCCCCTGATGCTGCCATTCTGGGATTCACCAGTATTTTTTATTTATTATTTACAGAATAAAATAAGACAAGCTTCAAACCCCCCACCCAACCCCAGCCACTCCCCCTTGCATTCATACCACGATCACAACCACAATCATCCACACAGTCATAGTGTTTTGACAGGAACCAAACTATAAACAGAAAGGAAGCACAAAGCAAACGAAAATAGTAACATAGAAAATGAAAATGAAATGAAATCACTAAAACCAATCAAAATCCATAAGCAAAATGCAATATAATTGGCAAAACATTTATGACATAACAAATGGCATAGCAAGTACACCTAATATTTATATCTCTAACTCAAGTAAGCAGACATTCCAGTTCTTTTCATGCTCAATTATTCTGTTGTTATTTGTTGCTATAATTGTTTCTAACATATACTGATGATAAACTCTATTCTTAAAGTGTTTTATACATACATTTGGTAAAGTTTTAGCTTTAAAAATAAACATTTTACCCATCAGAATAATCATATTCAAAAGGTGTGTGCATTTACCCTCAAAACACATAACACGATATTCTGAGGTGTGATTCGCAAAGCAATATCCATAGACCTTAACCATAACTGTACACTGACCCAAAACTTAGCCACATGTGGACAAAAATAAAACAAATGCATCAGGTCCTCCTCCTCATCCCCACAGAACCTACAACCTTTTCTATCTGCCATTTGAACGGAGATTTTTTTGTTGCAATAATTTTATAAAAGGTTTTAAGTTGAAATATCCTGGAATCTATTGTAGTCCTATAAATTGTTCTAAAGTAATCTTTCCACAAAATTGGATCATTAAATTCATCTTCCCAAAACGGGCAGATTCTGTGTGGAAAAAGAGTGGTGCCTGTGATATTTACATTCCACATATATACTGTATTATTTTATTTATTTTTGCACCAGACAGCCATTTTGGGCATCTTATTAATGGGAGACAAGCCATTAACTCATTCTTCCTACAATTTTGCAATTTTCTTTTCCAAGTTTTAGGAATTGCAGAAATCAGCTGGTTGTATTGTAACTCATTGAGAGAAATGTTAAAAGATCTTTTCAAGTTTTCATAAGAAATCAAATCTCTGGATAAATCTAAAAGGTCATTGACAAAAAATAACCAATTTTTGACACATTCATCCCACAACAATGGTTTGTTTCTGACAGTAATGTTTGAATTCATCCATCGCAACTGTGTCTGGATTCACCAGTATTTGGGCGACCTGAGTTTGTTTGCTAAAGCAAGCTTTAGAAATCTCTGCGTGATCTTTGACGAATCAATGTCAAACTGTCAAAACTGCTGACAAGGAATAGTTTTTATCATTTGAGGAAAATCTCTAAACTTAGAACAATTGTGTCCAAAGATGATCTTGAAAGGATTATCTATGCCTTTGTATCGTCTCATTTCGACTTCTGTAACAGTTTATTTTCTTGCCTTAACAAAAAGGAGCTGTCTCATCTTCAGCAGGTACAGAACTCTGCAGCGAGGTTAATGACTCGCACCAACAGAAGGGCTCCTGTTACTCCTAAAGCCCTTCATTGGCTCCCAGTCACTTTTTGTTTCCATTTTAAAATCCTGGTGCTGACCTTCAGTGCCTTGCATGGTCAGGCTCCCTCCTACATTAGAGACTTGTTGTGCCCTTATACCCGCTCTCGGAGGCTGAGGATCAGAACCTGCTCATGGTCCCTCATACTCGTTTTAGGGCCAGAGGAGATCGCTCCTTCCAGGCGGTCGCACCGACGCTCTGTAACGATCTTACTTACTTACTTACAACTGTACTGAAACACTGTGGCTTTTGTCATTTTGAATGCAACACAGAAAGGACTTTTAAGTGCATAAAATACGCTCAATAGGAATTTGCTAAGCTCTTTGCTTTGGCAGAAGGCTGACTTGAGGTGTGAATTATAGAGGAGTTGTTTTGACTTAGAGCAAGTGCAGATAGGTGTACAGCTTCATCCAACAGAGCCATGCTACAGTGCTACAGTGTGCCGTGGGTGCTGCAATTTTCCAGTGTGCTCCCTTTCTTTCCTTCCTTCCTTTTGAACCAGTTACTCTCATATCATATCTCATATCTCTCTGATTCTAAACCTTCATAAGCAACTCTTCCAAGACTGGCCGATGTATAATTAGTCTAAAACTTTAGTGGCACCGTCGATTGAAGGCAGAGACAGGCCATCCAGAAATGACACATTCAGAAACAATTTTACTATACTTTTTAACAGGGCCATCTTGATTTCTGTGTGTGTGAAACCGGCTTAAAACTGTATTTGCTTTATAGTGTAGTTCTATGCTTTCTAGTACTGAAGACGACAGGAGGATGCTTTGACGAATTGTTGATTTAGGAGCATTTCTTATTGTAAAAATCAACAAAAAGCTGCCTTGAAATACATAAAGCTCTCCTTTGACCATTATTTGAGCTTTACAGGTTTATTCAATGCTTAAATAACAAACGAACAAAAACAAAAATCAGTTGGAAAATATCTTCTTTTTTTTTTTACAGAATTATACCTTTATGGGTTCATATCAATGTTCTTATTCGCGGCACTTCATCCTTGGGTTATGGTGGGTCTCGAGGAATCCTCTCTCAAAACCCAACTTGTTGTACAAGTTGAGCTGCCCTCTGCTCTCTGTTCCTGATGAGGGTGACTGCTGTATTTTTGTATTGCTAGATTTTATTGTCTCAAATCTTCTTTTTTTATGTGAAGCACTTTACGCAGGTGTAGTTGTTGTAAATGCGCATGTCACTCCCAAAGGCTTCTGTTTTACCTTTATACTTTGTCGGTGTTACAAAACAAAGTCATGTTTTTCTTTCTTCAGTTTGAATTCAAGGCAAAGAATATCAAGAAGAAGAAAGTTAACATTGTGGTGTCGGTCGATGGAGTCAAAGTGGTCCTCAGAAAGAAACAAAAGGTATGTTGCATCATAGGAACAATCTGTTTTTAGTTACATTCGCAGACATTTTAGGTGTGTTTTTCACATGTCTCTAACAGAGGAAAGAATGGGCGTGGGACGAGAGCAAGATGCTGATCATGCACGATCCCATATACAGGTCAGTGACTGAACTCTTTCCTACAAACAAAAAACTCCATTACTTGTACTGAGTAACCCAGTGGAGAGCAAAGAGAAACATTTCTAATAGTTGTTTATTAGAACATTAAAGGAACAGGCCACCATTTTTACATACTGAGATATGTTCTGATCTGAGCTTAGACGAGTTGATGCGTACCTGTCTGGTCTTTGTGCGTGCGCTCAGTCACGCAAAAAGACCAAAGATGCATTTAGCCTCTCCTCCCCTCCTCTATGGGGCCTAACGGGGGTGAAGTTAGAAGCGACCAAGCTCTTCCACGTTTCCCCTATTTAAATACGGTTACGTGAGTTGTTACACGATCCAAGTATAGTCACACAAAATTAAACATGTCGATTTTCTAAGCGAAGGGGTACTATACTGTAAGACGTAATAACACCTTAGGAGCACTTCCACGTCCGTAAGGTGTAATAAAGACCAGACAGGTACACATCAACTCGTCTAAGCTCAGGTAAGAACATTATCTCAGTATGGAAAAATGGTGGCCTGTTCCTTTAAGGCTGAAAAAAATCTAATATATCTCACTTTTTAGTTACAGATGTGACTCAGTGCTATTACTTATGTGACTTTCATTCGTGCCAGTGGTGGCAGATTTGGTAATGAATAATCCATCGCCTGTAGCGTGTGCATATAATTAGCATCCCATTTGCTCTTCTAAGAAATGGTGCATGCATGTTTTTTTTTCAACCCTTAGATTCTGATGCGCTTACACAGGCAACAAAAAAAAAGACAGTATTAGAAAACACACAGTATCTAAGTGTTGAAATAAGTATACAAAAAACAACTACTCTGCCTTGTATATGATTATGTATGAAGATGAAATGATTATGTGCTCCCAAAGGATGCTCCTTGGACATGCTTTGACCACTTTACCACTTGAATCTGTTCGTGAAGTCATCTTGTCTTGGGTGTCTCTGTGATAAATACTGTAGTTTTGCTTTGTTTTTCTACAGAATCTTCTATGTGTCCCATGACTCTCAGGACTTAAAGATATTCAGCTACATCGCAAGAGATGGTTCAAGCAATTCCTTCAGGTGTAATGTTTTTAAATCCAAGAAAAGGTAAATCCATGTGGAAAGCTGGCGTATTTTATTTTAACGTGCACATTTATTTTTTGTGTTTTTCTTGTTGTTGCTCAGATGGAAGGGATAATGCTTATGGTGAGCCTAAGTATTTATCACAGCAATACATCAGTTTGATGAAGAAAAGGAATAATAATTATTCCCGTGAATTTTTTTTTTTTTTAATAAATAAATGACTCAAGGAGTACACAAGACTGAACGGGTTGGGAACCACTGGTCTAATCCAATGCCAACAACAAAGATGTTGTGGGCATTTAGCCTCTCCTCTATGGAGCCAAACCGTTTGGCCCCATAGAGGAGAGGAGGAGAGGCTCAGTCTTTTTGTGTGACTAAGCGCACGCACAAAGACCAGACAGGTACGCATCAATTCATCCATGCTCAGTATGGAAAAATGGTTGATGATCATGGTTTTAATCTATGAAAGCTAATAGTGCCATATTTTATTCATCTCTCGTGTAAAAACTCTAAGGTGTCAAAATGACTTACAATTAGGGCTGCACAATAGACCCTTTAATTGTTTGTAAACATTCTGGGCTTAGCTGGAGGCGGGAAGCTCGATTCCTATCTATTTCCATTGTAGCTGTTGTCATAGTAACGATAAACAAATGTTTAACTGTTTTTTGGAAATATCAGATAAATCTTATTTATCGTCTCAAATGTCATTCCTCTTGTTCTTGCACCTTAAGCCACAACAGGACCACATTTTTCAGTTGTAGTTTTACACTTAACATCGCTAGTTTTAGTTTAATCTTATTTCTCTTGATCACTTCCTGCCTCCGGCTGATGTCACTGATGATGTCAGCAGTTAAAGCATCACAATATTAGGAGAAGCAATATCCGTATCGCAAGAAACCACAATATATCCCACTTCTATAAGTCTGTCCGTCAGTCTACCCCAGGGCAGCTGTGGCTGCAACAGTAGCTTACCACTACCGAGTATAGAGTGAATGAATAATGACGACAATGTAGCGCTTTGAGAAACTTGGTAACACAGGCTTGTAAAGCGCAATACAAGTGTAAGGCATTATTATTACTATCACTAAACCCTTCATCTGACTGATATCGACAAACTCAACAAAAACAAACAATGCATTGAACTTATCTTGGTTCAACTTGGTTCAATTTTAGTCTTGTTTTGGTCCTGATGTAGTCCTGATGAAAGTCTTCTTTTGACACAATTTGCTGATGAACTAGTTGCTTACGATTTGTGTCTAATTAGAATGGAACATATCGTGTTGAAATGGTTTAGTGAAATATCGCAATATCGTGTATCCTGAATCGCATATCGCAAGTTACTTCAATATCGTTCAGCCCGACTTACAATAATGGGTTGTGTTTCAAAATTTGATGATGCCATAATCTCAGATGGGGGGCAGGGTTAGTGACTTTGGTACCAATCTTGGCCCAGAAAGTATTGACATTAGATATAAACAAAAAACATCCGTATTTTGATGGTTACTTAGTTACCACCACAGATTTCTCAGCTGTGGATGTCACTGAACACTACCTGTAATGCTTCCTTATTCTTTGTGCTTGTGTTTCAGACCCAGGCCATGCGCATCGTCAGAACTGTGGGTCAGGCCTTTGAGGTGTGTCATAAGATCAGTCTGCAGCATGCGGAGCAGGACATGGACGGACAGACTGATGGACACAGCGACACAGAACAGCACAGCAGCCAAGGTGATTTCTGCACAATATGAATTGATATTGCAATTTCATAGGATGTAAGGCTGCTCGATATGAAATGAATTCTAACAATATTTTGTTATACCGTTTCAACCCGATATATTGAAACAAAAATGACAAGCAAGACCTCAGTGATTTTAATATGTAATGTATCTTGTAGTGATATGAGTATTGTATCACCAAATACTGCATTAACAATAATTTGGGGATATACTTTGCCGCCCTAAAAGGTTATGCAGTACAATATACAGTACAAACAACAATAAGGTACTGTCTCTATGGGGCATTATTTTGTCCATCACCTGCTAACTTTGTAAAGGCCTCTACAAACGCGTCACTGAATAAGAGCTGCCTTCAGAAAAGCGTTGAAGTCTGCAGCAGTGTCCGTTGTAATGAGTGTAATTTGTCTCCTAATGAACACTCACTGCGTTGGGGATGCGTGATAGCAGGTCTCATTATGGTTTGTGTTTCCCTGTTGTTTCTCAAACATTGGCTGTCTTTGTTTTTTCCTTCTTTTTTGTACCTTTTATGTTTTAAGTGTTGCCAATGTTGTTTTTCTTGTTGCAATGTTCTCATTCAGGTCATGAGCTGACAGGAATTAACCATGGGGAAAAGGAGGAAAGCAATGGCAGTGAAAAGCCAGAAGAGGGGCCTTCAGAGAGCGAGAAGGCAGTCAGTGATATCCTGCAAAGTCTGGCAGAGCTTAGTGTGGTCAGACCTGGACAGACCATCATAGTAAGGCCATTTTAAAAGCTGATGTACCTGATCTTTCATGTTTCAAACCTTTTCTTTCTAGCTCTTCTAATTCTTACCACACATACACTACAATATGCAGTGCTCTCAAGATATATTTGAGTAGCATTATCATACAGTAGCACATTATAATGACGCTTCAGTAAAAATCCTTGTTACTCGTTCCGCAGTGAGTAAATCTTTAAGTGACAAACTGACGTATACATTTATACAATTCCAATTATGGGGTATTTTCTATGGAAATATTACGATTTTCACATTATTTCATGTTTTGTTTCTCATAATTGATGTCACTACTGAAATATAAATCAAACTTTTACACTTAAACAGTTTCTCAGTAACCACAGTACTCACGAAGTATTTTGGCCAAGTCAAGTGCTTTTTTTACTCTTACTTGAGTAAATATTTGGGCCACTACTTTTTACTTCTACTTGAGTCAAGTTATTTTAAAGTAATCTTACTCTTGCTTGAATACATATTTTGGCTCCTCTACACACCTCAAAATGACATGAATCTTACTAAACCCATGCATCATTATGAAAGATCTAGAGAGATTGTAGCCTGGTGGGACCAGAATGATTTCCCTCTGTATTTTTGTATACAGCGGGGGATCAGTCTGGTCACCCCGCCCCCGCTGGATGTTTCCGCAAAATCAAACCGTTCCCGTGCAATCAGATTCGTTTATTTGCCGTGACGTGTTGTTAGCGAGCAACGTCACTCACGGGACGCGGAAGTCCCCTCAATAACAATCTACGAACGACGCACGAAAGAGAGAAAGCGTGTCTCCAATCGGCGGTAAATGACCAAAAACACATCGACAGTAGGTGAGTTTCGTGATTCATAATCCTGCGCAAATATTAACGCAAAACCGCTAATAACACCACATCAACAGCAGACGCCCGCCCTTCGCTGATTGGTTTACTCCGCTTCCTGTTTGCTTGCGTATCTATCGCTGTGGGAAATGGATTTGACGCAGCGGTGACCAGACTCACTCGCTGGTACAGCGGTGAGTCTGGATTTTTCCAGGCTAGAGAGATTGTAGATGAAGGATTGATTTCAACATCATGCTCATGTTTTCTCCAACCTCATCTGCATTTACAGGTGGCAACTCAGAGCTGTTCTCTCGGCCAAACACAAATCAAAGTATTTGAGCTGTATTCTGTATTATGTTTGAAGTATTTTTTTCCACTACATTTTTTGGTATATTTACCAGTGGTGCCAGTATTTTCTTGAAAGTACCCCAGCACTACATTCATTAAACTATAATGTAAGGCATCTTTCTTTATATAACAAAGGGCTTCTTAAGCCTTATCAGTTAGCGAAGCACTACTATATTTTCTATAAAGCTTATTGCGCACCCCAGCAATAAGGATAGTATGGAGACATCCCATTCCCCTAATTGAATAATAAAAGTCAAAGTTTCTCCTTCTGCATTGCTGTCTACGAGATGCAAACTGTGCTTTGATTTATTCCTTGCTTTAGCTGTGTTTTGATTCTCTTATCTGCGTGTAATGCTGCCGAACGGCTCATTGGACGACAAAAGTGCTTTGTCATCCACCGCAGTACCTGGCCAATCTTTGAGTGCAATGCACAGTGACTAATCACAGCTGACATGAAATACTTAAAGTGGAAAGACCTTGTTGCATTAGAGTGAAATCCTTTAAGGTTGACTTCAAGAAGGTCCAGATATTACCACAAGCCATGTTGTGCTTCTTTGTAGTTCTAATAAGGATATTTAGCTTTTTCTCTACCAAATGTAAATATGGAAACCTGAAATATTCCTACTTGCTGTTATGGGAGTTACCTAATCTCCCAAAGCCATAATCCCATAGAGGGAGTTCAGAAACATCTGCTAAAAAGAGATAAGTAAAACATGCGGACAGGGTACATGGAGAGAAAGAGGAAATTGGAGACATTCTGGGAGGTGAGCGTCACAGAAATGGAGAATGTCCCAACTAAGTAGACTGCACTGATTCTTTTCGAAGGGGAAAGCATTACAGTAGTGATAGAATATATAATGAGACTAGATATTCTGGAGAAAAATATGTTCATAATCTTAGTGAGAATGTTCTATTACTTTAAACAAATACATTGTTGTAGATCTTATTGGTCGACAACCATTTTAATATCAACAGTTATCTGCAACTTGTAACATCATTATTATCTATGCTTTGATGGTTCAAGTTTCCCTGTTTTATGCGCTTTACAGAATTACGTTTAAAATGGTGTACTTACGCCCCCTTGTGTTTCTTCAGGCAAGCTACAAATAATGACGCCTCATAAACACATCTTGGTTATGTGCGACGATTTTGTAAATAATTCATAAACGTGACCCATCTGTGCCCCCAGAAATGAGCGAAACATGTTAAATATTGATTTATATGAATTATAATTTTGATTAATTCACAATTACAAAACCATGTTTTTTAAGGCAACCCAAATTCGAGTGTATTTGTAGAACTAGAAAAAAAAGAACACATACTGCGGCCATTACCTTTAAGAATAAAAAACATGGCTAAGCAAAAACATAGGTGTTATTATTGATCATCATTTCAATTCAGTGTTTGTTTGTTTTACCAGGATTTTGACAGGGGATCCATCTTCACTGTGACGTCACAAGGCGTAACTACCAGCAGCCCTTGCTCTCCGTCCCTCACTCCACTGGCCTCACAGCACTATCTGCAACTCCTACAACAACAGCTACAGCAACAGCAGCAACACACACAAGTCGCCGTGGCTCAGGTACAACATGATCAATTGATCATCCACAGTAATGTTTGAGTAATGGCCAGAAAAACAAAACCGGGGTTTGATACAAAGAAAGAGTTTAAAAAAGACATTGTGTTTTGTGTTGCTATACCTTGAGGTTTGGGAATACAGTGAGAGCTTGATTAAAGGCGGGGTCTGTAGCATCATATGCACATACTGTTTTAAAATGGCGCTACAAAAATAAAGCCAAACTGGACAGCTGTAACCTGACATAAAATCTGACAACACAGACATGGAGCTCCCAGGACTTTGTGATTGGTTAGCTACACATGTCACAGACACACAAAGATATACTTAAAATTAACATTTGATTTGAATATGTTTGACTATCAATTAGTTAATATCTGAATATGAATTAATTAATATGTGACCAAAACTACAGCTGCATTTAAATGACCAACTACTGCAGATGTTTGAGTTGTTCCACTAGGGGGCAGAACAGGAGACGGGAGAAGATCAACTGGGCTGGTCCACTCCACATGTAATGTGGTGCTGAATTAAAAAAAAGATGATAAAAGAATAAAAATGTTTTTATGAAATAAAGACATATTCAAACATCCTTTTTAACATGTGAAAGAAATATAAGTTATTAGCTTGATAATCATTTGTTCATCCTTTAGTTAGTTACAGTAGTTAGTTTGTTTATTTGAGCAATTTACAAACAGATTGCATGGTTGCATCGTTGCACTGTAATAAAAACACAAAAGGAGTATAAGCAAGAAAGCTTATAAGTGCCTATCCCCCATTCAAGGTAATTACTTTCATGCATTTCAGATTAACTAAAGAAATACAAAACATAAATGAAAGTCCTTTCAAAAGAAAAGGCCCATCATAACACTGAGAATATACATAACTGAAACGCATGTTTCCAGCTGCAGGTAAACCCCAATAGGGGTAATAATAACGGTAATACAAGCAGCATCTCGTGTTTTCATACAATATATCACTTTACATTACAAATTCCAGAGTTACCCAGGCACATGTGCAACAGAAGCATGCATGTATCTGTTTACGTACAAGCAATTAATGAATGACAAGTTTCATTTTCCATACATTGTGAATCACAATTATGTCCTTTCAACAATTACAATTGTCCGCAATAACCTTACATATAGCAACATTGATAAAGAAAAGCATTCATGTTTTACAAGAAGAAAATCATATGAGGTTATAAGACTTCCAAAGTAAGAAGTCATAGCACAAAAATAGAAATGTATGCAGTTTACCAGCATATATAAACATGTATTTTTATTTTATTGTTATTCTCTATTTTCTATTTTTACTTTTTTCTTTTTTCCTCTTTCCCATTCACATAGTAACCATATCCAATCATTACTTATAAACACTAGTCACCATTCTATTAATTGACCATTGATTTAGTTATTATTTAAGTATTACATTACATTATTATTAATTGTCCCCTTGCAGTCATTCCCATTTCCACAGTAAAAATATTGGTTGTGATTGTTTTATTATTTTGTTGTTTGCCTTATTTAGTAAGAAGAAGAAGCCAGGTTGTGATATGACCTGTAGGTCGAGGGCAGTAGCCCCCCATCAGCAAGCCTTCACCCTGCTGCCCTAACTAGTTGTTGTTGTGAGACAGTTCTGAGATCTATGCTGGGTGGTGCATTAAAAAGACCTGTTATGAACCTGTTGAAAGGGGGGGGGGGGCTCCACCAGGTCCATGTCTCGCCTGCCCTCGTTCTATGTTTCTATTTTGTTTAATAGTGACCAGTGGAAACAGGCTGTTACAGCATTTAAAGCTGTGGTTGCCAAATCCTGGCTTATGCTTGTATTGTCTGTATTGTATTGTTAAGTAAACTTTCAGCCCATCAAAGTGCATTAATTAAGACATGGTTTGTTTGTTGCAGGTGCAGCTGTTGAAGGATCAAATGGCAGCAGAGACAGCAGCTCGAATGGAGGCTCAGGCACGAGTGCACCAGTTACTGCTGCAGAACAGAGACCTGCTCCAACACATCACTGTCCTGGTGCAGCACCTGAAGGAGCTGGAGGCCCGCTCCCCAAAAACACCCGCATCCCCAGAACAAGAGTCTACTGAGCACAGTGAGTTCCTGACACCTCTCGACTTTTGATGTCAACATCTCTGAGGGCAGGGGCTCTATGGGGCTTTAGTCTTGTGGCACAAAGTTCTGCCGACTGACAACAATCACACTTGAGTAAATAATTTATGCTGCCACTTTTGAATAGAGGGATTTTGTACTCACATTGAATTTTGGGGGGTTTAGTTGACAGAAAAGACATTGAACTTGATGCTTTGTTTCATGTGGATAGCCCCGATAATTACAGCAATATTAACACTAAACCAGGTCAAAACATCTGCATATTGACAATCACTAAGTCTTAAAGCAACCTTATTTTTACAGTCAATGCGCTCTTTAGAAAATAATGATGTGGCATGAACAGGACCTGTTGGTGGAGGACTTTAGATAAGTGCTCTTCCATTTGAGCCACAATAATGTCTGAGTCTGTCCTTCCTGGGTAAAGAACAGAAAAACGTGCTCAAGGTTAAAGCGAAGCTAAAACCAAAAAAACAATGATGTCAAGGATAATAGGTGCAGATGGAAAATAAACAGTAATGGGTATGCATCACACAGTATGACAAAAAAAGGCAATCTTGAATATGCGATGGAAGTCCTCTGTGATTTTTCAACATATTAAGGCAGGGGTAGGCAAATGCAGGCCAGGGGTAAAATCTGGTCCACCAGCTTAGCACCTCTGGCCCTCAAGATGATGTTGAGAATTATCGCACCCATCTGATTTAAAATACCTGTTAAAGTACTGTAAATATTCTAAAAATACAGTACTAAATTCTTGGCCCAGCAATACAAAACATGCTCCTAATGACCAGCTCGACACAGAAAATGCTATTTTTGGAGTGGGCAATCAAAGAATGGATTTGCGTGAGGAGTGAATTTAAATCTCATGCATCTCCATGGAGACGAACTGTCCCAGTAAAGTTACAAGCCCGGTCTTATGAGAGGCTGCTCACAGCAAACACACCTTTGTTCATCATGAATTTAGGTATTATTCAACAATAAAAACATCTGTTCAAAAAAAATGCTTGTAATCTATTCTATTCTATTTCTTGGGTGAAAAGTTGCGCAGTGTGGCTTTAAATATCTCGGCATTATTATGTACAGTATCTAAACATTCTTACTATAGTGAGATAATATGTAAACGTGTTGAAGTTGTTTTCACCTCTCTCACACTTTGTCCCAAGCGTATTGTTAGCAAAGAGTTTGGCATTTGCATCGGCTAGAAAAATTACCATTCCTTCCAAGGAGATAATGAACCACACAAAACAACACAGCGGGATTGCCATTCTTAGTGCGTATTAAATCAGATGATGTCATTTGTGTTAATACAAGAACATGCAGCATGCCCAAGATCTCACATGTTTTTACTTTGATACAGTGACAAATACATGAACATGCTTATCTTGCCAGTTGTAGAAATAGCAAGATTTTACAGTTTTTGTCAATTGTGAAGACTGTTCTTGTTGAGACAAAAGCAAACTTTTTTTGTGTGAAATCATGAGCTTAAAGCTTTGTTGGTTACTTTACTTTAAGATTTCTACTAAAGTGTCATGCTTTTGAGAAATAAGTCCAGGTTTGGGGCAGTGAATCGCATTTTGAGTGTCTTATCAATTTAGAAAAGCTTATACTTACATTTACAGTGCCTTGCGAAAGTACTAATACACCTTGAACGTTTGCACATTTTGTCATGTTTACAACCCTAAACCTAAAGATTTTATACACAAGTAACAGACAACTGTGAAGTGAAAGCAAAATGATACATGATTCTGTTATTTTTCAAAAAATAGAAAAGTGAAAAGTGGGGCGTGCATAAGTATTCATACAGTGTATTAAATTGCCTTTATAACATTCCTAATGACTCCAGAATGTTCACACATTACGCCCTAACCATTAAATAGAGACCACGCGTGTGTAATCTACTCTCAGTATAATTACAGCTGTTCTGTGAGGGCCTCAAGGGCAACCAAGTGCCCTAAGATAACTCTGGAGGAGCTGCAACGTACTGCCACTGAGCTGGGGGAATCTGTACATGGGACAACTATAAGTCGTACTCTACACAAATCTGGCCTTCATGGACGAGAGGCAAGAAGAAAGCCATTATTGAAAGGAGGCCATAAGAAATCCAGTTTGAAGTTTGCTAGAAGTCATATGGAGGACACAGCTACCATGTGGAAGAAGCTGCTTTGGTCAGATGAGACAAAAATTGAACTTTTTGACCCAAATGCAAAACGTTATGTATGGAGCAAACCTAACACTGCTCATCGTCCTGAGTGCACCATCCCCAGTGTCAAATATGGTGGGAGGAGCATCATGCTATGGGGCTGCTTTTCCTCAGCGGGGACTGGGAAGATTGTAAGAATAGTTGGGAAGATGGATGGAGCCAAATACAGGGACATTTTGGAGGAAAACCTGCTGGAGTCAGCAAGAGAATTGAGGCTGGGGCGGAGATTCCCCTTCCAGCAGGACAATGACCCTAAACACAAAGCTAAATCTACAATGGAATGGTTTAAAAACAAACATATTAATGTGTTAGAATGGCCCAGTCAAAGTCCTGACTTAAATCCTATTGAAAATCTGTGGAAAGACCTGAAAACTGCTGTTCACAAACGCTCTCCTTCTAATTTGACAGAGCCTGAGTTGTTTTGTAAAGAGGAATGGGCTAAAATGTCAGTCTCTAGATGTGCAAACCTTGTAGTCATACCCCAGAAGACTTGGGGTTCCACAAAGTATTAATTCATGCTGTATGAATACTTATGCACGCCCCACTTTTCAGTTTTCCATTTTTTGAAAAATAACAGAATCATGTATCATTTTGCTTGGCACTGTACTCAAGTACACAATTACGGGCGGCATGGTAGCGCAGTGGTTAGTGCTCTCGCTTCACAGCTAGAAGGTCCAGGGTTCAATTCCCACCTGGACGGGGCCTTTCTGTGTGGACTTTGCATGTTCTTCCTGTGTCTGCGTAGGTTTCTTCTGTGTACTCCAGTTGATCTCACAATGGAGAAATTCAATTGTTTCATTCAGTCCTCAGAAACACTCAGGGTGTGCAGGATAGACAGGAAATGTGCAAAAGATAGCAAATAGAGGTATCTTGCATACAATGACTATCAAAAACTTCAAGGGGGCAAAAAATATATACAGTAAAATAAATAAAACAAAATAACCTACACAGATAGGCAAAAAGTATATACAACAAAGTATATACAGTAAAATTAAAATAAACATACTAGTAAAAAGTGTCAGTGTTAGCAGTGCAGGTTTACTCATAGTGCAAGTGGTTGATAAAGTGACGCAGATACAGAGATTGCACGTAGTTTGCAAGAGGTTATTGCACATGTTACTTTACAGTACAGTCTGACAGCAGTGGGGATAGACTTGCGGTAGCGCTCTTTTTTGCACTGAGGGTGTCTCAGTCTTCCACTGAAAGAGCTGCTCAGCTCCTCTACAGTCCCGTGCAGTGGGTGGGAGGTGTTGTCCATGATGATGGACTAAAGCTTCAAGTTGAGATGTGAAGCTGAATTTAATTGTTTATTTTATAAAGTTTCCCTGGTGCATTCTTTGGAATCATATCTAAATGACTTTTCACATAATATTATGTTTTGTCTGTCCTACATCAACACTACCTCACAAATGAGACTTTATGCTTAGTTACTCAGGACCCGCCTAGTACTTTTCTACATTTGTAACTTGAGTAATTCTTATAACTACATGTTATTTCTAGTAGATTTTTTTTTCAATTCTTATTATTACTCGTACTTGAGTAAATATTTCTGGTACTCCATCTGTGATCGCTTTGTAATTCTGTTATTCCCTTTATTGCCTATGTTTGTGTGCTTTAGATGAACCAACATCCGATTCAGCCGCTGTCAAACCATTGTCTCTGAACTTGAAGAATCGCTACAGCGACTCCCTGGATCAGCTCATCTCCACAGCGACCTGGCCCATCTCTCCGTCACAGGTGGACAGTGCAGAGTCCTACCTGAACCTGCTCAACCTTCGAGACGGCAATAAACCAGACGCAGACCTTAAGGGAGACCCTTTTATTAAGGCCAACGGCACCACAGACAATAAAGAGACCAGCGGTGAGATTGTACCATACAAGAGAAGGAACAGCAGCAGCGTGGATGAGAAGTAAGGCACATAAAGATACATTCAAAAATCAAAGTAGCTCCTTTGTTAAGTTAATTATTCCCCATCTTTATTACGTGAGCATTGGTGGCTCAGTGCTTGAACCTGTATTGTCTCGTGTTGAATGTGTGACTGGAGGCAAAGACAGGCAGCTACACTTAAAGGATGGGGAGCTGTGGCTACATAAGGGACTGCACGTTGGTGGTTTGTGCTCGTGCCTCATAGGATGAAGGTCCCGTGTTCAATTCCCGGGCCGGTGGGGCCTTTCTGTTTGTAGGTTTCCTCCATGTGCTCCGTATTTCCCCTTAACACTAAAAATATGGACAATTAAAAAAGGGAGCTGGGACTTCCCTGAAAAAGAGGCTCTTTATCTTAGTGGGACTTTCATGTAGATAAGAACAAATGCGACATAAATGTAAATATTAATTCACAAATTGTATAAAAAAAATAACTATCTAAGACTAACTCTCTTATTATAGTTGAGAAAGCATACAGCCATCTTCTTAATAGTTTTGTTTGAGTCAACATAGGTTATAGCTTTTGAGATTTTAGTGTTATTAGTGCAACTGAGAAAAGACACAACTCAGCAAAATGCGCTGCAGCTAATGCAAACTAGGAGACTGCAGCTCAGAGCAATGGCTTTACTGTAAGATAAGCACAGAAAGAAAAAGTTATGGACTGCACACATCAGAACGTTTACATCAAACTATATATTTGTTTCTTGTGTTTTAAACAAGTGTAACTCTGAAAAGCAATTCACAATATGAAAAATTTAAAAAGCTAGTCTATTTCACATATCACCTAGCACTAGAATAGCTTCTGATATATGCAGAAGTATCTAATTTCCTTCTGAATACCGAACCTCGAAATGAACTCATGATCTCTGCATCACAAAAAAGTATTGAGAGATAATAAGATAGACATACAGTACAAGGCAGACTTGATCTATTTTTCCTTTACCTACAAATTAATTTTAGTGGTCTGTTTTATTATTATTACAGTAAAATTATTCTCTTTGATCTCTTTAAGGTGAGACACTGATTAATGGATCAATTTATGGTTTTATTTTGCTGACATATTGGTTACAAAGACTTTTTCAGAGGGGATTTGGGGTATCTTGTTTAGTTTTTAAAATAAGCTGTTTAATGTAAGTGGAGAAAATCTGTAAGAATTTTAATTTCGCCTTGTTTTTTGAAATTCATAACTCAATAAGTCAGGCTAGGAATGAGAAAATCCCTCCGATAAATATCTTCAAAATATTGTCTGTAAGTGCTACTTATGTGGAGATATTGTCGCACCAATGTGAGAATTGCTTGCCAAACATTGAATCAGTTGTAATGTTATTATGTAGATTTTTTGTTTCCAGGTGAAAGTTTATATGTTAAGAGCCCATAACCTGAAAATTGAAAGAAATATTTTGCCTGTAGTGTCTCCTCTTAAAGGGACTAGATGCAAGTTGGCCATTTTTATACTCACTACTGCCACCTCAGGTCTTACGTGTAACTGCAGTTTCTATATTAAGCTTGTACATGTTGGCAATTTGGACCCGAATGAACACCGTTTTGAGTGACAGTGCAGGATTTTAGAGGCGGTTGTGGTGAATAGGTCTGCGCTCATTCTACACATTAGGACATCCTGGAACATGTAGGGGGAGGAAAATACGTATTTTAAAATTTTTAAACTCTGTATAGTCCCTTTAACTCTTGTGGCATATTTCTACACGATTGGTCCCTCCTTCTTTCTACCAAATTTGTATTCCCTCCATTTGCTGTTTAAATCAGGATATCTTCAAAGAATCAATGTATGCTGACATCTTTTCTTTTCATATTTTTGTTCCTCGAAGGGTGTCAGATTAATAAAAACATCTGTATTATAGATAAATAATATACATTTTATGCCATAATATGAGGAGGGTTCCACAACTTATCAATATCTCAAATTCAAATTAGCAGGTGCCATTATGACGACATAATCTGTAATTTCACTATCAGGCAAGTTACAAATGCCCGATAGATGTACATTACATATTAACTGAGCCATGCCTTCCTGAATTGTAGATTACTTAATTTGATCTCCGGCCTCCGCTTTTTCTGTCCTGTTTCCTTTCTACCTTTCCGCTTTATCATTATCATCACTGTGGGGCCTATTTGTCAGACCTGCGTTAATGCTCGTATGTTCACTAACTAAATTTGACCTTATGCGATTATAATAGGCGGCGTTCATGATTTAGAATGTGATGATGTTATAATGTCATGTGGAGGGCAGGTGCCAATACAACTCTATGGGAGAAATACAGTTTTTGTAAGAACTCTCCAAAACGAAAATTAACAAATGTTTTTCCTCATCAGTATTTGACAGTGATTGGATTCATGCTCATGTTTTCGAGTATTGTCACCACTTTTGGACGCCTTTCAAAGTAAATAATTGAACATTGGTTTATAGGTGCTGATAGAGAAGACAATGAACTTTCAGACAGTTTTTGTTTCATGTGGATTCTTACAGTAATGACTGAGATATTAAGATACTAAGAAGAAGAAATCTGCCGTTCGCCAGTAAAATTCCATGGTAGTAACTATGGTAACTGAGGTACAGTTACCATAGTTACCACCATGGAATTTTCAGTTGCCCTCCACCTCAATTTTAAAGGCTCTGTCACGTGAACACAACCTATTAAAGTAGTTTGCAAGAGTTTGGGGGCGATCAATTTTACACATTGCATTAGTCACGTATTACAAAAGTAACGAGTTACAAAAATATATTACTTTTGTCAGTGACTGGAGTATAACATATATACTTAAACAAAATACGGTTATATATTAGTCATTACAATTTATAGTGCACAAATGCTTATCTCCCCACATAAAATGCAGCACCAAATCAAATTGGACACTGGTGTATAAGATCTGTCGTTGGATGTAGTTAATGTCGTCAAAACAAAACGAGAGAATGGGGGAAAGCGAAGGAAAAGGAAATCTTTGACTGCACTTTGGCTTGGTGGCATTAGTACTATTTTTAAGTTATATTTTGCTAAAAGTAACTCAAAGTAGTGTAACTCAGCTACATTTTTGAAACAGTAATATGTTAGAATATATTGTAATTTTGAAGTTACTTGCCCAACACTGGTGGAAACAAAATGAGGGCATCAGAGTTTTAAAAAGCTGTTTTCAAATATTGTCAACTGGACTGATGCCCTTTCACTGGTACGCAAGCAAGAATTTAGCTAAATCTAGGAACCATCTACATTTAATCTTAGGTGCAGACAGAATGATCTGACTCCCATATCCAGTCCAGACGACAATGTTTTATCATCTTTACTACAAGGGATAGTTCGTGGACAAACATCAGTTTTCACTTCTTTGGAAGGCTGTCACGAACGTTACTGTTGGAGTTTGCTGTTAAATTGGGTTAATCTCATGAAACACAACTACATGTAAGATGTTTTGATTAGTGTGCCAAAGTTTGAATAGTTTTATTAAGTATACAGTAATATGCATTCTACTGCATTAGGGCTTTTGTGGAAGCATTTAGATTTGTGTTTTTTTAAGGATTCAGTTCACAATGGACACAAGTTGAGGCACATCAACACCTGAGAGAAGACTGAAATATGAACTGTAATCTGTGCTGCTCTATACTGTGTGTGTTGCAACTAATGAAGACTAGTAGAGAGAATAATAACTTGATTTACAT
This sequence comes from Neogobius melanostomus, assembly GCA_007210695.1. NCBI lineage: Eukaryota > Metazoa > Chordata > Actinopteri > Gobiiformes > Gobiidae > Neogobius > Neogobius melanostomus. The sequence goes on along the minus strand of VHKM01000232.1, from coordinate 785,895 downwards.
TTGATATTAAGAGCAGGAAAATGATTTGCATTCATTATTTGACACTCTAATTATATATTTTAAAAGTAAATACCCTCATTTTCAAGGGGTTCCTCACATTCACATCCAAAGAAAAGAGAAAACGTTAGAATACAAAATGAAATAGAATCAAAACACGCACATGCACACACCAGCTCTCAATATCCACCTCCCCACCCACCACAGCAGGAATACAGTGTGATACAGTGTCAGGTTGACACACAGTGGCAGCGCGGCTCAGGACTGACACCTGAACACTATTTCGTTGTACGCTTGTACAATGACAATAAAGCACTTTAATCTTATCTTTTTAAAAAACAGGGCTGTTTAAGTTGACGTCTACTTACTCTTAGTCAGGAGATTACTGATTCATCATGGATTCATTCTAAGTCACTATACACAACATATATTCTGCATCTCTAGTGCCATACAAAGCTGTTTAGGATCGTGCACAAAAACCCACAAAACAAGACACTATAAAGATTACAAGCTTATCAACTGATATTTTCCCTTACAATAGTTGACAGGTTATTTGGAGTTTAAATCAGTGTTTCCCATCCCTAAACTTATGATAAAAACAATGTATATATAGTAACGTCTTCTGCTGATTCCAACATTTATCTTAAGGCTGAAAGTAAAATATCAAAACTATTTATCAACTGTTGAAAATCACTGATTTAAATAATACATATGATGCCTAATATTTATGAAAGAAATAACAAATATTGGAATAATCCCAATACAGTCATAGCCATGTATTTCTCTAATTGCCCCTCTCTTTGGCACAGGTGCAAGGACCCTTTTGTGCTATTCCTCCTCCTCATATAACCATCCCCACTTTCTCTCACTATCCCAACAAATATCCCGCCCCGCTGCTGCCTCTAACCCACTGTGTCCCCCTTCTCATATGCTGCACCGGCCTGTCCCTCCTTGGGAGCCTGGGGAGCCCCGCGCCACAGCATACCCCCCTTCTCTCCTCATCTCCATCCTCTCTGCCCTCTCCTCCCTCTATGTGAGTATAGAGCTGTGTCCTGGTCTGAGGCGTGTGATGGGTGTTTGCTTCCTCTTGTGTTCTCTGCTAATGACCTCATAACTAGTTCCATGTAAATGCGGATATGGCTGTGCAGATTTATTACCATAATAGCATCATCACTGGATCAAAGTCATGTCTTCTGCACAGTGGCACTGCGCCTCCTCCTAGTTTGTGCACTCTTTCGCGTAAATATTTAAATTGTTGTCCCGTAAAAGTAGCTCACAGGGTAAAAAGGATGTAAACTTTGGATAAATCAATGCTAAAATATACATAACATATTGAAAAGCAATGACATTAGGGGGAAATATATATATACTCACTGTATAAATCATTTTGCTTCTTCTTTAATTAGTGTCTACAGATGATTAGTCCTGGTCATTTTAAAGAGTTAATTATACACTTGTATTTATTGATCATTTATCTCATATTTAATCGGACATATGCTTCATTTACCCCGATGTTAGTCCAAGGTGAAATAAGAAGACTGCAGCAGAGACACTTGGCAGGTGTCTTGAATAGAACTTGGAGGAGGAGGCCAAATAATGAATAAAAAAGCCAAAGAAAGAAAGGGTAGTGAGGAGTTTGACAGAAAGAAAGTGCTGAGTCAGACCTTTGGTAATAAGGCTCCAGTCAATTACTGAGTTGCTGTGAAAGGTTGTACTAAATAAAGTAACATGAATGATGATAATACCTGTGCTGAGCAGATGCTTTAGGCCTGCAGTGCATTACTGTATAACATGGATATAAGGAAAACTCCATAGATACAGACGGCATTTATCACACATAAATAGTCATGTCTAAATCGGGTCCATGTGGATATTTTTTCATTGGGTAGAAAACTATATCAATAATTCTCCATTTGTTAAAGTCGTTTTTGAATAATCGGAGAAAGTTCAGATTTTTCTCTTCTTTGTTTTCCCCCTTAACTGTTTCAAACACGACCATATGGGCGATTCCAGAGATGCCGTCTGTATCTATATTCAAACTGAATGTATCACAATAAAATGTAATGAGAGTGATCTACTTTCTAACTATTGTGTATATCAGAGAGGTTTTGTTATTCTGTTTTGTATGAAGGCTTGTTAGCAGGGTTTTGAGCCTGTTTTCAATAGTTGTAATGGTGCAGGTGCCTACGGGCTGTTATCATGTTATCCCGCTGTATAATCAGGGCTATTGTGCTGTGTGTGTGTGTGTGTGCGTGTGATTCTGGTGGAGTTAGAAAGATGTGTAATGCTCCCAGCTCAACCAAAACAGCAGGCGCTAGTCATAGAGACGGAGGATTGGTGGTTTGTCGAGTAAAAGAGGACATCACACTGAGTTCGTTTTATGGGGAGCTTGATGAAGAGTGGAGGATTCTTTCTTGCGGCTTGTTCTGACTGTACTCTTTAGAAAACAGCTTAAAGTGGAGAAATCATCTATAAATTGTTTTGCTTTTTATCTAAATATTATTTGGCATGACAGCGTCTTCTGCATTGGTCTCTGAGATTTTAACATGCTGCGGCTGCCTTTTCACCTGTTGAGATACTGTGCAAAAATATTTCCATAGATGCGTCTTACTCAACATGATTCTCAGCTCTCTCGTAAAAACTGAATAACTTCTGGTGAATCCGCTGGTAGACAGCAGTGCATACGTTATTATTGTTTTTAGATAGACCTCTAATGATATGTCTATTTCTATTGTCTTTGACAGATGTCCGATCCCCAAACTTGACCCTCCTCCTCCCTCAATGAACCGCAAGCGAGCCAGCAGGACCTTGTCTCCGAGTTCAGAATCCGGCTGTGCGCCGCTGCCCCTGGAGATGAGCTCTAATGATGGAGCACCCAGCCGCAGCAGCAGCCTGTCCTTCCCCGACATCACCCCGAGCCCCCTGTCCTCTGGAGACTTCCACTCCTTCAGTAACGGGGACACCAGCTCCTGCTCCACCTCTGAGGACTCAGGAGTGCGCTCGGAAACCAAGTCACTGTTCTCGCCGCTCTGTGATGACGACAACCTCTTTGGAGAACGACTGACATTTTTCACTGCTACAAGTGGTTGTGAAAGTCCCAACGAGGAAAGACGAGGAAGCAGCATTTCTCAGCCTGAGGTGAAATCCCATTTGGACTCAGAACAGTCCCATATGAATGATACCTGTCTCCACATCAGTTTCTCCGACGAGGAGCTCCTGGATAGTAACCAGGACACAACTAATGTCCCACAGAGGGGTTAGAACAATGTTTCACTTCAATGTATAATTTGTATCTTTGCCATATCCACTTGAAACACGCTTTACGCTGTGAACTGTAGATTTCAAGACACTCTTTCCACCTGAGACAATATACGTATCATCAGAATGCTATATTTTCCTGTATAATAATAGATAATGAACAATGCTGGTATTTTTGTAAGGGGAATAATTTAGTTTACATTGTAGTAATGTAGCTACTCTTGCACCAACTAAGGCACATATTTTGTGGGAACTTAACACAGAAACTGTTTTAAATGGAACCTTAGTAGCAAGTTGAGAAAAAATGTCCGCAGCCTGGCACATCCTCCTCACAGCGGTCAGTGATGTCATCATGGAGAAATACATTTCATCCCAAAATTCTGAAATTTGCAACTTTTTATTCAACTCTGCTGTTTTTACACAAATGCATGTTTTTTGTTGTTGTCGTCTTTTTGTAATTGTGCCACACTTTTTGAAAAGGGGAATACATTGATTTAATGCTGTATTTTTTATTTTATTTACAAAGACGTTTTGTTACAACACAAAAGCAATCAACCAAACACACATGTCTTAGGTTTTACACTGGATTTAGAATCAAATGACAATGTGAGAACAGTTTCTTTTTGTAGTTCCTGATAAACTGTTATAATAATTTTGCCATTGTGGACTGACTATCACGCTCCGATATAAAGATTATAAGGAGATATAGGGAAACTTCGGTTTTTGCAATGCACCTGAATTAATGATAGATAAAATGGTTAAAAAGTAAAGTTGACGATGTAGCTGTTTTGTTGTTTCTTTTTATATGTCGAGCTCAGTCAGCTGGTTTTAGCATGTAATGTTTTATGTTGTTTTTCAATGAATGATAGTAAACGAGACGGCACTTGGTATGCTGAAGTTTAGAGAGACAAATATTTTGAATGATTTTATTCTGCAGTTAACAATACAGCATGTGACATTGTAATAATCTCTTTTCCTCACTTGTTTGTATTTATTTATTTTGTGTCAAATTCAAGGTGGAGTTGACAAACAAAAGTGTGAGACTACACAAGGTGTAAGAAGCTGCCATGTTGTGTAGGTGCAAGTGGGACTGAACCACGAGCAAATCTTTTTACACTCGAACTGAGGCCTTGTAATGTCACATGTGCCATAAGGGCCTTTTACAGCAATAACACAAGAAGCAAACTAATAAAGTTTGTTAAAAAAATGTATCTGTTTTTTTGTATCCAATGGTATATTTTACACGACCCTTAATACATTGTACATGCCAGATTTAGTACAATATAATGTGCTGTGTAACAATGTGTAATAACTTGTACCTATGGGTTACATAGACCATGGAATAATATGTATTTGTATTTTGGTGGTACATAATGTAATAAGTGGAGGGGTTTGAGCATGCGAATGATCCTGGAGCTATGTTGACGGGGGCTTCGTGCCCCTGGTAGGGTCTCCCATGGCAAACAGGTCCTAGGTGACGGGTCAGACAAAGAGCGGTTCAGAAGCCGCTTATGAGAGACCAACAGGCCCGGTTGGAACCATGAGGCTGTCCTTCCGTGGACCCACCACCTGCAGGAGGAGCCATAGGGGCTGGTGCGATGTGATCTGGGCAGCAGTTGCCCCCATGACCCGGCAACGGACAAGTGGAAGAAAATGGATGGATGGATAATGTAATAAGACATAAAACCCAAACTCTAGCCCTAACCCTAAGGGTCTTATGTCTTATTGCATTATGTACCTCCAAAGTACTAATACACATTATTCCATTGTGTGTACTGCATAGGTACAAGTTATTACAGATTGGTACAAAGTAGATGACATTGCACTACATTTTGTTATACAATGTATCAAGGTAGTGTAAAATAAAGTGTAACCCATCCATGTCCATGTTTGTAACTTCTAAAATCAATGTGGGAAAGTGTTTGTGAATGTAAACTTTAGTGTCAATCCGTCATACTAAAACTAAAGCCCAATTCATACCCCATACGACTCGTTTTAGGGCAACAAGATAAAATATGTATTGGCCTTTAATTGGGTCTGTACTAAGCAACAGAGGCCCAGACTTGTTAACTTCCTCCAACTCATTTGGGAGGATCCCAAGGAATTGCCAGGCCATGATAGTCCACTCTGCTTTGTCTCTCCACTGATCTCCTCGTCAAGATGATCTTTGGAACCCGTCCCTTTGAAGGTGTAATAAAAATAATTTTGAAAGTATAGCAAACTTTTGGGTGAAACAAAGGAATACATTGGGTTACAGTGTTTTACATCATGTTTTATATTTAACCTCATGATATCAGAATATAGTTCATGGTTAAAGCTTCATCATGTGATTGTGTTACAGTAAAGCTTCTTTGTGATTGTGGCAGTAATACAGTCAACCTGTGAATTATGTGCAAATGTGGTGGCAATAACATTCATGGAAATGGTCCCTCACTGAACAATCAATAATTCAGGCTATCCTCGGGAAAGCCTGTTCAATACCAAACTATATCTGACTCCGATCAATTTAACGCCAACTGCAGGAGTCGGATTCCATCTCGATGCTATTCCTCTTAGCTCTGAGACTTTCTTTACCAGGGCCGTGCAGAGAGCTACAGAGGGGCAGGGGCTCAAAACTCAAAAGGGCACTACACCCCCCTCCCCCGCGACCGCTGACAAACCAACCATTCCCTCTCCTCTTAAATTCTTATCACAATCACATTTATTTTGAATCCATTTTGTTAAAGAGTAACTAAACGGGCGTGCCAAAGCCTTTCCCCACCCACAAACAAAAGTCAAAAAGTGCTTTGAAAGAGGCGGTCTCTGAAGTTTGGGGGTGACATGCGGGGGGTGAGTGTGTGGGCCTTTGCATTGGCACAATCACAGCAGACTGATTACGTGGGAGGGACTTGGTTATATACCACAGGTGCATGGGGCAGAACAATTGGCAGCACCTGATGATGATGTGTGGAGCTGGTGCGGCTTATGACGTTTTGTGGAGGCCGTGGACACTCTCCAGCCAATCAGGAAAATCTAATGTAGTAGCAGAGTTTACCCTGAAGGGGGCGCAACCCATTCGTTTTCAGGCCAAAGTTAGGATTTTACACATGTTTGCGCTATAATGTCAGAATAATGTCAGGGACCAGTGGACAACACTATGAGACACCCATTGAGACAGTGTATCAGTAAAAAAAAACTTGATTTGGTGTTTAGTTACTCTTTAATTTATTTATTTACAAAAGTAAAAGGAGCTGTATAGGAGCTAAAAATATAGATTTGGGGAAAGCCTACTGCTATTATTAATTCATTTTATTAATAGTATTTTTTGCCAGTATCTTTTGCTAGTGGGGGACTTTTCAGGGGGCATCTGCCCCAGGCCACAAGTGTCTTAGCAGCGCCCCTACAGAAACACAGACTTTCACGACTGTCTCCCTCATGTCACTCTCTTCACTGGGCTGTGGCTGAAAACAGGGGCTTAAGAAAAGGACATAAACTATTGAGAATGTCTGGGTGTGAGTTTCACGTTGTCTTAAGAGAACATAGAGCTGAACTATTTTGACAAAAATACGTGGCGAGGATGCGGTGCTGAGCCGCGATAAACGGCGCTCGCGTCTGACACAAGGTTTATTTTTTAGATCGTACAAAACTGTCGACTTGTTGACCTCATTGGTCCATGATTATGAGGCCGACTGATAAAAATTAAAGAGCGATCTGAAGCACAAGGTGTGGAGATCGTTGTTCTGTGCAGGAGAGGTCTCTGCTCTGACTTCCTCCTCTCTCTGCTGCGCAGGACCGGTGGGCGGGGTATTGGAAACACGATGAACTAACGAGGGGCAAGTTCATTTCGGATTTGATTTATTAATATAAGCTAATGAGGCTTATTGGGACAAAACCAATGGTAAGGAATGTGGCAAAGCTTTGGATAAACAAACTATAATACAAATAAATAAAAGGTATGGAGGGAAAAGGGCACTTCAGGGGCATGGAGCAAAAGGGCCAGGGGCGCAAGCCCCCCCCCCGCTCTGCACGGGCCTGTTCTGTACTGTTGCTGTCCAAATGAGATGGCTATCATGCTTCATGTGGCCATTAATGGGCGACTCCATCCATCCATCCATCCATTTTCTTCCACTTGTCCGTTGCCGGGTCGTGGGGGCAGCTGCCGGAGCTGCCCAAATCACATTGCACCAGCCCCCCATGGCTCCTTCTGCAGGTGGTGGGTCCACGGAAGGACGGCCTCACGGTTTAAACCGGGCCTGTTGGTCTCTCCTAGGGGGCTACCAGTGTAGGCAGACACTGGAGGCAATGTGGGTGAAGTGTCTTGCCCAAGGACACAACGACAATGTGCACTGTCAGGAGGCGGGATTCGAACCCACGACCTTCCGATCATGAGACGACCCGCTCTACCATCTGCGCCACTGTCGCATGTCGAATGGGCGACTGCTGGGAATCATTAGTCTTGATATATGCTGAGAGAGTCTGTCCGCTATCAAGGCACTGCTGCTAAACTGGTAATTTGACACAAGGTCATGCTTCAAGTCGCCTCTGATGTGTTAGCTTGGTCTCATACTGTTACACATGAATGGACCCCTCTGAATACATTACTTCTGCTCATTATTTAAGAAGTGCAGAAATGAACCATTACTTTCCTCCATATCTGATCCTATTTTTAACCCATCTCAAACAGGTTAGGTTACTTTATTTGTACCCGTAGGTACAAACGCAGATCATCAATAACTTATTTTGTGTTTTGTTGATGATTCAAGACTGTAGATTGTGGAAGATCATCAATAATACGTCACCACTGGGCTTTTTTCCCGATGTATCCACTAATTATAGAGGTCACCCAGCTCCTAAACCATCATTCTGAAGGTTGTTTTATGAGGAAACTAACTGTTCCACGTGCAGAGCAACATAACTGGATTATTCAATGCATAGTGACAAATTGATCAGGGTAGCCTAATGCTGAAGCAGCAAGTGCTCTCTCTGGCGGGACACAGGTAGACATCCAGTCTCATTTGCAATGTTAAATTTTGCTCCTGTCACAACAGAAAAACACACACACACACACACCAACCACACTGTGACACCCGACCAGCATTGATTTATTGCTATCACTAAAGTTGATTCATGCCATTTAATTTGTTCTTCTGTTTTAAGAGGGGGCTGTATCACAGAATAGCGACTCATGTCACGTTGCCAGGCAGCCTCCATACAACACACCATTGATCTGGATGATCACAGAGCAGCTAATGTTCTAAATGTTGTTTTAAAAATTATACGCACTACAGCTGCCATGGTTCTGGAGGCAACACTTAACCTGTTGACACTCCCTTGTCTTCTCCCCTTGTCTGGTTTTAACCATTGAACAAAACATGTACTGCCCAGTGCTTTTAATTCTTTCCAATGGGAACAATAATTATGACTAATAATGATGAGATTGCCTGTGATAGACAGACAGACAGACAGACAGACAGACAGATGGCATCAATGACACTCCTCTGAACAATGCAAACCAGGATCATTGGGAAATATGCATGACGTGTGTGATATGCACATTTCTGTTAGATATTGTTTATAGAATAGTCAATTCAAAATTTTACTACTACAGTCCCATTGTGTGACTCCCAAATGTGTCATTGCGAAGAGGAGTAAAAAAAAATAGTGATTCATTTCTTCCAATTCACGGTTCGAAATAATAACATTTTCAAATGGATAGACCACTCAACTTCAAACAAAGACCATAACAGATATACAAATGTAATTTAAGGGTTAAGGCAATTTATTTATCATCATGTATCTGGATGTGAAATGTATCCTCTGCATTCATCCTTTGATGTCGCTGGGGTAATGGGCAGCCACATGCAGGTCCCTGATGGGTTCAGATGTGGAGCTCGGCTAATGTTAAGAATAACCTGGCTGGAGGATTAACCTATTGTTCATGGTATTATTTGTATTACATTTTCCTGCTAATATTTCCAAAAAACAAAACAAAAAACAAACATTTTATGCTACTATCACCAACAACTTTAGGTTAATTATATTTGATAAGATATAACATTACAAAGTTGTCATTATCTTCATGAAAATATAAAAATATGAAATATTAAAAAAGGAATTATGTCAGCATTAAGATTCACATAGATTTGCAAAAAACTGAGAAGTTAAGGATTAATGGTATGGATAATGAACCAGGGAGATATTGACAATTTATGTTAAAAAATCTGTGCTGAAAGACACATGATAACATTAAGTATTTATTCAGTCAGCCTGTCTTCATATTTCAAGTGTGGCTCTTCCATACTTTCCAATCCAGAGATTTGTTTTCACTATATCTTACTTTTCCATCATGTTAGGCTCTCCATGGATATGGCCAGCGCCTCTTTTTACTGTCAAGTGATTCCTTTGCCTTACCAAAATGCCCGATGGCAAAAGCGATTGAGTGGGACCATCTGCATTTTGTCAATGCTGCCACTCACAGACAAACCCAACAATTAAGTGGAGGAAAGGGGCGCTGGCAACTCGACAAGGACAAAGTAAATGCGGTTCAGGTTGACTGATAATATGTGAGATTGGCACACAGAGCACAGTTACATTAGTATACGGAGTTGGGCTGTTACAATGAGGATATGCCATGTTGTTTTATTATTTTCCTTGACATTTTTAGCAAATCAGATCTTCAATTTATGAGGATACTGGAGGGTACAGTATATCAAAGCAATTATTCTTTCTTCTTACACAATATCTAGAATGTATTTTTCCCTCTCCTGTGTCACAATATTTGCAGCAGCAGAGTTGTTTTCAAAATCCCAAAGGAAATGACAGGTTTCTGTATAAAGGCATATCATTTAAAGCAGCCTGATTGCTTTTCATCACGCTGTTTATTTTTGTTACACAAACCGACTGCTTGGAGGCGATTACCTCGGCAGGGACAATACAAAATATGTTTTCATATCTTTTTTGTGTGATAAGGCAATCAGAAGAGAGGTGTGTTTGTTTCCATCTGCAAGAAATGGACACAGAAGTGTGGTGTACACTGTAAATTAACTGACTTAAACTTTCTGTTCTTAAGTATGCTATTAATGATTTTTGTTGCTTTTGCTGCTGGCAATCTTTGGTCAAATAAACGATTAAAATAACAATAAAATGAACAGTTCTGTTTTAAGGAGCTGGATGTCCTTCGAGTCTGTGATGTGAAAACATAGTTTTGTGATTTGACAGTTTTCACGATGTCGATGCTTTTGAGTGTTGTTCATAGAGAGAGTGCAACCCCCAGAGGTCAACCCTGGGACCCCGTTTATTCAATCTATGCATCCACTGGGTCGGCTAATACACAGCACTATGCAGATGGCACTCAGACTACATGACACTGACGGCAGGTGAACATGGGCCTGGAGATACACTCTACAGGCTGCACGGCAACAGATCAATGTGTGGATGCAAAACTACTTTCTCCAGCTAAACTCAGACAAAACTGAAACCATTGTCTTTGGCCCACAGACAAGCAGTATAAATATATTCACATCAGGTGCGAGGATACTACAGTGAACAATGAAAAAGCCTGCACACTTAATCCAATAAAACTGCAGTGGATCTTCCTCAGGCCCACAGAAACAAAGAGAAAGTGTTGTCAGTCACCTCAAGTCTCTCAACTCTGACAATGTTTAAATCCAGGCTTAAAATAATTAGTTAAATGTGCATATGACAACTGCATGTATTTTATCTGCAGTCTTTGCTTTTATTGTAATAAATTACCACATTGATGTTTTAAGGATTGATTTTTTGTAATTTCATGTGACTGTGAAACACTTTGAATTGTGTTGTGAAGTTAACCCATTGGTTTTTAGGTTAACATTTTCTGTATTTGAATCTAAACACATCTGCCAGAAGCACAGAGAAATTTTTTAAACTGGATTATATTTTATGAGTCACTTCCTGATTTGGTAACTGCTCAAGAGAACACCATAATTCCACTAACTCAGTCTGTCTGTGCAGAGAGTCCTGCAGTATAATGAGATATTATCAACATCTTTGCCATCGTACTTGGACATAGAAAAGGTTTGTCTCACTCACATATTTCCTATTACAAACCGATAAACCATGCTGATTGTTTGTTCTGGTTGATTCTCTTATTCTTGGAAGACACGTTAACCACATTCATTCCATTAAAATATCATGGTTCTTGTGTTTTATCATAAATGCTAAACCTCTGATAATGCTGTGCTTCTAAGGTCTGCACTTATACACTTCTATAAGAACTATAAACAATATCCCATTTGTGCAGGACCACATACGACAGTTGGAGGATGGATGAAGAAATACATGCAGGATCTGCATTAATGGAGTGACCTCAATTTACATTTACAATCATGGATTTAACGGCTAAATAGTAGCTGCAGTACGGATGCTGTGTCTGATCACAGTGACTTTTGCAAATATAAGTTAACCCACTGCATATTCCTTCAGTTGCTTAAGGGTTAATGAGATGCTTACTAGTACTTATCATTACACTTTCAATTTTACTTTCATCACATTTTGTATGAATACGATGGCATTAGTTTTAAACCCAATTTATTTATTTGCATGTTATCATACAAACCTAAGGAGATTGCACAAAACTTTGCGATATTCAGTAAATACAGTAAAACCATCTCGCAGACATTTTTTTCAAGTCCTTAGTTCTTGTCCGACCAGACTGTTGCACATTTCTTCCAGTCCTCCTTTATTTATCTTCACCAAAGAGAGCTGTGCACAGATTGCACAACCTTGGAGCCTCCCATTAATCAATCTGTATGTGTTTGATTTCAGGACAGCAGCACAGCAATCATGCACGTTTTGAGAGATTGGACATCCTTTGGGGTCTCTGTGTCCTCATAGTATAGATCATTCAGCTGCGGGTTTTGAAAGAAGACAGGGTGTCAAAAGGGGCATCTTTATTCAGTGGAATGAATAGTGACTCAGGAAGTTGGAGTTTGAAGTCTTGCCAATCACACAAACATGGCCCGGGCTTTCTCTGAGTCACTTTTAGAGAATTTCTCGTGTAAACACTGAACAGAACTGGTGCATTGATTACTGCTGTGGCCACATGGCCTATAGAGTAATCTAACACACAAATTCATGGAGAGATTTGGTTAAATCCTCACAAGAGGTTATGTTACTGTATGTTATGTTAATTCTCCATGTATGGCATGACAGACAGTGGATATGAAAGACAGAATGTGGTGGCTGTTGTTGAATTGTATGAAGTAGGGACCTGAACAGGACTTTGCTGGCAACACAACTGGGTTGGTGCATCACCTGCAGATCTTGTGAGGATTTCCCACTATACAGTGGTCATTTTCTAAAGGGAACTTTATTTCCCTCCAGATGACCCTTTTATGACACAGGTCATCCAGGCCTATATCCTTGACAATGACTCAACTTTATGATTGGTAAATGGTCTCAACTTATATAGCGCTTTTCCACCTTCATTAGGCACTCAAAGCGTTTTACAGCAAGGATCCACTCACCCATTCACACTCTCATTCATACACCAGTGTACGCAGCCACTGGAGGCAAGGAGGGTGAAGTGTCTTGCCCAAGGACACAACGACAGTGTGCACCTTCAGGAGGCAGGATTCAAACCGCTGATCTTCCGATCATGAGACGACCCGCTCTACCATCTGCGCCACCGTCGCCCCAAATTATGATTGATTACACATATTACACCCAACAACAATTACAAAATTAACATTAGAGATTCAATTGTCAGAGGCAATGTTCTGCTTAAGAACTACACATCATCTCCACACAAAAGTGCACATTTTAAATTGTTCTAAAAATTATATTTTGTATAATTGTTTTATTGTATGTTTGTTGTAAAATAATCATTTGAAGGATCATCATTTCAATAAAGACTAAAACAGTTCTGATCATTACTCAAGCTGGCCTAAACACTATTGGGAAGCATATCCAATATGGACAACCCCAATGTGTTTAGACATACTGAAATTATGGGATATATAATGTTTGCATTAATACAAATATTTAAGAGTTTAGTTTTTAATCGTATCTAGTTAGATTTTCTTATTAACTGGATAGTCAGATTTAGTGCTGACCTGTAGTCACTTGTATGTAGATATAAGTATATGTATGTATATGTATATGTGTATATGTAGCCTATTTGTGTATGTTTTATCTCACCTGCCTAGGGAGGGACTACACATGGAAACTGATCTGGTATATTTACCAAACCTTAGATGTTCATTAATATGCACTGTCCCTATGGAATTTTAAAAAAAACACAAATATTTGATATTCAACTATTATCCGCAGAAAAACATGTTTCAGTTCAATTATAGCGTAGTCAAATGTCTAGGTAATATCAGTTCAGCTGAATTTACGATAAGAAATAGGCCTACCTTTAGTGAACCAAAGTATTGCTTACAGAGAGTTTTAAAAGTCCAATCCCTTCTCTAATGATGCACTACATTCACTAAGCCCACTCTTTTTTTATTTATAGAGCTCACATTTCTTTATAGTTCGGTACAAAGATAAATGTGTGAAATCAACATGCTTGTCACAAAGCTGTGGGCGTTTCTGGATCAACATTTGCTACTGCGATTTAAACTTAGTAACAGGTTACAACAAGAAAGAAAAACAAGGGATTCCACCGCCATAATTATTCTCCTGATACATTATGCCTATTGACAGTGTTTGGGGATCTATTTTTAGCCTATGAGGAGCAAAATCATCACAGCAGACAAAAGTTTAAACCTCCTTGAATGAAATTTTGACTGATATTGTTGACTTAAACTAACCTCCTTTCACCCCGGACCATCTCTCATCCCTCTCTCTCTCATTGGTCCCATGTTGTAGCTTCTTGCTCGTCAGTGTGACTCTGAGGCAGAAGGAGCGCTATTTGCTCCGTGCCGGACAACAGTCTCCTCCTCCACACACACACACACACACGCACACACGCACACACGCGCACACACACAGTCCGGCCAGGTTGACAACTGCAGTAGCGACATCCCGCTTCAAAGCCCGCATGGAGATCTTTGTAAACCTGGCAACATGCACTTGTAAACCTCGACACGGACTCTTTGGTGTTTAAGGCAAGACCAAGTTAACTTTCTATGCTTCGCTGAGCGTAAAGGGAATTTTCCTCCCCACTCCTCCTCCTCCTCCGCCAGTCTCTTTATTCGTACGGTTTACAAAGGGGGCTTTTCTCGCTGGAAAGAAAAAAACAAGAAGAAAATAAACGTTCCCTGGAGGATTACTACTGGCGTGTCGAAGCACCCATGAATTCGGATAAAAATGCGTACCTCGGCAGAGACAAAGGCATCATGCGGAAGAGAGCGCTGCTCCTTCGGAAAGGCTGCAGCTTCGAGATTACCAGGTAAGTGCTTTGACCACGGGGGGAATCAGGTTTAGACCGGGACAGGGGGCTGAGCGGGTCATAACGGGTGTCCCGTACACTGTGAACCTTCACGCCTTTGATGGCCGTTTAGCCAAATAGTATTGCACAATAACAACATGTGAGAATCAAGCTGGTGTGTGCGGTGTCAGGTGTTCCTGTGGATCATCCCGTGTGGGAAAGGGATGCTCTGAAACAGATACTCAAAGCAGTGCAGTCTATTATGCCACGGCCACCTGGTCATTTCGCTTTGCTAAATCAACCAAAGGAGAGATGGTGTTTTCATGTATGACTTGAGAAACGTTTTGATGGGCTATTCTTAATAATTACGTAGTGAAAGTGTATGGATCACACAGCTTGCAGAGTGATTGCAAGTTCACAGAAATTCAGGAGCAGCAGGGCTTTCCTGTAGCCTGTGTGTAAGGGTGAGCAACATAAAGTGACAAAGTGAAGATTTGGTGATAGGCCTGTGATAGCATTCTACCAACACGACAGCTAGAGGCCACATGTAAAACAATGAATTATTTCCAAGTAAACCGCTCCATTATTGATGCCTTCATGTACAGTATGAGACTCCAGTTGAGGACGACAGACTGTGAGCAATCAAAGAAGCGTGGGCTTTAGATACACAGACTGTTAAGAGGAGCATGTGAGGCTGAGGACTTCATTGTGTTGAAAAAGAAAAGGGAGGGTAATTAAAACCTTATACATCAATCATTCAGCACACTAATAGAGGTTTGAGTGGTTGGGAACGCTTAATATATTTTGTATGACAATATTGTTTTTAGACTGCTTTCCCTGTGTAATCATTTAACTCTCACTTTCAGTCTAATCTTCCATTAGAAGTACAGGGATGTATTCAAGTGGAAATGTACTTATGCTTCCCCAATCCTTGGAACCTGTGCAAATACAATTGTTTCTCCAGGTGTTTGGTGAAACCTTAGATGACAACAGTGTGCCAGATAATTGCAAACTAATGAAGCACACTTTGTAATTAGCTTGATTGGTGCATTGATCAGTGGCCCATGTTCCCTTTGTGGGTTGCTGCGTGACTTGTGCTCTGGGCAGGCAGACAATTTTAGGGACAATCAATCTCATCCTGGAGTGCCATAGTGTGATGAAATAGATTGTGCGTCAAACTTGCGTGGGCAATTATTGTAATAGATTATTCAAATGCAGAGCTATAATCGTTTCCATATGCTTTCTTTAAAGCATTTGACTTCTATCACCTCTATCATTTAAAAGATCTGCTGTTTTTGTCTGCCTCACAGCCTGACCAGCTGAGATATGGTCACCACAAAATCCTATGTACCCTTTCAATCTAATACTTCATGATTGCTTTTATTGGTAGACTAGACACAAATACCATAAAGCAGCTGCCATTCTCCTGAAGCTAATCTGTTAGCAGGTTGTTCTGGACACAAATTCAATGACTAATGCTTATCTAAAAGTGGCTTTCCGGTCTCCTAATCCGACAGCAGGTAGAGGCAGAGTGGCAGCTGAAAGCGGAAAAGTTAAAAAGATGACTGGAAGTTATTATTAGCAGCAGCTGCAGCAGTAGAAGAAGGAGAAGTAGGTATTAGTAGTGATAGGAATACACTTATGTGTCATCCTTCAGTTGTGCCGCCGAGTTTTAGGGCCTCTATAGTGAGACGTGAAATGTCCGCAACTTAAAAACTTGGTCCGGGTGACTACCTTTTAGAATTTGTCATTGCTATACTACTCACGTAGGATTAGCAGTTAACTGATAAATGCCACAATAATTGTAGAAGTAGCAGTGCATGTCGCTGTAATTATCGACTCCAGGAAGAATAGTTATTGCTCTAGAAATAACTATGAGAGAATTGTAGTCAGTTTGTACTTTCTTTGACCAAGTCATGATAACTGCATGTCCCGAAGTAGGATCAGTGTAAGTTGCTTTTGTATGGTGTGCTGGTATAGGTAATTGCTCTTGTGCTGTGCGGCCATAGAAGTAGCAGCTGCTGAATTATAACTGTAAGTAGCAAGTTGATGATTTTTTTGTAGGAGCTCTCTCTGGATCCAAGCTCAGTGTAAGTGATCTGGTGCTCTTCAGGATCCCGAGTGGGACTATTATGTGAATGTAAGTGCCCACCATCATCTCTGTAATAGCTTAGTTACTACACAGTTGCTGCACCACTTTTATATTTTATTATAAAGCAATAATTTACTATAATCATACATTTCTTCACTTTAGATTACAGCCCGCAAGTTTCATGTGTAGGTTCAGCTAACAAGAAAGTAAGTACAAATGTAAGTACAGGTAATTACACATTAAAGTATAAGGATTAATGAAGGTGTACGTGTAACAATGTGTAATAAAGGTGTACATAGCGTCTCACTTTAGATTACATAAGGTATAGTGTATTTTCACATTAGTTAATTGGTAATTTTCCCCAATTTATGAAACTTGTATGCCGTTGTAACCCCTGTACACACTTTGTACACTGTGTAATTACTTTCTTGTTTCCTATACCCACACCTGTAATCTTTTCTTCTGCTGATACATACCTGCACTGATTACCCCTCAAGAATTCATTCAAATAGAAATGATAAATGGTCTCTATTTATATAGTGCTTTTCCACCTACATTAGGCACTCAAAGCGCTTTTCATAACATGAAAGAACCTCTCAACCATTCACACTGTCATTCATACACCAAAGCACGCAGACTAGGGTGGTGAAGTGTCTTGCCGAAGGACACAGTGTGCACCTGCGGGAGCCGGACTTCGGACCACCAACCCCTCAGTTCGGAAGACCCGCTCTACCATCTGAGCTACTGTCGCCCCAATTAAAAATGTAAAAACTTCATATGTACTCAGTTAAGTTAATTACTCCTATACAATAAGGCAAAGCATCTAAGCCTGACCGTAGATTTTTAAGAATGAAAGACAATAATAATTTGATAATTTGAACATTTTCAGTATTCACCATAATCACAGTGCAAAACACTGAGGGGTATGATTTTATTTTCCCTGAAGTTACTATAACAAAGAGCCTGTATGACATTAAAATCAGCCATTAATTGGAGCCTGACAGAAAATAGTTGTGGTTTACTTGTTGCTCTTCTTCTTTGCTTACTTGGACACTTCCGAAAAATACACATATGTAGCCTCGCACGGTGAATTGGGTGGAGCCTACCAAGATTTCTGGTCTCTATTGATAGATTGTCCAGTGAAGTAATGTTGTTGGCACTCTCGGGGTGGAAATCTTACAGTTAGCAGACATTATATATCAATGGAAAATGCTATTAATGTGTGTACACCAAAGATGCAGATACTAAAATTCAACACAATTGGATGGAACTTGGTCCTTTTGCTTTTCAGTGTAACCATTCTTGTTGTTTATTTAAGGAAAGCATGCACCAGCAAACTGAATGTGCAATTAAACAGTGTGTAAGACTGCACATATGAAACTGAACCAGCTTTTAGAGGATACAATGAGGAAAGAGTGGCATGGGGTCGAATGGTTATCTGTATTGTTTTAAGCTTTCATTTTGTGATTTCCCCAGAGCTTCTTGTGTGAAGAGGTCATCCCTGTGCACCCACTTTGAAATGCCATTAATGTCTTCTTCATTAACCACCCACAATGTTTAGACTTCAGCTGCCAGGGGTTGTGTAGCAACTTGCTCCTTGTCAGATTGGTACATGTATCTTGAAATATTGCAAGTGAAGTGTGCTGTTTTGAAGCCTGTGCTTGATTAGAGAAGATATTAAAAAGAAAAGCCTAGATAGTGAAATCAGAATGAAAAAAAAAAAACATCTTTATGGTTTTGTCTCTTTGTGACTTACTTATGAAACTTTCACAGCAGATTTCAACATATTATAGTATACATTAAAGCATAATTTATGTTTCTTGGTTAAATACATTGTTCTGTAGTGTCTTCATTATAGACAAGCGTAAATTCATCTCTGATAGGCCAGACCAAACCAGTCTCCCACAGCCATGCAGTCTGTCATAAAGCCCCCTGTGGGAGCATGAATTGATGCTCTAAGTGACATATTGCTGACTTAGGGAACATTGAGTCTTCATTCTGAACACTTGTGTGTTGGTAGCACAGCGTTTCTCTTAGCAGATGAAAGGTGGTTTATTACACACTTTGGTTTTATTCATTCGGGATGGACACTTTTGTTTAAATTCTCAATCTATTGTCAACATGAAACATGAGTGGGTCCGGTGTGCTGTCATACAGTCAGTCTTCTGTGAGTCTGTTAAACACTGGACTGTAATCACTCCCATATGTGGCTGCATAGCTCAGTACAAGCCAGCAGTTTAGCCATGCGCACAATGCAGCAAACCAGGCTCATTTAAACAGGAAAATAGACTCAAATTACAAGGAGAAAGTATAAAAAAAAAATCTTTGGTTGATTACAGACCTATGTAAACTTTTACTCTGGGACATCTGCTTCCATTTAAGGGTGTTAAGACTATACACATTATGCGCTGCACATGGCCTGGAAAAAGTTTCCTATTATAGTTTGCTGGCCCGTCCAAGCAGTACTTTAGGGCATCACTTATTGTGACACAAAATCTTTCTCCTTAATGTTGAAGAAAATACAAGGATGTTACAAATTAAAACCACATTAAACTACATTTGTCCTCATTCTTTCCATATACGGTGGAGGCGTTTTGTTTTGAATTTTTTAATGGTTTCAGGTTAAATCATCGAACACTGATTTACTTCAGCAAACAAAACTGGTTTGAGGAGAAAAATTAAGAAATGAATTGAGGGATTTGTATTGAGAAGGTGAAGAAAGATGTTTATTGTTGCTGTTACTTTGAATAATGTTGAACACTATCCCCTTCATCCCTTTCATCACTGAAACCTATTATTTTATTCTCATTGTTGAATATAACCGAGTTGTGATTGAAGTTTTTACCACAAGAGGGCATACCTTTCCTTTTTTTAAACAGAGGGCAATTTCCCAAGAGTATAATACTGTTAAACTGTTAAACTGTTTAACAATCATACTGTGTTTGTAATCAACACCAGTAAATTTACATAAGGGATTTGATCATGCTGCTACCTATGCGTAATATCCACGACTTATCTTATTTGTCTTTGTCTTTGTGCTTGTGCAATATGATTGATCATTGAAGACTGTTACTTTTACAATGCAAATACATGAAAATGTGTTGTTTTGCATAATTCAAAGCAGAATGCAGACGCATCACAGGGCCTGGAAAAAGACCGTAAAATCCCTTCTGTGGTGTCCATCTCCTGCAAAGGTTAATTACCTGATCACATTTAATGAGAGTGCCACAGTCTACTGCTGCAGTGACATACAGGCGCTATATGTGGAAGTTGAAAGCTGTAATGAAACACAGCTCATGTGAATAAAACACCATGCAATGCAACATGTATAAAATTGGATCAAGGACGTTGTTATGAAAATGTAAAGTTTATATGGTGTGTATTTAAGACACTTTACAATTTAAAATCTCCATAATGTAACTGTAAATACAACTTGTAACTGATAATGTTGCCCAACGTTTATTTACATGTGGACTTCTGTGTGTTATTGTACACGTTTGTGTTGTTGTTTTATGAGGACCCCAGGAAGATAAAGATAAAGAGAGCCCATTCCTTTGAGGGTTTAAAAACTAAAAGGACTCTGGGGAGCCAATGCAAGGACTGGAGAGTTGGAGTCATGTAGGTTCTCCTAGTTTTCGTCAATTCTCGCTGCAGCATTTTGGATCAACATAACTGCCTGAGAGTTTTGTCGGCCAGACCTGCAAGACAGCCATTACAGAAGTCTAGCCCACTTATCACCACAAAGGCATTGACAGGTTTCCCAAGGTGTTGCTTTGACAAAAAAGTCTTGAAACTACTTTTGTGTGTGTGTGTGTGTGTGTGAGTGTTACATTTGAAATCACTGTCTAAAATCTAGATTTCTAACCATATCTTTTTTTAAATACCTTTTTTTAATTGAGTCATTAATTTAAGTCTTTCTTAATATGCGGTCTTGTGGATATGTTCTTGACAACAGCTCAAATTATTCAGCGGACCATGTACATTCGTACACCAAATGAGTCGTGGACTAGAGGGCCCCATACTTCATCATCAATATTATGTTGTAATTATGTTTTTTCTTGAGTAATACAATGCCCCTATGAGCAGTAAAGGACTAGGGTGGTCTGACACACATCACTAACGGATCATAGTGGCAGCTGCCCAGATAGAATGGAACCATAGCTCGAAGGGATTATCTCTCTATTGAGTCAATCGCTGAACAAAGTCTCCTAATGTGGGCCGACTAGCGCACACACTTTCAAATCTGTAAATCCACAAACAGTAACGCACACACACACCTACACGAGTTGCAATACCCAGGTCTTAGAAGTGTCTGGGGCTGCATGTGCAGAGCCCGGGATCCACTTCTGATAAAGGCTCCTACAAATGCGCTAAATGAGAATAAACAGTGTTGCGTTATAGGTCTCATTAGTTTGTGTTCATCTGCCATCATTACATGCTAAAGAATAATACTGTAGGATGGGGGTTTTATCATGCAGATGTTCTGGCCTTTACTACTTCAAATCTGGTGAAATGTCCAGTCCAAACAACGCATTCCCTTCTTTTCTCACCTCTGCTTTAGTCTAAAGGGTATCACCCATGATGACGCTTTCACAGTCAATGAACAGGAGGTCATCCCCATTGAACTTCCTGTTACAAGGGCTTTATGTAACAGGGGAGGTTGGGTGTCAGTCAAATGCGAAGACCTGTGCTTATGAGACAGCCTGGGGTGCCAATTAGTTGGTGCTCATGTATCCTTTTTTCCCCCCCCTTCTTCTTTGTAATGTCATCTGAATTTTAGAGAAAAGAAGGTGTCACTTTCCTCCTGTGTGGAAGCGTTCAACTTAATCTCACCTACTGTGTTATGTAGTCTGAAACATATAAAACTATTGTGCCGCCGTACATGTAGGTGCTTTCCTGCGGTGTGACATCCAACAAGGAGGAGGGAGGAAGCTGCTGTTGATTAAAAATTGATGAGTGGTTGAGTGCTTTGGAGCTGAAGCCTGGCATTCCTGCACTCTTTCTTGTTCTATGTGTGTGTGTGCGTGCATGTGCGTGTGCATGTGTGTGTGTGTGTCTGTGGAGGCTATTGTGGAGGTATCAGATTTACCTAAGCTCACATTTCATCCACCTGGTCTTATGTTCCCACGGAGTGCCTTAAAATGATCTTGACATCTCTAGAAAAATACAGCTCTCACACTCGGCATCCCGTGCTTATTTCACGCAAGACACAGATGAAACACTTGTTATGTAAAGACACTATTTTTGTCTTTTCATTGACAGATATAGTGGAATTAACTTGACAGAGGAACCAAAGAGAGGTAGTAAAATAATTGCAAACAATGAGAGGCACAGCGAGAAGGAATGACCTCATCTGTTCCAGAAATGGGGTTGTTGTTAAAGGAGCAGGCCACCGTTTTTCCATACTGAGATATGTTCTTACCTGAGCTTAGACGAGTTGATGCGTACCTGTCTGGTCTTTGTGCGTGCCCTCAGTCACGCCAAAAAAACAAAGATGTTGTTAGCATTTAGCCTCTCCTCCTCTCCTCTATGGGGCCAAATGGGGGGGGGAGTTAGAAGCGACCAAGCTCTTCCACGTTTTCCCTACTTAAATACGGTTACGTGAGTAGTTACACGATCCAAGTATAGGCACACACAATTAAACATGTCGATTTTCTAAGCCGATAAAAAGCGGTACTATATTGTCAGGCGTAATAACACCTTAGGAGCACTTCGACGTCTGCACAGTAATATCTTCACTCCTATAGGATTCTATGCACGGACGTCAAAGTGCTCCTAAGGTGTTATTACGCCTGACAATACCTTTTTATCGGCTTAGAAAATCGACATGTTTAATTTTAATAAACGTGGAACAGCTTGGTCACTTCTATATCACCCCCATTTGGCCCCATAGACGAGAGGAGGAGAGGCTAAATGCTAAAAACATCTTTGGTCTTTTTGCGTGACTGAGTGCACGCACAAAAATCAGACAGTTACGCATCAACTCGTCTAAGCTCAGGTAAGAACATATCTCAGTGTGGAAAAACGGTGGCCTGTTTGAGAGCACATACGAATGATTGATTAATTAACTGTGATCCGTCACTTAGCAAAAAGACAGTGGGGAAAGTCATATGGATTTAAAAGTCTAATGAAGTAGCATTTGATTATTACTTGTCATGATTGCCGCAAGTTGAGAAAGAATATGTGAAGCTCTACCCCCAACAGAGACTCGTCCTGACATCACTATAGCTGGAAGCAACAGTTTCTCCGGTGGGTGATGTAACAGCTGCTTTCACATCTTTCAGAAAGAATAAGGACCTGTGCCTGAGAGTACCCGTTAGACTGGAGGCTCTTCCGTCCAATTGTGCTGGATTGAAATGCAGTATTGACACACAGGGCTGCACAAGTGCGCGTGTGCGAGGGACCGAGAAAGACAGTGGGAGCATTATCAACAGTGGCACGGGTCCTTTCCGCGTTATTACAGTCTGACCAGTGGTGCGGAAGGCAAACAGTAGAAGAAGAAAGCGAGGATCCCGTACCAGCGGAACCAGCGGAATGGGTCTGATCGGCGGTTGTTGTCGGGACGTAAAACTGCAGTGATGTCTCTGAGCTCCTTGCAAGAAGTGAGCTGAAATCCAACAGGAGAGGGATAAAAAGCCGGTTTGTTTTGGTTGCTGCTTGGAATAACACAGGGACATGACCAGTGTGGATCCAGCGTCCAACAAACTGTTGAATTTCAGCCAGCGGTAATTGTTCTTCCCTCATTAGCACTTGCTCTGTTTTCTAATCTGTTGCATGTTGTGTGCGCGCCGTAGCTATCACAGTCTTGCAGCATTTTACGCAGCAAATTAGACACAGCTCACGAGCGCTGAAGGGGAGCCTGAACGTTTATAAGAGACATGACCATTATTCTTTAGTTTGATCATTTATAAACTCTTTATTCTTAAACACATTTTTTCTGTTGGAGGTGTTGAACAAGGAAAAAGTCTGAATTATTTATGTTATGCTTTTCACTGTGACTAAAACTGTCTGTATGGCAACTACTGCAGAGTGTAGGTAAATGTTACACACTCATTTGTAGCATTACCTACTGTACATAAAGTGAAAACTGACAGCCAGTCACATATGTTTTCTTCTGCAGAAATAGAGTAAAGTTTTTCGTGGGTGCATTTGGTTAGAGATAGAATAGTTGACATATGGGTAATTTAACCACCTTGGGACGCACATGATGGAGTCAGCTTCAACATTTCAACAAATCTTAAAATGCACTACAATCGATATAGTGGCCCTTATGTTACACAGTAATGAAAAATACTTTGTTTGCTCAGAAACCTATGTTTGCTTCATTGTGGTCATTGACCTTTGAATGAATTATCAAAAATATCAATCAATCAATCAATTATCAGGGCCACAAACTGCAAAACAGTCCCATGTCCACACCTGGGGGAGCAGTCACACAAAGAAAATCAATCAAGGCCACATTGTGCTAAACGTATTTTAAGGTGTCAAAGTAATTTTCTATTGGCGAGCTGATGCTGAGCTTTTGTGAAAATTAAATGGATGAAGTGCTGTGGGGCAGGATTAAGCTGGTGCCTGGACACTAGGCTACAGTTGTATTGATGTTCAATCAATTTCCCAATGTTTAGGTTGGGCTCTATTCCGCTCTATTTATTGCATCAAAAGATTAACCTGTTGTTCACATCCTCTCTTTTCTTGCAAATTTAGGAGTTGTGAAAGAAATTGTTTTTGTTTTTGTTTTCATTTTGGAGTTTTTATCAAACTCCAAAATGAGGTGGGTGAAATAGATTTTTTTTTTTTTTTCTAAACAGAACCTTCAAAGCACCTACAGTGTGATTTCATGTAGCTCAGTGGTGCAAACCTGATGACCCTCCTTAGAGGACGGTGTACAGTGGCAAAGTGAGCATGAGAAACAGGGAGTAGAGGTACCTGTTGTGACCGTAGACTTAAAATAATGTTGTGACTGGGTATAGCCAAGAGCATAAGGTGAAGTAACACTGATGGATGCTTCCTCCACACACCGATTTAAAAGGCCCTTTGGAGCACAATATACTATAAATTATACAACTGTGCATCCATCATCTCCGTACAGTGAAGTACCACACACATACGAATGGGTGATGTGGCAAACTGTTCATAAATATAGAAATACTTTCAAACTCAATCAAATTGTTTCTGTAAAACCAACAGCTTCCAAAATATTGCTAATTTGACCAAACAGAAGAAAAGTTTAGAAATCAGCAGTTACACAGCTATCAAACAGTTCAACAGACAAACAAATTAATTAGAAAATATACATTTCTGTCTATTTAGTAGGGCTGTGACAAAAGATCGAATTGGACCGCAATACTTTATGCTGCAATACCAAGTATCGACACTTTATTAAATATTGCAATACTTTTCAATACTTGTGTTTGGAGGCATTTTTACAATGCACTCATTTGTTTTCCAGTAACAAATACATAGCACTTTGTCATATTTGTTTTTTTTTCAGTCTTACCCCTCAATAAATGTCAAATGGCGTTGGGTTTATAAACTTTGGACGCATAACCATTTTCTTTTTACACATTTGAAGGTAAATGTATACGTATCGGACTGCCCCTGAGTATCGTGATACGTATCGGATTGTTCCAGCCCTATATCATTTTATGAGGAAAGAATAGCATTTTCTTTTCAGTTGTTATGATTATCGTCACCATTTACAAAACATCAGTGAAATCACGTTTATGTTGTTCCTATGTGACCTAAAAAGGAAGTCAAATTATTATTTTTGTCGCATCAAATCTTATGTTTTTTTGCTTCTGCCACATAATCTTTTAATGAGAAATGAACAATTTGTCTAGCCATAACAGTCGCTTTGCTCCTAAACTTAAACCAGCAACGCGTAAACCAACCATTTTTGTAATATTGCATATGTAGTTTTTAATGGTCTTAATACAACAGTTTTGTATTAATCAGTTGTTACTATTAATAACCTTTAATTGCCATGACCACCTCCAAGTTTACAATATTTGTTTACGATTTGCATTATAGTTGTTGATACTGTATTCATGAGGAATAACCTCTTGATATGGCTCAGGCGCATTGAGTTGCCTTGTGTACGAAATGCGTGTTATTTAAATAAAGTTGCCTTGCCTTGCCTTATATGAACCATCTCGTAATCGAGGGGGTCGTCATTATCATATATCAAATATCAACCTACAGTATGATGTCCTAGAAATGTTGGTATAAATAAATAAGTTTGTTGTATGGTTTTACAACTTTTTTAAGAAATAGGAGAAAGTTCATTCCAAAGTGATCGATAGGTTGACAACAGTTGAAAACATAGAAATCACTGAAATGCTTTTAGCTATCTGAGCCTACTACAAATGCGCACATTTTGTTAGCCGTCGAATCACAGACCCAATTGAAAGTTAGATCCCCATACGAATGAATAGGAAAGACAAGCGCAATACTAACGTATGGGGAAGTATGTTTTGTCCTTTTCATTGCTTTTATAAAATGTATGTGGTTTCTTTATCAATACCATATTATAAAATTAAGTTTAGTCTCCACTAGATGTGTATCTGACCCCAAAAAAGCAGAAACTTAACTGAATTTGAGTTAGCATTTAGCTCAGTAGACACGTTAATTTGTATCCAAAGTAAAATCTCAAACGGTCTGTACATTAAAGGGACTGGATGCAAGTTGGCCATTGTATACTGCCATCTCAGGTCTTACGCATAACTGCAGTCTCTAAATTAAGCTCGTGGATGACGGCAGTTCGGACCCGAATGAACAACTTTTTGAGTGACAGTGCAGGATTTTAGAGGCAGTTGTGGTGGGCTCATTCTACACAGGAAAATTCATAATTATAACATTTTTAAACTCCATATAGTCCCTGTCAATAATGATTTCTAACTAGGCTTTGACTTCACCTAAAAGTGAAAACATTAGGATTCTTCAGAATTTGCATTGTTTGGTGGCTAATGCTAATGGCTATAGGAAAATACATAGAGCAGGCTAACGGAATATGAAAAGTCTCTCGGACTAGCCTACTTGCTAAATGTCTGCATACGTTGGGATCTAATGCCACTTCTTTTTTTTATTTCTTTGGCTGAAAACCTCTGGATTGTTCAGAATTTGGGATATGTGATGGCTGATGCTAAACAGCTATAGGAAAAATATGAAGATAACGGACGTTAGGATCGAATGCCGCTTCTTTTTATTCCTATGCCATCGTTGCTCACTACTAGATGCATTCTTGGACATTTTGAGTGCACTACTTTTTTCTCTCTGGACATTTGGACACCACTACATAATAACAAATAGCGTTACCTCTTTATAGGGAATATTGTGGACATTCAGACACAGCCTGGGACTCCCAGAGCAGTCATTTCCCCATTTTGACCACTGGGGAACAGAAGGCAGCAACTGCCATAGAATGTTGGTTGCTCGGGTGATGGAAAATTGGTCACTTCAATTACGGTGACATGAACGGAGCAGTCGAAATCTTTTTATTTCTATGGTCAAAATGACCATAGAGCACTGGACTTGGAACTCCTATTGCTGAGCATCATGGGATTTACAGCAATAACTAATGGAGATTTTAAAAGGTAAAATAGTGGAGTTATTGTTCACATCAAAGCACAAGACACTACTGTGTGTCAGATGTACAGTGGGGAAAAAAAGTATTTAGTCAGCCAACAATTGTGCAAGTTCTCCCACTTAAAAAGATGAGAGAGGCCTGTAATTTTCATCATAGGTAAACCTCAACTATGAAAGACAAAATGAGAAAAAAAATCCAGAAAATCACATCGTCTGATTTTTAATGAATTCATTTGCAATTTATGGTGGAAAATAAGTATTTGGTCAATAACAAACAAGCAAGATGTCTGGCTCTCACAGACCTGTAACTTCTTTAAGAGGCTCCTCTGTCCTCCACTCGTTACCTGTATTAATGGCCCCTGTTTGAACTTGTTATCAGTATAAAAGACACCTGTCCACAACCTCAAACAGTCACACTCCAAACTCCAATATGGCCAAGACCAAAGAGCTGTCGAAAGACACCAGAAACAAAATTGTAGACCTGCACCAGGCTGGGAGGACTGAATCTGCAATTGGTAAGCAGCTTGGTGTGAAGAAATCAACTGTGGAAGCAATTATTAGAAAATGGAAGACATACAAGACCACTGATAATCTCCCTCGATCTGGGGCTCCACGCAAGATCTCACCCCGTGGGGTCAAAATGATCACAAGAACGGTGAGCAAAAATCCCAGAACCACACGGGGGGACCTAGTGAATGACCTGCAGAGAGCTGGGACCAAAGTAACAAAGGCTACCGTCAGTGACAGACTACGCAGCCAGGGACTCAATTCCTGCAGTGCCAGGCGTGTCCCCCTGCTTAAGCCAGTACATGTCTGGGCCCGTCTGAAGTTTGCTAGAGAGCATCTGGATGATCCAGAAGAGGACTGGGAGAATGTCATATGGTCAGATGAAACCAAAATGGAACTTTTTGGTAAAAACTCTACTCATCGTGTTTGGGGGAGAAAGAATGCTGAGTTGCATCCAAAGAACACCATACCTACTGTGAAGCATGGGGGTGGAAACATCAGGCTTTGGGGTAGGGATGTCACGGTATGAAAATTTTACCTCACGGTTATTGTGACCAAAATTATCATGGTTTTCGGTATTATCGCGGTATTTTTTTTAATGTGTGTTAATAAGTTCAGGAAGCATTGATAGTCCTACACAAACTGAAACAGTTTCAAAAAAGTGTAAGTGTTTGTTATATTTAAAAAATACAGACAAAGCCATATCAGAAGTGTAACTTTTCACATCTAAGTAAAGGAACTATAACTATTGTTTGGAGGTTATTACATGTACTATTTATAGCACCAGAACCGTGTTAGAATATTAACTAGATAAACTCTCTATATCAGGAATATTGTTCTCAGTTTGTGTCCTTCCAGTTTGCTTTCGCTCTGCAGATTTGGGAAAATGCCATCATAGTGCGGCTGCACTATGGGACGACTCGTTACCTTCTCCCTCAACCCAAAGTCTCCACATCAGGCATTTCAGCTAAAACACTAACGTTAGCTTACTTGCATTGGCTCTAGAGTTGTGGTGATGGTCACACAGGTGAGTCATGAGGTTTGAAGTATCGCTGCCTTTAGCAAACAGGATAACTGTCTTCTATCAGCTGTCCCTCGGCTTTCTTAAAATACCCAAAATATGCCCAGACTTCAGACTTGGTCCTGTTTGAGGCTGATAGACGTCCTGAGCGCTGTCGTCTCGGACATGATTCCAGCTTCGAGAAAGTTTTGTTTTGGAGCTATGGAGTCGCCTTCAGCAGATGAGACGGCGGCCGGTGAGGCTCACTTTGCCGACACAGCGGGCGCGGTAATCCACCGGGATAATATAGTTTTACAAAAACAAGACGCTAATTATTACCGTCAACATTTTTACCGAGGATTACTGCTACACCGGTAACCGTGACAACCCTACTTTGGGGCTGTTTTTCTGCAAAGGGACCAGGACGACTGATCCGTGTAAAGGAAAGAATGAATGGGGCCATGTATCTTGAGATTTTGAGTGAAAACCTCCTTCCATCAGCAAGGGCATTGAAAATTAAACGTGGCTGGGTCTTTCAGCATGACAATGATCCCAAACACACCGCCCGGGCAACGAAGGAGTGGCTTCGTAAGAAGCATTTCAAGGTCCTGGAGTGGCCTAGCCAGTCTCCAGATCTCAACCCCATAGAAAATCTTTGGAGGGAGTTGAAAGTCCGTGTTGCCCGGCGCCTGCCCCAAAACATCACTGCTCTAGAGGAGATCTGCATGGAGGAATGGGCCAAAATACCAGCAACAGTGTGTGAAAACCTTGTGAAGACTTACAAGAAACGTTTGACCTCTGTCATTGCCAACAAAGGCTATATAACAAAGTATTGAGATGAACTTTTGTTATTGACCAACTACTTATTTTCTACCATAATTTGCAAATTAATTCATTAAAAATCAGACAATGTCATTTTCTGGATTTTTTTTTCTCATTTTGTCTCTCATAGTTGAGGTTTACCTATGATGAAAATTACAGGCCTCTCTCATCTTTTTAAGTGGGAGAACTTGCACAATTGTTGGCTGACTAAATGCTTTTTTCCCCACTGTATTTACCAGTAGTGACAGCAGCTAGTGGAGTTGCTCCACAGCTTTTTTCTCCACTTTTTATACTGTTTTTAGCTAATGTTAGCCAATGGAAAATGTATGCCAACACCCACAAACATGGGGATCTCCATGGTAACAGTGAATTTTCCGGAACTCTATACGTTTGTTAAGTGTGACATCACAGACAATATCAAGTTACTTTCAGGTCCAAACTGTTGAGAGCTCCATAGACAAACACAGCAAAAAACGTAACTTTATCTAAATCTCCTGGTGAAATAACAACAGTTAAATGGCTAAACAACTGTTTTACACCTAATTAGAATAATATAGCTCACCTTTTCTCCAGGCATATTTTTATCGTCAGTCTACCCCAGGGCAGCTGTGGCTACAATAGTAGCTTACCACCACCGAGCATGGAATGAATGAATAATGACTACTGTGTAGCGCTTTGAGAAACTCATTAAAATAAGCCTTATGTGTGTATTGAAAAAAATAATTTGATAATTAATGTCAGAAAAGCATTACTAAAGAAAGTCCAGCATGAATGTGATATTTCTGTGTGATCAGATGAAAATCAGTAAAATCCCTTTATAGTGAAAGATCTGTTGGACCCGGAAGTGGAGCGATGACATTAACATTTAACAAACGTATTGCTGGGAGTATAAGGTACAATTACTCATATCCTGTTTTGTTGCCAGAGTAAAGACAAATCAAAATCAAGGAGCGGTCGAAATGACTCCCCTGGCAGTTGCAATCTTATTCTGCCTGTGAAAAGCAGGCGAGGTGTAACATGTCCTGGTTGATGACTGTCCATAATGAAAGTTTATAATATACACTGAAGAAACGCGCTGAATGTTCTGAGAGTAAAGCCACAATATTAGTGTGGATATGTTCCCCAGTGCAGTGAGTTAGAAGTCAGCTCCTCTAGCCAAGTTCCATCTATCACTGTGCCTTAATTCAATCAGGATCAGCCTCCCAATCAGAGCTCGCTTTGACCACTGCTGTTGCTGCCCGCTCGCCACGTCAAACTCTACAGAATGAAGCAAAATAAAAATAAAAAAACACAACGAAATTTGATTAAAGTAAAACAGTCGGCCTGACTGTCACAAGTTGAGTCTTATGTATTTGCTGTGGTGGTTGTAAGCAGTGTCTCACATGCATTTCTCTTGCAGTTCTGCATCTGAGGACTTGGGCTGCAGGCGTGGAGACTTCAGCAGGAAGCACTATGGCTCAGTGGAGCTGGTAAGACCCACCCACAACTTTTACAATTTGAATCATTCACTCCATTAATACTTTTACATCTTTTGGCAAGACACATCACCCACTCTGTGTGTGTTGTGCGATTGGTGGTTGTTGGAGATACTGAATGTAGGGCTGCGCAATAAACTGTTCAAGTAAAATCTCTCTAAAATATGGAGACAACTTGGTCATCTGATATAAATCTTTGCGCAAAATCCCGCTCCCAAACAGTCAGTGTACATCCTGGCAACCGTTACTATGTAAGTAAGCCCTGTCAATCAGCGAACCTCTTAACAGGTAAAATGGTGAAGCGAGTTGTGTTATTTCCCTTCCCAAACAGACAGTCTCGTCTTGTCGTTTGCAGTGTTACATGTAATGTTGTTGTCAGATCTCATCACCACGATAAAGCTGATGCTGCAGCTGGATTATCTGGGATGTTCATTTTCTAAGTGCCGCATGAAACGTTTACTTGCTCTTAGCAGAACCTTTATATTTCTTGCAGCAGACAATTTCTGTTTTGCCCGCGTTGAAAGCACACGGGACATCATCGAGGTGGAAGAGTCACGACTGCCCCGCTGAGTCAGACCCACCGGCGCGAGCAGCCTGTCACTCCCCCGCAGTTAGGAGCATTCTCTCTGGGGTGACGGCCACAGCGCGCACATCTCACGTTAAATCTGGGACTTACCCCTACTCTAGACAGGGTGTTAAAGTTACACCTGGGTGTCCGGCACAGAGGGCTTAAGACTGTGGTCACAGGCCCGGTATGTTTTAGCCTCGAGAGTTGTAGTGTCCCTTTCATTGGATATATTTTGAATATGTTTCTCCACTGCATATTTAACCTCATTTGCCTCGATCTGAAAAAAATGGCTCCAAAAAGAGTCACTAACTCCCCGCTATAACATGTGTTGAACTCATAGATTTCATATTTTGATGCATTATCGCCATTCCGCCTAATTCATTGTAATGGTCCCGTGATTTTGTGAAAATAAGATGGCACACCTTGCTCCTACTACAGAGCATGTTCCTAAAAAGGGCCAAAAGGCCCTTGCGGGGCATGCCGACTGGCTGCAAGCCTCCACAATGCTCCAGAGCCTGTTTAAGTCCCAGGCTTAAACGTATAAATTCCACGTAACAAAAAACAGCGTGTTTAAAAATATGATACCCTGCCAGGCTTTTAAGCTGTTTTTGGGAGGTGTAAAGTCTCCATTGAAATTTGTTTTAAAAAGTTTGGAGCCACCTCTGGCCACCAGGGGATAGTATTGCAGCAATGTCAGCTCCCCGCCATGAGGACTAAAGAGAAGCACTTTCCTTGTCCATTGGTTGAACTCCATCAGTATCAGTATGCTTGACGGGGCTAGCAACAGTAACTAAGGGGGCGGGGCTTTTGCAAAAGGTCAGTTGTTTTCATGGCGGTTGTAAATGCCAGTTGCAAGTTACCAATGTCTGATAAGCACTGCTATTGTTTTGGTATATTTATTTATGTGCAAGGACTTTTTATCAGCACAATTGTGCACAGCTCCACGTTAGAAAACAATTAAAGGTGGAAATAATATTTGTTGCATGATTAGAAGATACTCTAGCCTGGCCAGCCAGACTACAGGCTTTTACAATTCTTTATAAAGTGTAGTCTGATGGTCGGTGTTATCTCCTGGCGGGACTGACAGGCGGACTAATCAATCAGACAAACGCATGTTTTCTGTTTTTTTTACAAGAAATATTACAGGTGAAAGTAGTTCAAGTAAAAAGTTTGTTATGAATGATACATGATTTGAGAGTGTTCAGTCTTACGCATTTGAGTGCTGTGATACAAATTTGCATCTGTGATTGGAGAATATTTATAGAATATTTATAGAATATAGCGGTTAATGATTGGCTCTGATCAGACCTCTAGTTGCTCTTCCTTTTAAACACAAAGCAGGGCAGGCTAGCTGACAAGGCTAACAAGACTTAATTTGACTTACATTTACTGAAATTTACTGCCCATATGTCCTGGCTTTTTGTCCTGTTTTCCACTTCTGTAAAAAATACTGTAAAATAACATTTTCAAACATTCTTATAAATCTGTTAATCCACTTCAGTTTGTCAGGGTGCTGGGTGGTGTTGGGATATGTGAGTTGTGGGAGGGGTGTGGGTCGTTCATGTTTATAAATAATGCATATCAGCACGTTCTGACGCTGCTTTGGGCCGTCTGCTACAGAGATCCCCATAGAAACTCAATGGGAAATATAGCCTTTCTTACACAGTCCTATTTTTACTTTAAAAACTGTTTATAATGGAAGTCAATGGGTCATAAAATGCAGCTACCGTAACATTGGGGAGAAAACATGAAAACATATTTTACATAAAAAACGATCACAATTAATGTTGTTACTGATCTTTAACATCCCTAAGGGTGTTTTAAAATGTAAAACTAATTTTTCACATGGAAAATGAGCCATTTTGTGCACTGTTTTTTTGTTAAAAAAAATTAATTGGCTATTAAATGGTTAAATATATATGTTCTATATATATATATATATATTTTTTTTTTTAAACATTGAAAATATTTTCATCATCAATCAAAAGTGGCATAAATGCCGCTTGCAGGACATTAGGGCAGTGTTTCTGATGGAACAAATGGTTAATCGCAATCAATCAATGGCTGTTTGAAACAGTAAATCGTAAAAACTGCCATTACTTTTTACATGACAAAACTGCAGAGAACTACTTATTCTTCAAACTATAGAACGTAGGAGGCATCTACCATATGAGTAAAATTTCTACACAGAAACACATTAGTTTTGTCCTTATACTTCAGAACAAAAATAAAATGCATCTAAAATGTGAGTCATCAAGAGCCAGTAAATGTAGAAAGCCTTTACATAGAAAGGGAGAGCTACTGGTAGCTCCTGAGCTACTGGTCCCTGATTTAGGTAGTACAAATGACATAATATCCTATCCCCATGAGGACTTTGAAAAACCTTCTAACCCTGTAGTCTTTAGACCTCTACAAACGTGCGTTTTGTGCATGTGATTTTCGTCTGTAGCAGTTCATAGTTCAGTTTTCACTCAAATAATAATGCTCCTGGAAGTGTTTCAAATGTGCATTGTAAACTGAATCTGGAAAGGTAAATTGCAAATCTGCTTGCAATCACAAATCATTTTTTCCCAAATTGTGCAGCCTTAACGGCCTGTGTCTATAGACAGTCTTTTTCATCTACAGTACATGATCTATGCATAGATCATGCATCTTTGCATAGGTCATGTAGATGAAAAAGACTGGTTGATTAGATACTATGCTGTACCTCTCCTGGTCTATTTGTCGTGGCTAAATACCTGGCTCCTGGCTTATAAAACTGGGCGTGGCTGTCACGGTGCATCTCCCAGTCTCCTGCCAGCCCTCAGCTCTTCTCGTGTTGCTGCTGCTGGTGTGTCTTGAGGCTGATTAGTAAGCTGTTGAGTCATTTTGCTTTCGTGGAGAGAGCGTGTGTCTGTCCGCTCCCATCCCGATAGCTTAGAGGAACAGGAAGTGCTTGGCTTCTGTTTCTCTCTCTGCCAATTGACTTCCTACCAGACATGTATTGTGGCCTTGATTAGCAGTGCTATAGGCCAGGTGTGTGTCAGATTAGTGCTGGAGGAGGAAACCACATGTTGTCTATCGATGTGAGCAGACTAGTTCAAGTTTCAGCAGTTGAAGCTCTGAAAATGCTCATTAATTGGCACTCTACTTTTGTTTTTCAGCTCTGAACTGTCTAGTTTACTTTTATACTATGGTCTGTGGCACTTTTTTGCCTTTTTAAATAGTGTCATGCCCCTATACACAAACGGTTTGAGCTTAAAACAGGTCACAGGATTTTGCCCAAAAACATACCCAAAGTTATGCTATTATTTTTAACCTATTTTGGTTCTCCTTGGATATTTGCTGCCACTGCCTTTCTCTGTCGACTCACATTGGATCTCAAGAGACTGACCAAAAGAATTCATAAATACATTCATAATAGAATTTGTAAAGGTTCGGTCTGAGCACTACAAGATTCTCACAGCACTAGACATATCCTGTTATCCTGTTATATCATTGTATTAGTACTTTTTCATGCTACCTTCTATTGTTTTGACAAATAAGAAGAATTTTAGATTTGCTGTTTCAAACCCAAACCATTAACTTTAAAAGTTCATTCTATCTGGGTATCAAATAACACTTTTAACTCCCCCCCCCCCCCCCCCCCCTCCGTTTTTATCTTTATGTGCACAAGATATTTATGTAAATAAAGCTAGTTATTTTTGTAAACCAGCAATCTCCTCACTGTAGTATGACTATGGCCACGAGTGATAGCTGATATCCATGTATCAATATAACATGCAATTTTAGTGGAGGAATTGTAATGTATTACAACTACTTTCAGGAAAAAGCACTCCGATCTCTGTATTGTCTGTAGAAAAGGATTGACCTTTGAAATTTGTTAACGACAGACCTACAGTGTTAACCGTGGGGCTCGTGTTACCAGTAAAAGAGTGAGAAACAAATAGGAAGTTTAATTTAGCAAATACACAAAGGGATTAAAAATCAATAGACTACTGGAGACACTGGCGATCAGCCTATTTTTCACGGCACTCAAGTCAGCGTGAGCTCTCACGTGGACGCCGGTAACACATTCATTAGCACAAATGAGCTGAACAGATTTGATTATGGCGTTCCCCGATGCAAGGACTAAAAGCTTTTCCCACTGTATCTTGCAGTTTTTTTCTCAATAACTCAATGTCTGTCCTTCAAACTCATCACTTGCCTAAGCCTGGGCTAGAATTAAGCTCAGTTTTCCACTGCAGCAGTTTCAGAAGTGATTGACAGCTGTTTGCCCCAATTATATATTGTGCAAAATGTTATATGCTATCAAGCTTCTGCTACAGTAAATCTGACTATTGTTGTTTTTTAATCAAACTTATGAAATGGATTAAAATATTGTGTTATGTACTCAATTTAAATGGTAAGTATTTAGTATACGGATTCTGTTCTATGCTGAATCGATGTCACTAGCTATTGTATTACATATGATTGGATCGGACTAAACTCACACACACAACTCACACGGGGGTTGTGGAGCAGACGGCTTCACTCTCACCTGCCGACCAGTGTTACTGTCACTGCCTCAGAGGCTTTTGACTGTGCTGTCACTTTGCATTTTTTCTCACCCTCAGCATGTGCCCATCACACAACACACACTCTGTCTGCACAGAGCAGCCTGTTTACTCACATCCAGGAAGTGCTAAACAAATGAGGGCAAACTGAGGGTGTTATACTCTATCTATAAGCTGTTATACTGTACAATTGTTGGAGGGTAAAAACTAGTTAGCTATTGTTCAAGTTGGTGTGTAGAGCCATGAAAACAATAATTGCATCCTTAAAAGGTTGCGATGTTGTTGTGGTTGTGCAAGATCTGACTTTGTACATGACCCCTAATAACAAAAATGTTATCATTCTGAGACACATTTCATATTTTCCACAAGAGAAATTACTTGGTCACAGTAACTCAACAATACAATTAAACAGCAATAAAAAGTTTGGAATAAGACGATGTAAATAACATAACAAAATATATGTACACACGAACTAAATAAAAAGTGTAATATAAAAGAGTAAATATTTATAATACAAATAAGTAGTTTCAACATGATATAATGCAGTAGTAATGTGGTAGCATTAAGATATCAGAGCCGATACTGAAAAAATACGATATCGGGTATCGGCTACAAATACAGTATACGATACTGAACCGATACCAGTTTTGGCTCTCAATGCCTTAAAAACACAACTTTTACCACCTAAATCTATGTGAATATGGGCCTGCTGTATATCATTTTGAAGCTAAGAACCTGGAGAATTCAATCAATGAGTTAGTTTTATCCGCAAATGTATGATAATGTAAGTATGATGTTATGATCACCGCGCGGTTAGCATCAAGGCAAGGCAAGTTTATTTGTATGGCACATTTCATGTACATGACAACTCAATGTGCCTCGCAGCAACACCAGACACCAAAACACGATAAAAATGAATAATTAATAATAATAATAATTTAAAAACATTTAAAACATTTAAAAAATATATATATATTAAAATTCGTTAAAATGCAATCAATTGGGCATGGCGTGTTTACATGCATGTGTCCCATGTGTGTTCCTTAACATGCACTGTCCTGACCAAATAAACAAATAAATATAAACAAAATATAAACCATGTTTTATGGTAATTTACAGCCTAGATCCTGGGTTAAGGTTAGAGGGTATGTCTGATTATTTTGCCATGGACTACTTTAGGTGTGTGCCCTATTTCTTTGTTACCATAATTGTCATTGTAGTGGCAGTATACACAAAGTAGAGGCGAAAGCACTGGCACACCGTTGTACACAAGATACCAACTTTGTCTTGAGCAGGTCCACAGTGTCACATAGAGACAGGAGGCACAATTAACAAAAATGTCTCCTATAACCTTGTTATTACACTCAAGGTACTATGCTATTTTCATCTTATTACCGGTGTCAAAGTACTATATTACTTGAATAAAAGTACACATAGTCCTGGTCAAATACTATTACTCCAATAAAAGTGAAAGATGCTCAGTCAATTTATCATCTAAGTAAAAATACATAAAAAGAAAAAAAGTGTTTTAAAAGTATTCAGAAATCCCAAATATGTTAAGTGCTGTAAAAACAATAACATTTGTAGTGTAGCATGGCGGAGACAAATGTTACTTGTTGTTAGTCAGTGGCATTGACAGCACCACCACCTTCTGTTCTCCAGTTTCTGTCAGAAAGCTTCTGAGACAAAACACGCAGCCAACTTTATACCTTTACCCTGAAGCCTTCATTGAAATGTTGTGGAGTAGATTGTATCATATTTATAGTTTAAATGTGGTCAAGTAAAAGTAATACGTTTGCAACAAACATATTATCAAAGCTATAGGTGGGCTACTGATCCTCAAAAACTGCGCAGAATATAAATAAATGCCCAATTACTATGCTATACTGTGCTGTAAAGCATTAAGTGGTGAGTTATTAGCTCTATTGAGTATGAGCAGTCTTTCTTTCATGATGCTTTGCTGTCTTTAAATTCATTGTGTGTCCTGTTTTGAGAACTCTAAGCCTACGACATGATATCATCTAGTGTAAAATGCCATGTGAGTTACCATTTGCCTTAGTTGGATGTCCATTATAGCTGCTGGACTCATGGTTCCCGGGTGGGTGGCCATGAGGCTACAGTCATTAGATTAGTCATCGAAAGCAGCGTTGTCTTGGTATAACACAGACACATATATTGACGTGTGGCTGGATTTAGCTCGGCAACAGACGGTTCAAATGTTAATCAGGTGCTGTGTAGCTGATGGCTGCTGAGAGATGGTGTCTGTGCAGCAGGTTGTTGAACTGTAATGCTCTGGATTTCATTAGTCACAATTAAATAAAAAACACACTTTGAAATGAGCATGACCCACATTTAGGTACAACATTTAAAACAAGTGTGGCTGACCAAATGGCTTCACAAGTTCAAATACAAAGAATGTACTTTTGATCAAGTTTAATATTCTTTCCTAAAGTGTGCCATATTAAATAAGATTGCTCTAGCTCTCTTTTCTTAGACAATAATACAGATATAAGTGTTTGTTTCGGCGTTCAGACGCGCCATACAATTACTAAACAGTTGGAGGATGCTACAGACAAAGGTACTTTCAACAGAAACATGTTCAGGTAAATACTAGCAGGACTTAGATTGTCTTTTAGAAAACATGTTTGGGTAGGATCTTATTATGCATAATTTTGTCATTTCGATCTCTTTCAAATATGTATTACCAGTTTAGCAGGTCATAGTTCACTCTTCACTTTTGGAATGGAAGCTTATTTGTATTATTTTCACATGACGTCACCTAAAGCACTTTACACAGTGCAGGGGAATTGTACTTCATTCACTCCATTCACGGTGGTGGTAAACTGTGCATGTAGCTACAGTCTACATCTGTACAGTCTACATGTCCTCTGGCGTAGACTGACAGATCTGCACCAACGGTCCCTCTGACACCCCATTCATTCACGAACATATCATTCATCTGGGCCTAGTGTACATGTTTTTAGTAGTAGGGGTAACCGGAGGAAACATACGCCGACACGGGGAGAACATGCAAACTCCACCATGCCCGTCCACCCAGGGATGGAACCAGGGATCTTCTTACTGTAAAGCACGAGCGCTAAGTGCTGCGCCACTGTGCTTTTGTACTTAGCTGCTCTGCTTTAGAAACACCCTGTAAGCATCCTTTAAACAAATTACAAAGCCAGTACTTCTTCTATTATGTTTTTATTTACACATTTCTAGGAAAGGAGTAGAGCGTAATCTAAGAGCTGTGTTTATTGTTCATAAAGTAGGACATATGTTGAGGGTATGTAAATCAACAGCAAAAAGTGCTGATTTTAAAGCCCAATCTGAGTGAGGTAACACTATGCATAACACTGAATCTTGGACAGTGACCTCAGTGTGTGTTTGAGTGAGAGGAAAATGAGTCAGCGTGTTTTCCTTAGTGACACGAGGTGTCTCATAAGAGATAAATCTATCTATCAATCCGAGTTTATTTATGAGCAATGATACAGGACAGACAGTGCTTTACATGAAATCACACACAAAACAAATCAACATTTTAATCAAGTTAAGTAACGTGAAATATGAAAACCCAGACACCAATAAAATGCAACAGCCCTAAGCCAAAGTATAGCCAGGTCAGTGAGGACTCCCAGCTCCAGTTGCAGTGAGTTTAGATTCGGCTACAACAAGAGGATTTCCCCACTGCTTGTATCTGGACCTGGTTCCTTTCAAAAAAGAGAGATTGGGCGGATTGTTCTTCTGAGATGGTGGGTGGTCCGAAGCTCAGACAGATACTATGGAGAACTTTAGAAAAAACTATTCATATTTTATGTCTGTGTAAGTTCTCAGTCGTACAGGAGTTGTCCATCTTCAATGAAGGTACTTGAGTCATCTACTGTACTCGGTAGTTGAGGTCTCCAAACGTTTCGCCTCTCATCCAAAAGGCTTCGTCAGTGGACGAAATTCCGCTCAGCACGCAGCGTAGATAAAGACCAATTGGGAGGAGTTGGGGTTGGCCCGGCTCCTCCCCTCTAATCACAGCTACTCTCACCTGTGGGTAAACACCTTTGAAGTAGAGCGTCTGTAACGACCTGCTCATCCCAGTACAGGACTGACCGGTACTGGGATATATAATGGGATTTGGCTGATTTGAACCTGCTGTAGATCTGACTGCAAGGGTCTTTCATCTCACATATCACATTTACTCTTTAGTAATGCTTTTCTGGCGTTAATTATCAAAATATTTTTTACAAACACAATGAAGGCTTATTTTAAATACAAAAATATCTAATTTTGCCTGGAGAAATGATACGATTCTAATTCAAAAACGTTTTTGGCCTTTTATCTGTTTCAGCAGGAGATTCAGATAAACTTGTTGTGTTTTTTTTGCTGTGTTTGTCAATGTCAAAGTAGCTTATTATTGTGTGTGATGTCACACTTAACAAACATATTCAATTCGATATATCGGTCGGGCCCTTATATCTAGCGTGACTCTGGTATAGGCGCCATTTTGAAGACTTTTCACAATTCAAAAGGTGGAATATAATAATAAAACACTCTTTAAATAGAAGGTGCTCTTCAAACTTGGAATATGTTTTTTTTTTATACTTCTGTAAATATGTAGGCCCCTGGCTTAAACAGTGTAGAATTAATAATCAACATTATGGCAGCTGTTAATGCATACTACAAGTACTTTCCCCTTTCAGAAATACTTAAGCCAGCTAATAGTGTACGTATGTGGAATTTTTAAAAGTAATTAATAATTATCTTATCTTGTGATGGTGTAATCTGTAGGCATCATGTTTAGTTGTTGTTAGACTCCACCTTTCCCTGTGGCCTCTAAATATGAGAGTGATATCTTGACAGTCCACTCCCATGTCATTGAGTAAAACACCTGCTTTATGACTTGCTTTGAAATAAAGTAAAATGGCTCCCTGCATCCTCTTCTGCCTCTTCCATCTCTGTGCCCCACTCAAAATCTCTGGAGTCCACCTTGTGATTCTTGTTTGCAACATTTAGAAACACTATTCCTTTTTGGTTCATTTGGAAATCAAAGCTTTAGGATGACTCTATGACAGCCCCAGACAAGACCACAAGGTGTTTTGTAAACCACTTTTATAGATAAGTGTGTTGATCTGTCATTATTAACTGCAACATCCCTGACTCATTCCCCTATATGAGCTGCAGATAAATATAGCTGTTAATTCATATTTTCTGACACACAAATTAATACAAAAGTTCTGAGGCAGTCATCTGTACTGTTTTAGTGTTGAGGACGTCCCCCTTCTCACCTGAAGAGGCTTCGTCAACAACTATCGTTCATTTAGCTGCAGGCTGATTATACATATACATACTGAATGTATTCTTATTGTGTTAAGGTCAGTAGTAATTTGTTTGTTCAGGAGCTTTAGTCACTATACTCCTGTGCCCAACTATCTGATATGCACTGACGACATCAATCAGTACAGTGTAGAGTTGAAGCGGCTTGTCAGTCACAGCTAACACAGATATTGCTGAGACCTCTGTCGGCGTGGTGGCCATAAGGATGATTGTGTTGCATTTCTGCTGCTTAAGGGTCAAAGAGAAAGGCTAAAGGCAAGAGGTAAGAGGCCAAAGAGGAGGAGAGTAATGAGGGGATGGGAGTGTCGTTGCCTGGCAACACAGCAGCACTCAGCGCAGTGTTTGGGTGGGTGTGGAGACCAGGAATAGAATAAAGGGGCCTGTTTTGATTTTTTTAATAAGAAGAACCCAATAGAGTGACAACAATGAAAATACTACACTGTCTGCTATATTTACATCATACAAACTGAAAGTCCATCATGGATATTTAAAGGCAACTGTAAGACTTTGAAAAAATACCAAATTGATATGTTTCTGATCAGTATTGTAATTGCAATGAGATTTGCAATTTTATTTTTAAAAACATTTTTAATGCATTTAGGGTTACTGTTCATTGTCAGCTATGCACTTTATCTTTTTTAAGATTCAGTTCATTTTAAATTAGAGCATTAACATTTGAGAGAAGATTGAAATATGAACTGCTAAGCAAGAATCACATGCAGGACATATTATTTTGTGTAAACTACACTTGTTTTACCTGGTTGAAAAAAGGTTAAATTACATAAATACAGGGGTAGAATTTTGTACGCATTATAAGACCCAATGAAGACTGTTTATATTACATAAATAATAAATACCTTCGTTGTTTGGCACTTGCATCTCTGTCTTTAATTGTAACTTATGTGTCACAGTGACTCACAACACACTAATCAGAAACAATAATACATAATAATACATAATTCGAAAACAATTAAACACTAATATTTTTCTTACAGATTGAGTGGAAAAGATGTCAAGGCTTTTCCATGAGCAAGCAATGCATTTATTCATCACTGAGCATGTCAGTCAATTGGACCTGCCAAGCTCAAAATCAAAGAATATACTCAATATACTGAAGGACAAAACTAATTTAATTTAACCAATAAGAAAAAAAGAAAAATCAGGTATGGCGCCTTAACGTATGATTTGCAAATTTGGTATGACATTGTGCAGTATAGTGTCCAAATTATACATAAACATGCGACAAAA
The DNA here is from genome assembly GCA_007210695.1 of Neogobius melanostomus. Lineage (NCBI taxonomy): Eukaryota > Metazoa > Chordata > Actinopteri > Gobiiformes > Gobiidae > Neogobius > Neogobius melanostomus. The sequence continues at coordinate 743,149 of VHKM01000232.1, read as the reverse complement.
GTGACATGTAGCAGTTCTTGCAGATGATTCTGATCTCTGTCTATTCCTGTAATGTCTCCTTATAATACCAGAGCTACTGAGAAAGGAGAATCAGCAAAAGCCACATAAGCCGAAAAACGAGAGAGCTCCTTTTTAGCAGAGAAGGCAGTGATTAGAATCATTTTAGTGCGATGAGTGATTCTTACTGATTAAATAAATGCTGGAATGTCTGTTAGGAGATCAGGTCCAGAGAATTTTCAGCTGCTGTTCCTTTTCGTTCCCCTTGGTACTTGTAATGTATTTGTCCTTTTAAGTGTCATCTTAGTATGTGTTGAGTCTAATTTTATCCATCTCACTCTTTGTCTGCCTCTCACAGCTGATTTCCAGTGATGCAGATGGGGCCATACAGCGGGCAGGCCGCTTCAGGGTGGAAAATGGCTCATCTGATGAGGTACAAATACAATCAAATCTGTGTATTACACCAATTTTGTACAGCGTTTTATTAGCATTTGTCTTATCACATGGACTTTGTCACTGTTATGTATCCTTAATACTGTCATTCCCAGTCTGTTAATATGACCTATGTGCTGTATGCTACTGTATGTATGGCAGACCTCCGTCTACACGCCAGGAACCTGGAGGCGAACTGACGTGCATCTGGAGAATCCAGAGTACCACACTAGATGGTTCTTTAAATATTTCCTGGGAAAAGGTTAGCTCCAGATCTATGTTTATACTAAAACACTCACATCCTTCACCTTAACTGAGCTCTCATGCGGCACTGAAATGCCTCTTGTTAGAGGTTCCTTTCTTCTTTAAAGCCACACTACATTTCAGGTCATGTGTTGGTACATTTCAAGCGCAACTAAACTGCTGATAAAGAAAGATGCCAGCAATGTCCAGGGCTGGACTAGCCAACGGGAGCACTGGGAAAACAGCAGGCCGACGTAATTTTGGGCCAATAGAAACTATAAGTCCTATTGACTTGCAGAGCATTATTTGGATACAATTACACAACTCATCCTCTCGATCTATCTGGTGCCTTTTTGCTTTCTTGAGTTATGGATAACAGATAATCTTGTATATAATGAGCAATGGGCCTCTCGGATATAACATTACTCACCCCACACTTCAGATTTGCCAATATAAGTGGAAATTTTTTTTGTAACAGGGACTCCAGGACCCACAGAACTTCAGGCCTCTATTTTAAAACATTTTAGACGAACGTATGCAAAGAAGTGCACGTTGGGAGTTGTCAGGTAACTCGCCCTCCAGCCCCTCGTCATCAGTGCACGTAGTTTGGAAATAGCTTCTGGTTTCCATTGAAAGGATTTACAATGTTTTGGCCTTTTTGGCACTTCTATTTTCACTTCACACCTCCATAACTCTGTGGTGAGTTTTACCATTTCATTACCTAAATCTGCAGTGGGATGATTTGGTTGGTTTTGTGAAGTTCAGTTGTGTCGCAGTCGCGAGAGGAACCTCCTTAATGGGACGCGCATTTTAAGATTGTTTAGTAATTTTACAAATGTTCCAGCAACTTGTAAACGACAAGATTAAAGTTGTGCGTGCTCTGATCCGTTAGCTTGAATTCGGCAGAAACAACATGCAGATATTCTGTTTTAGTTCAAGGACTTATTGTATTGCTAATGGCCTCATTGAATATGACTGATTTTCTAGGGGGCCGGTCTTGACACAAACGTCCCGGACCGAAACCCAAATGTGCTTCTAATGCTCAGAAACCAACATTTGCTATCAAAATAAGCATTTGGAAGATGACCATATATGTATTTAATCCTAAATGAAGTAATCAAAGCAAGATAGCAATGGATAATCAAGTCTGAGCAGCTGCTCCCAGTAAAGAATTTTTTTATTTTTGTATCTTGTCTTGTCTTTTTTTTACCTATAAAAACAACCAGAAGTAATGCTTGTATTTTATTCTATTTCTTGAATTTAATGTATGGCTTTACAGTTATGGTCACTTAGTTTGTGTTTGTTGCATTATTAAATTAAAACAAATCAGATGTTTCACGACTCGGTTGTTTGTTAGGGGCAGTTTGAAATGAGCAGTGTCTCCAGAAACTTGGCTCGACCCTCCAGACTGCAGCACTGCCATCTGTGTCTCTGGGCAGGCTTTATGTTATTGGGCACAATACTGAACTCAGGGAAGTACTCTAACATGACCTCATCCTGTCTGAACAGCAGGTGGCACAACCTTTATGACCATATGGAGAAATTTTAGCAAACAGGAACATGCTTACTACCTACAAACAATGAAAGAATAGACCTGTAACCTTTTTTGTCTTTTTTCCTGGGGTGATACCCACGTGCCACCCAAGTACATACTGTACATTTGTCCTCCTTGCCTATTTATGAACGCGGAGTGTGAGTGAGTGAGTGAGTGAGTGAGTGAGTGAGTGAGTGAGTGAGTGAGTGAGTGAGTGAGTGAGTGAGTGAGTGAGTGAGTGAGTGAGTGAGTGAGTGAGTGAGTGAGTGAGTGAGTGAGTGAAAGGGCAGATTGGCCACAGTGTAGCTTTCTACCTCCGAGTGCACAGAGTGAATGGATAATGCAAAGGTAAAGTGCTTTGGGTATCTTCAAAGGCTTGTTGCTGTTGTTGTCATCATTGTTGTCATTATTATATTAACTCTAACTCAACACATGTTCCAAAAAGAAGAAGAAAGAGGCTCAGAGTCAGGGTGTTTTTTTTGTTTGTTTGACATTGTGTTAAAGTTGTCACCCTGTTCACCCCAAAGGCACAGACATGAATGTCTTTACCCGTTGTCGCCGTTGTCAGTAGAGCTGTGTGTCTATGAACAAATAAAGAAGAAGACGGAGAGCGCGTCTTTGGGTCAGTCACTTCTTACGCAGGTGCTCTTTGAGGATCCAGGTGCAAGAAGCATTACAAAGGAGGTCGAAACACATCAGTCTTCTGTGATCTCTCTTACACATTAAAATATTTTTAATTTAAGTCAGAGCGCCTCGGATCACCTCCTTTTTAGAGCTGTGTGTCTGTGTGTGTCATGGGATTTTGTAACAATATCACAGCTGGGAACTAACATGGTTTTTTTTTTCCTCTTTAGTTCACCAAAACTATGTGGGCACAGATGCTGAGAAGAATCCCTTCTTCTTGTCAGTGGTCCTCTCTGACCAAAACAACCAGCGGGTTCCCCAGTACAGAGCTATCCTCTGGAGGAAAACGGTGAGGCCTTCTGCTGCTGTGAGAAACAGCAAAATACCACCTGCTACTGTATATCTGTGATATTCTACGATTTCCAAAAACATGAAGGTGTTATCACAGTTAAGCAACCATGTTTATGTGATGTGTTCACTGTGTGTTATGTGACTCAGTGTTACAGTGACGTGGCACAATCTAATTTTGGTCCCAGTCTCTTCCATGAAGATACTGTACATTATTGTAGTCATTTCAAAAACAAGGAATATAATAATGATTTACCTTGTAAGCTTTCATGTTTACATCTTTTGTTACAAAATGTGTTCATGTAAATTGTTATTTTTATGCAATCACAATTACAAAAGAACTGAAACGGCTTGTGCCTAATGATATATATATATATACAGTGCCTTGCGAAAGTACTTATACACCTTGATTGAACTTTTGCACATTTTGTCATGTTTACAACCCTAAGCGTAAAAGTTTTATTTTGAAATGTTTTACTGAAAGTTCACACACAAGTAACAGACAACTGTGAAGTGAAAGCAAAATGATACATGACTCTGTTATTTTACAAAACATAGAAAAGTGGGGCGTGCATAAGTATTCATACAGCATTAAAGTGCATTAAATTGCCTTTATAACATTCCTAATGACTGCAGAATGTTCACACCTTGCCCTAACCATTAAATAGAGGCCACCTGTGTGTAATCTACTCTCAGTATAATTCCAGCTGTTCTGTGAGGGCCTCAGAGCTATGGTCAGAGTGTATTGGTCACTAAACAACATCATGAAGGCCAAGGAGCACACCAGAGAGGTCAGGGATAAAGTTGTGGAGAAGTTTAAAGCAGCATTAAGTTATACAAAGACTTCCCAAGATCTGAACATCTCACGGAGCACTGTTCAATCCATCATTCGGAAATGGAAAGAGTATAGCACCACTGCGAACTTACCAAGACACGGGCGTCCACCTAAACTAACAGACCGAACAAGGAGAGCACTGGTCAGAAATGCAACCAAGTGCCCCAAGATAACTCTGGAGGAGCTGCGACGTACTGCCACTGAGCTGGGGGAATCTGTACATGGGACAACTATAAGTCGTACTCTACACAAATCTGGCCTTCATGGACGAGTGGCAAGAAGAAAACCATTATTGAAAGGAGGCCATAAGAAATCCCGTTTGAAGTTTGCTAGAAGTCATTTGGAGGACACAGCTACCATGTGGAAGAAGGTGCTTTGGTCAGATGAGACAAAAATTGAACTTTTTGGCCCAAATGCAAAACGTTATGTATGGCGGAAACCTAACACTTCTCATCGTCCTGAGTGCACCATCCCCAATGTCAAATATGATGGGGGAGCATCATGCTATGGGGCTGCGTTTCCTCAGCGGGGACTGGGAAGATTGTAAGAATAGTTGGGAAGATGGATGGAGCCAAATACAGGGACATTTTGGAGGAAAACCTGCTGGAGTCAGCAAGAGAATTGAGGCTGGGGCGGAGATTCACCTTCCAGCAGGACAATGACCCTAAACACAAAGCTAAATCTACAATGGAATGGTTTAAAGAAAACATATTAATGTGTTAGAATGGCCCAGTCAAAGTCCTGACCTAAATCCTATTGAAAATCTGTGGAAAGACCTGAAAACTGCTGTTCACAAACGCTCTCCTTCTAATTTGACAGAGCTCGAGTTGTTTTGTAAAGAGGAATGGGCTAAAATGTCAGTCTCTAGATGTGCAAACCTTGTAGACATACACCAGCTGACTTGCTGCTGTTATTGCAGCAAAAGAGGGTTCCACAAAGTATTAAGTCATGCTGTATGAATACTTATGCAAGCCCCACTTTTCACTTTTCTATTTTTTGAAAAATAACAGAATCATGTATCATTTTGCTTTCACTTCACAGTTGTCTGTCACTTGTGTGTGAACTTTCACTAAAAATTCAAAATAAAATCTTTACGTTTAGGGTTGTAAACATGACAAAATGTGCAAAAGTTCAAGGTGTATTAGGACTTTCGCAAGGCACTGTGTGTATATCATATATATATATATATTATATGTACAAACCAATCTAATTTTATCCACACTGTGTTAGGAACCCTCTTAAAACTGCAGTTGTCAGATTACAGCAGAAATAATGCATTGTTTTTTAACAAAGTAAATACACTGTTATCTGTGTCGCTGTGTCTCTCAGGGCACTTTGAAGATCAGCCTCCCCTACAGCCCCACCAAAACACTATCAGTCAAATCTATCCTAAGGTAAGAATTTTGCTGTTTAAGACGTGTAAGTAATAAATGTTTCCATTTTTAAAGCTTGAACCTATTCTTGTCCTGTACCACTAGACTTAAATGATTGTATTGAAACCCTCTTGTGGCTGGTTGTGAAATAATGAAAGGGAATTCCCCCTGTGTGAGATTCTGAGGGCAGCCATGTTTTTTTCTTCACTTTTTAGTGCAATGAACATGGACAGGTTTGAGAAAGGCCCCCGGGAGATTCTTAACCCTGATATTCAGAAGGTGAGCAGCAGCTTCCTTTAATGAAACATTGCACTAACATATTTTGCCACAGCCTTATCACCTCCACTGTGTACTGCACTGTCTTTAGCCCCTAGCAGAAAGGGTTCCAAAGAGTAAATGATAAAATTGTGCTTTTCCCCCACAGGATCTGCTGGTGTTGGAGGAACAAGAGGAGATAGTGGGATGACACAGTATTGGATACAATTTCTGAAACTGCTACACATATGTTGGGTTTATGTTACATCATCTGTATGTTACTGACACAGGAGATGTGAGCACAAAACACCACAAACTTTGTTGTGTGGCCATTACCGCATTTGCTCTGCCCGATCCTGTCAGATCTCGCAAGCTAAGCAGGGAAGGGCCTGGTTGGTACTTGGATGGGAGACCATTTGGGAACACCAGGAAGCCTAGCGAATGTAGTGAGTGAGTGAGTGGTTGATGGTGGTCGGAGGGGCCGATGGCGCAGATTGGCAGCCTCACTTCTGTCAGTCTACCCCAAGGCAGCTGAGGCTACAATAGTAGCTTACCATCACCAAGTAGTGAATGAATAATGCAATGTAAAGCGTCTTCGAGTGTCTAGAAAAGTGCTACTGTATATACTGTAAAACCAATGCATTATTATTATTATTATTATTATTATTATTATTATTATTTATAAATGATTCTGATTCTGATCACAATATTAAAATGCAGATGTTTTGTAGATGTTGTCAGTTGAAGACTTTGAGTAACAAGATTAATATGGAAAGTTTGTGGACCCGGTAAGAGCCATATTGATATTACAGTGCCAATAACATTAGCACTGGTATCAATCTGGCTTAAAACGTTCGTGGAGAGGACGCACTTTTGGAGCAGCATTTGCTGCTGATCAGATCAAGCACACTGTAAATCCATTCAATATTTAGGTGGTCATTTATCAAGATAGGTGCTAAATAGCAAGTGTGTGCTGGAAAATAAAATCCAGCTTTTTGTGGGTGTGTTGCCCCTAATTTACCATTTGAAATTGTGTATACTGTATTACAAAATAAGGCTCCAAATCAGGTATGTAAATATAAGAATGCGGCATGAGTTAACAAAAATGCACAAATGACTCTGCTGCTGATCCACTTTGGCGCATGCTACTCATTTTCCACATGAGCAAACGCTTGGTAAATGACCCCCTTAGTTTTGAAAAACATGATGTGTGTTTGTACAGTATGTAGCTGCATACCTCAAACAGTTAGGCGGGAGCAACACAAGATGGATTTCGTGCGTTTGTGTATAAACTCACAAATACCGTGAGAATCCATAATTGAGGGAAGAAATAAGATAAAATAAATATGAAGCTTAGCATTTGTGTATCTTCTGGATGAACTTAATCAATGTAAAAAGCTTGAGATTAAAATTTAGATTTGCAATGTTTTATGTTATGCTTTGGTGGATAGTAATAGTTGTACAAAGTATTCAGTGGCCTAGTAGTAGTGATTGTAGTAGTAGCAGCAATAGTAAAAATAGCTGTTGAAGAGCTAATACGTTTTGAAGTGGTTTCAGCCATACAGTATCAGTACAATCACTAAATGCTTGTGTTGGATGTAATTATGAAGCTGCAATGTACCTAAAACACCTTAGTACAACTAGTATTTCTCATTGTATTGCACCGTTATTCACTTTTTAATTATACATTTCAGGGCTCTGTCAACTTCAAATTTGGTGTCCTGTTTGCCAAAGATGGACAGCTCACAGATGATGAAATGTTTAGTAACGGTGAGTCACTTTTTCTTTCTTTTTTTCAATGCTCATTTACAGTAAAAGTATCAAAATGAATTCATCGTCCTTGTTTTTAGAAAAGGGGAGCGAGAGCTTTGACAAGTTCCTTACCCTCATGGGGGACACTGTCACGCTGCAGGGGTGGGCAGGTTACCGTGGGGGGCTTGACACAAAGAGTAAGTTACACATTCAATATCTCACAACGACAGCAGTATTGTATACAGTATTGTAATCTGACCCAGCTTTGTTGTGTCTTTTGCAGATGACACTACAGGGATTAAGTCCATCTACACAGTCTACCAGGGCCACGAGCTCATGTTCCATGTGTCCACCTTGTTGCCCTACTCCAAAGAGAACAAGCAGCAGGTATGTTTTGTGTTGCAGTAAGTAAAGTTAAAATGTAACAAACAACGGGATAAATAAAAGGTCTTCATCTGCACTTGGTAGATTAATTGTTGAGGACATTTTGAGTCTCATCCAAGTAAATGTAAATGTTTAAAGGGGGGGTATTATGTAAAATCGACTTTTTCAAGCTTTATATCATGTTATTATGTCATTCCCTCATTAAACACATGCCTGGAGTGTTGCCTTGGCTCATTCACATATTTTTGAGTAATCAGTAAAAACTTAGACGGCAGCCATTTTAGGTGTAGCTATGCCTCAGTCCTCCTAGGAACGCCCCCACCTCCTGGAGACTGGTGGCCCCCTTCAGCACACTGCCACAGCAGTGTGCTGAAGGGGGCGTGTCGGAAAGCTTCTTAAAGAGACAGAGGCCTATTTCAAGACGTTCAGTACAGCCATTTTCAGAGAGCAATTTTATTCAAGGCAGTTATTTTAATTTACTGCATATACAGACCAACAGAAGGTTACGTCATCATTGTAGTATGCTATAGACTGGTGCTATGTGATTGAAAAAAGCATAATACCCCCCCTTTAATAATCTAATGACTGAACCTCCAAAAAAATCTGAGATTGTCCCTAACAAACATGTTTGATAGTTACGATTCTTGCTTGCAATTTGAGTGACGGTACTGTAGCAACAGCCAATCGGGAAAGTCACGGCGCGTTCGCTACTCTATCGGGGCTGGACTGGCAAGCTGGGGTTTTCCCGCTTTAGGGCTGGTCAGATCAGATGAGTCCTTCCAAACTTCATACAGTCTATATCATAGTATAGTAGGCTATAATCTGTGGTCCAGCCTCTGGCATTTATCCGTGCTGCTCTCGCGCTGGATACAATTTCTGAAAGCACAGGCAGCTGATGCTGTCCAAATCTAGCATGTTTTGGGGTCCTGATGGTACGAGCCTAAAAATGACTCCTTTGGGTCTCGTGTGTGACACAAATCGAAGCTAATATTGTGTGGTCTCACTGCATGTCATGCGAGTGAGAGATTATTCATTTGATAAAATTTGATGAGTGTGTGTGATCTGTGCCTTTTAAACTATATCATGTTTTAAAATGGCAGATGATTTAAGAATCCCTGTGTGTCCCAGCCTAAAACACTGGCTTAGCTTGTTTGTGTCCTCTGGACCAAAAGTAACTTATGACTTAATACAATGGTCATATGGTGATAAATCAAGCATTTTAGGAATAGCCTTGTTTTAATTGGGGTTATGTATAGTTTCTAATCTGATTTGCAGACCGCTTTTGCACCATACCATTTCACTGCTTCTCTATCATTAAACTTATGAACCAGCTAAAGCATTATCTGCTCTGTCTCAAAGGTGGAGAGGAAGAGACACATTGGAAATGACATTGTTACCATAGTATTCCAGGAAGGAGATGAAGCATCTTCGACCTTCAAGCCTTCAATGATCCGGTCACACTTCACTCGTATCCTACATTGTGTCAGACTAGTGCTTATCTAAAGCCCATGGCTGCATTTCCATTGTGTACAAGTCACTCGACTACAAGAATGTGGCCTCCTTGACTCCTCTTCTAGATATTTTTGCATTAGTCAGGTATAATAGCCAGAATGACAGTTACAGGTATGTTATTTTTCTTTTCCCCTTTAAATAACATCTTTTTATTGCTTAATGCCACACGGAACATTCCAGGCTATGCAGAATGTTGCAAAACCGCTCCTGGTTTTGCAATGTGTTCTCAAAATAAAACATTTAGAGGACCATACATATTTAAACCTCTTGTTAGGCTACCTATATGCTGTTTTGACCGTTAAAAACAACCATAATTAAATCAATGTGTGTATTTTATTCTATTTATAGGGTGAAATGTTTAGCAGTGGGGCTTTAAGGTTTTTTGGGGGGCAGCTATGACACAGTATTTTCCCTCAAACAGGTTGAAGATTTTCTCAGAAGAGAGTGTCCCACTGTTTGGACCCCCTCTTCCATCTCCACCTGTATTTACTGACCACCAAGAATTCAGGGACTTTTTACTCGTCAAATGTAAGATCTAACACATGCAAACACAACAATTATGAGCAACATGAGTTTCACGTCGTGGTCACTGTGCCATATTTAGCATGTAGTGCACATTGTAGGGAAAGGATATTCAGTATATAAAAAAAGAGTATTGCGTGAAATATAATTTTGAACCATAATTTTAATTTCTTGCAGTAATAAATGGAGAGAAAGCCACATTGGAAACACCGACGTTTGCCCAGAAGCGTCAGCGGACTCTAGATATGTTGATCCGCTCACTTTACCAAGACCTAATGCCTGACTTGCACAAAGTACGTACACTTACGCTTGTAATTTTCCTCTTCTGGGTGTATATTTTTTCTGTACTGCACGACTCTGATGGGATTCTGCCGCAATGCTGACTTTCACAGCAAGGCACTCTGTTGTATCTGTTTTACTGTGGCTTCACTTATGCTGTGGTTTTCACCTCTGCTTCTAACATAGGTCTCTGCACTGTCCCCTGTGTGTTTGTCTGTGGTCCTGCGTGTTGGTGTGCGTGTGCTATACCTGCCGTGTTTGCACAGGTACCCTTTTCTCCTCAGAACATGCTAAACAGACGCTCCTTCAGTGATGTCCTCCCGGAGTCTCCAAAGTCAGCGCGCAAGAAGGAGGAGGCGAGACAAGCAGAGTTTGTCCGGATAGGCCAGGTAAAGGCACCGTGAATAGACCATGAGGCTAATGGATAAGGAACTGAGTGGTCACGTCTGCGTCCTATAAAAAGACACAAACCGCATGCATTAATGAAAGAAGTCAACCCACAGTTTTTGGCGCAAGCACTGAATAGCTAGTAGGGCAGCTTTCATATACTGTAGTATCCTGTGTATTATTACTTGAGCAAAAAGTGAAACTTAATTCCGTTTAAACTTTGTATTTTAAGATCTTTATTACAACTGTACTACTACACTTGCTCCTACTATTACTTGGCCTGTTACGATAACAAAATCTGAACTTTGATATATCGAGGCAGGAAAATATTGCGATAAATCATATGATTGAAGACCTTTTTAACCTCTTACCAACCTCTTAACCAAGCGCATTTTCTCCAGTTTGGCTTTACCCAAATCAAAAAACTTCTTGGCCAGTGTGACGGCTCATTTGAAAGCTAAGACCTGCAAAACTGATCTTAACTTTTTGTTGCGTTGTAGCCGTGTTTTTATCTCTTTTTGTTGTGTTTTGGTAGTTTTCTTGTCTTGTTGTCATCGCATTTTTGTAGCTTTTTTGTCACGTTCTTGTATCTCTTTTGTGGCTTTTATGTTGCTTTTCAATTAGTTTTCAGTCGTGTTTTTGTTGCTCTTTTGCGCTCGAATCATTTCGAACTTCACAACAGCCTGGGGACCCTGGCCGACATTTTCGCATGGATTTGGGGACCAATCACAGAACAAGAGGGACGACAAGACGATGACGCACTATTCGACATACGCGATGCCATCTTTCGATCAAGCTTTAGAACGTGTTCTAAATAGTTTAGCTCAAAAGTTTACAGCGGGTACGTCATACGTCATCTGTTACAACGATACGATTGGCTATGGCTACGTGCAGACGCATGAGAGACATTCAGCCCAATAAACGGCTATGGACAATCGTAAACCACACCTCTCCTACGAGAAAATGAATTGGTGGTCCCCAGACTAAATATCACTTGTGATTTTAGTCTGGTGTTAGCCAGGCTAACTTTTTTATGCGTTTTCATCATCACTTTGGTCTCTATTTTGACGCTTTTTTTAAGAAGCTGGGTCTGGGTAAAGCTGAACTGGAGAAAATGTGCTCGGTTCAGGTGGGGGCTAAGAGGTTAACTAACTCTAACGGTTAAAAATGAAAGGAAAAGCTTTGTTTGAAAATTACTTTCTCCTAAAATATCCAGTATAGACATGAAATACAATTAAACACAACTTACTTCGGGTAAAAAAATAAAGTACTATATTAAAAAATTGGGGGAAAATGCAAATAAACGATTAATATTAAACCCAAAAATGTTTTGTTTATCTGTCATTTTCAACAATAAGTCGATATACTGTAGTAATTATCATGGCAGCTCTAACTTGAAGACAAATATACTTATTGAGGATTATTATCATTATTATTATTAATATGATTATTATTCACAAAAGATTTTTGCTATTGGAGATATGGTTGTTTTTTGAACATAAAAGGACATCTTTGCAGTGAAGTGACTTGTGTGGATCCGGTTTAGCTAAGAACCCTTTTGATTCATTTAGAAGAAATCTCAACTTCCAGAGTCATTTTCAACCTGCTCTAGTTTACGGTGTAGAGTTCCCATTCAGAATTCCCATGGACTCTTCTGAAATCTTTAAGAGTTGAATGGCAAATCAGCTTTCTATACAGAGTTTAGAAAGAAAGTTCAGGACAAATAGTTTAACTAAAATGGTGTGTTTCATGGTCAGCAGTTACCACATACATGATTAGCTTCCATCATTCTTTAAACTCTAGATTATTATTTTTCTTGTTTTGTTGTTTTAAGTCTATTAGCAAAATGAATGAAGAATGTATTTCCAAAACCTAGATTGAGAAATGGGCCTTTGTTTTGTTTTGTTTTTTAACTCCACTGCAGTGTTTCTCATTACCAGGTGACTTGATAAAAAAAACTAAATAAAATGTTTGTGAGAGACAGGTTCAGCCAGTGATTGCCCTTGTTTTACATAAGGACAGTGTTTACTAAAGTTAAAAGCTTGGATGCCTTTGTTTAAGATTTTATTCTCTGACTTATAACACCACGTGAACTATGTGATCCTCTGTGTACGTTAATAATTGTATTGATTTTCAACCAATATTAGTCATTTTTAGTTTCATTGTTATCCACAGATGTGTAACAGCTAAAGAAGCCGACACGAAACACAAAATGAGGGGGGAAGAGTATAGCTGCACGTAGGATGCACTCTAAATTATTAAATACTATATGTGCTCTTAGGCTTTGAAACTGAAGACCATTGTAAGAGGAGACGCTCCCACTAGCCTTGTGACCACAGGCATCTGCAGAAAAGAGGTAATGGAGGGCTTTTGTACCAAATACAAAAGTGTTGCTTTTGACAATTGCATGGACCAAAACAGTTGAGCCATATTGATAGTTTTAAGATTATGATTTTTTTTTTCTCTGACTTTGAACAAGGTGTAAGAATGACAAGTCTGTGTTCAGACTAAGAGGGACAAAAAGGTTCCAATGGAAAGTCAATTACAGCAAGAAACTTACGGAGCCATTTCCTATTAGGCTTCCTGCAGTTAATAGCAGTGCTACGTCCATGTTTTTCACAGTCTATGGTATTTAAACACATGCCATAGAAATCATGTGGATTGGATATTAAGTGTACTACTCTAGGCAGTGTAAGTTTTTTGAAAACATAATAATAAAGACAATATTTAATGTTTGTTTGTTTTTGTGTAGCCGTGGGAGTCTCAGCCGTTCTGTAGCACATTTCCATACGAGATTGTGTGTGCAGACTCTTGGGGCCAATCACTGTTGGCTGCCACGGACACAGCGGGTGTCATGCTATTGGACGGTGAGGTCAAGCTAATCTATGTCTCCCCTTTCCCACTCCAATAACCCCGCCCATATGTAGCCATCCACTCAATACAGCACTCTAATGATGCTGTCTTTGTTGCAGGCCATGATCCAACTCTACCCAGTGCCGGTGCGTGGCACACAATGGCGCTCACACACCAGATGCTTTTGAACAGTGGTTGTTTATTGTGACATTTGTTGTGCGTTTCCTCAGATACATCTGCCCTGCCTCCTGTGCAAGTGTTTGACAAAACAGTGGTGGTGAAGCAGATGCATGTTCTCGAGCCTCAGGACCTGCTCATCATGAGGGCAGACAAAGGTAAACACAGAAAAGCAACAATAATGTTGCACTGAAATGTATTACGGAAATAAAATGAATTTCTGTACAATATAACTGTATTTAAATTGTGATTCAAAATGATTCTGTTGTAAAACAAAAATGGCAAAGCTCATATATTAGCTGAGTGATTCATAATATTTGTGATCTTTCCTTAAAAATGAAACAACTGTAACTGTAATGATCAGCTTCATGGGCGTTAATTAAGTTGGTGATACACTTATATCGACTCGGCCTTGATGGTGGCCGTGTGATGTATAAAACGTTTGTCACGACTCTGTGTGGGCTTTGTTACATCTTCAGAAAGCGCACGCCTTAAGAAGTCTTTCAGTTATCTCTGCGCAGTGTAATGCTATTGTCTGTTTGTGGGAGGAAGCAATAGGACAGGCATATTAAAAGAAGCAGAGGGGGAGAGGGATGGCCAATAGAGACTACCTCATCCAAACACGACTGCCTTTGTTTCTGTTCCAGGGAAGGATGCACGAATTTATGTTTTCAGGCTCAGTGTATTAAAGAGAGGCCTGGAGGCGAAGCAGCTCATTAGGAGCAAGTGTGACTGCCGAGAGAACAAACTGGAGAAAACCAAAGGTATAGCAATAACAAGCATGTTCATCCCACATGAGTATATGGTGATTTTATAATGTAAAGAATTGTTATCTTCAGAATACTGGTTGATGCCATATGCATATCACTTCTGAATAAATTGAAATTTGTTTTTGAACTACAATATAATCGTTCTTTTAATTGTGGAGCATGTCTATCACCATTTCCAAGCATTCACCCAAATGCCTCTGGGCCATCTTGGAGGGGAGAATAAGATTATATTTTTGCAAATGCACGGCAAGGGCCCATTGTAGGCAGTTTGGCAACCCTTTATGATTTTTTGCCAGTCATCTTGGATTCTGGTCAAAATTCCAGGGGACCCAAAAGTAAATTAGAATTAGACTGGTGAAAGTGACCAGAATCCACTGAGAAAGCCTTGACAGAACAAAATGGCAATTATTACGTGGCCCGGACCTGTCTATATGTTCCTGTCAAAAATACATAACTAGAGGTTTTAAGGTTTTGGTTTATCCCTGCGTGCACGTACCCTTTAGCATCTGCTGCAAAAGTGACCTTTAATTGAAGCATAGATCACAGCAAAGAGGGCAGGGTCAAGCAGCCACAGAACAGTTCGTTCCATGTGCTCTTTCTCTCTCTCTCTGACCGTGTGTCTTTTTTGTCCAAGGCTGTCATCTGTACTCGATCAACACCCACCATGGCACAGAGCTGAGGATAGTCACAGCCATCAGAAACAAACTGCTACTCATCACACGCAAACAGCCGCGCTTCGAGTGCCTTAACACAGCAGCACCTGGGGCGGACACACCAGTGGAGGAGTTTCAGTACATAAGGGTACAGCACTAACGAACCTCTCAACGTGATGGCTTTTAAAAAAAATATATAAACAAGTGATATTTATATACAAGCTAAATAGATGTGTGCAATTAAAAACAATTAAATCAAGCATAACACCACTGAAGTGCTCGAAAAGAAGTTCCATGTGTAGGTAAAGACAGTAAGTAGTACACATGTAATTACAGGTACATGTAAGTGCAAGATTTAGTAATGGTTTACAAAGAGTAACAAAGGGGTACAAGGTGTAATAAAGGTGTCCATAGCATCTCACATTAGTTATGTACACCTTTATTACTCTTACCACACCTTTATTAAACCTAACACTTTAATGTGTCATGTGGCTTTATAGCTGACATATCTGTATGATGGCCAAAACACCTGCAACTACATGTTGTACACCTCTATTACACCTTGTATACCTTTATTACACATTGTATACAGTCGTTACACTTTGCACTCCTTTATTAATCCTTGCACCTTTATGTGTAATTACTTTCTTGTTCCTTATACCTACACATGGACCTCGCGGGCTGTAATATAAATTTTTACCGAAAACTTTAAATAAATGGAAATACTTTTATTTTTATATACAGTGTAATCTTTTATATCTTATGTTGTCTCTATTACTGTAACTACTACTATTTCTAAGTGCAATTTATCATTTGACCCGTAACTGTTGTAGTTTTGGGACCCATTTATAAAACAGCTGTAATACCCATATTCTTGCAACCCACTTTTGAGCAACACCTTACCAGTCAAGAACTACTGTACATTAATAGAAACAATGTTTATTAAAGCAGCACTAAGTAACTTGTTTACCTTAATAAATCCTTTTCGTAATCCCTCTGGGGTATTACAAGTGTTAATGGGATGATTAGGGGGTCATCTCCCCCTGGTGTCTCTGGCCAGAAAACCACAATTGCAACTTGCGCAGGAAAGTTGCAATTGCCTGCCACCAATACACACTAATGGAATCACGAAGAAGAAGCTAACAGGCTAACGGGCAAAGCTAAGTGCGGGCTAGCGCCACTTAAACTTATTTACAGCCAACTTTGAGTGAAAAAAATTATCTCCATTGTGTAATTGGATGTACAATATCCCTCTCTCCCTTTGTCTTTTCTGTCAGCGTAGTATTTACTCTCACGGGACAATTAATGAGTAAAAAAAACACAACATGCTACCACACCGGCAGTGGGGCTTATGGCCTCTAGGGGCATGAGTTACTTAGTTAGTACTGCTTTAAACACTTTTCAAATATTATTATGCTTTTTTTTTCTCACATTAATGCATTATAACAGCATAGGACTACCCTCTTTTCTCTTTTTCTCCACATTATCTGTCATGTTGCTCTTTGCGCTCTAATTTGCCCCCATTTGGCCTTGTCAGGAGATCTGTCTGTGTGACCCGCCCGCGGTAATGGCTCTGGTGGATGGCCCGACGGGGGAGAATGACAATATGATCTGTGTGGCCTACAAACATCAATTTGACCTGATCAATGAAAGCACGGGAGATGCCTACCGGCTCCACCACGTAGAGGCCAGCAGGGTGAGAGCGCACACAGACCCGCGCAACAAGCCCATTTGCTTCCATACAGCGTCCACAGAGCCAGAGCTTTCTATAGTGGCTGCTGTGTTTACCAAGTGATTAGATGGTTCCTTGGCTTGTCATTTTCAGCTGGCAGAGTGACAAGAATGTGAATCAGGAGACTGCAGAGTGAACAGCTGCTTCAATGACATCTCAGTCAACTCTTTTTAATATCAGTTCTTTCAAGTAACAGATTAAAACCACACAGACATGAATGCACTTGATTCTTAGCATCTTCACAGCAATATTTCTTACAAAAGCAATCAATATTTGCCTTTTAGCTCAAGCTGCCCTCTTCAAAGTGTGTCCTTCTTTCCACAGGTAAATTTTGTTGCAGCCATTGATGTTTATGAAGATGGAGAGGCAGGTCTGCTGCTGTGTTACAACTGTGAGTTCTCTCTTGTGCTGTAAATTAATTAAATTGATTCATACTTTTGTCTTTAGAGTGACAGCTTTGCCTTATTGTGTCCTCTCCTGGTTGGGTCTTGAGTGGGTCTTTGGGCATTATAAAAAGGGATCATTACATTTGATCCATGGTATATTATTGAACCATCATCAAAAACATACCTTTCCTAAGTCCATTTGAATTGTTTTTTTTGTTTTTTTTTAACCGAGACGATAAACAGTAATTAACTACCTGGACGTTTCAGTAATCCTGCATATCCAGCCCACACACACTGATCTCCACGATGTTCCTCTGTGTTTACAGTCTATGCACCTTCACCAAACTCATCGATCCTATGCTGGCATAAAGTATAGCCACCCCAAACAGGGTTCATATGTTTCTTTGGACCTCGTTTGCACTGCTTTAAAGCCTGGCTCCAAAGAGTTTTTCTTTTTCTAAAAATCGCCATGACCCATGTGGCAACAATGGGCTATGTATCATATTTTAAACCACGCTGTTTTTTGTATATTAGAAATAAAAAGCCTAAATCTATGATTGACAGGCTCTGGAGCACTATGAGGCTCATAGCCGGTCAGCAGGGCGGGGCGTCCCATCTTTTTGCCCTTTAAAGGAATGATAATAGCAGGACGGGGGCCTTTCTTTTTTTTTTTTATTGGTTTATTTGGTCGGGACAGTGCATGTTAATGAACATACATGGGTCTCATGCATGTAAACAAGCCACACCGGATTGTAGCCTTGGGCTAATTTGCATCCGTCGTCCCCCATGCGCACTCTCAAACACACTCTCATTCATCCTGGCCTATTGTACATGTTTTTAGTGGTAGGGGAAACCAGAATACCCGGATTTATCCGGTTTCCCCTACCACTAAAAACATGTATAATAGGTGAATCCTCCAGCCAGGTGATTCTGACCATCAGTCTGGCTCCACATCATGGAGATGGGTCCCCGGGCGCGGCACTGCCGTCGACCACTGCTCGAAGGATGGGTCAAATGCAGAGGACAAATTTCCCTACGGGGACAATAAAGTATACAAAACAATACGGTTGTGGCACAACTCATAGTATATTAATCTAACACAATGCATTACGACAGACTAGAAACAGTAGTTTTTAGATTTGCAGACTCCTATAAAATGCAAAATTGATCCATATGTGCTACTTATTTTAAAGAGTTACCCAACAAAGTGAGAAGAATACAGTATGACCGTGTTGTTGTTTTTCCAGATATCTGTTACTATAAGAAAGTGTGTCCTTTCAACGGCTCCACCCCAATGATTCACTCCAACACCTCGGACTTCCACTTCAGCTGGAACCAGATGCCAAATGCAATCGGTAGGTTACCATGGTAATAATGATTGGACCCCACCCTGCAGTCATCTCTATGGTAACATCATGTGTGGCCACGAGTATTCGCGTGGTCTGCTGGTGCGTGTGCATTTGCGAGGGTTGAGCAGAGGTAATGAAGGGAAACTCAATTGTTCCCAAACCCATAAAGCCTCAGTGAGATGGCGGCTGTGGAGAAACACATGAGGCACAGTCCCTTTCCTGTCACTATCAATGCAGATCCATATGGTTTGACTGCACCATGCTGGACATGCAGGTGGTATCCAGGTGTATGAGATGCAGGCAGTGCATCTGCGCTTTCAGTCCTCCCATCATCATTTGTCTGCCATTACTGAATCTTCTGTAATTGTGTGAGAATAAAGTATACATAATATGAGTTATTAGGCCCGAGCGCCATCAGGGCCGGCGAAGGGGCTCTTGTAATCGTATAGCGCACAAAACGAGCGCGAAGCGCTCGCCTCCTCTCAAACACTCACTAACACACTACTCTTGTTGTGCATGTCCCGTGCACATACATATATAATGCAAAAATCAACATTGTAATTGTACAGAGCCCATAAAAGTCAATGGGCGACTGAGAGCCCTGGGTCACTGACCTCTACCATGATGTAGGAATGCGCGAGCGCTTTCCGAAAATATATAGTTTATGATACCCGCATAAGCGGGAACATTGTTTTCGTATGGGAATATTATTCTTTCTTTCTTACTTTCGCACCGTCGCAATTTTCACCCAGTGAACATCGACGAAAAGTCACAGATTTTGGCCCAAAATTCAAACCCGATCCGACGCAACTTTTGACTAGTGCCACCTCCGTTTTTTTTTAACATTGCGAGATACAGTAGGACTTGGCCAAAAATGAAGTTTGTCGTAGAATCATAAAAATCGGTACAGACGTGCATCATGACAAGTTGAGCAAAAAATATTATTACGGCAACGCCGTCCTCCATATTGGGTGTCGGCCATTTTGGATGACAGCCCGCGAAGCGGTAATCCGCCTTTATTTTCACTTCGTACAAAATCTATCTCCTCCTAGAGCGTTTATCGGAACAACCTAATTTTGGGTGGAAAATAATCTTAAGAAGTAGAACTTTAAAAGTTATCCAAATTACTTTTTTAAGTTTTACGTTTTTTATGCAGCGAAGCCGCAAACTGTACGAAGTATTTTGAGATTATTCGCAAACAAAAAATGGCTCCCATTTGCACATATGAAGCCCGATTTCGCTAATTTTGTTATCAGTTGTTAAAGACTCAGTCCTAAACACTTTCATTTGGCAAAATTCAAATTGGGCGCGATAGCGCCCCCTATAGGAATTATATGGAGAGTACAAATTTTAGTTTTACGAAAATAAAAATAATTTGGCACAAAATTCTATTTGGTCGTTCCGATCAGAAAAGTCAATCACACCCATGCCATATTTTTCACGGTGTTGCCGTAGCGATGACCAGAACGTCCCATTTTATTCTGATGGAAAAATGTTAAACTCTTCAGTGAGAAGTGAGGACCCAAAGGTTATCCAAAGTACTTGGATAACCTTTGTGGATGATCTGCGGCGCAGCCCCAGCCCTAAGTAAAATGTAAAAATATGCTTCAGTTTGCAGATATAGTGTGATACAAATTCATACTAATTTTTCTCTGTATAATGTCAAAATTGAGCGCGGAGTGCGCGTTAGCGCATTCCAAAAATCCTAAAACTAAGACCCTTGGGAAAAAAGTTAAAAACAAACATAAAGGCAGTAGCAATACCATAATTTTAGATTGAGGGAGACAAAAGGGCGCGAAGCTCCCCCTTGCTTTAGGCAGGGCGGTCGGCGAGGGCCGATAATCGCCGCTTTGCGGCTATATTTACTAGTTCTGCATTCATGTCTGATGAAGGGCGCTTAGCCCGAAACGTCACATATTTTGGTGTGAGTACACATTACAAATTTGGGAGCTAATTACACAGTTGTGTGGACTTTCTTTCACTGCAGATTTGAACATAAACCTATCTTTGTTTTGGCAGTGTGCGCATTTCCATATATCTTGGCCTTTACAACAGACTCCATTGAGATTCGACTGGTGGTTAATGGTAACCTGGTGTACACAGCGGTGGTACCTGGACTAGAGCTCGCAGCATCCAGGGTCAGTAGAATGTATTAAATTGTACACACGACAAAGAAATGAACTTTTCATCTTTGCTGTCATTGAACTATTATTCTCGTCATTGTAACTATGTCCAGTTTGAAGTTCTTAGTAATTCATAAACTCATTTTGGAAGTGTTTTTTAGTTTTGCACTCTCTTTTTTTATGTTACATCCCGGGTATGTATTTCACAGTAGTTCTCATCATTGATTTGTTTCCCGCTCAGTCGGACATCTATTTTGTCTCTTCTGCCCCGGTGAGCTCCACATCCAACTGCAGTTCAAAGGACACCAGTTCCCAAAATTCCCCACAGACACCCACTGGCTATGAGATGCCTGCGTTCCCTTCTCCGCTGGGAGATGGTAAGAACTGCACTACAATAAGATGTTAATGCTGATGTTTTGTAATGTCACCCACATTAAGTAAAGAAAACGTATTCTGGATAAAATGGGTAAAGATGATGTCTGTTTCTCAAAACAGTTGCATTCATGCAATGCTTTTTCTGCTGAATCAATGGTTCCAGTGGTTGAGTCATTGCTAAATGGAGACCTGATTGCTGTAGGAGCTTCCCCATTGATTTCAAGATTGAATGTTATAAATTGAACCAGACTTACCATACAGTAGTAATCCAGCGTTTTTCTGCAAATGTTGTCTACAGAAAATCATCAGCTAAAACAATATAAAGAAGTACATAAAGAGCTGCCTGTAGCTGTGAGGTCACTACATGGAAAATACAATTAACACACGCTGTAGGCATACGAAATTGTTAACCTCCTAGCATAATTGCCAAGTTATATTATAAGGTTTTGGGGAAAATAAGGGGGGAAAAGAGAAACACTTCTGAACCCTCATAAAGATGACAGACAGAAGTACTGTTTTCTAGTTGTAACAAGGATTCTGATTGGCTGAGCAAGTGATTCTTAATGACCCATTAGTGTTTAGAGTAGAAAGAGAAAATAACAAACGACTGAGGAAATGCTTTTACATAGATTATAACACAAGTATTTTACATTGTAAAATCTCCATTTCGAATGTACCCCTTTTACCTGAGTAGCCTCATGTGTGTGTGCGTGGGTGTGTGGGTGTGTGTGTCCTAAAAGTAGCAGACTAGCAGTCGTTTTGGTTTGAATTATTTGTTATTATTTTGTCAGAGAGCAAACTGCAGAAAAAACAAAGAGGGTTGTGTGCTTAGAAAACCTAAAATCTCCAGTATTCACCAGATGTGCCTTCTCATCCATGTAATTAGTGAAATTTTAAGTCAGCTTTGTGCAATATATTCACATTGTATTCCAAGAACTGAACTGCCATTAGAGCCATGCTACTTTTGTCTAATTGCCATATTACTCCCAATTATGGAAACAGATGGCTCAGACCAATCACTGCATGCTTCTTTCATACCAACGACAAACAATAGGCGTCCTTTGAGGATGCTCTAAAAGGTTGAATAAGGATCAATATGCTCCTTGCACACGACCCTGAACTCCTCTTTTCCCCTTGTACATTTGTCCATTTGAACTGCCCTCCCCCCAAAGTGACTGACCTCCTATTGACACAGGTTTGTCGGAAAAGGTCCTAATTGTCATTCGAGTTGCTGAGGATTATGTTTTAACGACATACACCTTTGTCATTCATTTGATGTGACGGTCTCCTAGACTGATCTATATGGTGCTGCTTTATAACAGAGCAGTACATAATCATGACATGTAATTGAAGGGCAAGGCATTTGGAAAGAATTGTCAGCTTTTTTACTCAAAATCTCTGCTTGTTTGGCGTTTTATAATGTCTATAAAGCAATCCATTTTCTGTTTTCTACTAGAGTGGGAATGTACAAGTCACATTTAGATTTATACAGAGAATGATTTTGCTCATCACTGTCACAATTAGCTGAGATTGGAGCTGTGTTGGCGAATTGTTTTCCTCAAAGAACTTATTTCCATTGCATTGCTCCTACCTTGTCTTTCTCTCTACGTGCTGTGTTTATATTTTGTGTAACCTTCTTTTTCATTCCTGGTTCAGATTCTATACGGATTCCTTATGGTACCAAGCTATCCCTGTACATGTCTAAGGAACCTGAAGGTACTGCAGGATTTTGCCTGTCAATGTTGCTCAGTCCACTAATTTGGCCCACTAACATACACATGCTTCCACCATGTATTACGCCCATCAGTTACAAGGCGGCATGTTGACTTGAACGTTGGTTGAATGTTAAGTGAATTTGTCTTCACCAACCCCCTCTTCCTGCTGCTTTTTTTTGTCATAACTAATTAATGCAGAATCAGGAGAATAAAGAAAATAAAAGGTAGCAAGAAATTACGCGCATGTGCTTGGAACTGTTTCAAAATGATAGAGGGGCAGATGAGGTGTGGTGGAAAGAAAGGTAGGCTAAATTGTTAGACAGGAAAAACATTTGGCTTACAAGCAAGGAGTCGGAAGACAAGGAAGTATTGAGGGAGGAAGGCACGTCTGCCGCGGCATGATTTACCGATTGCACTGTCGCCATGGAGACTTTTGTCAGCCCCTCTTCAATCCAAAGTGGTCGTGGTAGTCCAAACACTGGTGCGCCAGTCTGATGAAGGGGCACAAAATGGTACAGGGTGAAGAATGGGAGGGGCGCTGACAAAAGTCTCACCATTAAACTGCCTGTATCTGTTCTGTGGAGAGTTCAGCTCAACTTATCCAACCATTAATGTGGACAAGGTGCTCCGACTGATGTGGCTGCAAGACACTGTGGCATGCCAAAACACCCAAGGCCAATTGTGTTCAATTTGGACTTAATATCATCATCTGACGTCCAGAGACACATGCGGAATGTATCGGACTGTGTAACTTAAGCATATTCGAAACAACTGCATGTTCCTGTGCTTTTGCCAGTACCTGTGAGTGCACAGTTGCCAGTAAAGAGAAGAGGACCAATACCATAGTAGCTGCAAACATCAGCTCTGACTCTGTTTGTTCTTATGGCTCTCACTCACCTCTCACCTGATGACATTTCCCCTGTGTGCAGCACAGCACTCACAGTTGCCTGCCTCATTCTCCTCATTTTAGTGAAACACTGCACCCTGTTGGACTTTTTGAACACTGCAGCTTACTCAAGTTGTGCTAAACATGCATTTCAAACAATTCATAAAATGTGTCACAAAGTTCAAACTATACTTGTTAGTATAAAGAATAGTCCTCAGTCACTTAACACTGATTAGTTGCATGTTCCTTCTAACTCTAACAAATCAACTGGCCAAACTGTTTTAAATGTTATGTTGATGTTTTCAATTAATTACATTTTGAGTTTCAAACTATGCCATCTTTAAAGAGGAAATGTATTCATTTAGTTATGTTTCTTGTGCATAAAACTCCTTCAACCCATCTGCTTTTTGTGTTTAAGGTGAACCGGTGTGCAAACACATCTTTAAGATCCCTCTTTCTAACCTTGTGGGTCGTAGCATTGAGAGACCCCTAAAGTCTCCTCTGGTCAACAAAGTCCTGACAGCACCAGCCCCCTCCATGGTCATCTCCACTCCCCTCATCTCAGCCACACATTCACTGTCCATGTCGCGCATGGAGATTAAGGAGATAGCCAGTCGCACACGAAAAGAGCTCCTTGGTGAGTGTGGAGACTAAAGGCTAAATCATAGGTGCAATGTAGTAAATTAACTATATCACTGTTTCTAATAAGGTTTAACTGAAGAACCAAGTGTAAAGTCTGACAGCAAACTGAAGAAGGTGAGCAAAAAGAACACTGAGGAAGATCCCAAAGCCAGACCACTTACATCAACAAACAGGTGAATAATACTAATCAATGTTTAAGTTTACTGATGGAATGAGATGTGCCATCTCATTTTCGAGTTTTTGTGAAAGCTTTCAGGCACTAGACAGGTAACAAGCAGATACCATTTCAGTGTAAGCAAGCATGGGACTGATACCCACCCTAGCCAACTTAAGATGAGACTGTTTAATGTAAAAACAGTCGGTAACCAAGTGTTGAACTGATGAAGCCTGTTGGACGAGGCTTCTTCAATAAGAAAACAACTGACTAAAGACCACTCTTTGCAATCTTTATCAATAAATAGACAGATGTATGGAATGATGGACTGTAGACGGATACAGTACATAGTTATTTTCTCTGCTCTATTACTAGTGCAATATTTAATGTCATACTTGTTTCTCAGGATCCCTTCAGAGTCCGGCGAACTAGAAGTGGACTTACAGAGGCAGTTATCCTCGGGCTCAGACGCAGAGGCAGAGAAGGCAGTGCTACAGGAGGAGAGCCCCTCTCTGGCTCTTAAACTTGGCCTCACTATGTCTTTTCAGGAGGACGTCCTGGACCTAAAGTGAAGACAATCCCAGTGTGCACTTTTCCTTCCCCTCACCGTTATATTGTCACTTAAGTTTTATATTTATTTCTTTATGTTTTAACTGTACCTTAAATTGTGTTTTAAATTGATTTATTATTGTGGTATTTTAACCATTTTTTGTCTGACCGGATGATTACAAGCGGTTCTGTGATACAGTGGTCCCTCAGTCATTGTGTGTTGCCCGGAAATGACACATAATGATGAGCAAAACGCCCCAGTAGAGCCCACAAAGGCATGTACATTATGTGATTATTTGCAAGACACTTTCTAACTGTTATGAATTGTTTATGTACAACTGTAAAAGTCAGTCATACAAAATAGCATTTCATTCATTCATTCATTCACATACTTCTGTTTTCCTACACAATATAATCTTTATTTTTCCTAAGATGCAGATAATGATGGAGGCAGTCTTCTCCATTTTGACCTGCCTGGCAGAGGCCCACTAATTAAATATCTATATCCAAATACCTTCCCTTGTGAAATAAAATGACCAGTTATAATGACTTTAAGAGGCCTGTCGATTTATGTAAATTATATACAGGTGACAAACAGTGCTTTGCTGCAAAATAAGTAGGCAGTAATGAAATATTTCTGAACATCCAAATATATATATCAAGATTAACAATGCACCAGATGTTCACGTGGGTTAATTTTTATGCCAAGTTAAATATAAAAAAACAACAAAACATGCATGTTTCATTATCTATTGCATCCCTGTGTCTGTTTGGCTAATGGAAGACAGCAGTGGCCCTTATACTATACTGCAATAGCAACATCCATCTTAAGGTCGCAATAATAATAGCCTTCTGATCATAAAAACATATTTCCAGCCATTTGAGGGGCAGGAATATTGACCCTGAACTGTTGGCTCTGCTGGGATGAATTATTAAAACACGGTCAGTGACATTAGACTTTTTGTATGTTAACAAATCATACAAAGAAACGTAATAGGCATTCAAGCACTTCACGGAAGGCCTCAGTGAAAATATTGATGTAAGAGCGCCCCCATGTGGGGACACGTGATATGCTAACCAACACTGGGGTACAGGATGCGATTTTATGGGAGGCTTGTGAGGACACCTAACGGTAACTTTCACTGTTTCTTTTCATTTATATGTGTTTCAAATGTATGTATCATATTTTTGTAAAATGCTCCTTATTTCTACCTCCCCTTTCTACAAATGATCTTCTTTTTATTTTGTACTCCATATTTACTGTTTTGATTGTTGAGGAATCCTATGTGATATTTAAAAGGAACAAAAAAGAACAAAAAACACCAAGTGTCTTAAAATATTGTATTGCCATCGTTTTTAATGCCAAGTACTACTTGTAAATGTTTGTGAATCAAATGTGGCCTCAAATGAAACTGAAACTATATTATTAGTATATGATTATTATAATTTGAGCAATTACTTTAAAAAAGTGCTGGTGACCACTGCTGTGAAATAAATTGTTCTGTTTATGGATATGTAATAAATATTTATGGACTTTGAACAGTACATGATTATTCTACATTCTTTTAGCCTAATATTGTTTACCTTATAGTTCAATAGAGGAAAGCGCAATTTTCGTGTATGTGTGTGTGCGTGTATGTGTATATGGGTTCCACTCCAAATCCAGCATCCTGAGACTGTGCACTAGCCGTAAGGAAGGAGGCCGAGGACTAGTGAGCGTGAAAGCCATTATCCAGGATGGTTGTAACACATTTTGCTTCAGCACCTGTAACTCACTGAATTTTTGAGCTAGAGTTCTCAAACTTTTATACAAAGTACCCACATTTGTTAACTACAAATGGCACCAATTCAGACCTCTGCAAGAAAATCACAGACCTCGTGAGTTGATGTCAAATACATGGTGGTCCTTTGTTACAACCAACCTCACTACCGGGGTAGGTTTTGTAACATGCTGGGTAGGTTGTAACAGTTAAACAAAAGAAGCAAAAACAGAGGCCACGTCATGTGATATGCTTCAAATAGAGGTTTATTTAAATAACAGAACAATCCAGAACAATGTCTCTCTCTCTAACCTGTCCCATATTTACCCCACGTGGAGTCCGTCCATAATACAGGTCTGCTGTCTGAGTCAAATAATCAGCCAACACTTCCTCCTGCACCTCAGGGAAAACTCTGTTTATGCTTCAGTAACCTACACTGGGATGATCACTGGACCTCGGTCTCTCAGCTTCTGCAGTATCTGCTCAGTTGTACATGGCAGATCACATGTGCCTTTGTAGCTGATCTGACATGCCCTTCTTTCTGACCACATCAGATGCTTTTTTTTTTAAACATTAGCTGCACAAATCTGTCAGTCTTTCTTTTCCACTGTCTAGGCATTCTGTAAAAGTATTCAAATCAAGTAAGTGTTATCAACTGTATATAGCAGAGTGGGGGTGATACTAAATAGTTGGCTTAAAATAAATAATGTTGCCACAACGCCAGTAGCCTATAACTGGGAAAATACCTTTTACAACAAGGCACACGTTAAAAGGACCGGGCAGAGGCAAATTTACAAAAGTTGTTTAGTTTTATTATATTAGTTAAGTTTGGTTTCTTAAAAGGTTACTTTCATGTTTTACTTCAGTTCTTCATTTAAAAGTTGAGCCCAGAGCATATTTACAATCGGAGAAGGGCATTTAGCGCAACAGGACAAACAGCTTACAATAAACAGACAGGGGAGGCATGATGGTGCTGCCAGGACCCAGATAGCAAAAGCACAGCGCGGCACCCTACGAGCCCGCAGACCTCGGACCTCGAACCACTTCCGTTGTTGCAGACAATGTTGTTCTGTTGGCTTCATCAAATCATGACCTTCAGCACGCTCTGGGGTGGTTTGCAGCCGACTGTGAATCGGCCGGGATGAGGATCAGCTCCTCCAAATCCGAGGCCATGGTTCTCCACCGGAAAAAGGTGGCTTCCCCTCTTCAGGTCGGTGGAGAGTCCTTGCCCCAAGTGGAGGAGTTCAAGTATCTCGGGGTCTTGTTCACGAGTGAGGGACGGATGGTTCGATAGACGTATCGGTGCGGCATCAGCAGTGATGCGGTCGCTGTATCGGACTGTTGTGCTGATGAGGGAGCTGAGTCGGGGGGGAAAAGCTCTCGATTTACCGATCGATCTACATTCCCACCCTCACCTATGGTCATGAGATCTGGGTAATGACCGAAAGGACAAGATCGCGGATACAAGCGGCCGAAATGAGTTTCCTTCGCAGGGTGGCTGGGCGCACCCTCCGAGATCGGGTGAGGAGCTCAGTTACCCGGGAGGAGCTCGGAGTAGAGTCGCTGCTCCTTCACGTCGAAAGGAGCCAGCTGAGGTGGCTAGGGCATCTGTTTCGGATGCCTCCTGGTCGCCTCCCTCGGGAGGTGTTCCAGGCATGTCCTATTGGGAGGAGGCCTCGTGGAAGGCCCAGGACACGCTGGTGGGACTATGTCTCCGAGCTGGCCTGGTGTCGCCTCGGGATCCCCCAGAACAGCTGGAGGAGGTGTGCGTGGATCGGGAAGTCTGGGCAGCTCTGCTGAGACTGCCTCCGCGACCCAGCCACGGATAAAGTGGAAGAAAATAGATAGATGGATAGATGGATGGATGTAAATTATTTACATCCAGATTGGATGTAAATAACAATCTGCGTTTAGAGCCACCTCAATGGGAGTGCCGCAAGGGTCTATTTTGGGACCCTTGCTTTTTAGCATCTATATAAATGACCTCCCTACAGTGTGCTCTGACGTTGACGTGATCATGTACGCTGATGATACGGTTATCGTCACTTTTGGGAAAAAACAGCTGGAGGTTGCTGATAAATTATCAAAAGAGATGAAAAAAGTTGCAGAATGGTTGCAGACGTCCTGCCTGACCTTAAATGTTGATAAAACGGTCTCAATGTTTTTTTCGAATAAACGTAAATTACAACTCAAGTAATTCAAGTAAATGGACAAAAAATTAAAAATGTAAACGAAACAAAAATAGTTAGGTCTAATACTTGATTCGAATCTTGGTTTTAAAAGTCACATAAAAAAAACTTGGTAAACTGAAATTTAACTTAATGAACTTTAAACATATTAGAAACTCATTAACTACAGAGGCCTCAAATACTTACCTCAACACTATGATTGTTCCACATTTTCTGTATTGCATGTCTAGTTGGTCTCAGGCATGTAAAACATCGTTAAAATCACTTGAATCATTATATAAAAGGGCCATAAAAATTCATGATAAAAAGCCTCGTAAGTACCATCTGTTACGTTTGATGGGGCAAGGAATGACCCAAACGCAAGACAGCTTGACAGTGAAAACTTAAATTTAATGGAGCCCAAGAGGCAAAGAAGTACAAAAACAGGTAACAAACCTTACGTGAAACAGGCTACAAAAGCTAACCAGCGACATTACGGGAGCACAAATCCATCAAAAACGCAAAACATAATGCTCAGACAAAGACACAGGAGAACACCAGGGAATAAATACACACACAAGGGAAATGAGGAACAGGTGTAACACATTAGGGCGGGACAGGTAATCAGACAGGAGGAAGGGCAATCACACAGACACAGACAATGAATGTCAAAATAAACCCACAGGACAGATACACAAAACCAAAACAGGGGAAAGACAAAACTAAACAAATCAAACCCAAACCATAACAGTACCCCCCCTCAAAGGGACGGCTCCCAGACGTCCCAACACAAAACAAAAGTCCGACGGGCCCGGGCGGGCGGAGACAAGCCCATCATGAGAGACCGAGGTCCAGTGATCCCCTACACGGGATGTGCCACCAAAACATAACTGAAGTGGCAGATATCAAGAAATCCTACCAATGGCTAGACAGAGCTGGCCTGAAGGACAGCACAGAGGCACTCATCATGGCTGCACAGGAGCAGGCCTTGAGCACCAGAGCAATAGAGGCCCAGATCTATCACACCAGACAAGACCCCAGGTGTAGACTGTGCAAAGAGGCCAATGAGACAATCCAGCACATAACTGCAGGGTGTAAGATGCTGGCAGGGAAAGCTTACATGGAGCGCCATAACCAAGTGGCTGTCATTGTGTACAGGAACATCTGTGCAGAGTATGGGCTGGAAACCCCAAGGTCAAAGTGGGAAACACCTCCAAAGGTGGTAGAGAATGACCGAGCCAAGATCCTGTGGGACTTCCAGATACAGACGGACAGAATGGTAATGGCGAACCAACCGGACATTGTAGTGGTGGACAAAGAGCAGAGGAAAGCCGTGGTGTTGACATAGCAATACCTAGTGACTTCAACATCAGGAAAAAGGAACACGAGAAACTAGAGAAATACCGGGGGCTCAGAGAAGAGCTAGAGAAGGCCTGGAGAGTGAAGACATCAGTGGTGCCCGTGGTCGTTGGGGCACTCGGGACAGTGACCCCCAAACTGGAGGAGTGGCTACAGCAGATCCCAGGAAATACATCAGACATCTCAGTCCAGAAAAGTGCAGTTCTAGGAACTGCAAAGACACTGCGCAGAACCCTCAAGCTCCCAGGCCTTTGGTAGAGGACCCGAATTTGGAGGAAAAAGAGACCGCCCGCGGAGGGTCAAGTGGCTGGCATAGTGTACAGGAACATCTGTGCAGAGTATGGGCTGGAAACCCCAAGGTCAAAGTGGGAAACACCTCCAAAGGTGGTAGAGAATGACCGAGCCAAGATCCTGTGGGACTTCCAGATACAGACGGACAGAATGGTAATGGCGAACCAACCGGACATTGTGGTGGTTGACAAAGAGCAGAGGAAAGCCGTACGCGTTCTTGAGACCATTCAGGCCATTTTTCTTGGTGGTTTTGTCATTTTCATCAAAAGTTTTTTTCTTGAATCATTTGCCTCGTTTTACACAATGACCATGATGCTGACAGGGCAGCCCAGAGAGATGTCACTGCTGTAGGCCTATGTACTCAAATGTTAAAGCCGACGTACAAAGTTACAGTTTGTAGCATGTGATGGAAATTATGTTGATCCTGTAGGACAGCTGTATTTTTTGTGAAAATAAGTTAAATAATCATATTTTTGACAAACAATTAATACATTTAAACAAAAACACTTTATTTTATAGCATATACCGTACCTATGATAAAATTATGATCACATCTGCTTTCAATCAATCAATCAATCAAACTTTATTTATAAAGCGCTTTTCATACCGAAAGGTATGTCACAAAGTGCTTTACAGATAACATTTATATGCCTCGCATCATACATCCATACACACACACACACATTTTATATATATATATATATATATATATATATATATATATATATATATATACACACATACAGTGCCTTGCGAAAGTATTCGACCCCCTTGAACTTTTCGACCTTTTGCCACATTTCAGGCATCAAACATAAAGATATAAAACTGTAATTTTTTGTGAAGAATCAACAAGTGGGACACAATCATGAAGTGGAACGAAATTTATTGGATATTTCAAACTTTTTTAACAAATAAAAAACTGAAAAATTGGGCGTGCAAAATTATTCAGCCCCTTTACTTTCAGTGCAGCAAACTCTCTCCAGAAGTTCAGTGAGGATCTCTGAATGATCCAATGTTGACCTAAATGACTAATGATGATAAATAGAATCCACCTGTGTGTAATCAAGTCTCCGTATAAATGCACCTGCTCTGTGATAGTCTCAGAGGTCAGTTTAAAGCGCAGAGAGCATCATGAAGAACAAGGAACACACCAGGCAGGTCCGAGATACTGTTGTGGAGAAGTTTAAAGCCGGATTTGGATACAAAAGATTTCCCAAGCTTTAAACATCCCAAGGAGCACTGTGCAAGCGATAATATTGAAATGGAAGGAGTATCAGACCACTGCAAATCTACAAAGACCCGGCCGTCCCTCTAAACTTTCAGCTCATACAAGGAGAAAACTGATCAGAGATGCTGCCAAGAGGCCCATGATCACTCTGGATGAACTGCAGAAATGTACAGCTGAGGTGGGAGACTCTGTCCATATGACAACAATCAGTCGTATACTGCACAACTCTGGCCTTGACCTATGGAAGAGTGGCAAGAAGAAAGCCATTTCTTAAAGATATCCATAAAAAGTGTCGTTTAAAGTTTGCCACAAGCCACCTGGGAGACACACCAAACATGTGGAAGAAGGTGCTCTGGTCAGATGAAACCAAAATCGAACTTTTTGGCAACAATGCA
This sequence comes from Neogobius melanostomus, assembly GCA_007210695.1. NCBI lineage: Eukaryota > Metazoa > Chordata > Actinopteri > Gobiiformes > Gobiidae > Neogobius > Neogobius melanostomus. The sequence goes on along the minus strand of VHKM01000232.1, from coordinate 711,107 downwards.
AAACGTTATGTTTGGCGTAAAAGCAACACAGCTCATCACCCTGAACACACCATCCCCACTGTCAAACATGGTGGTGGCAGCATCATGGTTTGGGCCTGCTTTTCTTCAGCAGGGACAGGGAAGATGGTTAAAATTGATGGGAAGATGGATGGAGCCAAATACAGGACCATTCTGGAAGAAAACCTGATGGAGTCTGCAAAAGACCTGAGACTGGGACGGATATTTGTCTTCCAATAAGACAATGATCCAAAACATAAAGCAAAATCTACAATGGAGTGGTTCACAAATAAACATATCCAGGTGTTAGAATGGCCAAGTCAAAGTCCAGACCTGAATCCAATCGAGAATCTGTGGAAAGAACTGAAAACTGCTGTTCACAAACGCTGTCCATCCAACTCCACTGAGCTCGAGCTGTTTTGCAAGGAGGAATGGGCAAATATTTCAGTCTCTCAATGTGCAAAACTGATAGAGACATACAGTACCCCAAGCGACTTACAGCAGTAATCGCAGTAAAAGGTGGCACTACAAAGTATTAACTTAAGGGGGCTGAATCATTTTGCATGCCCAATTTTTCAGTTTTTTATTTGTTAAAAATGTTTGAAATATCCAATAAATTTCGTTCCACTTCATGATTGTGTCCCACTTGTTGTTGATTCTTCATAAAAAAATACAGTTGTATATCTTTATGTTTGATGCCTGAAATGTGGCAAAAGGTCGAAAAGTTCAAGGGGGCCGAATACTTTCGCAAGGCACTGTACATACACATATACACACATACACATCCACACACATACAATATATCATATTAGGACTAAATGAATAGATGTCAGTTAAAAGCTAAGCTAAAAAGGTGGGTCTTGAGCCTGCTCTTAAAACATGAACGTTCTCTGCGATCCTGAGCTCCTCCGGCAGGCCGCTCCAGAGGCGAGGGCCGTAATATTGGAAAGACGCCTCGCCATGAGTCTTTCTGTTGACTTTAGGAATAAATAAGAGACCCCTGCCAGAGGAGCGAAGGGGCCGTGAAGGTTCATAAGGTAAATGCAGTTCTGAAAGATAAGAAGGACCAAGACCATGAAGACATTTAAAAACCATTAAAAGAACTTTAAAATCGAACCTGAAACACACGGGGAGCCAATGCAGTGACTCTAAAACCGGTGTAATGTGGTCCCGCCTCCTGGTCTTTTTCAGTTCAATGTTTGCAGTAGTTCCCAATGTACCCCTGGGAGGCCTTAGAGGCACTGCAGGGGTTAAAGTAAACTGAAAAAAACTGAGTTTGAAGGGAAATTTTTATTTATTTGTTACATTTTACCACTATTAAATCCATAGCCTATATTCATTACTTGTTCCGGTAACACTTTATTTTACACTACTCTTGATACATTGTACCTGCCACATTAAGTACAGTGTAATGTGTTATGTAACAATGTGTAATAACTATGTATGTAACCTGTACCTGGGTGATTGGCATGACGTGCATATTTTTTGTGTCCGAGTGTTATATTTCTTTTAAAAATAATTTGATCTTTTCATTACATGTATCACTTTATTCTACAAAACCTATTTAGTTTAAACACATTTTCATCACATTTCAATAATTATTATTATTTTTTTTTTCACACCTCAAACCCCTAAAATGTCAGGTGGTGCAACCGTCCGAGCAAATGATATATAATAAAGCTTCTGAAAATTGTATTTTCAGGGTAACAATTTAAAAAGAAAACATCATGGCATAATTGTATGTTAAATATCTTTCAAATAAGCCATCATTTGTGAATATTAATAGTTTTAAAGCTTTTGAGATCACTAAAAAACTTTTGTTCGACAATTTGTAATCTTAAAATATCAGGGTGGCACAACCGTAAGAACAGGGCTGGTATTTTGAAATAAAGAATAGTAACAGCAAACAGGATATGACATCAGCCAGAAGAACAAGTTGTCTTTATGGCTGAGTGAAAAGGTTTGAAAATCTCTTTCAAAAATGGAGAAAAAATAGCTTATTTCCGACCGGTAAACTGTCACACTTTTGGTGTCAGGTGGTACAACCGATGTAAATATTGGATAATATTATTTTATTATAAAAGTCTTCATTTGTTTTAAAAGTAAGTGTTTACCCATGCTTACAAATGCTAAAGCTAATGAAAGAGTCCACATAAAAGCCAATTTAATTTGAAATTAGTTGCTAATGTCAGGTGGTGCAACCACACAGTCAAGTGGTGTAACTGCAAAAATTGTCAAATTACCATCTAAAAACTATAGGGATGCACTGATCCAATACTGGTATAAGTTATCAGAGACAATACTAGAAAAAAAAATCAGATATTGGTTTAAAATATCCGATACTGAACCGATAACTGTTTTGGGCTGACACCGAGCACTCCGTCCGTGGTCCTCTGGTTTTATTGCTGATTACAGCATCAGTCAGTTACAAATTACAGATGAAATGTTCAGAGGAGAAAGACTGTCTAAGATATACTTGGCAAAGATTTGACTTTGTAAAAAATTTTGGAAACTATTTAAATTTTAGAAAAATCTTGGTTGCGCCACCTGACACTTTTTTATACAGAAAAGCTACAAATACATCAAAAAAATACATTTAAATACTTTTAAATGTTATTTAACAAACATAACTTGTTTAAACACAAAATTATTGACTCAAAAATGTGCATGCCATCAGTTTTGAAAAAACTTTTGGAAATATGTTTTTAGAGCCCTTATACGTCATTGACCCACCTACAGGTTATATACACAATGCAATAATGTGTATTAGTATTTTGGTGGTACATATGTAATAAGACACAAGACCCAAACCCTAACCTGGAGCCCTAACGGTTAGGGCTTCAGGTTAGGGTTAGAGTTTTGAGTAACCCTAAGGGTCTTATGTCTTATTAAACATAATTTTGTTTTTGAGGAAATTCTTGGTCTTGTACAGACAGATCATGGACCCAGCGACTGATATTAATGATCATTTTTGTAATTCATACATTTTCTTTATAGATATGACTTGTGAAACTGTAGTGCTGTTAAAAGGAAAAACTGGCTCCTGCCCCACACTGGGTCCGGTGACATCATCCCATTCTAGAACCTGCAACCCAGCAATTTCATAAATGAAAAATAATAATAGAGCTTTGACGAATTTTCTCAGAGCTTACCTAACTGAGTGCAAATTTTGGGAAATGAAAAACATGAATTGAATACTTTCAGTTTTTATTTCTGCCGTGGGCACACAGGAGTAGGGGAGACCGGGTATGGTTGTAACACTTTTTGCTTCAGCACCTGTAACTCACTGAATTTTTGAGCTAGTGTTCTCAAACTTGTACACAAAGTCCCCACATTTGTTGACTACAAATGGCACCTATTCAAACCTCTGCAAGAATATAACAGACCTCGTGGGTTGATGTCAAATACATGGTGGTCCTTTGTTACAACCCACCCCACTACCGGGGTAGGTTGTAACACATGCTGGGGTAAGTTGTAACAGTTAAACAAAAGAAGCAAAAACAGAGGCCACGTCATGTGATATGCTTCAAATAGAGGTTTATTTAAATAAAAGAACAATCCAGAACAATGTCTCTCTCTCTCTAACCTGTCATATGCTTAACCTCAGGTGGAGTCAGTCCATAATACAGGTCTGCTGTCTGAGTCAAATAATCAGCCAACACTTCCTCCTGCACCTCAGAGAAAACTCTGTTGATGCTTCAGTAATCTACACTGGGATGATCACTGGACCCCAGTCTCTCAGCTTCTGCAGTGTTTTGCAGTATCTGCTCAGTGTCAATGGCAGATCACATGTGCCTTTGCAACTGATCTGACTTGCCCTTCGTTCTGACCACATCAGATGCTTTTTTTTTTTAAACATTAGCTGGCACAAATCTGTCAGTCTTTCTTTTCCACTGTTTAGGCATTCTGTAAAAGTATTAAAATCAAGTAAGTGTTATTAACTGTATATAAGGGATAATTGTGTTACAACCATCCCCACTCCTGTCAGCCATTGTTTAGCGAGGTGTATCAGCAGAATGGTTTGAAATTAGCAGGGGAAATGTGCATCACATTTTGCCTGAGAAACTACAATTTAATCTAATGTAAGTCATATGGTTTTATATATGCAATAGTATAAGCACTAAACAAAATATAGTCTTGGTCAAAAAGTTTACTTTCTTACCTCAAAATCATTTTTTTCTCTATAGAATCTGCATGCACATGTTTACAACCTTGAGAATCTCCATGTGGGATCAGGGAGGAAGTGGGTAAACACTGATATGTTCATTTGACTCCTATCTTATCCCTGAATGTTGGAATTGGTGGTGTTACAACTCTCCCCATGTTACAACCATACCCGGTCTCCCCTACATTTCTGCATTAAAACTTGGCTACAATAATCATCATCATTCACCATGTAGTAATCACTGAGGGAAACCAAGTGAGTTTACATTTACAGCATGTTGGAAAATTTTATATTTCCTAATTCTTTGTCAATCCAATCAGTTGCTTATGAAATTTTCTGGAAAGATATGTACGGGCAAGGTTAAAATTGTTATGTTGTAAACACAGACGTGAAAAGATTATTATTCATTGATTTGTGTGTGTGTGTGTGGGGGGGGGGGGGGGGGGGGGTTCCTATTGAGTAATATCCTCCTGCTGTGGAAAAATACATTTCCAAACATGACTAAATACTGCTGCAGGCCTTACTTTGCCTTAGTCAGCAGACGTCAAAGACGTTCGTACCATCCCTTTGGTGACAACTACTGTACTGCCAGCATCTTGTGAGTGAAAGTGAATTGGGAAAAGGCACCAGTTTGCTGTGGCCTGGAGATATAGTACGTCAAAACTACACAGCTGACTCACTGTCAAAATATGCACACCATTGTCTCTAATATGTCGTTATAGCTTTGGGGTTCAGCCATATCGTGTTTACTATGCTTGCTCGTCCATTCAGTGTTAAAGGTGTAACCTTTTCAGGTACTCCCACACATTTTTCCTAAATAAAAAGAAAAACATAGTAACCATGTTGTTACTCTACTTTTGTTATAAGAATGGATTTAGAAAATCTTCAGATTTTTCTGAGAGTGAATGAATTTCTGAATCTACAGAACAAGGAATATGATTGACAAATTGGTCACACCATTTTTGAGTTCTTGGTTCCCGGTGGTGGGCCTCTAGGATATGACTGAACACACAAAGCTTCTATGATCTTACATAATAGGCGGAGGAATGCTGGAGCGAGCCCTGTAATTCTAGACCATCTCACTTAAACACAGACAGCCTGCGGTATTAAGACTTTCCAGAATGTTATTGGTACAAAATGTCTTTTTATAAACAGAATGCCAAGTTAAGTGAACATAAGTAAACATTTCTTTTGTTTATTTGTAATAAATTATTATTCAGTCATACAGCTTTATCACAAAATACATACATGTACCATTTTGTATCCATTACTGACACTTCTTATAAATTGTATGAACAGTCTCTGTGCCGTGTAACCAAGGACAAGATGTCCATCTTTCATCTTTAAGAGGTGACCCTACAAACAGGTTCCACGAATGGTGTATCAGCCATAAACAGTGGTGTTGAGAAGTGTTATGGTAACAACACAACTAAACGTTTCTTAGCAGCCTTCATAATATAGTGATAAAGCAGCAACACATTGCTTACTCTATATTAACACTTCTATTTTTATGTACATTTTATTACAGTACAAGTGTGACTTCAAAATGTCTTATTAGATCTGAGGCATTATAATATTTGACTTTGGAATACTGACATCAAACCAAGCAGCAATGTTATTATACATTTCTATTGCACTAATAACTGTCTTTGCTCTTACTGGTTTACCATTTTCTTTCCTTTTGAACTCAGATTAATCATTTGCCTGGCGGCTGGCCCCATTCAAAAACCCTAAGAGTCCAGTGTTGTCTAGGCGTAAGGGGCCACCACTATCAGGACCTGTATGGCCATCAAAATGCAGGAGATCAGTCCAATGCTGTAGCTGATGGAACGTGTTGGGGCCTTCAGGGCAAACAGGTAAGCTGCACTGTGAACCAACCGGGCTAGAAAGAAGACCAGGAAGTGAAGGCGAGCCACAAATAATGAAGGTCCAGTCAGGGAATACACTGCACCAATGAACAGAAAGGGGAATATGTTCTCCACATCATTCAAGTGAGCCCTGGAAAATATCAGGTCTAGAGGTTAATACAGTAACACAATAGTGTACATATTGAGCTAATATTAGACTTATGTTTATTTTTGAAGAACCGTTTTTTTCAAATACTTTAAACAAAAAGAAAAAAAAAACTAAAAAAAAAGGCTCTAGTAGCCATTATTATAACACTCGCGTGTTCACAACACGGGTTCCCCCCCCCCCCACCCACCCCCTCCCGTTGTCTTCCTGTCACGACTACCTGACAAGTTCTGACACAACATCACATGCATTTCAAAGTGAGGATATCACGACAGAAGGTAGGCCTACACGCAAGTTAAAACTGTTCACTGGTTCTAGAGACAGCGTAATGATAGTTACCTCCGAGCCCTCTCCACGCCTGGGTCCTGTCTGACGAACTGCAGACCTCCATGTCTGAGTGCGTCTTCGGGGTTTGCAAAAGCCTGAAGGAAAGTTAAAGTTTAGTCTGCGGCGTTTCAAAACCATACAGTTTGTAACACTTTTTTTGAGTCGTACTCACTTTTTTGCGAAGCCGAAGTTGTCCCACGATGATCGAAATTATGTACACTTTTAACACAAGCAGCAACGCGTAAAAAACAAAACAGGAAAAGACTTCGTTGTTCAACATCGTCTCCGTCAAAATCTCAGGTTCGAGCGTGCCTAATGAGCAGAGATGGTTTGGGAATGATGCGTGCGTAAAGGCTGAGGAGAGAGCGCCCAAGGAGAAGGTTTTGTATTGCACAGCCTCCGCCCACTCATGATCAGACTCTGACTGTATTTCCAACTTTCCAATGTGGCTGCAACTCGGGGGGGAAAGAAAAAAAAAAAGAAAATCTTGCGAGAGGGAACAGTTATGTTGTGAAATCTCGGCCGTTTTGTGATGGCCAGAGGTTATTGGACAGAAAGTCTGCGACTTTGGCAGACAGCTTACCCTGTATTTTTGCTTCAGCAATGTTCACACAGCCGCAGAAGCAGAGCCGGTGCTGGCCCTTCTGGGGCCCTAAGCATAAATCCACCCGGGGCCCTTCAGTACCTACGCATCCTATGGCTATTTGACGAAGAGCGAACCCATTTACGGTCAAAAACAGTTCCACTGTGGAGTAGAGCAGGGCAGAAGTGGAACATAATGACCTCAATTCAGGCCCTGCCCCTCTGTGTGAGAACCACTAACCACTTAGCCACTGTCAGACTGGGATTCAGGACTATTACTAGTCTATTTCCCCCACTTTTTAAAATGGTAAATAGCAAATGGTCATATTCTCTCACCTCTGGTTCCTGACCCACAGTTTGGGAACCACTGATTTAAAACTAACTGAAACCTGCACCTGACGGTTATTTCTGTTTTACCACTGAGAATTAGCCTGTGAGCAGCCCAATTCATGAATTACTGTAAGTAACTGTGCTCATATGAACCGTGTGGATTCAATTCGTCTTTGAGACAAAAAGGCCACGTAGAATGGCTTTTTACTCTCGTCTATTTGCCAAACTACTGTCCTGATCCTCCGCTAGAGACAATAAGAAGAGAGTTTAAATGAGTGTGTGGCCGATGCAGCCCCGAGTCCGAGCAGAGAAAACATGAGAGCAGCGCCCGGGACACGGGTGACATGCAGGAAGGGAGGCGAGCACCGGGAGACACACAGCTGAGCGGGGACGCGAAGGGAAGAAGCACTCGCGCCTGGGAGCGACAGGGAAAGGCGGTAGGTCTCTCCTGCTCATTCACTTCAGCAGACTGCTGCGTTTTAGTGTTATATGACGCAAAGCCGGCGGGAGTGAGTGAGCGCTGTCAGAGAGCCTGTCCCCGTAACAACGCGTTGCTTAATCTGTGAAACAACACCGTAGTTTGACTGAGATGCGGGGCCCTTGCGGCTGCGGGGGCCCTACGCATCTTGCGTAGTTTGCGTATAGGAAAAACCGGCTCTGCGCAGAAGAGAACAAAGTTAAGTAGGAGGCTAGTACCCAGGTAAAATTAGGCTATTGGCAAAGCTTGAGCAGGTCCATTGATGAAAAGAAGTAACATTTCTAACACAGTACTACATACTACATTAAGATATTTGAGTTAGACCCTAACTCTAACCCTAACCATAAGCCCTTACCCTAAGGGTCTTATATCTTAATACATTATGTATCTCCAAACTACAAATACTGCACATATTATTCCAATGTATATACATAGGTACAAGTTATTACAGATTGTTACACATTATATTGTAAAGGGGTGGAATCAGGGAAAGGAGTGGAGTTCAGCTTAAAACTATTCTTCAGTCAACTGGACATGGCCCGTGGATTCCGCAGTCTCCTCCCTGAAGGCATTACATTGAAAAGACTGTGTTATGGGTGCGTAGGGTCCCTGGTGATTCTGAAGGCTTTGCGCGTGAGAAAGTAGAGACACTGATTACTGATTTCTCTTTGTACGTTTGTAATGTAAATCTACACACTATACTACTTTGAAAACCCTTGATTACTGACATAATATGGATTAAAACAAGTGCATATGAAATTATTGCTTACAATAACATTGATTACAAAACTCTTAAGCTAAGCACTTTTGATTTGACATTATTGAAGGCAACAGATAATCCAGTAAATGCGCACAGACTTTTATGTCACATTACATTTGCTGTGACATCTTGTCAGTCTCACATGATTATGGTACATTGATCTGAAAGTAATCTGCTCCATGTCCATGCCAGTCCATAGTGAGAGAGCTGCTTGAGCAGATGTCCTCGCTGCAGTCGGCAGCGTCAGAGAAAGACTAGGTGTAGTGCAGACCAGTGACTCTAAGGCAGCCTCCCTGGACAATTTGGGGATATGCATTTAACTCAAGGCCTCAGCCTCCTGTTCTGGCCCTTTTAACTGTCCACATGTCCGACGTGACATACACAACCCATCACAGTGAGACCTTCTTAGCATTACACATTGGAGTTGATTTATGGTTTGAGGTATAGAAAAGGAACGGAAGAAAACAATCAATGACTGCAGAGATTATACTCAAAATATGTTACAAATGTATACAATAATTTGACACTCAATATTGACCTGTATTACATGTAACAGTATGTCATCATCTTAATAAATTTAACATTTAATTACATTAGAAGACAAGTAGAATATTTAAATGTAAAGTTCATAAAGATCCGTATGAGCTACTTTCCACAATTGGTCAGTTGAGGACGGAGCTAGGAAAATAATTCTTTCCATGTAGTTGTCTCCCAATAGTTTCTGCCTCTCAGTGAGTTATTGTCTTTTTCCTGTTTAGTTTAGTTTAGTTTAGTTTATTTATTTGTTTGAGCAGTTAACCTGCTCAAAGGGAGTGGGCTGAAGCCAAAGGCTTATAAGCGCCCACCCCAAAATAAAAATAATAACATTACATTTAATATTTACAAGGTAGCAAATCATAAACAAAGGAACATAGGGCAAAGTAACAATAAATGATGAACCAGAATAAAATAAAAACAACAGCAAAATAAAGAACAAAGAATGTGCTACTTTTATGTTATAAAGGTGCATTAATACATATTATACTCTGAGATCTTGCTACTTCCCCACTCCCCCTCAACAAACCCCCACCCAGCTGCCCTAACAGCTGATTTTGTAGATGATGTTCCTATGCTGAGTGGTGCATTAAAAGACAAGTTTTTGAGCCCGTTGGGAGGGTCCCTCTCAACAGATTCATAACTCATTCATAACACTAAAAACATGTACAATAGGCCAGGATGAATGAGAGTGTGTTTGAGAGTGCGCATGGGGGACGACGGATGGAAATTAGCCCAAGGCTACAATCCGGTGTGGCTTGTTCATTAACTTGCACTGTCCCTACCAAATAAACCAATAAAAATAAACAACTTGCCTACCCTAATTCTCAATTTGTAAATTTGAGCAATAGAATGACAACCGTTCCAAGCAGCAGCACTCTTCCTTAATTATAGAGGAAACACACATAATTGATCCTACTGCGCCTCCTAGTGGCAACACATTTCTTGTTCTCTGTATATTTCAAAAGTCTTTTGTTTGTATTTATATTTGAACAGGTTGATGTTTGGACTTCGTTTCAACTCCATTTTCCAGTTCATTCCATAATTGTACACCATTAACTGTTGGGCTAAAACTTTTCAAAGTTGAGCTATGTTTCTGAGTCCTAAAGTTTAATTCGTCACGTAATTCATAACAACCAGTACGTTCTTGGAACCTTCTTTGTATTTGGCCTGGTAACAGTTTGTATCTTGCTTTGTATAACATCTGTACAGTTTGGAACTCAACAATGTCACAAAACTTCATGATCTTTTGAGTTTGTGTGGTCCAAAAACCCAACTTTATGAATTACTCGGATAGGTCTTTTTTGCAACAATACTATTGGTTTTAATGTGTTTTTATAAGTACTACCCCAAACCACAGTACAATAATATAAATATGGCAAAATCAGAGAACAGTATAAGGTATGTAGAGCTTTGATGTTTAAAATGTGCTTTGCTTTTGCTATTACTGAAATGCTTCTAGAAATTTTCGTAGATATATATTTAATATGAGCTTTCTAAGTTATTCTGTCATCTATAATAACACCAAGGAATTTGATTTCATGCACTCGCTCTATGACAACACCCTCTATCTGAATTGCTTCCTGAGCATTGGAATTACAGTCATTTTACTATTACTCAGATTTAGAGATAATTTATTTTGTTTGAACCATTTATTGACACTTTTGAGTTCCAAGTTAACAATCCGACACACCTGTAAAAAGAAAGTTTCTGATCCAGCTCATAGAGGGTTACCAACATTTCAAAGGTCACGTCCTGGAGGCGTCTCTCCCAATGTGTTCTTCATGTGTAACAGTTGCTCTTCCCAGACACCACTTATAAATATTTACTCAGTACCATCATTTTGCAAATGCATGGGAGTAGATTTATTTTATTTTCAAAATCATGTGGTGTTACAGTTTTCTCTGCCATTGGCTCTCAGCCTGTGAAAAGAAATAGACAAATGCAACTAAACATTCCAAGTGATACAGTTACAACACAATTATGTAAGTCTATTTACTACACAATCATACTGCAACATAATACTTTTCAACTTAACTATTTATTTGTTTGGGACAGTGCATGTTAATGAACATACATGGGTCTCATGCATGTAAACAAGCCACACCGGATTGTAGCCTTGTCCCCCATGCGCACTCTCAAACACACTCTCATTCATCCTGGCCTATTGTACATGTTTTTAGTGGTAGGGGAACCAGAGTACCCAGAGGAAACCTACGCAGACACAGGGAGAACATGCAAACTCCACACAGAAAGACCCCATACAGGTGGGAATCGAACCCCGGACCTGTGAAGCACAAGCTCTAACCGCTGTACTACCGTGCCTATTAAATCTTAATAGAGTGGTACATGGTTTCAACAGACAAAGAATAACCAATTTAAATATACAATCTGGAAAGTATTCACACCCCTTCACTTTTTCCAATGTTACAGCCTTATTCCAAAAATATTTTAAATATTTGTTTTCTTCCTCATTAATCTACACACAATACCCCATAACACAAAGTGAAAAAGTTTTGATATGTTTTTTGTTTTGTTTTCACACCCTTTGCTATGACACAAAACTGTTTCAACTGATCGTCCTTGAGATGTTTCTACAACTGTTTATATATGTATTTTCTGGACTTGATTTGGAAAGGCACACAGCTGTTAAATGCTAATAATAATGATACTTTGGTTTTATAGCGGACACTCAAAGGCACTTTACATTGCATTATTCATTCACACCATACTCAGCCACAGCTGACCTGGGGTGGACAAATGGAAGCAAGGCTGCCACTCACACACTACATTCACCTATGGAGGATTGAAAATGCCACAATTAAATAAATAAATACACCATTAAATAATTAAATTAATGCACCATTAAATAATGTTAATAAATGTGTCATTAATTAATTAAATATGGAATAAATAAATCAATGTATTAAATTACCAATGATTCTGTGTAAAAATGTATATATAATGAATTATTTAATTAATTATTTCATGGTCCTGTGTTGCAGTGTTTCATGAATTAATTTTATCTGTCTAACTCGCCCATCAAAGTTTGAGGGGTTGGTCCTAACACCTGATTGGTCAGCCTGCTCATAGAGTCAAGGCAAATCAATTCCAGAATAATGGATTGATGCAGACTAGTGAACTAAACTAACACAAGCCTCGGGCAAGTAGACCCGGTTCTGTTTGAGCAAAGCATCGGAACCGTACGTCTTCTTCATTATCGATCCCTCTTATCGATGCTCCCGCTCTGAAAACACTCTTTTTGCGCTGCGGAGCTAAACGCACGTGCGTAATTATACAGTTCTCCGAGTCTGTTGACGCAGCTTCGAAGTAAGCAGGGAAACATCGGCCGATTCTCAATAGGTGGCGTTCACGATTTAGAATGTGATGATGTCATAATGTCAGGTGGAGGGCAGGGGCCAATATAACTCTATGGGAGAAATACAGTTTTTGTAAGAAATCTCCTAAACTAAAATAGAAAATGCTTTAGCTCATCAGTATTTGACAGTGATTGGATTCAGAAACTTGTGATATTATTTTTATGTCTGAAAGTCCTTTCTACTGGACAACATCACGCTCATGTTTTTGAATACTGTCACCACCTTTTGACACCTTTTAGGGAAAATAATTAGACGTGTTCATATGTGCTTGAAGAGGAGAAAATGAACTTTGTGACAGTTTTTGTTTCATGAGGATTCTTCCAGTAATGACTGAGATATGAGCCAAAAACAAAGACATTAAAATCTGCATTTTGTCAGTTACTGCAGTTACTCAATGTGTCTTTTTTTAGTTTATCGAAAGCACAATCATTCCTTGCTTTTCCCCAACAGACAGACAAGTCAGGCATCGATAAGAGAATCAAATCGATAGGTAAAATTATTGATGGCATTGATATCAATAAAATCTTATCAATTCCCATCCCTCCTCATGAAGGTCCTCCATCATCGTAGCCGCCATGTTTCCAAACACTTCAGGCCAAAGCAATGGATTAGACAAGATTTGAATTAATCAGGCTTTAGCCCGCCCACAACTTTTGATGGGCGAGTTTGACAGATAAAATTAATTCATGAAACACTGCAACACAGGACCATGAAATAATTAATTAAATAGATAAACAATTATATATAAATTTTTACACAGAATCATTGGTAATTTTAATTAATTAATTACACATTTAATAATACATTGATTTATTTATTCCATATTTAATTAATTAATTACACATTTATTTAATTATTGAATGGTGCATTTATTTATTTAATTCCATATTTAATGAATGAATGAAACATTTAATTAATTAATGACTCATTTATTTAATTATTTAATGGTCTATTTATTTATTTAATTGTGGCACTTTCAATCCTCCATATTTCACCCAGGCCATTTCCCAAACGGTCTCCATCCACATCCTACAAGACCGAGCATGTTCCTAAAAAGGGCATAAGGGCGGGATCTTCACTGTAGACTCGTCCCTCGCGGGGCATGCTAACGGCCTGTCAATCAAAGTCAGGCCCTCATTAATATACAATTCACACTTTGTGCTGCTTAGATTTTGTTTGTATACTTTATTGTCCCTGTAGGGAAATTTGTCCTCTGCATTTGACCCATCCTTCGATGCCGCTGGAGCAGCCCGTAAGGAGCAGTGGGCGAAAGCAGTGCCACGCCCGGGGACCTATCTCCGTGATGTGGAGCCAGGCTGATGGTCAGAATCACCTGGCTGGAGGATTCACCTATCTATCTTATGTTTTTGGCCAGTTCTTCTGGCTGCAAAAAAATTCCTCTCATGGGGAAATTTTGCAGATGCAGCTGACAATTAGAAATAAATTGGTAAGAAAATAAGCACAGACTTTTACAATGTGATAAATAAAAACATTTAAAGAACAAAAACTCAGGCAGAGAGGTAATACACGTTAGTGGAGCTAAGGGGATGTTGCGATTCTAGAGCATCAGATGTAAGATATTAAGAGATTAATTGATTGTGTCTAGTAGGAGAGGAGGAGAGGTGTGTGCAGAAGGGAAAAATTGAGGGGCCGGCCCTCGAGCCAGCGGCCCTTCTGTGCTCTTCCACAATGGACAAATGGTCAGTCCGCACCCCAAATAAGTGAGTAACTGAATGAATAGTATCATACAAGGCATTTTATTTGTCAACATTAGTAATTACATCTATACAGACAGTAACACATCGTTATTCTGTGTGATCAAAACATCAATAATGTTAGACCACAACAGCCCTCTCACTATTTTTTTTACTGTAGAGCACACATTTAGGGATTCTCACATGTACAATGAATGACAGCCTCACAGGCAACTGCAGCATAGAGAAGCAAGCACAGACTGGTGTTTTATTGAACTCTGCAGGAGCATTTCACATTTTCTTCACAGAAAAGGTGCGATAAGAATTAACATGTTGTACCTAATTTTTCATTGCACTTCACACTCAAAGCCACTCATACGGACCATAATAATATGAGAAATGTGCATAGCTACTGTGTCTGTTCACTTTACTATGCCAAAAAAAGTTATTCAGTTGAACAGTATAGAGTAGTGATGGGCAGATGATACATAATTGTGTCACACTGTATCACACAGTGTTGGTAGACTAATTTGTGAAGGCGCCATCTGGTGATGAAAAAACATTAGAGAGCCTGGCTAAAGTCAACTCAGCACTGACTGTGCTCATTTGTTCTCGTTCAGAAATGTGAACCAAATCCTCATGAATGAGCTGTTTAACAGCACAGAGTGATCAGTAAAGGAAAACTGCTCAGGATAATAAAAATAGAAATATATGAATAAGAAGTATCAATGATACTGTCACGGCCCTGGCCCGTGCTCTGTAGGTTTTGGGAGGGGGGCTTGCTTTCCCCTACGGTTGCTCCTCCCTCTGCCTTTTTGTCCAGGTGTGCTTGCCTCCTGCTCTTCTCCGCTCCTCGGGTCCGTGCAGCAGCCCACCGTCTCCACCGCAGTGCCCATAAAAGGCTGTTTGGAGTGTTCTCTCTCGCTCCTTCTCCTCTGGGATTCTGTTTGCGACCCAGCAGCTGCTCCTCCGGGGTCCTCACTCCATCTCGCACATTTGAGTTTAGCTGGTCCTGTGTTAGCGTTATTCTTAGTCTGGTTATGTTAATGATCCTTTTTGTAAATAAAACATCCTTTTTGCACTTTTTACCTGGTTTCGTTTCATGTTCTTTTGTAACGGCTCTGGGCCAGTCATAACAATACCCATCTCAAAATGAAGTCACTGATCAAGATAAGAAGAATACTCCTGCTTGTGGCAGTAGGTAGCATATAGCACAGCATTTATGATTTACAAGCCCCGTCCTTGCGGGGCGGCAGACCAGCTACAAGCCTCCACAGTGCTCCAGAGCCTGTCATTCAAAGAATCAGGCTTAAACGTTTTAATTCCACAGAACAGAAACCAGTGTGGTAAAAATATGATACCTTGTCCAGCGATGTCACATGGGTCACAGCAATCTTTAGAATAAAGAAAACTCTTTGGAGCCAGGATTTTAACATATGTTTGGGAGGTGCAAAGTCTCTATTGGAGTCATATTTACAAAGTTTATTTTGGAGTCGCCCCTGGCCACCAGGGGGTGGTACTGCAGCAATGTCAGCTCCCCGCCATGAGGACCAAAGAGAAGCGCTTTCCTCACCCATTGAGCGAAATTACTCTGCTTTTCTTCGCTCAGCTTCTTCTACTTCATTCCGTTGTGCAGGAGCACAATGAGGTGGGGTTTGAGATGCAACTGAAGTGTGTGAGCTAATTACACACAGGTATCTGTCAAATCTTGTTCAATGGTTGCGAATTGCTCTGTATTTGCATAGAGTTGTATTAATTTAAACTCTAGGAAAATGCTGTCACCACTCCGGTCGCCCGTATTTCAACGCTCTCCTGTGTATTTTCGGTAGTCACTTTCCAGTCGCCAGACAACATAGGGAATGAATGGGAGATGGTCAATCTTTTCGCTTCCACAGCTGTTGGTGTGAATGCTCTGTTTGTCATATTGTGTCATGTCATATCACACACGAGCAATAGCAAGCAGCAGGGGGCGCCAGACACATAGGAGCAACATCAGACTCATTTTGTCATTTGGATTTACTATAATTTTTTACTCAATTACTATCATAAGCAGAAGGATACAGTGGGAGGAAAAAGTATGTGAATCCTTTGGAATTTCTTACATTTCTGCCTAAATTGGTCATAAAATGTGGCCTGTTCTTTATTAAGACCACAAGAATGAGTCAACAGTGTCTGCTTTAGCTGACACTCTAGGGTTCTTTTTTACCTCAGTGAGTATTCTGCGCGGTGCCCTTGGAGTCATCTTTACTGGACGGCCACTCCTTGGAAGTGAAGCAACAGTGCCAAACTGTCTCCATTTATAGACCATTTTTCTAACCGTGGATTTATTAACATCAAGACTTTTAGAGATGGTTTTGTAACTTTTTCCAGTTTTATACCCTAAGTAAGACAGCTCTTTTAAGTGAGGCATGAAGCACATCAGACAATGCTACTCAACAAGAGACAATTCTTATCTAGTGTGGGTTTTCCAGTGGCAAGGTCAGCTTCAAGCCACACCTCAGTGATTAGACTTCAGGTTGGATCACACCTGACTCTAAATGCATACATTTATCTAATTAGCTCTTGGAGGATCCTTAGCCAGACGGTGTACTCACTTATTCCTCCCTGTCCTGTGAATGTTTACATGTTATATCCAATAATAATATGATATAATGTAAATGTTTGCGTGGTATTAGTTTAAGCAGACACTGTTTACTGATTCTTGTGATTTAAATAGAGACCAGACCACTTTTTAGGACCAATTTAGGCAGTAATGTGAGAAATTCACATACATTTTCCTCCCACTGGATCTTGATCAGTGCCTTCATTTTGAGATAACTGAATGACTGATTCTTTAGTATAGGCTCATTTATTTGTTCTTATTCTCATAATCCTGAGTGTAGTTACCCTCTCACTGACGCATCACTTTACCGTATTCCCATCTGGTTAAACAAGCTCATTCATGAAAATTTGTTTCATGAGAACGAATGAGATCAGCCAGTGTTGAGTTCCAATTTTTTTGTAGATTGTTGTCATGCATATCCTACCACCAAATGGCGTCTACACCACGTAGCTTACTCACACTGTGTGTGTGACACAATCTAGAAGTGTGTCTCACACACACACAACTTGAGATATCATCTGCCCATCACTAGCTTACAACTGTATACAGCTTTATGTGTGATTAAACAATACGTTGGCCGCCTGGGGTTCTTTTTGTGATGAACATTAGGGAATATGGAAGCCTGTAACCGGTTTGTCTCCTCCCATAAACAGTGCAATACAGTATATTGAGATGTAATAATGAAGAATATACATCTGTAGGTTGTTCCTCACATTTACTTAAAGGAACAGGCCACCGTTTTTCCATACTGAGATATGATCTTACCTGAGCTTAGACAAGTTGATATGCACCTGTCTGGTCTTTGTGCGTGCCCGTGGAAGAGCTTGGTCGCTTCTAACTTCACTCCGTTTGGAGCTATAGGAATATGCTCGGTGAGGCCAAATGCTAACAACATCGTTGGTCGTTTTGTGTGACTGAGGGCATGCACAAAGACCAGGCAGGTATGTATCAACTCATCTAAGCTCAGGTAAGAACATATCTCAGTATGTAAAAATGGTGGCCTGTTCCTTTAATACCCTATGAAGCTTCGGAAATGAATAAAGTTTAAATTACCACAGTAAAATCTAAATAAACACCATAATAAATTTGACCACTGTCCAAATGAAAAGACATGTTAAGGGGCAGCTGAGACGAGAATTGTGATAGTGCTTAAAGGCACTATGCAATAGTTTTACGTGACAGTAACAGGAGTTTATTCCTGTGGTAGAGAGATTAGGTGCTAACAAATTTGTCCGTGCACAGAAGATCTACAGCGTATGTTTAAATTCTCTCTTCTCTTCAAGATTGGTAAAATCATTAGTGATGGCTGAGTGAAACAGTGTGACACTTCCAAGGCTTTCCTTGCTTCAGAGCTGCTTCATTCTGTATGAACATTGACATTTTGTGGACAAACTTTACAACTGCAACTTCTTTAAACACGACAGAAGCACCAACTCGATCAAATCGATGTGTGCAATAGAGCCCAACCATAGGGCCGTGGCTAAAACCAGGCCGTAGGCTACCGGGCCACGAACCCACTCAAGCCCATTCATGGTCTGTCCAAACCATTACCAGGACGCATGAGCCCGAAATAACCCCCACAGGTATGAAGGTGCTGCTCTCCATGCTTCAGAAACGTCACCCTTAGCCTAATTAAGCATGCGTTTCTAAGCGGCCACCCTTCCCCGCACACCTAGCCGTGGAAAGGTTTCAAGTCTAATACCAGTCCCTAGTAAGAAAAAGGTTGGGGAGCACTGAGAGTATGCTAAGAGTAAATACTTTTGTAATGTGGTTCTACGCTCCACGTAGCTCCAGTGGGCAGGGCCGACTCAGTCACCTGCCACTCTGCTACTCCGAAGCAGGACATTAATGCACAATCTTTTTATTAAAATCATAATTTGTTCAGAGCTAATAACTGTTTGCTGTAGATCGCACTCCTTACGTTTCCCACGGCCAGGCGCAGAAGACTTGCACCATATGAACAGGGCTAAATTGAAAACCCGGAGGAAATGCAGCACATTCACTTGTCACTTATGGTTTACATCGCCAGAGGATGCACCAGAAAACATCAGTGGTTTAGCGCCTCGCCGCTCAAAGCTATCAAGGCATCACACTGAAATGCTCTGAGCCGGCTCGCTGAGTGAAGCACTTTTCAAGACAACAAGACTTTAGTCACGTGACCAGCTGTTGTACTTCTGAAAGAATGATACAAGCTGCGGAGCGCCTGTATTTTAGTGAAAATTAATTTAATTTACAAGATGTGGAAAATATACCTAATCTTGAAGTAGTAGTAGTAATAATAATTGTTTTATGCAAGACCCTGTGCCCTTAAAGGGATATTTCAGGATTTTTGACATAGGGCCTTATTTCCTAGTTATCTAGAGTTTTGTTGATGTCTGGAGATATTTTTTTTAATTCATGCAGTCCTTATATTTGAAGAGTTTAGTGGCGCTAGGCTGGTGCTAGGCTAGCACATTTCTATGGTAACAGCTAGTGTGCATTAAAAACAGTCTGACCCACTCCACAGTGCACCTGAGGCAAATCACATATAACACCAGACTAACCATATAAATGTCTGTGTTAATAGAATAATTTTAACCATTTTGCATTTAAAATAACTTGTATTTGAGCATCAGCTTCATGGTTGTAAGCTACACAGCAGCGGAGTGATCTGCTAGAAAATAGTCCCTCAAAATGCGCTAATTCATGTGACGCAAGGTCAGTTATATTTCAAAACTTACTCTATTAACACAGACATTTATATGGGTAGTCTGGTGTTATAAGTGATTTGCCTCAGGTGCACTGTGGAGTGGGTCAGACTGTTTTTAATGCAGGCCAACTGTTACTGTAGAAATGCGCTAGCCTAGCGGCACTAAACTCTTCAAATATAAGAACTGCATGAATTTAAAAAATATATATCTCCAGAAATCAAAAACACTCTGGATAACTAGGAAATGAGGCCCTATGTCAAAAATCCTGAAATATCCCTTTAAATTTTATTCCATGTTCCACATCAAGTATCAAGTATCAGATGCACTTACTGATAAGTTTCCCCAGAGGGGTGTGAGTGTAATACATTGACCTAATCTTAGTTTGTGCAAAGACAGACTAAAAAACCTCAAAGCATTACTGTAAAACGTTTTTCTCAGACTTCTTGAGTTCCATGCTTTTTTTCTTTTAAATCTTGTTTGAAAATCAAATATTATTTAAAATGCATGTACATGTTGAGGAATATACTATTTATAGGATATAGTACAGTATGTCTATTTTCTAAGCCTGACTCGTGAAACTAACACCTTTTGATTCCTGAGGGTTTGCAGACTATTTAAGGTTTTGAGGTGCACTGCTTTAAATACAATTAATTGCAATTAATGCAATTAATTCATAGTTACATGACAATATGACGTCAAGTACATCTTTATAAATTTGATTTTATGCTCTCCGTTTTTCCAGCCCTGTGTTACTGCTGTACTTAGCAGCCGACTAAAAAGATTTGAATCATGTGACAGTTTGTGGATCTGTGTCAATAAATAGTTATTTTATAATGCTCTACAATACATTGCTACATGAACAAGTGCTTACAACACAGCTTCTTCAAGAAGGTGCAAATTCCTCAGGGTCTTGTCAGGACAGGGGTGGAAAGCAAGCCAAGCAACCTAAGATCCGTAAAGAATTGATGTCATTCCAACATTATACACATTATACACATATGTATTACTTGGTAAAGCAGACAAAGCCCAAACCTCCTGTTATCTCAGAGCGCTCTGGTCTCAGCCTCAATCTTCCTCTCCCCATGAAGACTCTCATTGTCAGCTGCAGGGGCCACTGTCTGTCTGACTGCAATCTCAGGACCTCCACCATAAATGCCCAACAAATACTGCCAAGTCTCCTCTGAAATCTGACCATAATCTGCCCCTGAGAAAAGACAAAATGCTCAACATCTTTTTTCAATCAAACAATTTAAACTTTATAGTCTACCTTGCTTGAGTTGTATGTGTCCTCCCTTCATGACACCAATTTTACTGTTGTCAATGGAACCAGGTGGCTCTGAAACATACAGTTGATATTTAGGGAAATTATACATAAAACAGCCCATTTCTTTTCAAATGTTTGTTTTTTTAATATTCACAAGGGTGGATCATTTCTCAAAATGTTCTCAAACAAAGTAATAATAATAATAATAATGCATCGGTTTTATATACCGCTTTTCTGGACACTCAAAGACGCTTTACATTGCACTATTCATTCACTCCATACCTGGTGGTAGTAAACTACTATTGTAGCCACAGCTGCCCTGGGGTAGACTGACGGAAGCGAGGCAACTAGTCTGCGCCATCGGCCCCTCCGACCACCACCAACCACTCACTCACTCTCTACATTCGCCCAGGCTTCCTGGTGTTACCAAACAGTCTCCCATCCAAGTACTAACCAGGCCCTTCCCTGCTTAGCTTCCAAGGTCTGACGGGATTGTGCATAGCAAAGGCGGTAATGTTGATTATCACTGTTCTTCCCCCAGAGTAAAACAATTGGGCAGCAGAGTTTGGTTTGTACGCCAATGTATCTGCGCGAATCCCAAAGTCAAATTTAATACCTTTTTCAGACTTCCTTTAAAAACTTTAAGACTTTGCGACAACACACCTTAACCTGATAAAAGGTTGCATTTTGAGAATATAATTATAACAAGAAAAAAGCATTCATAAATTAGAGAATAAAATAAAACTTAAGGCATTATATGCAAAGTTCATTCAATGGATAGAAGACAACTTGAACATAACGTTGGCAACACACATACAGAACTTGACATTAAGCATTTTGAGGTACTTTTGAGGTATACTTTTATCCAACAACAAAATCTACTTGTCCGGTGTTTATTTTAAATTAAATCAAGCTAAAATGTTTATAATTTCCTTGTAAATGTGGATACAAATGTAATTCACAACAGGATTTTGTTTAAATTAATCTTTCTTGACAGTTGTTCTCTCTTTCTTTCCAAATATGCAATACCACTGTCACTTGCGATATTACACAGAACTATGTTTTGCAAGTCCCCAGAACTGTGCGTTTTTATATTTTGTCCTGATAGTCTGTGGTCTTAAGTGTGCTGCACACGTCCGGATTTATTCTAACTCATGATAATTAACCACTATGTCCTCTTCACTTTTGCAGAGGCCTACCGTTGTCTTTGCCTTTCACAAAGTTCTCCCACTCTCTAAACCACTGCATACTGATGCACAAGATCACAGTCGGAGCCTCCTCAGCTTGAAACTCTTTGTTCAGCTGCAAACAAGAAAAGACATGCACCGTCAGGGTCTGGTGTGGAGAAAGTGCATACTCATAATATCTAGTTGTGTTGTATTACTGGGTGAAAGCAAAGTACACCTAAAGATGCAGAGTGGAACCCTATTGTGCATTAATATTCGGAGTAATCGGAGCATCTAGAAGAAAATCCGCACAGGTACGTGATCCAGAAACACATGGCCATTATGATACAGATGTACTAACTTCAGTTTGGCATTAAAAATAAAAGAACAAACACAATGCTTACAATACATGGATGACAAAACGTTACCTTAATGAAAGTGTCTATTTCTGTTTTTCTTGCGTTTAGCCAAAGCTTCGATCTCAACTTGGCAAATGGCACACATGTACAAATGGTTTACAGCAGGGCCTCCACCAAAACTACAAAATAAAGAGTTAGGACGGTTATAAACAGGCAATTAAAAAGTACCAGACTAGTCAACTGAGATGATAAGAATATTACCTTTTATAAACATATTCCCAAACATTCTGCGGGACTATAACCACCAGGTCATCAATATAGTTGTATTTATGCGGAGGAATTCCTGTAATGATGACAAAAAAAAGCTGTGTTTCAGGTCCAAATTTGACTGAGTCCAATTAGGTTTCTACAAATTAGTTTTACAGCTACACTTGACCAATAAAGTTTCTTACCCAACATTAAACCTGAAGATAAAAGTCTAGTCCAGTGGTTCTCAAACTTTTAACTGAAAGTACAACCTAAAAACAGTCTCTTTTGAGTCTGCACTGGGTGTAAAACTTAGGTGTGTTCAAGTTTAAACCAGGTCTAGAATAGGACTAAACTAGAACTATCAAGGACTAACCCAAAAGAGGACCTCCTATTTAAACTTATCATAATTTAATCTAGAAATGCAAAGGAGCCAGAGTGCGACTTGAAGCTGCCCGCATACCACCAGTGTGTCTGTCCCATAGTTCACAGCTCTAGTCTGTTCGCCTCTTTATATACCTCCATGTTGGCAAAGGAATGTGTGGTTGCTGATTGGGCCAGGTTCAGCAAAAGTGTTGAACTTGTTAAGCCACTCTCTGGAGATGTAGAACTGCAGAAGACTTGGCTCCTTCATATTGGCCAGTGCCACCACCTTCTGCCGCTCTCTAATGGACTCTTCACTACTTTTCCTATGAAACAACACCATAAAAGAGCATTAATAATTTATTTGTAAGGAATGTCTTTCATATGGTTTGTTGTGCTCATTCACCTATAAAACAACACGTAGGCCTCTGCATTTTGTACCACAGTCTCATGGACCTCAGTCACATACTGATCATCAAACTCATACCATTGGCCATTGATCACATTTTGACAGTAGGCTATGTAGTGTCCACCTGCAACAAACCAAATGCAACATGTTACAGTCTACGTTTATGTAACAATAGGATTTTTCTGTGTTTTTGGGAAATAACTTAATTCGTACTTCCTGCAGTGCCATGGTGACAGATAACTGATAACAGATCATAAGTGCTGACTTGGGACGGACTCTCTTTGGCCAAGAAAGGACGCATGTCAAGCCCCTCCAATGGGAACGATACATGATTACCGATCTTATATGAATACATGACCTCGTGCCGGAAACGTTTGAGATGAATGCACAAAATCTACAAAAACGAAACAAAGAAGCAAAAAGCACATTTGTAACAATAGCGCAACAATTCGGAATTATAATAAATAATAATAAAGAAAGATATGTACCTCTGGAAGTTTGAGCACTTTGCAGTACTTAACTCCATTTCGCAACCTGGAAACAAACAAAATGCTATAAAAGATTTGAACATACAACATAGAAAAAGTAAGTAAACTCCTACTTTTTACATCTTTCACAGCTGTACATGTTGTCTCCTGAAGAAACCACAAGTGTAAATGCATTTATTTGTCCAAAGATGAAAAGCATGGCGTAATGACATATGTTTACCTTTTAGCTCATCCGCAGCAAAAAAGGCAGCAAGGCAATCCTCAAGAGTGACCATAGGCCCCCAGAACCAAGTAGGAATGCACGACACTACAAATCTATTCATGAAAAAGGTTTGTTTGATTGATCCATCAGATTGCATATTGGTGAAGATGAGTACACAACATTCACAGGCCTAATTGTAAGGTTGATAAAATGTAAATCTGCAGAATCCATCTTACAAAGTATACTATTCCTCTAGATATGGCTTGGTAATATGTGTCATACGAACATATACATATGATTTTATATAGTAAGACAAACACAGACCTGCGTATGGAGTCCATTATGTAGGTTATCCAGCCCTGGGACCCATAGGTTTCGGGACACACTCCAGTCTTTACAGGCAGGTTCTGATGAATGGAAGAATGGAGCTTGGCCAAGTCCTCTTTGCCAGGAATAGGGAGGGACAGGTCCTGAAAAGTCTCCACTGTGGTTGAAACCTGACAGACCATTTAGGGAAAGGAATATATATATAAGTGTAGATTTTGGACAGACTAACATATTACTTTACAGGGACTTAAATCTCCTACATTTGTAATACTTGCAAAAAGAGTCACTTCTATTCAAACAAGAGGAACTTTACAGCTCATGACCTCATGGCTAAATTGTATTTGCCTCCTTTCAATTCAATTCAATTCAATTCAATTCAATTCAATTCATCTCTTTTATTTGAGCATCCGAGTTCCACACAGGTACACAAGTAAATAATTAAATAAATAACGTGGATATGATACTCAAAAGGAGTAGGCAGAAGCTTAAGCTTGTTAGCACCTACCCCCTTTTGTACTTAAGAGATTGATACATTCATTTACATTTGTACAGCTGAATGTGCACCCTCTCTTGACGCAGCTGTCCCAGCAAAAGATGTAAAGAATTCCTCTTTTAACGACTTTACCAGGACTTACCCTGTCACAGGTCAGACACTGGACCAGACTTAGAATGGAACCGTCGAAGATGTCAGAGATCACGCTGCGATAATGGGACTGTTTCCTTTTTCTGGAACTCAGCAGCAATTGGGCTGAAAGACATTGTGACAACACGGTTATAATCATTTATCACTGAAAAGTCACAACAAGCCAAAAGCAGACCATTTAAAGCTTCAGTACCTCTTTTGAACGAATAGGCATGTCCTACAGAGCGAACAGGGCTGGATCGAGGGGGACTACATGATAGTTTGGGATGCAGCTCTTGAATGGTTCGCACAGGGGTGCAGGGGATCGACTGTGGCTGCGTCATTGCAACTTCATTATCTGGCTCTGGAACACAGTAAAATACATGATGCATAATATGGGACAGAGAATAATTGGGATAAATATTTAACAAGAATATTAATAAGTACCAGATGTGTTGTTGCTCTGGCTCAGCCCCTGTGCAGTATTTGACATTTGGTCGTTTTCTTCATTTTGGACCTCAGTGTTTGGGTTTGAAGTGACCCCCTCTGTGTCTTCTCTGTCAGGAGTGTCATCCTCAGCTGCTGTATTAACATCTGCATCTTCATCCATCTCCTGAGAGCCTCCACGAAGAGAGGAGCCAGAAACCCTTCTCTCCTTTAGCCTCTCCTTCTCAGAGATCTCACCAGTTGGACTGAGAGCTACATTTGGTCCTGTGGGTGTTCTTACACCATCACAATCGTCCTGCAAAAGTGGTTCTCCATCACAAGCGCCCCCACATTCACCTCGGTCACTGCTTGAACTAGAGTCACATGACAGGAACTCATCCTCAGACGGGGAGCGGTCTCCATCTCGTCTGTCTTCTGCATCACTGCCATCTCCAGTCAAGGTGCACTCTGTTAGCGGCTCCTTCAATTCTTCATGTAGCTGATCCATCAAACAACGCAAGAACTCTTGAGTGTCCTAGGGCAAAATATTACGGAAATGCTTTTTGACCCACAAAGACTAATGCTGTAGTACCTAAGAATTGTCTTGGACATATACCTGCTGAGCGTAGCCACGAAACATGGGATTTACCAATTTTATTCCATGAGAGAGACTTGTAGGGACAACATAACTGAGCCTAAAAAAATGTACATTATGTGTACAAAAATAATAGGTTGTTTATTACTTAATTCATTGCAATTTGTAATATATAACAATTGCTTCAATTATGAATTACCGTTTTTTATGCCAAAGTTCGGAGATGAGTTTATGGTAGCTTTTGCAAAGAGCTGGCTTTTTATCTGTCCGCACTAAACCACTGCAGTCTATGAAAAACTGTGTGAGGGGTGGACTAAAAAGGAATAAAAAAGAAAGTGTATTACAAACAAGCTCTTGAACATCTTATTAAAATCATGTAATTATAAAAACCCTAAACTCAATTGCAGCAGTAGCCCAAATTTACCAGTTTGACAGCGCTTGAAGGGCTGCGTTCATATAACAGGAGTTTCCAATGTTTTTCATTCCTGTGAGTCCTGCAAACAGAAGCCAGCTCATTTGAACTGTTCCACTGCGTTTTTATGTTTGTAATGTATTAAAAGTAATTCACCCCTGGGTTTAAGCTCATCCTCCTCTGATTCTGAACCGTCTTCTTCTGCCACTGCGATTGGTACAGCTTTTACCGGATGACCGGCTGGATGATGTGCTGACTGCTAGAAACATTCATATTTATGCTATAACTAGTGTGCAGAGAATATAGTATAATATATAGTCTGTGACAACTGCATGATTCTATTGAAACAAGAATATATTACTGCGGTGGAGTTCCTCTACCTGTTCTGAAGTTTTACAGTGATGAGGGACCACTGGTACTGGCACCAAGGCAGGCCTCTGATCCAGAAACACCTCTCGTTCACACACATAACACCATATTCTGAATGTCGTCAGGTTCACTGTCAGGTTGTGTTTCTTTGCCTGGAATGGGTTAGTTAGTCAACAGGTGAAAGTGATTATTTTCATATATTCATAGTTGTGACTAGTCAATCACAAAACTAAAATGGACACCATTGGAGAGTGACAATATTTCACCTGGGCATGCAAGGTACTGTGATCAGAGTAGGATTCTCCACATCCAATATAGGAACAGTCATTCTGCAGAGGAAATAAAACAAAATTAGCTTTTAATTTGCAACAAACAGCCCTGACAGTAAAATAATTACCACAATGACCATCATACCTGTAGACAAGCCCACAGATTTGGGCCACCTGCTCCACATGACTGGCACGTACCCTGAAGTAAAAAAATAAATAAAAATAAAATAAAAAGCACAACAAAGGACCATAACAGTCTTTGACACAACGTTGTGGTTATTTTAAAATGAATAGGAAAAATATATGGAGAATAGTTTTCTGACACCATAATATTGCGTTTTCTGTACATTTATTTTACATTATATGTATTTGTTTATTTATCTACAATTATTATTATTATCTCCAACAACAACAACAACAACAACAACAACCACCTTAGATTTCTGAAGAAGGTCATCCCTCGTCACCTCTCCAATGCAGTCTAGATGAGGGCAGACGTCCTGTTCAGCCATGGCTACTCGGTTTTTACTGTTTGTGCACTGTTTAGGGCAGTAAGAAGAATGATGTATCCCAAGCTAAGGCAGGCGGCTAACGCTAGCAAGAGGGTCTTTTGGTCACAAACTGGAAATGGTAACTGTCTTTGTATATGATTAAGGGAAAATCACAAATTGACTAGCTGTTTTCACAGAGTAGATTCAATGTAACACCTTGAGAAATTATAAAATAGAAGACCACTAACTAGCTAAAATACAAAATAAAATGCAAATTAATTACTTGTTTTACCTGCAAACGGAACAAACATTGATTCTATCATTCTCCATTCTGACATAGTAAATCTCACATATTAGAGAAGAATGAGCCTGTGATTGCAGGTTAAATAAAAAAGCAAAGACAGACGATTTACCTCAGCGGCCCGTCATCCCAAACAAACCCGCCCCTCCTCTCCCCATGCAAACACAGTCACGTCAAGCAAAACACATGGCACGCAAATCCAACAAAATATTTAGTTTATTATTGCATTACTTGTTTACAAGACGAAGAATATACTGGCCAGACAGGATTTTGATAATAATGACATGAGCGTATTTGGCGTTTATTAAAGCCAAACTGATCCCATGTCTGTTTCACACGTTTAACAACACTGGGATTCCGCGGAATACGCGCGGTAAGAGCTGATCTCAGATCAGTTCCGGGCAACTCGCTTTGTTGACTCTCGCGGTAATTTACGTGAGCCGAGTGCACAGGACTTCCTTTCTGCCTGAACCGACATGGTGGGTGCATAGCATTTTTTGACTGAGCGGTCTAAATCTAAAGTAATCTAATCTAGTGTAACTTGTTTAATGATTTAGAGTTAAGCGAGCTGTGGTATTAAGTCTGAACTGTAAAATCATGCGATTATTTTTGTCGTAAGTGGATTTATTGCCGAGAAAATAGTGTTTTTAAAGTGATCCTTAGCCGGCATTAAACACCACAGTTAGTGACTGAATTAAAGCTAACGCTGGAGGGTCCGTACAATTGTATTAGTCACTTAACTATCTCTTCTTGGCAAACGAGAAACATTGCCTTTATTTTAAAGCTTAATTTAGTAAAAATGTATGGGTTTCGTATCGGTGACATACGGATTGACGTTGATCTGGCTAATGCTAACCCGTAGGAGGATAGCAAGTTGACGCCTGCATTGATGTATTTGATATTAACTGTTGAATGTGATGAGTTCCTGCGACTCGTCATTAAAATAAGTTTTGTCTTTTTTTCTTGATAGCCTAAGGGAAAAAAGGCAAAGGGGAAGAAGGTGGCTCCTGCCCCTTCGGTGGCCAAAAAACATGAGGCCAAAAAGGTAGTGAACCCCCTGTTTGAGAAGAGGCCTAAGAACTACAGCATTGGTAGGTAAACAAAACACATTGATGATTTTATTTTCTTGTGCAGATGATGATACTGAATATTTGCTATCTAAAACACACTGTTGACAATTTCCCACCAAGATCGCTGATGCACCTTTCATATCTTGAATCTTTTTTTAATACACTTTTTAGTTAGTCAATGATCAATTGTTTTTTCTTCAGGCCAGGATATTCAGCCAAAGCGTGATTTGACACGCTTTGTGAAATGGCCTCGCTACATTCGCCTGCAGAGGCAACGTTCAATCCTCTACAAGCGTCTGAAGGTCCCTCCTGCAATCAACCAGTTCACCCAAGCTCTGGACCGCCAAACTGGTACGCATTACATTGGTACACCTAGATCATGCATATGTCTGGAGCGCTGATATACAATTCTTTGCTCTTAAATAGCCACACAGTTGTTTAAACTGGCCCATAAATACAGACCGGAAACTAAGCAGGAGAAGAAGCAGAGGCTACTGGCCCGTGCTGAGCAGAAGGCAGCTGGAAAGGGTGATACACCAACCAAAAGGCCCCCTGTGCTCCGTGCTGGTAAGATTTGAAATGTGAAAATGGCATTTATTAGACCTTGTTTTCCTATCTGGTCTTATGCAGTGATGACCCGAATTTCTTCACCTGACAAATACTGTGATGCTTTATGAGCTTTTTAACCCTGAGCAAAGACCAAAACTAATGTTAATCTTTTCATTGATCTTATGTATTGCTTACAAATGTAATGCTTTTACAGGTGTCAACACTGTCACTTCTCTGGTCGAGAGCAAGAAGGCCCAGCTTGTTGTGATTGCCCATGATGTGGATCCAATTGAGGTATGGTTGGGATTAAGATGGAAACAAGAACTGGTCTTTTAGCAATGATGCCTGAATTTCTTCACCTGAAAGTCTGTGTTGATTAAACCGAGCTTTTTAACTCTGAGCAAAGACCATATGTGTAGCTTTTACTAGGGGCTTGTTTACTATACTATTTTCCTTAATTTTTTGGTACTTTTTTTTTTTTTTTAGTTGGTCGTCTTTCTACCAGCTCTTTGCCGTAAAATGGGAGTTCCATACTGCATTGTCAAGGGCAAGGCTAGACTGGGGAGACTGGTCCACAGAAAGACTTGCACTTCAGTCGCTTTCACACAGATAAACCCGTGAGTAACAATTTGATGCATTTGTTTTATTCAATGCTGTACCTGTCAATTTAATGTAGTGGCGCTTTCTTTTAAACCATTCACTAATTACAACATACTGCTTCATTCCCTTAAGTGAGGACAAGGGTGCGCTTGCAAAACTTGTAGAAGCCATCAAGACAAACTACAATGACAGATATGAAGAGGTGAGTCACCTGTTTGTTTACATCCCACTTGAAAAATACAAATGGCTAATTTTTGCCCTCCCCCTTTCAGATCCGTCGCCACTGGGGTGGTGGAATTATGGGACCCAAGTCTACAGCCCGTATTGCAAAACTGGAGAAGGCAAAGGCCAAGGAGCTTGCAACCAAGCTTGGTTAAACTGATTTTCAATAAAAGTGTATGTCCTTATTGGTAGTTCTGCTTATGTGTCGTGTTTTAAAGAAATGGGCTTCTACGCCAACCATCAGTTTGTTACCATCCAGTATTGATCTTACACTTATGCCGATAATGATGCACTGCATTCTTTTAATCTTGTCAAAAGATGTCATAATTTGACACCGTCAAAGGCTTCACCTGAATACCCCTAGCTGCAGTTTAGGCACATTACTTGGTGGTTGAATCAGAATACTTTGATCCACAAATGTTCCATGTCCACGACCAGCTCTTTTTAGTCACATTTAGCTGCAGATGGTTTTTCAGACACCATGTGACAATTTTCCACCACTGACCTGTATTCAGCCTTGTCCCCATTTTTGATGTTCTGGAGTAAATCAAGAATGGTGATTCTGCAGAATCGTCCCAAAAAATTGTAAAGGTGTTGGAGAAAATCTAAGATTAAACATTTGGGTCATGATGCCACTGACGAAAGCAAGTTTTACTAGGGTCAAGTCTTATTGTAATACATTCTTTAGGTGTATTGTGTTCTGTATCATGCCTTTCATACTGCCTCAGGTGTGCATGATTTTGCTATGTGAAGAATTCATTTACAAACTGCTGGATCATATTGAAACAGCCTGAAGGGTTAAATTGACTGAGTAACTACAGCAATAGACCCAATCACGAGTTGATATTGAGGTGGCTTGGGTCCCCGCTTGAGCTGTACTGGCTAATCTCTCGTAAATCATCCCAGTGAGACCATAATGTGTACAGAAGTATAAGTAAATGAATGTAATTTTGAAACCAGTATTACTTTTGAATTAAGTTGTACAGAGAAAACAAACTTTTACACCATAACATTCATTGTGCTTCAGAAATAAAGTCACAGTATGACAATAGTAACAATTTTAATGCATATTACTTTACACAAACTATATTTTTATCTTCTTCACAAACTTTGCATACCACATGTAAGATGTTGCTGCACAGAGGCCATACCTAAATGGGCGTATAAGAACATTGTTAAGGGTCCTGCAGAACAGACATTAAGGACATTTGGGTTTCAACCTACCATGTCATGATATATTGCATATGCTCGTTTCGAAGTGTTACTCTCGTCTGCCCGCCGATTGGTCCCCCAGGAATAGTACTGGCTGCAAGACAAGTTTGCACAATATAAAAATGAACTCCCAGAAACTGAGGAAGTGATCGTGTTGTAAACCAATGTTACCAAAGTCTGCATCAATGAAAATTGGCTCAGCACCAGTAACCTGAGCCATTGCATCCAAGTCGCGATAATGCCATCTGTTATTCTGGGTATCATTACTTGGGACAAAAGGTTTGCGGTTCTCAGTCCGTCTGACTATTCCAACCACCTCAACCTCCCCATCCACCTGCACACAAACATTTCAAACTCTGTCCAGCAAGCGGTCAGCTCTTTTTTGCAAGAGTGTGTTATACCTGTCCCTTCATCCTGGTCTCTGGTTTCATCTTCTGCCTTGGGACGTACCCACGGTTAACAAGGATTGTGATGCTGAACAAACAAAAGTAGAAAATTAACATTACAGTTCGTAGACAAAAATGTATAACGTTGGTAGAACATCTTACCCAAGGTCACTGCAGTGGAAGGGGGTGATGACATTTGCGCCAATCTCTCCACTGGACGTGATTCTGCCAGCCTCTCTGGCTTCCCTCTCTGGGTCAACTGGTGACCGTGGCATGATGTACAACTCTTGAGAGTGGTCATAACGTCCACAAACCTTTACCCTTCTGTACTCCAATGTGTTCAGCTCATGGGGACTGTGGAAAGTATAGGGGGAAAACTAATTTTCATCATGAAATATAATTTGTGAACATACATTTGTTCATATCTCGAAACATTTAAATAAGGCAAGGCAAATAACTTATAATGGTATGATTATGCACTCACTCTGTAGGTAAAGCAATAGGCTCAGCAGTAGTGAGTCTTGTTAGGTCATCAATTAACTCTAATTTCCATTGACGTCGCTTAACCTTTAAGAAATATACCCCAAATGTCACACATACAGAACCTGCTCGTGCCACATTGAAAAGTATTGGTTAACACTAGGAGGAAAAAGCGTCACTCCTCCTACCTGCCATGTACCAAGACCAAAGGTAGTGACTGGAATAAGCGTCAAAAACCATTTGAAAAAAGAGTCCTCTCCTTTTTCTGCTCCAGCTGCTGCAGAACTGGATTGTCGACCAGCGTTAACCAGCTTTCCTAATGACAGTAAATAGTCAGAAATAAAAAGTAGAAACACTAATCCAGATTCAGGGTCATTTATAATTGCATAATTTGCAAATTGCTACCTCCTGTATGCTGAAAGAATTGAAGTCTGGACAGTGCATGGGACCTTCTGATGCAGACAGCATACACCTTCAACAGAAGTGTTAAATAAACTGAAGCAGTAAAATGCAAACCAACTCTGGCAACATTAGGACTTACGTGATGTTTTAGGGTGGTGACGGTCTTACTGTAGAAAATAAACAAGGACTTCATACCTGCGTCAGAAAATGTAGTCGTACATCTATGGCCACCGTTGGAGGTACATATACATAACAGGCCAGTAACACAAGGGGGAGTGAGTTTGGTGTTACCATTTCCGGGTCACGTCTAACAACTCCGCTGTTTTTCTCCCCACGTGTGCTTTCCATGGGATTTTTGTGTATTCATAATTTGTATCTATAGCTGAGCCGTGTCGCTTTACTGGAACAGGGATGGACCTTGTCTCTAAGGATTTATATTTTCAGAAAATTGCTAGTCAAGTGTTTGCCCAGCGACCCCAACAGGAGCCGAGGAAGAGACCATTTGGTAAAAATGCGTCGTATGCTCTTTCTTTTGAATAACATATATTTTTTCTTAGAAATAAATGCTTATTATGAATGATAGACGTAAATATCGCAAATTTGTGACGTGGCCTACATTGTTTGGTTTGTTGTATTCTGCATATTTTATTTTACATTACATTGCAATCTCGAATAAAATCGTGTCTCTTCCATTACAGGGAATTTGAAGGGGACAAAAGATAATGACTTCCTGAAGAAGAAGAAAAAGTTAAATGATAAACATTTGAATGGGAAAAAAACAAGAACACAGAAAACAAGTAATAAGCCCCAACAGAGGTCTGCAGCCAGTCCTGTATCACAGAAGGGCCTCTCCAAAACAGTACCTCATGAAATCAAAGCTAAGGCCAAATGTGAGGGTCCAGCCCTCTTAAAGGAAGGTAGGTGTGTATTGCTGGGTTTCAGGTGACATCACAGCGTTCTAAAGGCCTATATTATTATATACAGGTAAAATTATTTTGTTATTGAGGACATGTTTGGTCTTGTACAGAGAGATCATGTACCCAGTGACTGATATTAATGATCATTTTTGTAATTCATACATTTTCTTTTTAGATATGACTTGTGAAAGTGTAATGCAGTTAATAGGAAAAACTGGGTCAAATTTATTTATATAGCACATTTAAAACAACTGTTGTTGACCAAAGTGCTTCATACTGTGTCTACAGTAGAAAAAGAAAAATATAAACAATACACAATATACAAGCAGCAGAGCACTAACAGCTTCAATTTGAATAAAAATAAATAAAAAAAACATCACATTCTAGAACCTGCAACCCAGCTGGTTTCACAAGTCTTATCTAAAAAGAAAATGTATGAATTACAAAAATGATAATTAATATCAGTCACTGGGTCCATGATCTCTCTGTATAAGACCAAAAATGTCCTCAAAAACAAAATATTTTTACCTCTATATAATATAGGCCTTTAGAACACTGTAATGTCGCCTGAAACCCAGCAATTTCGTAATATGCTCCTATAGTGTCTCTCAAAATGATTCTCTGACTAATAACTTGTGTGTGTTGTTTCTCATAGATAAGGTGGGAATCAAATTTTCTGCAGTAGATCTGCTGCGTAAGAGACTTCATGAGAAGATTGAAAAGTCCCGGGGTCAGGTACGGATTTTACTAGTGCAACACACAAATTAGTTGTTTTATTTATTAATATAATTGACATCCTCAAACACAGAATCTTTAAAATGATTCAGATTTAATTTGCTAACAGGATATCAAGGACAACTACAACATTAACGTCTCAATGTTAAACATCGTTGCAGACCTAAAACAATGTAATGGTAATATTCATGCACTCCTCAGTCACATTGAGGAGTTTTTTTAACCACATCTGATTTGGGGCTGACACTCAAAACCAGGCTACCTTGCAATCTACAGATTTACGCAAGGCCGTAGGTCAAGTGTCTTTCCCTGGGAAACAATGACAGTACAAACAGCATAAATTTGAGCAAATAACCGAGGTATAACTGCATTGTGTTGTCCACCCAACTCTCCATAGCTGAACCCCAAGAGAATCTATGGATATCTATTTACACTCTCACAGATGGGGTAGAAGGAATTATCATAGCAACTTGAAGACATAAATAATACAATAATATTGTAATAAATGTAACAAACGGCTTTGTGAAATGTTATTTTCTAGAATTTTGGTATTTTTTAAACATTGTATCCACAATCATTTTCACAATAGTGACACTAACCTTATATATAATAGTGACTTATTCTTTTGAGCTGCACCTGTAATATTTCAAAATCTCAGCTAAATGCTCAGTGTTTGACAAATACTTTCTTTGCCTTCAAGGGTCCCCCAAAGGATGCGTTGTCTCCCGAAGTACAAGCTAAGAGGGCGAAGCGAAAGCTGGAGCGGGAGCGCAAAAAAAGGAAGAGAAAAGAGATTAGAATGAAAAAAATGTCTGAAAAAAATGAGCAAAAAGCAACACCAGAGATAAAACAGGAGGTTGACATTTCCTCGCCTGTCAGTAAGAGGAATGAAACTGCTATTGTATTTAACAAAGTAGAGACGGTAGACGAGGGATACGAGGACAAAATGATTGAAAAGAAAAACAAAAAGAAGAGCTTGAAGGGCCAGATAACACCACTAACTGGGAAGAACTACAAGCAACTACTGAGTCGTGTGGAAGCGCGCAAAGCTAAACTTGAGCAGCTGAGAGAGACGGATGCAGACAAGGCGCAAGAGATGGAGAAAAAGATCAAATGGACAAACTTATTATACAAAGCCGAGGGTATCAAGATCAAAGATGATGAAAATATGTTGCGTGTGGCATTAAAAAGGAAGGAGAAAAAGCGAACTCAAAGAAAGGAGAAGTGGGACCAGCGTAGTGAGAATGTGATAGAAAAGATGCAACATAGGCAGGACAAGAGAAAGAAAAACATCCAAAGGCGCAAGAATGTCAAAATAGAGAAGAAGAAAAACAAGGCACGCAAAAGAGGCAGAGTGCTTCCAGAGGACTTAAAAAAGGCTGGCATTTAGAGAACTAGTAACTGTAAGTCTTCAGTATCTATCTGTACATAAAGCTTGAAAGAAATAAAAAATGTGATTTATTCTAATTATTTGTCATACATTATTGGGCAACAAAATAATTTATTCCCCAGTGATTGATCTCAGCTTTGAATTAAGTATAGTATTTTTTAATAATGAATTAATTTTATTAACCCCCACCTTAACCTCTTACCCCCCACCTGAACTGAGCCCATTTTCTCCAGGTTGGCTTTACCCAAATCTGAAAGCTTGTTGGAAAAAATGGTCAAAATAGCAACAAAATTGAGACACAAACAAGGACGAAAATGCAACTAAAAAGCGATGAAAATGCAGCAAAAAAGCCTCTGAAGAGTGACAAAAATGTGACGAAAACAAGGCAACAACGTGAGGAAATGGATCCCTTTAGATGAGTTTAGGTCTTAGCTTTCAAATGTGGCTTTGCCTATTGGCTGAAACCGTTTAGATTTGGGTGAAGCTGAACTGCACTTGGTTAATGACATAGATGCCTCAAATTAAAAGCTCATCTTAAACACAAAGTAGTTTTCCTTTTTCTCCTCTTCCAAAGTCCATTCTAAACAATAAGCTGTTACTGCCGCAGGATAGGCTGTAGACCTGTCCATAATAAAAATAAATCACGAATCGTCGCGCACGAACATCTATCTTGCACCGCCCATACCGGAAGTAGATATGTCTAAGGAGGTCTAAGGAGTTTTATGGTGTTATTGCCTCCCCAGCCGCCAGTCAAATCTGCTAATGCAATTGATTAACTTGACTTTTACAGCTAGAACGCGGTTGGTCGATATAGTTTAGCTCATAGGTTGATAATGAGCGCAGAAACTATAGTTGATGGGAATTCCGCGAAATATATTGCAGCTTTGGAGTGTTGTTCGCCGCTGGAGATCACCCGCAGCATATGATAATACGGTTCGTACAACTTGGCCGATTGCATTATGCATTATTTTCTTCTGTCACTCCGAGCACACTTTCAAAAACACAACACATCAAATTGTACTTTGATTTTAGATCATGTCTCGACAAATCCATGCTCGCAGAGTCGAAGGTGTAGATAAAAATGTTTGGTAAGTTATTTCACCAAATCACCCCAACTCGGCACGTGACTCCTCATTCTCAATACAAGGTTGTCAGAAATACGTAGGTCTGCTGTTGTGGGCTGGAGTTTATGAATTGTAATTTCATTATTTGAGACGTGACAGTGTGATTATTATGACATGTAGACTAAACATCTTGTAACTGCAATGACAGGGTTGAATTCACACAACTGGCTGCAGATTACAAAGCCGTAAACCTTGGCCAGGGGTTTCCTGACTTCTCCCCCCCTCAGTTTGTCCAAGAGGCATTCTGTGCAGCCGTGATGGGAGGACCCTCAATGCACCAGTACACCCGTGCATTTGTAAGTGAATGAAACATAAATACAGGTATTTTAAAAAGTAAATGGGTCAATGACGTATAAGGGGTCTAAAAACATATTTTCAAAAAATTTCAAAACTGATGGCATGCATATTTTGAGTCGATAATTTTGTGTTTAAATAAGTTATGTTTGTAACATTTAAAAGTATTACATGTATTTTTGTGATGTATTTGTAGCTTCTCTGTATAAAAAAGTGTCAAGTGGCGCAACCAAGTTTTTTTTAGTTTCTAAAAATTTGTACAAAGTCAAATCTTTGCCAAGTATATCTTAGACAGTCTTTCTCCTCTGAACATTTCATCTGTAATTTGTGACTGACTGATGCTGTAATCGGCAATAAAACCAGAGGACCATGGACGGAGTGCTCGGTGTCTGTTCAGTATCGGATATTTTAAACCAATATCTGATTTTTTCTTCTTCTTCTAGTATTGGCTCTGATAACTTATACCAGTATTGGATCAGTGCATCCCTATAATTTTTAGATGGTAATTTGACATTCTTTGCAGTTACTTGACTGTCTGGTTGCACCACCTGACATTAGCAACTCATTTCAAATTAAAATGGCTTTTATGTGGACTCTTATATTAGCTTTAGCATTTGTAAGCATGGGTAAACATTTTTATAATAAAATCATATTTTCCAATATTTACATTGGTTGTACCACCTGACACAGAACGTGTGAGAGTTTACCGGAGTCGGAAATAAACTATTTTTTCTCAATTTTTTATAGAGATTTTCAAACCTTTTCACTCAGCCATAAAGGCAACTTGTTCTTCTGGCTGATAGTTCCTGTTTGCTGATACTATTCTTTATTTCAAAATACCAGCCCTGTTCTTCTTACGGTTGTGCCACCCTGATATTTTAAGATTTCAAATGATTGCTTATTTGAAAGATATTTAACATACAATTATGCCATGATGTTTCCTTTTTAAATTGTTACCCTGAAAATACAATTTTCAGAAGCTTTATTAGTCTAATCATTTGCTCGGACGGTTGCACCACCTGACATTTTAGGGGTTTGAGGTGTGAAAACATAAAAAAAAAATATTTATTATGAAAATGTGTTTAAACTAAATAGGTTTTGTAGAATAAAGTGATACATGTAATGTAAATATAAAAGAAATATAACACTCGGACACAAAAATATGCACGACATGTCAATCACCCAAATGCATCTGTTTGTTTGGTCTTTTCTTTTGCTCTCTAGGGACACCCCCATCTGGTTAAAAGCTTGGCCACATTCTTTAGTAGAATTGTGGGTCTTGAAATCAATCCCTTTGAAGACATCCTGATCACAGTTGGAGCTTATCAGGCACTTTTTTGTGCATTTCAAGCACTAGTAGATAAAGGGGATGAAGTAAGAACCACATCATTTTACAATAATAAACATTCAGTAGTAACAATATAATATTTTACATTTTTTAGGTTATAATTGTTGAGCCATTCTTTGATTGCTATCAGCCAATGGTTCACATGGCTGGTGGAAAGCCTGTTTATGTACCTCTGCGACCTGTAAGTCGTTTGCAAATATTCTACCTTTTGTTTAACCTTTGCACCTTTTTTAACTAGCATAATGTTTGTACACAGAGAAATAAAGATGGACTGGTTTTTTCCAGTGAGGATTGGGTTCTTTCAGCTGAAGAACTGGCGAGTAAAATTACTCCACGTACAAAAGCCATTGTTATAAATACACCCAATAATCCTCTAGGAAAGGTAAGACTTTATATGTTGCATCAAAGAAAGTGTCTCTAATGCCGTTACATTATAATGATCCTTTGATGTTTCAAAAACAGGTGTATAAGACTGAGGAGCTTCAGGTGATCGCTGACCTTTGCATCAAAAATGACCTTTTGTGTATTAGTGATGAGGTATACGAGTGGCTGACATATGATGGAGCTAAGCATGTAAAGATTGGTAAGTTGGTACACTATTTTAAAAATGCATAATCAACTGTTAAACATTATGTTTTTAATAGCCAGTCTTCCCGGTATGTGGGAAAGGACTATTACTGTGGGCAGTGCTGGAAAGACATTCAGTGCAACAGGGTGGAAGGTACATTTTTATGTTCAACAAAAGAGGAGAACCTACCGACTTGTCTAAAGCTTAAATACACAGTTTTATGACACTTTTCTTTTACAGGTTGGGTGGGCTATTAGTTCAAGTCATATCATCAAACACATGCAAACTCTGCATCAGAACTCTGTTTACCACTGTGCCACTGCTGCCCAGGTAAATGCAGTTGTATTTATTTTAGTCACTGACACCTAAATAAAATATATTGATATAAAATTAAAAAACTTCGAGGACATCTGAAATGCATATATTCTTGTTCCAGGAGGCTGTAGCTTGTGGATTTGACAGAGAATATGATGTCTTTGGGACTGAAGAAAGCTATTTTCAGCAGCTGCCTGCAATGCTGCATCACAAGAGAAAAAAGTTGGCCACATACCTTGAGAGTGTGGGTTTGAAGCCTATCATGCCAGAGGGAGGTTACTTTATGGTGGTTGACATTTCTACTCTTAGTAAGTGAACTTGTCTATTCATTGGCTAATAACATTATTCTACTACACATCTGATTTTAAAACAAGAGTTATCTTCCATTGGTTTCATTAGTTTTTCTAATTTCTCATTAGCACTAGCACACACCAGTACACACAAACACTGATTACAGGCCTAAGGACGCAACAGCAGTATGCATGTTCATCATCGTCACTGCCAAACTTACAACTAATATTTACTCTATGTGTTCATTGTTAAGGTGTAGACTTTAAGGATCAAGACACAAAAGATGAAGAATATGACTTTAAATTTGTCAAATGGTTAATACGTGAAAAGGTAATCTTTTAAATATGTGTGTGTATATGTATATAATAAATAAAATATAAGCTATAGACGTTTAAGATTTGAAGTATACCAAAGTGATATCATTCTTTCATTTTAGGGTTTAGCTACAATCCCCGTGTCAGCATTTTACAGCCCAGAACATCAACAAGACTTCAACAAATATATACGATTTTGTTTTGTCAAGGTAAAAATAATTCGATATATGTAAACCATTGTGCTCTATTGATGTGTTGTTGTTCTTTTAGGAGGATATGACTCTAGATGCAGCTGGAGATATCTTGCGAAAGTGGAGTCCTGAAAGTAAATGATTTTATGGTTCTTATAAAAAAGTAGATGTTCTCTAAATCCAAAAATTGTAGAACCATGTTTTCAGCTGGCTTGTGTAATAATTAATGATAGTAAAGGTTGTTTTTTGTGTGCAACTTTATTATATTTTTGATGAGAAATGTGCATGTTCCTGTGTATTCCATTGACACTGATCTGTACTGCGAACAAATCAAAATAAAGGATTTCAGTCAGGTCATGTAAAGTAAAAAATAAAAAAATTCGTCGTGTCCTGGATGCTTTTATTATGAAGGGTGATAACCTGGAAGTGAAAGAAGCTCACGTTGCGTTGTGGTCGAAAATGTCTACTTCCAAGAAACCCTCTCCAAATCGGGTATGAATTGATCCGATTTAGTAGAATGTAGTGTTTTTGTTTTAACACATTTTTCTCACCTCGTCCTGCTTTGCACAGCTGGATGGCCACGTGAACTGGAAGAAACGGAAAGCTGAACGTGAGTACAGAGCTAACATGGCCCCATAGTAGTTGACATGTAAATATTTGAGGGGAAACGATTGAATGACTACTGAAAGCCCTTTAATTTGCGAAACTAAGCAAAGCAATAACCGTGTGGGTATTAGTAACTGAAAACTGCTCAAAGTGTTGGTAGTAATAGTGCTCAGGCATGTAGTCTATTTGAGGACATTTTAACCTCTTAACCCCCGCCTGAACCGAGCACATTTTCTCCAGTTTCCTCAATCTAAAAGCTTCATGAACAAAGTGCCAAAACAAGGATGAACAACAAAAAAGTCATATGTTTTGTAGGTCTTTGCTTTCAAATGAGGCGTTACTAATCTAAATCTAAAAGCTTCTTAACGGGAGAAAATGTGCTTGGTTAAGGGGTTAAAGTAACCATAGTAAGGTACTTCGAGTAGTTAAACACAGTACCTTACTTGAGTAATATTATTTGGTTTCTCTTTTGTCTGAGTAAATCACCTTATCTCATGAATTCCCATTACATCTATGTATTTTTGTTTTGTTTGTCCTATTCAAAGGCCCTGACTTTTTTCATTTCAAAAATAAAAAGGAAACCACTAAATCAAAATGTTGGTTGACGTACAAACTCATCCCTAATCTTCTGCACATACTTGTAGCCTCCCAATTCTTCACAGGGACATGCTCATTTCACAACTTGCAGGGTCACTTTTCAGGGTTGCTTTCACAAAAATGCTACAAAACTAGTCTACAAGTTCATCAAACTGACACAAATGCTTTATAATTAGATCTACAGTGTTTCCCCCACAAATGTCTACGTTTACAATATACTAAAGGAGGACAAAGCAAATTTCATTCCATAACTAGAAAAAAAAATCAGGTATAGCTCCTTTAACAATAAAATCTAAAATAAAAAATACATTTATACTCAGTAGGCCTACTTAAGTAGTATTTTCACAATGTATTTATTTTTTTAAACTTTTACTATTAAAGTAAAATTGTAACGTTACACATACTTGAGTCTATTCCCACAAAGCCGATCTCATATTTTAGTCCTCATTTTTAATTTATTTTTTTCATTAGGTCCGAGCGCCATCGGGGATGGCGAAGGGGCTCTTATAATCATAAAGCAGTTCCCCCCAACCTCAATTAAAATGGACAAATCAAATAACATAACAACAGACCCTCTGTAGTGCTGGGCGTTCCAAACAGCTGCTTGCCAACCAAAATGACAGCGACTGAGAAAATTTACTTTGTAATTGGACTAATGTAAAAAATCAACATAGCTGTACAGAGCCCATAAAAGTCAATGGGTGACTGAGACCCAGGGCCCATACCATGAATGGTATATACTATACCAAACTAAAATATTGTTTTGATGATTACTAAGAAGGGTCTAATGCACGCAATAAAAAAAGCTTCACAATGTAGGCTTACAGGGATAATTGAGGGACCGTTTGATGGACTTAATTATTATTTTTCAACGTTTAAAAAAAAATAATAATATTATTCAACATTATGGCTCTAAAATGTGTAGAGGTGAGAGAACATAATGGAGCTGCAAATAGCTGGTCATGGTGTGGGCATTATTAGGGTTGAAACAATTAATCGATTATTGAAATAGTCGACAACTATTTTAGTAATCGATTAATCGTTTACTGGTTCACACAGACTCATAGCGCAAAAATTAGATGAAAATTTTGTATTTTTGATGAAAACCTACTTTGTTTTTATAGTTGGTGTCTGTAGGGTTTTTTACATTGTACAAGTAAATGTTTGTAGGAGGCTCTAAGTTTACTCCATCAACAAGTCCTCATGCGGCGCTACTTTAGCTTTATGTGATTTAAAAAAAATAAAATGTTGCATTCACAGCCAGATAATCGTAAAAATAATCGATTGCTTAATCGATTTACAAAATAATTGTTAGTTGCTGCCCTAGGCAATATCCCATCTAGTAGTATAATTTGTTTATGTCATTTCTATCCATTGTAGTTAAAGATGCTCTCAAACTAAAGAAACATGCCAAGATTATTAAGAGGTTGGAGAAGCAACAACAGAAAGAAGTTCAAAAAGAAAGTCCTGAGCAGAACCAGAACAACAAAGGTAACATTGTACCTTTTGTGAATGTATGCCATGGATGCTTAAGTCATACAATACACACTGTCATGTGTATTTGATAGGTCGGGAATACACTGTGAGTGTAGCCTTACCTGGATCAGTTCTAGACAATGCGCAGTCTACAGAGCTTCGCACGTATCTGGCCGGACAGATTGCTCGGGCCTGTGTGGTCTTTTGTGTGGATGAAATAATTGTCTTTGATGAACAAGGGGAAGATGTAAAGTAAGTAGTCAGACAGAAAATGAAAATAATTCTTAATTAACAATGACCCACTCCTTTTACAGAAGTGTGGAAGGTGAATTTAACGGTGTTGGGAAGAAAGGACATGCCTGTATTCAGCTTGCCAGAATACTTCAGTACCTAGAATGCCCTCAGTAATGATCCACTCTATTTACTTATTATATGATTGAATTAATTTTGACCACAAATGCTTAATTTTGGTTCCTTGCAGATACCTTCGTAAGTGGTTCTTTCCTAAACACCAAGATTTACAGTATGCAGGTAATTCAAACAAACGTCATGATGTGACTGAGCTCTTGAACCTCAAAAGTTGGTCTGTTATTCCCTAATTCAGAAATATTGTTCTTTCAATTGCTAGGTTTACTTAACCCTCTTGACAGCCCTCACCACATGAGGATAGATGAAGAATCTGAATACAGGGAAGGAATAGTTCTTGACCGACCAACCAAACCAGGAAAAGGCTCATTCGTTAACTGTGGAATGAGAAGAGTGAGTGTATTGTTAACGTCTGCGTATCTGTTAAACTTCAAACAAATGTGAAAGTGATCAATTATATGTATTTTACAGGATGTTCGCATTGATAAACCACTGCAGTCAGGTCTTCGAGTTACAGTGCACCTCAAAAAAACC
Organism: Neogobius melanostomus; assembly: GCA_007210695.1. Taxonomy (NCBI): domain Eukaryota; kingdom Metazoa; phylum Chordata; class Actinopteri; order Gobiiformes; family Gobiidae; genus Neogobius; species Neogobius melanostomus. Next base: position 667,259 of record VHKM01000232.1, on the reverse strand, counting down.
CAGAATGATGGTAATTGTCACTAATTTTCTCCTTAACATTAACTGTACAGTAAAATTGTAACCCCTTTGTTAGACAGCAAAGTGTGTAAAGGCATAGTGGTGGCTCCTCATGTGCCAAGGACAAAAGGAGGACTCTACTGGGGATATACAGTTCGTCTTGCATCTTGTCTGAGTAAGCATGCATGTAGGCTTATTAAGTACAGTGAAATTTGCCTTGACTCGCATTTTTCTTTCGGTCCATACAGGTGCTGTATTTACAGAGAGTCCGTATAAGGATGGATATGATTGTACTATTGGTACATCTGAAAAAGGCTGTAACTTGGATCAGACATCGCTAACACCTTTTAAGTATGTTCACTGCAGTGTAGGTGATTTTATTTTTAGTTGTGTATATATTTTTAATTCTTCCACTGCTGGTACAATTTCCAGACATCTTTTGGTAGTTTTTGGTGGCCTACAAGGATTGGAAGCAAGTTTAGATGCTGACCAGAACTTAGAAGTGACTGACCCCAGTGTTTTATTTGATTTATACCTCAACACTTGTCCTGGTCAGGGCAGCAGGACAATACGGACAGAGGTGAGTATGGAGAAATAAAATCTAAGTCAGCATGCCCTAAATATGTATGAATTGTTTTGTTGTCAACAGGAGGCTATGTTGATTTCAATGGCAGGTCTGAGACCGAAGATAATTGCAGCTTTTGTTTCTAATGATTCATAACGATACATAGACACATTAAAACCCATTGCACATTCATGTTTTTCATCCCAAAAATGAATATTCATGTTTATTACATTATTAAATTTTGACACAACCTTGAAAAAATGAAATGAGTGATTTAATTTGCTTGTCCCTTGCATTTGTTTTAATCAAACTGTGTGAACAGTCAACAATACACATTCTGTGACTGCTTTGAGATGCATGTGTGCTGAAATTTGTGTAACATTACATTTCACTCATGCATTTGAAATTTGAGTCAAATTGGAATACATACATTAAACGGTTAATAGACTGGCAACATGCATCTGACACAAAAGGTATAGAAACAATACATATTTTATGTACATTGCATCTTGCCTATTATATATAGTTCTTGCTAAATAGGATTAAGTTTTGTGTCTTATTTTGAGTGAGTGTACTAAATTTAACATATCACATTGCGCTGTCATGAAAGTGCCCGAGGGGAGACTGCTAATCATCAGCTTCATATTAAAGCTGAGACAATTGTATTCAATGTATGGCTAGTAAAAAAATAAATAAAAAAAGTAGAGTAAGAAGAAACCCTAAAAACATGTTGATGCTGCTTCATGTATGTCAATCCAACATTTTACAGAAATTACGTGCATTAAATAAAATTCTATTAACATTCATAATCATTTAAAATGTATCTTGCTATTTACAGTAAAACCTGGAAACAGACGTCCACTTGACAAAAGTGTAAGGAACAAAGCAAAATGTAGGATCCTTAATCTATCAAATTAGAAGCAGAAAACATTCTCAACGTTATGCTGGTTCATACTTTTGTTTTAATCTAAAGTTTGGAATTCATGTTTAGCTTTTGTGACATTGTGACAATATTTTATTGAAAGAAAAGGTTTAGAGTCCCACTTCCTTCTCAAACTTTAGTGTCTTCTCACCAGGTTGGATGGGTGAAGCTGATGTTGTAATGCTTTGCCCAACGTGCAAATACCTGTTTTTCTGTAATAAAGCGATGGTGGTTGCCTCTTTTGCCACTTTCATTCTGTACATAAGTTACACATTCATCTGGTCCACGGGGTTTGTAGTAATGATAGGGCATCTTTTTGGATCCTGGTTTCTTTCTAGAAAATAAATATTCAGTAAACGATAATACTATCAATTTATGTGGCTCAAATCACATCCTACACTTACCCACAATGACTGGGTGAAACCATTCCATAAACTTCGATATTATCACATATTTCAATAGCTATGACCATGGTAAACCAGCCAGTGCTCAACCACGAATGAGATTTTTGCCTGAGTGGTAAAGAACAGCATAGTGTATTATAGCATTTCAGTTAGAAAAGCCAGTTTTAACAGGTAGCAATTTACTCACCTATCCCGTCCTGTTTCTCTGAGAAAAAGGCTATCAAATTTTCGCATTTTACTTGGTGCAATACTAAAGCAAGAAAGGTTTCTGTATGTCATGCTGACTCTCTGGATCAATCTGTATAAGGTTCCCTTCGAATCTTTCCCAAATTTGTTTGGTGGCCCCCAGAAAATGATCATAGGATTGCTGTCGGCACGATGTAGGAACTCATTAGGCCTTCGGATCACCCTGAAGACACTGGCGTGAGCCACCACCCGCAGTGTGGTCCGATTCCCCACATCCTCCTCATATCCCAGTGTGGGAGCATCATTCATGCGGATTACACACTCAGTGTGATCAATGTCATGTCCTGCCTTTTTTCCCAATACATGACTTGAGCTTGTTACCAGGGCACACTTATGGCAATGCAGGTTCATGGTCTGAAAAATATTTAAAAGATGCATTATAGCCTAATTAACGGAACAGTTAGTACAACAAAATTGTGTTCAATGTAGTAGGAGGCCACACAGTACATTGTTGGGCAATCAATTGAAACTGGCACTAATGGAAACAGCCCAATGGAGTATGATGTTGCCAAATTAGTTCAGATTTTCTAATATGTATGATGCATTTATGAACTGAGAAAGCTTAGCTCATAAATGCTTAACATATTTCAGCCCCTTGACCACCTCCTCATCCCCCCTGCACAGTTCTGTTTAGTCATGTTGCTAAATCCAGTTTCTTTCAGATCCATCGCAAAACAAGCCAATTTTAACCTAAAAGATAACCTTCAAATTGTGATTCATCCACAAAATGACTGGATTACTGTAACTCCCTTTATATTGGACTTCCACAGTAACTCATCACAACAGTGAGTGCGGCGGTTGCATTTTGCAACTTACCAGTTGCACAAGTTGGAACTCCATTTAACATGATTAAATGTAGAATCGATATAAAAATTGTATTGTTTGTTTTTATAATGGCCCTTATTCCTCCAATACGTCACTGATCTGATAATATCTCTCTTACTCAGATCCTCCCGGTGTTTGTTAATTGTTCCTCCATCTCGCCTCAAATATAAAAGGTAATTGTGTCTTTTTTGTTGCTGCCCCGTAAACTGTAACATCCTCCCAGCTCACATCAAGACCACCTCCTCCATTGAACAATTAAAATCTCGTTCAAAAACATGTTTCAACTTGGCTTTTATCAGAACATTCTTTATAATGTACTACTTAGAATTGTTCTCGCTTCTGTATTTGGAGGAGGGAATATTTCTTGTAAAGTGCTTTTCATGTGACACAAGTCACCCAGAGATGTCTGTGTAAGTTCTCAGTCGTACAGGAGTTGTCCATCTTCAAAGAAGGTACTTGAGTCATCTTCTGTACTTGGTAGTTGAGGTCTCCAAACGTTTCGCCTCTCATCCAAAAGGCTTCGTCAGTGAACAAGATTACACTCAGCACACAGCGTAGATAAACACCAGTTGGGAGGAGTTGGGGTTGGCCCGGCTCCTCCCCTCTAATCACAGCTACTCTCACCTGTGGGTAAACACCTTTGAAGTAGAGCGTCTGTAACGACCTATACTGGGGGGAGCAGGTCGTGTGTGCTGAGTGTAATCTTGTTCACTGACGAAGCCTTTTGGATGAGAGGCGAAACGTTTGGAGACCTCAACTACCAAGTACAGAAGATGACTCAAGTACCTTCTTTGAAAAAAAGTCACCCAGAGCGCGTTCACTCCAAAGCCGTGGGTAGTATGTAACCACAGTTTCTCTACAGAGATTAATAAAGTATAACTTAACTTTCTCTTGAGGGAAACAGAGGCGTGGCTGCACACATCTGTGCCAATGGACCCTCTGACCACAACCAGCCACTCACACATGCTTCTTAGTATTTCCCAACAGTCTTCCATCCAGGTACGAATCAGGCCCTACCCTGCTTTGCTTCATATATCTGACAGGAACAGGCATTCACAAGGCGGTATGGCCAAGGTAATATACATTTTCTTGTGACTCAGTATTTGTTTAAAAGTGTGACTTTGTGGCATATGTATAACTTTTTTGATATGGTATCCCTAAACATCTAAATGCCTTTGAAGTAAGCCTCTGCTCTGGTATAGCCCTGTGATTTTTAGGTCAGTGGGGATGAAAGCCCAAGAGCTTGTCGTTGTCTCCTGCGAAGCCCCAAAACGGCAACATAACATTATTCGCCTTCGTCATCTTGCTTGTAAAGTTATACCACTTTAATTTGAGGTTGTGGTCCTTGTGAGTGGACTTTGATTGCCAAAAATATGAAAAAAATGTACATGTACCTTGTTTCCATAAAAAGGCACATAACCCTCTCTCCCTGCCCATTTCTTCAGATCTGTAGTCTTGAGAGCTTGATGTGTTGACACATGGAAATTAGCGTAATCAGCATCGTTGACACTATTGGAGCCATAAAGAATGAGGAGTGTCATCAGGACGAGGACAGCTGCACAGATAACCATTCTGTGGCTCTGTGCTTCCTGTTGAGGCAATGATATAAGCTTACAAGAACATGGATAGAGTTATTGCTAATCGTGGTCGTAACAAAACTGCTGGTCACATCTTTCGTACCTTGCTAGTGTGCCCCATACTGTTGGCTTTGGCTTTGAATGTGGTCGTTTGGCATCATACCTGAAAGAACACAATATTAAGAAACAATGTATTTTTGCTGTCCGTGAGACTAAAAAGACTAAGTAATGCAGTCTAGGCTAAGCAACTTGGTGTATTCTAGAGCAGTGGTCCCATGGTTCTCAACATCAGGGCGCAAGAGATTGCAGGGGGTCCCCAGAACTGTCTGCAGGAAGGGTATCAGTAGGGTGCCCACCTGCCCCTCTTTTGGTTACACTGCACAGCCATTTAGAGCTTTGTCCCACCTATTTAGATAATGTCACACTTTTTCAATAAAGTAGAGAATGAATAATAAATAATAAACCAGCGTTCAGAGTTTTCTGAGTCATTAAAAGAATGGTGCCAAAATTGAGGCTTTAAATGTTACTGAAAAGCAATATCGTTGTTTCCAGTAGGCACAGTGAATCTAAATGTCGTGATCTTTTATGCCATAAATTCATAAATAACACAAAGAGATTCGATCAAATGCAATGCCGAATGCAATGTCTTTATTTTGTCCATTTTACAATTATTTTGTTGAATATCTAAATGTTTCCAAATTTTAAGAAATGATCAAGGCATGCAACACAACAATGATTTGTTGCATTTAAGGCATTTAAAAAAAAATTAATTTTGCATAAAATGTACAATGTGTCATAACTTTCCAGATTCTAACGTTTTGTGGCCTATTTCTATCTGGCTGTGTGATTTGGGGCCAAAATAGCAAAGGAAACGCTTCTTCGTGTAATCTAAAACTGAATTTCACATGTCTGTCCCTCTGCATCACACGAGTAGCCCCACTTTCACTACTGTTGTTGAGGTGGTCACCCCAGGTATTAGGCCTATTGGAACAAATTAAACAGCAAATAGTTTACAGAGATTACTGAAAAGGGAGACCAGGTGCAGAAAACTCTCGCATTTCTTCTCTGAAATTTCTTTGAAACGGACGCTGTTTTGGACTGAGGGGGTGGCCTGTCTTCGGCACGAGCAGCAGGGGTGCATGGGTTGGGAACCACTGGCCTAGGGCATAACGTAACCGTACATGCATGATAGAATACAATTGAAACTACAAATTCCTTACACCCATTTTTTGTGGCTTATCGAGTATTGAACAGATCTACTTAGCGGGATTACAAAGCCATCGGCCAATTATTTAAGTCCAAGCGTTCAGCATCCTCTTACCCCCACTGACTGACTGTCCACTTGCCCTACCTTCACAGAGGCAAAGGAGCACACCGAACATCTTCTCCAAACATGATTGCGATCCCCCGTGATTTTGTGAAACTGCTCTATTGCCATTTTCAACTGGTACACCGCTTTGCCGTGGGCCTGTAAGCTCTGTTGATCAAGTCTGTTGTCTTCCTCTTCAGAGCCCCATCTTGCAACGCCACTGTTGACGTCACGTTTACGTTATCTGTCAGCGATGAAATTATATTTAGATACAGAATGCTGAATACTCGCCTTAAAATGTATTTTGTAACGTGTATTTCGTTACTTTGTCCTTGAACTGGATTCTGAATACTTTCACGTTGATTTACATTACATTCATGCATTAAAGCGTATGTTATGAACTTGATTAGGAATTCAAAAAAGCACTTCGTGATGCCCAGAGCCCATAACAATAGGGCTAAACTTTTCCCCGGCTGTTTTGATCGTTTCTTATTGTTATGTATATGAAACTGAAATTTAAAGCTGAGGTACCTGCTTTTTCCTGTTCCAATTGTGTTTTCAATTTTGGCCCAAACTCGTTTCTAGAGCAACAGTCACAATCAAGCAAATTAATGATATGCAAGTTTCACGCCTGTTACAGTTTTGAGCGGTGGCAAAATGAAGCAGGGCCACCCTCAAAATAACTGCATTAATTTAGATACTTGTCTTCCATCACTCAATAAATATTTAGTTGAAGACAATGCAACAAGGACAATGCAACATACTCTGAGGTGGCAAAATAAATGTACTTCTACAACATGTCAGGTAGGCTACCCCAGCTTTAATGATTGAGTAGCCTACTGCAATGTATTCCTTTGATTTTAGAAGTTACATATTTTAAATACCCTCAATTTAAATAGTAACTTTACCGGAATACGGTGACTCTAAATGAGTATTCTATATATTCAGTTATACCCAATTGGTGTAAATGTGTAAACATCTAATAAAAAGCATGTCTACCATGAGTTACTGAAATGGAGGAATTGACTAATTGAAGGACCAAATAGTTAAGGTGGGGTGGACTGTATGTAGGGTTAGCTCTTTAGGGTTTAACAGGGTGACAAGATGGTGCATCGGTCAGAATGCAGGAGGGATGGAAGAGACTGGAGTCCAGGTTCACGTTCCAGCAGGTTTATTAGGCTGAAGTGATTGTATTTAAACAAGTCTGTAACAACAGAACAATAAGGATATTAGGACTAACAAGGTTACCAGAGCAATCACAAAATGAAATAATAAATAAATACATAAAGGTGATTATCTGATCTACTATAAATGCTAATACCCTGAAAGGATAATAATTTACTGAGTTCTGCCCAATAAACGCAGTTCTCGATTACAGAAAAGCACTCACAATGAGGGCAGGAAAATACGTGGAGTAATGGCACCATCTAGTGGCGAACATAAACACAGCGCCAACGGCAACTGAAGCTACATAAATACAGGCTAATGTTACCTGTAGCAGCCCGTTTTAACTTAGCAATAGATTATATTGGCAAAGTCCACAGTACACAAATATTAACGTAGAAATGACACATTAAAACGGCCGTTGGCAACAGCTAAAGGGCCGCGGAGCGCAGCAGAAAAAACGTTAACCCAAAGGTAACTGCTGCTTGTATTATTAGGATCTGAACTACGGTAAATGTGTAACAGAAACAAACACAGATATGAAAGAACACTTACATATCGTCAGTGACTAAAAATACATCAATCATCAGCAGCTGGAGTCGTGTAAAAAGGATGTTGGACTCAACAAAATCATGACACTCTGCTGAACAAAACGGTAACTCGCTTCTGTCGTTGCCATAGTAACCACAGCTGCGCGAGCCAGAAAATAACGCATCAGCACGTAACTTCTCAGGGCTGAGCCTCTTTAACAGTTACAGGCTATGAGTTGTTAAAATTCAGAGGTCTCCATTGAAAAAACATGTTTATCATACATTTATTTACTGCACATAAAAATGATGTTCAACACAAAATCACATTTGCATACGTGACCATTATATATTAGTTACAATACTTTTACTCTAGTACAGTGGTTCCCAAAGTGGGGTCCGGGACCCCCTGGGGGGCCTCAGAGGCACTACAAGGGGGCCTCCAAAGCTTGTCTGCAAAACAAGTAAAATTTAAAAAGTTCATTTTGAAAGGAAAAATAGATTTATCTGGACAAATGCACCAGTTTAACCCAGTATTTAGCCTACTGTCATAGCTAGATGTTACTTTTAATGTCATTTTAGCTGTAAAATTATAACAAATTATTTTGAATGGAGTAAATTCTTATGATTTGGGGGGCCCCGAGAGATTTTCTGATCAATAAGGGGGCCGCGATGTCCCGGACTTTGGGAATGGCTGCTCTAGTAGAAGTAAATCATTACTCAAGTAAACCGGATGAAATGAAAGTACAACTTTTGTTCCTGAGTGACTCTTTCAGTGTAAAATTAGATTTGCTGTAGCAAATGTAAAAAAAATAAGTGGAACATTTTTGTATAATTAAACATACCATAACAATTGAAAAAAAAGAAATCATTCTGAAGATAATACAAAAACAACATTTTCACGGTTCCTGCCTCAGGTTTGAAAATATCAACAGAAAAGGGGCGTTGCCTGGAGGAAGGAGCGCGCGGGAGGGGTCTGGGTCGGTGATTGACAGTCAAAATGCGTCATATTATTACAAAATGCGTTTTTATTACATAATGAAGTGAATTGTTTCCTATCTTATCTTGAACTGTTATTACATAATGCAGTATTATTACAAAATACAGCGCTAAAACCCCTGTGAATTTAGTGGGGACTCACTGTTCCAAGGGCTTCCTGTGTCAAGTAATGGCAGTCAAAATAAATAAGCAATGTAGACCTACATATCTATGTTGAAATGCTGCTCGTCATCACAGTTGTTGACAAATAAGATACAGTAAAAAACAATACAAAAATACTTTGGGTCTGGGACTGCAGAAAAAAGTACAGTAAATGTGCAACAATAGCCTTCAATGTCCCTTTGAGGACATTTACACAATAATTAAGTTAATCATAAGAAGCAACAGTCTGCAGGGTGCTATACGTTTGTTAAGTGTGATTCACACACAATAATAAGCTACTTCCGGGTCCAAACTGTTGAGAGCCCCATAGATAAAAATACAGCAAAAAACCCAACTTTATCTGAATCTCCTGCTGAAATAACAGATAAAAGGCCAAAAACGGGTTTGCTCCTAATTAGAATCATATAGCTCACCATTTCTCCAAAAATGAATATATTTTTATATTTAAAATGAGCCTTCATTGTATATGGCAAAAATTGTTTGATAATTAATGTCAGAAAAGCATTACTAAAGATACTACAGAGTAAAAGTAATATTTCTTTGCAATCAGATGTTTAGAGCCTTGTAGTCAGCTCTACAGCAAGTTAAAATCAGCAAAATCCCATTATAGTGATTATGACTAAAGGTCTGTTGGACCTGGAAGTGGAGCGATGACATCATCACATAACAAATGTATTAAGCGCTGGTTCACATTTGTTATCTTTAAAATAAAGTCAGTGTTTTGTCACCTCCTTTAAGGCCTCCATGATGGATGTTTAAACTCCATCTTATGACGAGTTGCCCATTTGGCATAGATGGCTTTTTCAGTGATGAAGCGATGCCCTCCTCGTTTGGTGTTTTCATGAACAATGTACATGCGGCATTCATTGACACGATTGCCCCCATAGTAATGGTATGGAACAACACTGTGATTGGCTCGACTGTTACAAAAGAAACCAGCAGCTTGAGGTTAATGATTAATAACATACTAATAACAAATGCAGCATTATTGATAATGAAGTAAATTCAATTTGAGCACCTGCAATAATTATTATCAATCATTCCATACACATGAATGCTGTCACACACATCTAAGGCGAGAATCATTGTGAAAAATCCAGTGCTCAAAAAAGCCCCAGTCTTCATTCTGTAAAATACAAAACATTACTTACATAGACGTCATATACATTGAAGCCAGTTCTGTTGTCCTACCGGTTTTTTCCTGTCTCATTCTGAAAGATATTATCACAATATTGAATCTTCTCTCTTGTCACAGAGTAGATATTGGCATCTGGATACTTCTTTGCCATTTTCAAAAGAGCATTAAAAATCCGTCCTTTGCCATCTTGTCTCATGTTTCTTTCAGGACCCCAAAATACATAAGTGGTATTTCTGGATTGTGTAAAAAAGTAGTGCTCATTTTTAATCAATAAGGGTGCACTTGTATGTGATACAACCCGGACTGTTGTACGGCTACCGACATCCTTCTCATATCCTGACGTGGGGGCATTGTTCATCCTGATCACACATTGTGATTTATCAATTTCTTCCCCAACATCAGCTCCAAGCATCTGTCCTGAGCTAGAGACCAAGGCACACTGGTTGCAGTGCATGTCCAGGAACTGTAGAGGAAGAGTGAGGTGATAAATTAGTATTTACAATTTAATAATCTGAAAAAATAATTTAAGGAAATTAAATGTGTGGACTGTGGACTTAAATGAGTAGGCTACACCTAGACTGGGGAGATATTTGTATATTATAGAAGCCATCCGTATGACCAGTGACCATACCTGGTCCATCCGAACATCTGTGATTCGAACATAGTCCTTGAGTCCAGTGATGTGCACAGCAGCATGGATGTCTCGTTTTACCACATGCCCGATCCAAAACAAAGTAAGACTTAGGCTAAGCAGACTTAGCCAGCGGAAATACTGCATCGGGAAAGACAAATAAAGAAAAGGCAAGTTAAGCTACAGTATTATTGACACCAATTTATGATGTCCCTCGATCGACTGGCCTACCTGTGTTCGCATTAGGCATTTTAAAGTGCCATGGCTTAGATAACCCATTTTCAGTCATTTAACAGAGAACAAGATGATGCGACAGTTGGTGCGATTTCAGTGTCCTCATTGTTGTCTATAGATTTGATTTCTTGAAACATGACATAATTGCAGTGAAGTTTTACCTCGTTCGTCCATGGCATCTAAAAGTTATACAGGTCCCCGCATTTCCTCCCTAACGGGATCAAACATGAGCTGTTGATTTCAAGACCACACTGTCGACATAGACAAGCTAAGCCTTTGTTTCACACAATAAAACAACCGCTGTTTGTTCAATATGTGCATGTCTTTATTTTGAAACAGAAACAGGAAGACCTACTGGGTTGTAATTTTGTGAAAGGACCTTTTACATTTCACATCAAATGAATATTAATGATTAAACTGTGGTTGGCAACAGTACACGTAATATATTAATTTGGTCTTTTCACTTAATTTTTCTTGGAATTGTCTAGTAGTGTATCTAAATGTTTTGTTGTTGTCCTGCGGTCGCTGTAATATATGTCCATGGCATGACCAAAACATATCTTGCGTCGCTTTGCGTCCCTTGGTCACGTTTGGATCACCCCGCCCCTCACCCGGCGCCCCTGAATCTGAATGTCCTTTGATTTCATCGCTTCTTGGGTTTTTGGATCCCCACGGTATGTTTCTCATCGTTCTGGTTCAGTGTTGTTTGCTATCAACTGGGTTTGGGGCCTTCTCGGTCGTTGTACTCATACGAGTTATTACATTTACAGTGCCTTGCGGAAATGCTGATGTTGTGACGCTAGGATACATGGGGAGAGCTAGGCTGTGCTACTGCTAAAGTCAACCTGTTCTGCTACTGTGGAAGAGGTGCGTTTAAAACATGTGGTTTATGCTCAATACATCCATAAAGTGTGATTACAATATCTAAATATCACAAAAAATTATTATTCTCGTTTCAATCTGAAGGGCAAAAAGTAATTGATTCTGTTTGATCTTATAGGCTAATGTGCTTAATAACAATATGATATGATATTAATGTATTGGGTAAAATATTTGTAAAAATATACAAATATAAATATTCACCGGGGATAACACATAATGTATAAAACGTATTTCCAATGTGATCTTAATAATAACAATATTATTATTATTATTATTATTATTATTATTATTATTATTATTATAATATATTTTTACTGTGGCGATGGTGTCACACTTTTGTATGATTGTTCTGTATGACGATAATAAGCAACAACATGTTTTGTTTTTCCTCATACTCCTTTTCACCTGAGACTAACTTGACTAACTATATGCAGAGAAAGATTATACATTTTACTTGTTTTCAATGTAATTAAAAGTGTAAATTAATGTATTCATTTTTTATGTAGCCTACTCTTTTTTTCTTTTCTTTTTTGCACATGCGGTAACGTATTGTAAGCTAAACCTTTTAATAATAAGGTAACCTTTTTCTCTACTTCACCATGTAGTAGTCTGACACATTTGTCTTTATTCTTATAGGATATGAAACACTAAACCAATGTGGATCTCTGCAAGCTCACAAGTTCACCAGCCCTATGGCTGACTTCTGAGAAGAAAGGAAAAAGTAATAATGTCAAATTAAATGTGAGGTGTTTGGATTGAAACACTTTGCGACATGTCGATCCAACGTGCAGATGGGATGTCCATTGCTCATGCTTTGGCCATGACTGTTGCAGAGATCCCTGTGTTTCTGTACTCCACATTTGGACAGGTCAGTTACTCCACACACACTATGTATTGTACACTAAAACATGTACAATACGGTCACCTCACCTCTGGGGCCAGGGTGAATGAGAGTGTGGTCATCAGATTGAAATGAGTCCATTAATTTTTTTTTTTTTTTTTTTATTTATTTGGTCGGGACAGTGCATGTTAATGAACATACATGTAAACAAGCCACACCGGATTGTAGCCTTGGGCTAATTTGCATCCGTCGTCCCCCATGCGCACTCTCAAACACACTCTCATTCACCCTGGCCTATTGTACATGTTTTTAGTGGTAGGGGAAACCGGAGTACCCGGAGGAAACCTACGCAGACACGGGGAGAACATGCAAACTCCACACAGAAAGTCCCCGTCCAGGTGGGAATCGAACCCTGGACCTTCTAGCTGTGAAGCACGAGCTCTAACCACTGTACTACCGTGCCGCTATTGCTATAATACAGTGTGGCCTGTTTACTTGTATTAGTCTTATATGTTCATGAACATTCACTTTCCAAAACAAAAAACAACAACTTTGACTTAAGTATAAATCACCAATTATTATAATATACTGTATATAATTTTCTTTCTTTTTTTTTCTCCTCTAGTCTGTATTTTCACAACTTAAGCTGACACCAAGCTTAAAGAAGGTGCTGTTTGCCACTGCACTTGGAAGTGTGGCCTTGGCACTCACTGCTCACCAACTTAAACGACGGGGCAGAAAAAGAAAACAGGCAGCACAAGCAAGAGAGGCCCCGAAGACAGTTGGAATTCCAGAAGCACTGATTAAAGCAGGCCGGCCCTCGTCACTTAAGAGAGGTTTGTATGACTATCAGAAAGAGATGTCACAGTTTGTTAATATTTAGTACATTGACAAAACCTGCACACTCAGGTCCACCCACAGGAAGACAAATGATGAGTCCCAGCACAAGAAGCAATGATACTATGAGTGGGATATCTTCTCTTGCTCCCAGTAAACATTCAAGTTCCTCACATAGCTTGGCATCTGTAAGTTTTGCATTCAAGCTTGTATCACATTTTTATTTAAACCTAAATAGTGCTTTTGTTTCAGATGCGGGTACCTAACTCTCCAAATCAATCCGCAAATCCTACTTTAGGAGATGAGCTACTTGTAGAAGAAAGAGGAATATTAGAAGATGCAAATGCAGAGAATCTTTATTTAATGGGTATATCTAAGATCTAACCCAAGTTTTCTTCTGTATTGTTAAATACTATGTTGCTGTGTTACCCTTGTTATGCTCTAGGGATGGAGTTGTTTGAAGAGGCACTCCGGAAATGGGAACAGGCACTGAACATACGTCACGGCACAAACTCCACCTCTAGCAGCAACAGCCTTGCAGTACAAGGGGCAATGTGTGAACATCCAGCTCTGGTATATAATCTACTTAATTTATAGTCATTTAAACCATCACAATCAATAGTGGACATTTATATGGAAATGTGTATTCGTCTTTTATTTACAGAATGAAATTCAAAACAAAGTGTTTGCAGAGAAGCTAGAAACGTTACTACACAGGGCGTACCATCTACAAGAAGATTTTGGCAGCAGTATCCCAGCAGACAGTGTACTGGCAGACTTTGGTAAGTAATGAGGGTTATCTTTATATACTGACTGAAGAGTAAGGATTTGCACCAAGTACAAGACACAATGTTTCTGCGGTCCTATTTGCAGAAAGTGAAGGCACTCTAATCTTGCCTCGTGTGGAAAGTTTTCATAGACTCCAAGATGATGATGCAACTACCGTTTCCTCTGATGATTCTTTCTTCTCAGCTGCAGAGGTCCTTTTGCCTTTGTTTGTATAGATGCTATACACTTACATTGACACAATGAGACACACCTTAATTAAACTATATATATATATATATTTTTTTAAAGATTTTTGATGCCATGTCACTAGAAGAAGTCTATCAACCACTGAGGCTAGCAGCACTTTATGAGGAAGCTCTTTCTCTGGTACGAGAGGGCAAAGTAGCGTTCAGATCTTTACGGTAATTTAATCTTCATAATTATGTAGTAAAACACCCTTTCCAGAGTGACATTTTATTATGGATATACTTTTGGAAAAAAAGGGTTTAAGGTGTAAAGCCAATTGTTATTTGTAAAATGTGTTATTACTTTTACAACTTTAAAGCTTGGTATTTGCATTACAGAACGGAAATACTTGAATGTTATAGTGACCAAGATTTTCTAGCCAAACTTTACTGTGTGAGACAAGCATTCCAGGTCAGCTCTGTTGCTTGATATCAGCACAATGATTGTCCCATTTGATTCGGCACTAAATTTGTATTTTAATAGATTCTCCTGTTGGATGAAACCCATAGAACTTTTTTCATGGAGACTGGAAAACAAATGGTTGCTGGCTTGATGGTTAAAGCAAACAAAGTAAGGGTATCTCTTTTCAAAACATGTTTACTTATATAGTGTCTAACAGCGTGTCTTGTTCAGAGTCCTAAAGCATTTTTAGAAAGCTATGAAGATATGCTGCTTTACACTAAACGAGAGGAAACATGGCCTACTACCAAGATGGAGTTGGAGGGTCGAGGGGTGAGTATTGTTTGCCCAAGTTGCTTGCACTTACAGACATAACCAGTGATTTGTAGTTTATTGTTTTTTACAATAACTGAACTTTTGTCTCTGAAAACAGTCACACACTGGCATGCTTCAGATTGCACTACTATTATTATTATTATTATTATTATGATTATTATTACAAAACCCTTGATGAATCTAAATTTGTCCCTTAGGTGGTGTGCATGAACTTTTTTGACGTAGTGTTGGACTTTATCCTGATGGATGCCTTTGAAGACCTGGAAAACCCTCCGTCCTCTGTAGTGGCTGTGTTGAGGAACCGCTGGTTGTCAGACAGTTTTAAAGAAACTGTAATGATTTTTGTGATTATTATTATGTACTGTTCCACTCTTCACTGAGCTGAATTTTCTTTCTTTCTTAGGCTTTGGCCACTGCCTGTTGGTCTGTCCTAAAAGCTAAAAGACGACTTCTCATGGCGAGTTACAGCAAATGTTTTTTTCTTCAATTTTTATACCTGTCTTTTCATGTTTTTCATCTGTGTTGCTCCTTAGGTTCCTGATGGATTCATCTCACATTTCTATGCCATATCAGAACACGTAAGCCCGGTTTTGGCGTTTGGATTTTTAGGGCCTAGGCAGCATCTAAGTGAAGTGTGCACCGTTTTTAAGGTAAGTGACCCTAACAAAACAAAACCCTAAAAAATGAATCTTCTCTCATTGAAGTACAACAATTTTCCCTATTCACAGCAACAAATTGTTCAATACCTTAAGGATATGTTTGATCATGACAAAGTCCGCTTCACCTCTGCCAACTGTTTGGCTGAGGACATACTGAACCTCTCTCACCGCCGTAGTGAAATCTTACTTGGGTTTCTGGGAATCGATAGCCTACTTGAGCTCAATGGTGCCCTGCCCCTGAAACACAGGAAACTCCAGGCCTTCTCTGAAACTGGTACCTTTCCTATTGTTACTCCTGACATGTACTGGCCATATACAAGGATTCCACCAAGAATGACCTTAAGAGCTTCCAAACTTAACTCATCTATTCCTGCAATGGTATAAGGCAATCATCTTTGCTATCTTAAACTATAGTAAACAGAAAATCATAATCATAAACTGCTGTATTCAATATACAAGCGTCATATCATTTTTAACATGGTCATGTTTAAGAAAATTCAAGAAAAAATAAAATGCGTTTTGATTATTTCCTTAAGGCTGTTTGGTTGAAGACGATGAACTCACTGAAAGCAGCATAGCCATCGTGCTAAGGTTGATCACACAGTAAACAAATTTCTGTTTATGCCTTGGAACTCATAAGACAGTATATATATTTTTTTTGATACATCTACCTCTGAGCAGATATTTAGGCTTTTTTCCTACGATTAAAAAAATAATTCAAGTGAACCAAAAAATTGTAATAGAGTATTATAATTGCAACACTGACTAAAGGAGCGCAACACTTCAGTCGCTTCAGTACGTTTACAGTAAAAGTATCATCAGTCGACCTTGTGATTTTAGCAATATTATTGGGCTGTGTGTCACGATAAAGGGGCGTGTTTGTTCCACTCAACCCTCACCTAGGACTGAGTGGAAGGGGGTAGGTGAAGGGAGTGGTTTGGAAAGGCCCAGTTGGACCCATATAATAGTTGTTCACTCTGTTTCTGTCCTTCGAGTAGACTGTTGTTATTAGATGTGAGCCAAAACAGCAGAGTCTGAAGCCCCGCCCTTGACCGTTACCATGGAGCTAAGAGTTAATAAGCCTCAATTTACCTTTTATTTTTGGCATCATTATTTTGGGCAATGTGACCCATCTTTTGATATTTAGTCCATGTCCTACAATCCATTAAAAAAAAAAAAAACTAAAAAATCAGCTGCATTAGTGACAATTGATGACAGAATATAACATTTTGTCCCTTTGTTACAAATAAATGTTCATAATAATCTATCAAGTAATGTTCTCGCTTCATTTTATTATACTGTTCGTATTATACATTATAGTTACATTTTATTGAAGAGGTAAATTAAAAAGGCTTCAGGCCTTCAGAGAAATCTGAAATCTGGTAGATATCCGGCCCTTGCTGACTTTGAATGTAAAATTAAGTTTAATTAACATCTGTCTAATCATTGTTGCACTTTATTGAATACACCAAGGCCGTTGAATAACTCTACAATCAATCACTGCTATCAATCTTTTAAGTTTATTCTTACTGACAACTTTATAGAGCATAAAAGAAAAAGGAACGGTCTATGTTATAGCCCTGTTAAAAAAATTATTTAAGTCAAGTCTCACCTTGGTTAGCCCTTGGTTGATCCAATGTGGGGCTAGAAAAACTACACGTATATTTTTGAACGAAACTACACGAGCGATAAAAAGACGGTGATATGGACGCGGTGGAGTACGTTTTTTTTTTCTTTTTTTTTACAAAGTTGGCAGGTCTGATAATCCCATGTGTTCATTCATAGTTTAACGCCTTCAATGAGAATCATAGTGTGTTAATAATGTTGAAAATGAAAAAAAGCCAATACATAAAAAGTGTGTCCAAACTTTTGGCCTATACTGTATCTAGATAATTGCCAGTAGGCAGAAGTGTTTCCTAAGCTGAATTTACAGAAAAATCAAGGCACACCACCAAACAAAAATGTCACAAAATGTATATTGAAATAAAAGTCTAGCCTACCCTGCCTACTCGGGGTGAGACCTGGGCTTGTTAATTTGAATACAAAGCTGATGTTCTTGCAGGAATTGAAGAAAGGTGCGCATGACATTCAAACGTGTACACTGGATAATCTTTCTCAGCACACTCGATGCTTTCTCAAGGCACACATGTGCCGCTGCACATTGCTATGGAAAGACTGCAATAGGACATAGTATGCATCTTCCTCAATAACATTTTGGTGCGAGAAAGACTTGAAATATCCCAAGACTGACTAAAGGGCCACAGTAAACTCCGCGAAATGCATCTTATGAATTCATTAGACTGACCACTGAAACCAAGGAAATGCAAAGTCGGACATTCTGTGATATGAGATCTATTTACACCAGCCTGCTAGCATCCACTTGCTTCATGTAAGTTTAATATGCAGCCCCATGAACTGATGATTAAAATATATGGACTGCTTAGACTGCCATTGCCTTCTTTATTCATGATTTGATGGTCTTATATGAAGAACTCATTACAAATTCCACACTTTTGCCTTTGTTGTCATTTTTTGCCAGTACAAAGTGTATATTCTCCATATGAAATCCTATTTTTTGTTACTAAAATATTTATGATTTTTTTTCTATTCTGTCTTTGAAATGTTTAAACCAACAATAAAATGTTAAACAATAACCCTAGCATTTTCTTTCAATGGAATATCCTTGTTATAGCAACATTTCCCATGACATTGTATGGGAAGTTATCTCCACCTACCTACTTGCACCGTACGTAAGTTGCAAGAAATGTAGCCCTACGATTTTGATTGGTCAAGACATCGTCTGGAAACCAACGACTCTCCCCAAATATTATCTGTACGAGTCCGCCGTCTGAGGGTGATTCTGTCTCGCACTGGACATGTTTAAATTCATTCAATATCTCTTCTCTATGGGCCACACGGAGATGAGAGGCTGACTCTGCTATTGGACAGCAGCCCCGGGGCAGGGGTTCGTTTGAACACCAGATCCACGATCCATTGGCCGTACACGTGTCTGGGGCGGGGCGCACTACCCGGGTTGTGTCTGGGTAAGATGGCGTTGGAGGAACAGTGCTCGGCACCACCTCGATGGCGATCCATATCCTTGACGCATATCGAGTTTGCTGATGGTAAGTAAACATAATAAATTCCCCTGATCGGTGCTCCGCTAGCTATTACGTGTTTGGTTGAATCAAATAATGTGTCTATTTTCCTGGTGCTGAATGAACCCAGCCGTCGGACGGTTGCTAAATAGTGTGATCATACAGAGACGCAGCATGCAGGGAAACGTCCGCGCGCTGCCAGATAGGGAGACGTCGTTCGCACATGCGCAGTCAGCATGTTAGACCACGAAATGGACTTGCTAGCGCACTAATTTCTACAATGTTAGAAGTAGAAGTTAATTCTCATCGATTTTTATTGCCCCGATAACATGCGTGCCTCAGAATACAACTGTCCAAGTTTGAATACACACAGTGGACTCTTACTCATCAATGTACTACTAAACGGAAGTTAAATTGCACACTTGGTTAAGGCTAACCGCGGTGCTAACTGTTGTCTTTATTAAGATATTAATTTAAAAAACAAAACTGAAAATTACGAAGCAGATGAAGTAATTCTCTTGAATGTTAAGCATGCCATTAATGAATGCTAAGCATGTGTAAGCGATAAGTAATTTTGTCGCCACGAGTCTCGTATGTGAAGTTTCACTGTCTTCTCTGTAGGTGATTTGACAGGACAAGTGTTGGCCTACATCAGCCTGCTGCCGATAGCAATTCTTGTGGGGTTTGTTACTCTTATTGTGTTCAAAAGGGAACTGCACACGGTGAGGTTTTATTTTTTTGCATAACAATATTACTTGCATGTAGTTTAGTTTTATTTTAAGAACCTTGACCTAAACAAAACATATTAATGAATCTGTATGCCAACAGATTTCATTCTTCACTGGGATCCTCTTTAATGAAGGTGTAAACTGGTTGCTCAAGCACATATTCAGAGAGCCTCGCCCATGTGCAGGTGAGACCAGGAATGGATGGTTTACATTGCATAACTGTACACTGCAAAATTCAGTCTTCAAGTTAATTGTTACAATTAGTTCATATACTGCAGTAGATGGCATGTGTTTTGTGAAAATAACTGAAATAGGTACGGGGTTCTTGATTGCTTCATCAGAAAAAGCGATCAACATTTCTTTACATTTTACATAAAGCAATGATTATTTTTTATTTTATTTTATTGCAGGAGCTCATTCAAATGTGCCCTCAGAATATGGAATGCCTTCCAGTCATTCTCAACTCATCTGGTTCTTTGTTGTTTACTTCTTCCTGTTCCTTTATTTCAGGTAGATAGGTCAAATATCAACGTATATGTTCTCTGTCTACACTTTTTACTTTCATATGTATGTATTTATTTATTTAGAATGCATCAAACAAACAATGCTCGATGTGTGGATCTGCTATGGAGGCACATATTGTCAATCATTTTGCTGGGCATTGCTTTATCAGTGTCCTACAGCAGGTATGTGAGTGAACCCTAAAAAGATATTTTACTAAATATAATGCACATTAGTGACACATAAAAATAAAATTGTTTTATTTTCAATTTAATCAATTGAAAAAGACTTTTGTCTAATTGTGTTGTAGATGCATCCCTGAATGAATAATAGTTTCCTTTGCTTGCACCTTTTCAGGGTTTATCTGCTGTATCACACGTGGGGCCAGGTTTTCTATGGTGGATTAACTGGTAGTGCAATTGGTATTGTATGGTTCTTCTTTACACAAGAGGTGCTGACACCATTATTCCCCAAAATAGCAGCCTGGTATGAAGTGTCCTAATTTCTGATCATTTTCTGTGTCACCAAGGTAGTCTATCTGATCTGTCATTTTAATTACTTTTTACTTAGGCCCTTATCAGAATACTTCTTGGTGAGAGACACAAGCCTAATCCCCAACATCCTCTGGTTTGAGTATACTGTAACACGATCAGAGGCGAGGTATTGCATAGCTTTCTACATGTAGTACTATTTGCTGTTATTAGAAATAATCAATCCTTTTTTTCTTCCAGGAATAGACAACGAAAGCTTGGAACAAAACTTCAGTGATAAACTCAAGCCTCTGACTCTGGATTTAACAATAGACGTAAACACAGTTACTTAACGAGACACCGTAATTAATTTAAAAGAAGTTCACACTGGACAGTCATCGTTTGGACTGACTAGATGAGACACAACTGTTTACAGGTTGCTTAAGAGTGCCTCAGTCTAGCAGAGAGTCGAGTCCGTCCACAGACACCTCTTTCTTGTACAACTTGCGCAAAATGCTCTAAATGACAAGACTGTGTGAGACGTATCCTATTTAATGATAAATTAATATATATTTTAACTAGGCGCACGCAGACAGTTAAGGTACACTGTAAGAATTCAAAGGGCCAAAAACAAAAGTCTTGTTTGATGATGAAAAAGGTGGGTGTATTTGCAGCATGTATTTAATGATTCCTTTTTTATGATTTAATTGGTTAGCTGATGGGAACATGTGGGAGTGGGGGAAATGGTAACTCTAGTTGGTTGAGGTTTGTTGAATTAATACCATTGTTATATATAGAATTTCTATGATTGGTTATGTATTTTAAGTAAAATTTTGCACTTTGTGAAATGTACTAGTATGAAAACAAGTAACACTAGTTCAATGTTAAGACTGGTCCCATTCCTTACATTTGCTACGTGACTTTGACTATGTCCTATAATACTGTATAAGGCTTAAAGCTAACCTGAAACCTGTCTAAATGTCATGTTTTCTATTGAGCTGCTTTTTCTTGTGTTCATTATTATGAATACATAAAGTAGACATTGCAGCTGTATGTTTCTATTTTTGCAGTCAAACACACTACGGACTGAAATATTTTCTTATTCCCATACAGTAGCAGACAGAACATTTCTGAGAAAGGATATATGCTTTTCTTTTGCAGTTTTGTTTCTTGATCTTTTGGTGTTGCGGTTAAAAAGGTTTTTTATGTTTGTTCAACACATTCCATATTTTAGTGGCTAATACCCAGTTACCACAGAGGGGACTACGTTTTCTTTATATGTTGTGAAGAAAAGGAAAATAAATTCTCAGGTCATCTGTAGCATTAATCTTCATCGTCAACAACTGCAGATAGATAGAAAAGCTGAGGACCCCAAGCTGATGTAAAAATGTCATATCTTTAGATCGAGAGGGAACTAGTTCTCTTTTTTTCATGTGTAACCAATATCAGGATTAATTAAATAAGTGTTTATGTAAAATACATGTTCCATCTTTCTTTTACATGGTTTCAAATGTGTGCTAACAAATGGCAATAGTCTGATAAGGTTCATTTGGTCTAAAATTGCAACTCATGCATTCAGAATTATTTGTGGTATAATTTATGATTTTTATATTTTCGCCTTCAGCAATGGTGTGTATAATTTAAGTGTGAATATGTCTGCCAAGTTAAAGAACCTATAGGTGCATTGAGTTGCCTTGTGTATGAAATGTGCGGTATTGATAACATTGCCTTGCCTAGGCTACTAGTGTTTACAGTATTACTATGAATTTTTACTGCCTAATAAGAATTTGAGTTATTGGGGAATCTCCAATCAGTTTGGTCATGATGTAATCCAGTCTTGTTCACTAGGATACTTAAAGGTGCATTATGTAACATTTATGCTCCATCCCCCTGGTTACATGCATTCCATATAGAAAACCTGACCAGAACTGGACTGGAAAACGGCCCTTGACTCGGACCAGCCTGGCCCAAATTAGCTTAAATGCGACACTTCCATGAAGACATAATATTCTACCCTCTAGTCTTAACCGAGCGCATTTTCTCCAATTCGGCTTTACCCAAATCTAAAGGCTTCTCGACTGGAGAGTAATGGTGTGTCTTGAAAGCTAAGACCTACAAAAGTCATGTTGCTGCATTTTTGTTAAATTATTCTAATGTTTTTGTTGCTTTTTCATTACTTTTTGGGGGATTTGTCGTGTTTTTGTCACGTTTTTGTGACTTTTTTGTTGCATTTTCATTGCTTTTTTTTTCATTGCTTTGTTTCTTTTTTTGTTTTTTTGGTCATGTTTTAATGTCACTTTAAACATGACAAACATGTGTTTGTTTTTCTGGCACATTTTTGTTCCATTTTCATCCTCGTTATCGTCGCTATTTTTATGCTTTTAGATTTGGGTAAAGCTGGTTAAAGCGCGGGGGTAAGAGGTTAAGGAGAAAATTGAGAGGCCAGACCGGTGGCCCCAGAGCCAGTGGCCCTTCTGTGCTCTTCCAGAATGGACAGATATGGCTAGTCCGCCCCTGTGCTGGAGCGTCATAGTCACTGTGATGGAAAATAAAGACGTCATGCTAGCCACCCCTACAGCCCATTGGGTCACTGAAAGGTCAAACATGCCTTAAAATAAACTTTACCTTGTGTGACTTCAAAAAGTCACATAATGCACCTTTACTTATTCTGCGTGTGGCCTTCAAAGTGTAGGTGGAACAAACTATTTCAGACTGAACATGAATCTAATTAAAAAGCTAATGGTATAGTGGGATTAGCACAAGTCTGATCAAGGTAGGAGTGACTAAGTGATGCGTTAAGCTCGGCTCTGGAAATGTAATGTTATATTAGGCTCCCTCTCATTTATCGAGAGCAGTCAGTCTGGTCTCATCACACACATTAAACCTTTTAAAACTCTGTCTTAAATCATTCCTGACCCAGTCTAACATTTTATATTATGTGTTTTGATCAATAGTGGTCAGGTTTCAAATTTCTCACATTTAGCAATGTCTCTTGCATTTCTGGACACTTCAGGTCAGTTACAACTGCTGAGAATGACATCGTTATCAAATGTAATCCTGATGGCTTTAAGCTTGATTTTAGACAGTTTGTGTTTTTTCCTTTTCTCAATTTGAATGACCCTGTTGGCTATTGGCAACAAAATCTTTGGTGGTTTTCTGGTGCCGATCTTCATGACATTTTTTGTCCCTTCCCATTTTAATGAGGGAACATGGCTGCATAATAATTCTGAACACTTTATTCAGAGTGTGGACCTGCTTTGACTCCTTTGTACACTTCCACTCATTACAAACATTGCCATCCCCTGGGACGCTTCAATCCAACAGCATATGGCAGGTTTAAATGCTTTTGAAAATGTGACTTATTTAGAAGGATAAAATTGTTGCAAGTTCAGCAGTTGCATAATTATTTTATTTCAGTCAAGCAGCAATTTTAATGAAGAAATGTTGGGCAGAAAAGTTTTTTTTTTTTTTTAAATTCTTAAGCTACCGACAGGAAGTGACATAGATAAAGGTAAAGTTCCATAGCAGTTTGACTGCTATGGAACTCATTTCCCATTGACTTAAAAAGATTCAAGATTTTGTCAATTCATTTCACAATCAAAATAGTTCATCCTCACGTCCTTGTTGTGGAGCGGGGGGTGGGGAGGGATGGGAGGGAGTTCAGCTTCCTGATAGCCTGGTGTATGAAAATGTTCTTCAGTCGACTGGACCTGGCCCGTGGATTCTGCAGTCTTCTCCCTGAAAGCATAACCATGAAGAGTCTGGACCTTTCCGAAACCATTCCCTTCTCCCTTCCCCTACACCCTTCCACTCAAGCCTCAGGAGTGAGGGCACCTTCAGAGGTTCACTCATCGGAGAAATTAGAGCTGTGACTTTCAGACACACTCTCCTTCGTGCCCACGGACTGCACAGCCCACTAAAGTTGCAAAAATCATAAGTTAGACTGATCATACTTTAAATGAAAAAAATTCTACTTTACAAAGTAATTCAAATATGTCGTATTTACATTATATAATTTAGCTTCTTCAAACTCACAATGAGGCCTTTTCCTCTCACAATAAAAATTAAGATAAGCCTTTATTGATCTCACAATGGAGAAATTAACTTGTTACATTCAGCTCTCAAAAACACTCAAGGTGTGCAGGATAGACAGGAAATATGCAAACAATTAAATGGTAAATAGAGGTATCTTATATACAATGACTACCCAAACTTTAAGGGGGCAAAAAGTAAACACAATAAAAAAATCGACTAATGAGAAAATGTCAGTATTAGTCGTGCAGGTTTACAGTCATATTAGGTCTCATTGCCGCTTTATTTTAAATGTCTATATGATGGTATAGTTGTTATAATGAACACTTAGGTGCTCCTCAATAAACACAGAACTGAGGTTGTTTGGTGTGTGTTGCTCGTGGGACTGCTCTCTCTGGCATAACACACATCCGTTAGGTCTGGGTCGATGCGACTGACTGTAAAGGAGCTGATAAGCCACTTCCCCTCACTGAAAGGTCCGTTTCGGACAGAACTTCACTCCGCGGGCACGCGCAAACTGGGGGTTGGGGTGAGGGAGGAGGGAGCGGTTTCGGAAAGGCCCACTGTGTGATGGGTGCGTAGAGTCCATGGTGATTCTGACGGCTTTACGGGTGAGACGGGTGGAGTACATGTCCTGGTGGGGAGAGGGGCTCCGCAGATCCTCCGCTGCTCTCACGATGCGCTGGAGGCTCCTTCAGCAAGAGGCAGTGCTGGCGCCGTGCCACACAGTGATGGAGCTGGTCAGGATGCTCTCTATAGTCCCTCTGTAGAAGTTGCACATAACGGAGGCTGGAACTCAGGCTCTTCTCAACTTGCGGAGAAAGTAGAGACACTAATTACTTTTCTTGACCATGGTTGCACGGCAACATTGTTTGCCTTCATCTATGTCACAGGAAGTGAAACTGTAAACATCACAAAAATGGCAGTAGAGGACACTGGGGATGTTAGTGGCAGATACTAAAACCATGATGTACTGGATAAAGAGAAAAGCAAATAAAGCCCATTTTAGGCCAAGATGTATTAAATACTGGCAAATCCTAGTAAATGGGAAAGAATCTTGTAATGGATACTTTAGAATGAGCGTAATAATAATCATTACTGGCATCATGTACAGTTAGTAAATACTTGCAAACCCCTGTTTTTGGAACTGATCATGGCAAGGAAAAAGAAAAAATCTGTCACATTTCTGTCCAGAAAAGACAGAAATGTCCTTTGTGTTCATTTTCAATGAAAGTTTCTATATCCTGGGAATAGTTTCGGTTTTAACGAGAAAAGTTTCTATTTTTCCGAGAGAAGTTTCTGTATTCATGTGCAAAATATGTTCTGTTTTGACTGTTTGGGGTAACTTCAATTCAAATATCAACTGTTCCCAAAGTGGGGGTCACAAGCACTGCGATGGGGGTTCCAAGATTATTTCCAGACTTTAACTGCTGACATCATCAGTGACATCAGCTGGAGGCAGGAAGTGACCAAGAACAAGAGGAATGACATTTGAAACGATAACATAAGGTTTATCTGATATTTCCAAAAACAGTTAGACATGTGTTTATCGTTACTATGACAACAGCTACAATGGAAATAGATAGGAATCGAGCTTCCCGCCTCCAGCTAAGCCCAGAATATTTACAAACAATTAAAGGGTCTATAGAAGAAACATATTAAATAGTGTATGTTTATTCAATATATTTATTTCATGAGAACAGCATAGATGTATAGATACATATTACAAAACCCAATTCCATAATTTACGTGATATCAATTTGTTTTTACAGTGGGTGTCCCAGACGGTTGGCATTAAAACATAAACTTTTCTTTTGTGTGTATGGTTTATCTAAAACTTGAATTCCTTGTATCCCTCATGTATAATGTCTTGAATGTACATTTTGACCCCATCTAGGCCTTGTTTTGAAACCTTTCTGTAAAATGTTCAAACAGTGGCAACTTTTCCTTTGCTTACATTTTTTATTTAAACAATAATATCAGTAAATCATAAATCAATCAAATTGATTAAATAGTATATTGTGGGGTGCCCTGATCAAACATTTGAACCAAAAAAGTAACCAAAACAACCATTACAGTGTTGCAGTCAATATTTTACATATTCTAATATTCTATCAAAGGTGTCCTCATGTCCAGGTGACAGAGATGATCCCACTGACTCAGTGTGTTTTTCCTGCAGGCTTCCTGCTGAATTTACTTGAATTGTCACGGTATAACATATATTTTCTTTCCCCCTTTCGAAAATCTTTGTGACTGGTCTGTTGGGTAAATCTGTGTGTATTTCTAGACATTAATTCTAGAATTAACAATATTTAGCCAAAACTGACACATAGAGAAAAGTCTTTTTCTTTTTTGTGCTTACTGTTGGAAGTTTGTTTTCTCTCGTTTATGGGCAGCTTATTGTAAAAGATTAAATGCCCATAAGGTTGTGTCCATATAGTCCGTGTTCTTATATGCTACACAATGTAATCGTGCAGTGGTTCATATAGCTGACAGAAATATTGACTATTTACTTTACAATTCTTTGTGTGTAGCATAGATGTTCCACCAGGGGGAAGCGCACACCGCGTTGTTCTCAGATGAATTGGTGGAAACCTGGAATCGTATCAAACAGTTCAAGGACAAAGCCGCCACAGTAGGGCAAATTATGAAAAAGTAAGTAATAATGTTAGCACAAAGGTTTTTGTCTTGGTAGAACATAATTTCACTCCTCTGCTCATTGTGACTGACTGACATTTCAATTCTTCTTTTGACACAGTTGTGACAAGCCAGGATTAAGTCCATCTCTGCTTTGGCTTTGCTGTTAGTTAGTTAGTTAAAATGATAACAAACAAAAAATTGCTTTATCTACAGCCTTTGTCTTAATTTAGACAAGAACAGACAAGTGAAAAAATAGCAGACTGAGTTAGGTCCTGCTCCTGGACCAGCTGGTGAATGTGTGTCTATTTTTATGCACTGTGGAAGTTGCACTTAGTTGAATATTTCAGAGGATAAAACACTGACACAGTTTCTCAGCTGTGGACTGCCACTATTTATATCAAATATTGTTCCCAAAAACTAAATGTGGTTAACATCTGCTTCTGGGCACCTGCTTTTGTGTGACATCACACAGTTCCTCAAGCAGGTTTGGATCATGCTTTAAAACCCTTGATTCATCCAACTGATTTTGTTTTAATGCACTTTGTACTTTGGGCCTCTCTCTAGTCATACTACAATATCAAATGCCCAGGAAAAACTGTCATCACGATGCATGTGATGTTTTATCATCAAGCACAGAATACACAAGCTTATGTCTGTAGTAAATCTAACCTAAAAATTACACCAGCTCAATTGGCAACAAACCTGGCCTACTTTCCCAAAAAAAACTGTGTCAGTAGTGACCACATTTCTGCTTTTCTTTTCCCATGGGCCTTTATTCCTCTGATCACATTTATATAACATCATCATGCACCTATCTGTTTTTTTTCCTGCTGCAATTGTGTTCCTCATGAATTTTGTATAACACCGTGGATGATATTTGTGGTCTTATTACATTGCCCATGCAAAATAATCCAAATCCCTCAATAAATATAAATAGAGATTTGAGAGCTTCCAAGGAATAATGATGGCCGCACACGAATCACACATCCTGTTTATCCTGTTTGTTATTTCTTGCACTTTTAACTTTGCATCAGTTTCATGAAACTAATGCTTTTTCCACAAAGCCTTTGTAATTAGGGGTGATGCTAGAGTTTTTTAATGCCTATTTTCTCATAGGGCATGTGGCAGTCTGAATTTGTTTGTGATCCCACTTAATGTCTTTGACACCTGTTGGTACTGCTGCTGAGTCTTAATAAGGATGTCGGGCCCATTTATTATTTCAGTGAGAAAAGAAACATTCTCACACTAACTTTACTGCATTCACTTTTTTCACTTGAATTTGATAAATGTAAAAATAATGAGAAAAAATTGCAATTTGTTATTAATGTGACTGGACTTTTTTATTACAGTGGAAACAGCTTGTGTTATTTCTTTAACTTTTCAATACTCTGCACTTGGTTTAATAAATCTTTTGTGTTAGGCAAGTCTGTGTGTCCTTTGTCCTCTGATGTGAAATTACACACAAAAGGATAAACGTTACTTTTTGTGCCATGGGTCAATCGGCAGATTAATCGATTAGGTCCTCCAAAATAATCTTTACTTACAGCCCTATATGTGAGTGAGTGGTTGGTGGTGGTCGGAGCGGGCGATGGCACAGATTGGTTACCTCGCTTCCGTCAGTCTACCACAAGGAGAAGCTGTGGCTACAATAGTAGCTTATCACCACTGAGTATGGTGTGAATGAATAATGACTACAGTGTGGAGCGTTGAGAAATTTGGTAACACAGGCTTGTAAAGCGCCATGTAAGCCATTATTAATATATTATTATTAGTTCAGCTCCCAATAGCCTCAGTGGTTCCCAATCTTTTCACACCATACCCTCAGAAAATATTTGACTTAACGAATAACAGATCAAAACCATATCAAAGGGCTAAACAGGTTTAAAACAGGACAAAATCACACCCAAAGTAGCCTGGACAGTCAGACTATACTGTACACATTTAACTATTCTTTACAAAGACAAAAAGATTGGCTAGCTGATGCTACAGTAGTTATTAATATTGACCCAACGAAAGGTATACGAAACGTAAAAAAGTAAATAATCTCTAAATTATTAGACTCTCTATTTTAAACGTATAATGTATAATCGCAGTAGCACTTTATTATCCCGAGCGCTGCACTGCGGTCCCCACTGCTCCTTATGGGCTGCCCTAGCGGCATCAAAAGGATGGGTCAAATGCAGAGGACATTTACATTTACTCATTTTAGGCTACATGTGTTTGAGTAACTACTTCTTGGAATATTGTGAATATTGCTAACTAGGGATGGGTATCATTAAGGATTAATCGATACTACTACTCTTATCGATACTCCTTATCGATCCGGTACTTTAACAGTACTCTTATCGGTACTTTAAAAGGACAAAAAAGTTAGATAGAGGCTACTGTATAAGTAGGCATTAATCCTTGGCTTATATTTATTTTTTATTACATTATATTACACTTAATATATAGGAGTTAAAATAGGCTACTTCACTTACTTTACTTTTTTTTTTAAATCATTATTATTATCTAGTAAATCAAGGCTGTTGGTTAGATTTGGCTGTAGCTCTGAGGACTGAGTCCAAACTTAGTGCAGTAAAAATAATGAACTAGACTCGAGTCACTTCTTGTCATCTGCCTCTCAACTTGTGTCCAGCGGGTCGACACCGCCTCGCGCTGACGTGCACGTACACGCTGCCTTGTGCGCAGTTTGTGGAAAAACAGACTCCACCCAAAACTGTTTAGTTCGAGTATTTGTGAAAGAAGAAAAGTGCGCGTGGCTCGTCTGTCTGTTCAATACGGAGTCGTTATGTTTTGCTTTTTACAGCGGGTTAGCGGTTGCAGTTCGGGGGGTTTCTGAGTAGCTTAAGCACGTTTTGAATGTCTTTTACACCGCACGCCAAGCGCAGAGCCGAGCGCCCTTTGCGGCCGAACTACCTCGCGGCGAGCGGCATGTATTCACACTGCGCAGAGTAGTATTGGATTCAACTCCTCGTGGTTCATTCTAAAGCAACACTATATTAATTAGATAGGAATACAACTGATATGTCTCCTTAAAGTGCAACATGTGTTTTATGTGTAATAGTGTGGGGTGGTAGACGTGTGTTATTATTATCCGCCTTTTATAAGGGGCAGTAGTCACCCGCGCCGTCTCCTCACCTGTCTTCACCCCTGACGTCATGCGCCGAGGAGCCGAGTCATGGACTCTAGACGGAGGACCGCTCCAGCTGAACTCAGGCGATCAGGTGCACTGTGGCCGTTTGATGGGCCAAAACCCGGCGGTTACCGAGAGCGTTGCGGGCCGTTTGTTGGGGTTAAGCCGGCGGTAACACAGACTATTTGCGGAATCGGTGAGTAGGCTGGAGTGAGTTGTTGCTAACCCATTCTGTAAGCAGCTAATGGGCTGTCGTCTTTAGCTATGGCGTGGGATTGCTCCTCCTGCGGTTTGGGCGTTTTGAGGCGGGCGGCCACTCGGGACGCGTGCCAAACCTGTCCATGATCTTGGTATGTGATTGTAATGTTTGTTTATATGTTTGTTTGTAAATTGTAATGTGCCGGCTGTAATGTTACTGTGTAACCCATAGGCTCCTGCGGGCAGCGAGTCTCCCCTTTTTGTTTACCTTATACTTCAAGTGAAGCTTTGGAGTGGCTGTATCTCCACCGCCATTATGGACTGAAAAACATAACCTGTCTATCCGAAATATGAAAGAATATGTATAACCAAAATGTGTAACTGAACTCAAACACCTGCATATAAATGAAAATGTAAAAGCTGTTTTCCTATCCATGTCTCTGTCATATCAATGGTAAAAAAAAAAAGAACTTTAAGCGGGCCGAGGGCTTCGGTAGGAGATGATAATTTCTCATGGTTGATATCTGTGCCCATTCCACTATAAATTAATTAACGGAGGGCTCTCCGTTCCCCCGTGCGGTTACATTCGCATAATAAAAATAAAAATAAACTCTAAATGTGTGAAAAATTGTGTTATTAATACGCCTAAAGTTATATTTCCTTATGTATTCCGAGTACAAGATTGGATAGACGTAAAATTGATTTATAAAAGTGATTATTGCACATTTTAGTGCTGAAATCCTCTTCGCTGCGCAGCCCACACGCGAAAGAAGGCTGTCTTTCCCGCGCGCACCTGTCTCGCTGCACACGTGCATTGGCAGAGCGCGGGGATGGGCCGAGACCGTGCGCTCTCGTGCGGGGTAGCGGGGATGAACAGATCCGATGCAACGAACACATCCATGAGAGCGGAGAGAGACTTTTTTAGTGATTATTTGAGCGCGTGTGATTAGCGCAGCAATGCAGCGGCCCCGTTAAGAAGACCGTTAAGGCTGGAGCTTATCGGTGCGGGTGGACAGGCGCACATGGGCCCCGGGGCCGTTATGATACCGGGGTTCGATACCCATCCCTATTGCTAACAGTATAGTGCTGCTAACGATTAAAATATTTAATCGCGATTAATCTCATGAAGGACATAGTTAACTCGCGATTAATCGCAAATAATCGCACATTTTTATCTGTTCTAAACATCCCTTGAATTATAATTTTAATACTCTAATACTCTTATCAGGTTCCTCAAATATACAGCAAACATGGGGTGCAGGTGGGTCAGGTTAGAAAGCGTACTTTATTTTATTTTTACATTGTTGTCTTACAACATAAAGTTTATTCTTAATAATAATAATAATAATAAATTTTATTTGTATTGCACTTTACATATGAAAAACACATCTCAAAGTGCTACAGATAAAAACACAAAACATAGCACTAAAAACACAATATATATTAAAAGAATGCCGTATGAAATAAGTGGGTCTTTAGATTACTTTTAAAAACCTCAATAGACTGTGGCGCCCTCAGATGGTTGGGGAGGGCATTCCACAGTCGAGGCGCAGCTGCCTGGAAGGCCCCATCTCCCATAGTGCGGAGTTTTGTCTTGGGGACCAGGAGTTGGTGGCTGTCAGAGGAGCGGAGCTGTCGGGTTGGTTTGTGACTGTTAATGAGTTCTTTAAGGTACACTGGTGCGCTGCCGTAGACACACTGATAGGTCAGGAGGCAGATCTTAAACTCAATCCTGAACCTAACGGGAAGCCAATGAAGTTTATGGAGGATGGGTGTGATGTGTTCAGATTTACGCACCCTCATCAGGACCCTGGCAGCGCAGTTCTGAATGTACTGCAGTCTCTGCAGGCTCCTGCCAGGAATCCCGACGAGGAGTGCATTACAGTAGTCGAGCCTGGAGGAGACAAAAGCATGGACCAGCTTGTGCGGAAGAAGACTGGCTTCCTTGATTCAGATGTGTTGTGGATCGTAAAGTAGAGCCCACCGCGGGTGATCGGTCAGAATCACACAAGATATTCACTTTAGATGGAATTTATTGTAGTTACAACTGTAAGTGTGGGTGTGTGTGTGTGTGGTTCTGAAACAGATAAACAGAAATAAAAACAGAATTAGTTGGATGCAAATAGATTATAATGCAACAAACATCTTTCAGTATTTCCGATATGCTGTTATAATATAGCTGGAATAAATTACAATAATTTATTAACATGGCCGAAACTGGCTTTAAAACAATATAAAAAGATGTTCTGTGGGCCTAACAGCTCCAACCATGAAAATGGGGAAGGATAAACCATCCGCAATACAATGGCGCCCTCTGCTGGTCGCATAAATAGCTACACCTGGCCTCACCAGGAGGTGTCACGTGCCTACCAGTGGCCATGCGGGAGGTGCGTGACTTATAGCCAATTAACTGGATTTACAGCAAGAATAACAGTGATAGCTTACAAACTATGCACCTAGGGTGCTTAACTGCTAGTTCACAATGTATAACCCAAATATAATGCCCGAGTGGCAACATATACATCTACAGAAAGAAACATCACGGCCCGAGGCCTAGTAGGGCAGGAAAAGCCTGAGCTTACGTTAGCGACACTAAGCAGACCAAACACAACCAATCGCGTCTTAGCAATGACAGTAAAGAACAACAAAATACAGATTCTTACTTGTAAAGACGCACACAGAATAACAGGACAGTTGTATCAACAAGGTGGGTTATTAGTCCGTGCTGCTAGCGTACACTACTGGCAAAGGTCTCGTACTGAACAATACCCGTATGCCGCGAGTCTGAGTCAACTTGTGATTGGCTGAACGTCCAGGTGAAGCGAGGCGTCCCTCAGTAGGAGAGAGAAAGTCATAGTGAAGTGTCTGATGCTTAGCTGCCACAAGGGGGCCTTTTTTACAGCCGCCCCCAGATTACTGAAGGGAATCTGTAGAAGAAGAAAAGGCACCCACTCGTCCGGTAGTGGTTAGTCTGGCAGCTCTGGAAGCTGGATGAGTCGAGCCACAGGGCGGGTGTACGACCTGTCTCCTACCTTCACTTCTGCCGATCGTACTTTACCGTCGAGGCCGGGGAAGACGCTGGTCACTTTGCCCACTGGCCACAGTGAGCGGGGGAGCTGCGGGTCGATGATGAGGACCGTCTTGCCAATGTGCAGGTCTGGGTTTTCAGCATTCCACTTCTGTCGGGCTTGGAGGCTGGGCAGATAGAAACGGATGAAATGTTTCCAGAAGTGGTCAGCCAACAGCTGGCTATGGCGCCAACGCCTACTGCTCAGGAGTTCGGTGTCTGGATACACCACCTGCGGGAGAGAGGAATCTGGCCGTCCAATGAGCAATGAATTGGGGGTTATTGGATCAGGGTCGGCGATGTCTGCAGACGTGTAGCCCAACGGTTTGGAGTTGAGAATCCCCTCAATCTCAACTAGCAGGGTTCTCAGTACCTCATCGGTCACAAGCTGGGCTCCAAGGGTTACTTGCAGGGCTTGTTTCACCGAGCGTATCTCACGCTCCCAGCAGCCGCCAAAGTGAGGGGCGTTTGGTGGATTGAATTTCCAGTCGATCTGCTGAGAAGCGAGCTGAGCTTTGATATCTGGAGCAAGGTCGGAGAATGCTTCCTGGAGCTCTCGATTGCCACCTCTGAAGTTCGTTCCCTGGTCTGAGATCAGCTCGAACGGCTTTCCTCTGCGGGCGATGAACCGTCTCAAGGCCATGAGGAAAGAGTCTGTATCCAAACTGGCGAGCAGGTCGATATGTACGGCTCGGGTGGTCATGCATTTAAAGATTATTCCCCAGCGCTTTTCACTCCTCCTCCCAATCTTTACCGAGTATGGCCCAAAGCAGTCTACTCCTGTTGAGTAAAATGCTGGCTTGAAAAGTCGGACTCTGGATGGAGGCAGGTCTGCCATTTTAGGGATTTGTGGCTTTCCGCGCCATTTCTGACACTCCTTGCACTTGCGCTGAAAGCGACGGATAGCCTCTCGCCCTCCTGGTAGCCAATACTTGCGGCGCATCTCCGAGAAGACCCTCTCTGGGCCTGGATGGTGCAGACGGTCATCATACTCTTGGATGAGCAACTGCGTGACTGGGTGTTTGGCATCTAGTACCACCGGGTGAATAGTATCGGGTTCCAGCTGGTTGCTATGGCGCAGACGTCCACCAACACGGATGAGCTTGTCGTTGTGGTCGAACTCTGGTGCCAGCTTGAGAAGCCGGCTGCTCTTGGCGACTGGTTTCCCTGACTGCAGCTGGGCATAATCAATAGGAAAACTGTCTTGTTGGATCTGTTGTAGCAGAGCCAGCTGGGCCTGCCCATAGGCCATGACGTTGCCTGGGGCCGCCCCGTGTAGAGTCTTAGTTGTGGCTGTCAGGAGGTCTGTGAAGGAAGAGAACTGCTTAGCGTCAGGGAGCTGACTTGGTGTGGTAGTAATGAGGCTGCAGAATGAAGGTTTCTTGAGCTCTTCACCCTGATCTGACTCTGCCTGAATCTGAGGACTTTGTGGCCATTTGTCTGGGTCACACCACAAGAAGGTTGGGCCTTGACCCCAGCGGCTCTCTGGTGTCAACGTGTTGAGAGGTTTGCCACGC
This sequence comes from Neogobius melanostomus, assembly GCA_007210695.1. Taxonomy (NCBI): domain Eukaryota; kingdom Metazoa; phylum Chordata; class Actinopteri; order Gobiiformes; family Gobiidae; genus Neogobius; species Neogobius melanostomus. The sequence goes on along the minus strand of VHKM01000232.1, from coordinate 632,204 downwards.
GTTATGTCGTCGGCAGGGTTCTGTGCAGAGTCCACGTACCGCCATGTGTCGTCCTCGGTGAGATCTTGAATCTCTGCCACACGTGTGCCGACGAACACTTTGAATCGGCACGATTCAGACTGCAACCACGTGAGCACGGTAGTAGAGTCCGACCAGAGCACAACCCTCTGGATGGGCAGTGTGAGCTCGGATTTGAGGAGCTGAGCCATTTGTGCTCCGGTCAGAGCGGCGCATAACTCGAGGCGTGGGATTGACTGCTGCTTTTTTGGAGCAACTCTGGATCTTGCGGTGATGAAAGCTACTTGGACTACACCATGCGGGTTCTCGGTTCGGAGGTATGCCACAGAGCCATAAGCTTTCTCTGATGCATCACAGAACACGTGGATCTCACGCTCACAGGTGGGAGAGTCTAACTCACGGTCAGTGTAGCACCTCGGAAGTGCTATGCTTTGTAAGTGAGGTAACTCGTCCTCCCACTCTCTCCACGCAGCAAGCAGGTGGTCTGGTAGAGCAGGGTCGTCCCAGTCGCGCCTTTTGTCCCACAGATGTTGAATGACAACTTTGGCCCTGGATGTGTATGGTACTAGAAAGCCAAGGGGGTCATATTGGCTTGCCACCACTTTGTAGATGGAGCGCATAGTGACAACTTCTTCAGTGGCTACAGCTTCTCGACACTTAAAGGACAGGGTGTCCTCTTGACAGTCCCACTGCAGGCCCAGGGCTGATTCTTCTTGACCTGGGTGACCTTGGGCGATCCACTTTTCAGCACTAGCCGATCTCGCCTCAGTAGGGAGGTGACGTATGGTGTCTGGATGGGTACTGGCCCACTGGCGTAGCTCAAAGCCTCCCTCGGCAAGGAGGGTCTGCAGCTGGTCGATGATGGGCTTGGTTTCTTCAACTGTAGACACACTCTGAAGACAGTTATCCACGTAGAAGTGTCTTAACACAGAGTCTCTCACTGCATCAGCCGGCTGAGTATGGTCAGTGACATGCTTCTGTAGGGCGTATGTAGCGCAGCAGGGGCTACAGGTAGTGCCGAAAGGAAGCACCTTCCACTGGTAGACTGTGGGTTGTTCATCACGCTTGAGCTCCCTCCAGAGGAAGCGGAGGAGAGGCTCATCCTCCGGAAGGAGCCTGACCTGGTGAAACATCCCCCGTATGTCACTGCTGAAGGCCACACAATGTTCCCTGAATCGCAGGAGAACTGAAAGGAGAGGTGGACCGAGGGTTGGACCGGGAAGCAGGAGTTTGTTCAGGTCAGCGCCGTTGTACTGGAAAGAGCAGTTAAAAACCACTCTGTGCTTGCCATTGTGCTCGACAAGGTGGTGAGGGATGTACCAGCTGCTTGAGGTGTTCTCTGTGCCCTGGGGTAGTTTCGCCACATAGCCAGCCTGTTCGAGTCTCTGGATCTCTGCATTATAGACTTGGGCCGTCTCAGGGGTCTTCACCAGCCGCCTTTCCGTATTCCGGAGCTGAGGAAGTACTGCCTCCTTTGGTGCGCAGAGCTGGGGAAAGTTCTTCACGCGGAGGAGAGGAGTGGCATAGCGGTGGACACCATCAACATCTACTCGCACAGTCTGTTTATCCAAGCATTCAAGGGCCTCCTTGTCCTGCCGTGACCTCATACTAGCCTTTTCGCTGCGCCATGGGAGGACATCCAGCTGCCACAGTCTCTCGACGTGCTGGTAGATGTCGGCTGGAGGTGCTCCGAAGGTGGTGAACAGACAGCGTTGTTCGATAAGGTACTGCTTTAGGTTGTTGGTCGGACCTTGCAGCGTCCATCCGAGACGGGTGCGGACAGCAACCGGTGCACCAGGGGGACCAAAGATGACTGGCTCAACTGGCGTCACCAAGTGGGGGTGGTCTGAGCCAATGAGCAGTAGCGGGACAATATCCTTGAATGAAGGGATAGAAAGCTTCTTCAGATGTCTGTATTTGCTCTGCAGTGCTTTGGAGGGATACGTGTGCTGGCCTAGCCCGAGCTTGGGTGCAGTGAAGGCTCCCTGGATGTCGTATACCATGGCTGGGGAACAGGCTGGAGAGATGGTAAATGAGACAGCCGCCCCGTGAAGCGTCTGCAGCTCCTGTCTGACTGTACGCAGTGGCAAATCCTCGGGATGGCCTTCAAGACCCAGTTGTTGGACAGCAGGTTGGAGGAGCAGGGTGCGTTCGGAGCCGTCGTCTAGCACAGCGTATGTTTCTAGAGTCTGGTCACCATGGCGGAGGATAACTTTACTGACCTTAAGAAGCACACGGTGGCCCTGCGGTGGCTTGCCAATGTATAGCACTTGGTCTGCACTTGGTACGGACAAAGATTTGCTCTCACTCGATTTCACCTGGTCAGGCCTTCTCTCTGCTTTATAAGTCTTGGTTTGGCTTCTCTCGCCGACATCATGCAGAGCGAGCAGGTGTCTGCTATTGCATGTTTTACAGCACATCTTCAGATCACATTCAGCAGATCTGTGTTCTCTGCCGCACCGCCAACATCTGTTGTTCTCCTGAATCCAGTTGCGTTTCTGAGTGGCGCTGAGCAGTTTGAAATTTGTGCAATTATTCAGAGTGTGCTTGTAGTTGTCACAAAATGGGCAGAACTTCTTCGATTCTAGACTGGTTGGAGGAGTAGCTTTGTCCGGCTCCCTAACCGGTTTGGGTTCGGCCCCAGCATGAGGACTGAGGCCTTGGGTGCCAACTTGACAGTACTCTTGGCGTCTTTGGGCTTAGCTCCAGTGTCCCTTTTCAAGCGATATTGTGCTATATCCTCCTGGATATGAAGCTCGTATTCCAACCAATCTGCTAGGTCCAGAAGAGTGGGGATAGGAATGCGGAGCGGGTGGATGTAGCGCCTGAAACTGGATCTCAGGTCGTGCGGCAGCTTGCCCAGTAGACGGGTGACATGAGAACCACAGTCCAGCTCAACTTGCCCCTTTAAACCGAGCTGCTCCAACATGCTCACCAGGGATCTGACGTTCAGGGCGAACAGCCTGAATGACTTGATGTCACCACTCTGGATGTTGGGGCTATCCATCAGTTCAGCAATCCGCTGAAGGGCGAGTTGGTGTGGTTGCCCGTACTGCTGGTTTAAAGCTGTCATAGTGTCAGTGAAGGGGTAATCAGAATTACTATAAGAATCTGCCACCAGCAATGCTTCCTCCAGCTTCAGATGATCCACTAATATCTGGAACTTGAAACGTTCAGTGGCATCCCTAGGAAGGAGATTATCCAGGGCGATGCGGAGTCTCGCAAAGTCTCTTGGGTTAGGCCGGTTGAAATCCGGGATTTTAGGAGTAGGCCCTCTGTACGTTTTTTCCTGTCCACCGGGGGGAGTCATTGAGCGTCGACGTCTGGGCTCGCGCCGAGGTGAAGGAGTACTATATCTCTCGCGTCGGTCTGGAGAGTAGCTGCGGCGACGCGCAGGAGAATAGACACCTCTGCGTGATGGTTCTCTGTATTCTCTGGAGGAATAATGAGAGTCTCTGTAGCTGACATGGCGCTCGGGTGAACGGCGATGGCTGGACTGCTCATAATTATAATGAGAACTATAGCGCCCATCTCTGGACTCATAACTTCTTCGCGGGGAATGGTGCTTGGTGCGTGCTGGCTCAGGAGAGCGCTTAGGTGAGGGAGAGTCATACCTGGATGATTGCCTGTAGCCCTTTGTCTCTCTGCTATAGTCATTACGCCTGTCAGAGGACGATCGTGGTGGTGTCTCCCTTCTAGATTTAGTCTCCCTGTTCCGGAAGTGGACTGACGATTTGTACCGGGATGAATCACCTCCATAATCCACCCCTTCTCGGTAAGGTCTATCTCTGGCAGTTACAGTACGTGGCTCTGGACGGGAACTGCTGGGCTCCACTTTGGCTCTGAGCTGCTCGTTCTGTAATTTCAGTTTCTCCATCGATGCTAGGAGATCTTCCCTTTCACGCTCTAGAATGCGGCGCTCCCTTCTCCACTCATCTGCAGAAGATTCCCATGTGTCAGTGACTGACCGTTGCGTTAGGCTGTGGTGCAGCTGACCGTCTGGGGATGCAGAGCGTGAATAAGGTTTGCTGTGGTCCTCTTCGTTTAGTCGCTCTCTGGACGGTGACTCAGAAGACTTCTCGGTTTGAGATCTGGTCGGGAGATCCGATAAGTCGTAATCTTGCAAGTGGGCGGGGAGGGACCGCTGCCTCCTGGATCGTGCACTGGACTCTTTATCCATAGTGGTAAATATCTTGCTCCGCTGCAAGCTCTGTATCCAGCTCGAAGGACCACTTTGTGCGGAAGAAGACTGGCTTCCTTGATTCAGATGTGTTGTGGATCGTAAAGTAGAGCCCACCGCGGGTGATCGGTCAGAATCACACAAGATATTCACTTTAGATGGAATTTATTGTAGTTACAACTGTAAGTGTGGGTGTGTGTGTGTGTGGTTCTGAAACAGATAAACAGAAATAAAAACAGAATTAGTTGGATGCAAATAGATTATAATGCAACAAACATCTTTCAGTATTTCCGATATGCTGTTATAATATAGCTGGAATAAATTACAATAATTTATTAACATGGCCGAAACTGGCTTTAAAACAATATAAAAAGATGTTCTGTGGGCCTAACAGCTCCAACCATGAAAATGGGGAAGGATAAACCATCCGCAATACAATGGCGCCCTCTGCTGGTCGCATAAATAGCTACACCTGGCCTCACCAGGAGGTGTCACGTGCCTACCAGTGGCCATGCGGGAGGTGCGTGACTTATAGCCAATTAACTGGATTTACAGCAAGAATAACAGTGATAGCTTACAAACTATGCACCTAGGGTGCTTAACTGCTAGTTCACAATGTATAACCCAAATATAATGCCCGAGTGGCAACATATACATCTACAGAAAGAAACATCACGGCCCGAGGCCTAGTAGGGCAGGAAAAGCCTGAGCTTACGTTAGCGACACTAAGCAGACCAAACACAACCAATCGCGTCTTAGCAATGACAGTAAAGAACAACAAATACAGATTCTTACTTGTAAAGACGCACACAGAATAACAGGACAGTTGTATCAACAAGGTGGGTTATTAGTCCGTGCTGCTAGCGTACACTACTGGCAAAGGTCTCGTACTGAACAATACCCGTATGCCGCGAGTCTGAGTCAACTTGTGATTGGCTGAACGTCCAGGTGAAGCGAGGCGTCCCTCAGTAGGAGAGAGAAAGTCATAGTGAAGTGTCTGATGCTTAGCTGCCACAAGGGGGCCTTTTTTACAAGCTTCTCTGCATTGGGAAGGGAAAGGGAAGGGCGGAGTTTGGAGATGTTCCGGAGGTGAAAAAATGCAGTCTTACAAATATGTTGGATGTGGGTGTTAAATGATAGATGGGGGTCAAATCGAACCCCCAAGTTTGTAACAGAGGATGTGAGAGGAATGTCATGGCCAGCAAATGAGTAAACAGTTATGGGGGGGATCGGAGTTGGTGTGGGGTCCCAATGAGGAGACCTTCTGTTTTGGAGCTGTTTAACTGAAGGAAGTTGTCAGTCATCCATGCCTTCGTCTCCTCCAGGCAGGCAGTTAGTGTGGGGAGTGATGATGTGGGGGATGTGGGGTCCAACCTGACATAGAGCTGAGTATCATCAGCATAGCAGTGGAAGGCAACTCCATGCCTGCTGATGATGTGGCCCAGAGGGAGCATATAGATGGAGAAGAGAGTGGGGCCGAGGACTGAGCCTTGAGGCACTCCACATGTGACAGTGTGGGGTCTCGACCTGGCTCCCCCCAGGACCACATACTCAACTCGATCGGTCAGGTAGGACCGAAACCACTGGAGTGCTGTGTGCGATATGCCGATGAAGTGCTGCAGACGGTGAAGGAGGATGGTATGATCAACGGTGTCGAAGGCGGCTGAGAGGTCCAAAAGCAGGAGGAGGGATGGAGAGCCCTGGTCAGCAGCCACCAGCAGATCGTTTGTGACCCTGACCAGGGCTGTCTCTGTACTATGACCAGAGCGAAAGCCGGACTGAAATTTTTCGTAGAGACTGTGTGAGTGAAGGTGGTTATGGATTTGGGTGACAATTACTTTTTCAATTACTTTGGAGAGAAATGGGAGGTTAGAAATGGGTCGGTAGTTTGACATGGTATCCGGATCGAGGGAGGGTTTCTTAAGCCGAGGGTTAATAAGTGCAGTTTTAAGAGAGGTTGGAAGGTGACCAGATTGCAAGGAAGAGTTTATGATGGTGGTGATGAGAGGGCTTAAGGAAGTGATGTTTGATTTGATCAGAGCAGTGGGAAGGGGGTCCAATGAACATGTTGAGGGTCTCATGCAGCGTATGAGAGTCTCAATCTGTCTGTGTGTGGGGAGGATGAAGTGAGAGAATGTTGGTACTAAGGTTGGGGGGACGGGTGGTGTGACATTGCCGGGCATCAGGTTTAAGCGGATGGTGTCAATTTTTGTAGTGAATGAATCAAGGAATTTATTGCATTGATCATTGGTACTGTTATTTTGCCTCGGGGCTGGTGGACTGAGGAAATGGTTTATTGTTTTAAAGAGCTGTTTTGAATTTCCTGGGTTATTGTTAATGATATTGGAGTAGTATTGTGACCGTGCCTGACTGAGTGATTTGGCATATGATCTTTGGTGCTCTCTGTAAACAGTTTTGTGGACAGTCAGCCCAGAGGCAACGTAACGCCTCTCAAGGACCCTCCCAGCCGCCTTCTGTCTACGCAGCGCATCAGTGTACCACGGAGCAGAGCGTGAAAATGTTACAGTCCGTGTTTTGAGGGGTGCATGGGTGTCAAGTATCTTTTGCAGTCCAGTATTATAGTGATCAACAAGCGCGTCAGGAGCCGAGTGATGGGCAGATGTGGTCAGGTTTTGTAGGTCGTAAGACAGGTGTTCAGGGTTTATGTTTTTTATTTTCCGGAAGCAAATTTGATGTTTAAGCTTATTTAGTGAGGTTAGGAGTGAAAAGTCTAATGATATGGCATTATGGTCAGATATGCCTAAATCATGGACATGAACATTATTAACAGGAAAATTTGTCATAATGAGGTCCAGTGTGTGCCCTTTTGTATGGGTAGGGACTGTCACAAGTTGTCTGAGATGGAGTGTATCCAGGAGTTGTAATAGTTCTGTGGTATATTGACTTGTGGGACAGTTTACATGAATATTAAAGTCTCCAAGAATTGCCACATTGTTTGATGATGTGCACACTGACAGGAGTAATTCAGTTAATTCTGAAATGAAACTTGGGTGTGATTTAGGTGGCCGGTATATGAGGATGATTGTAAGTGGGATGGGTTTTTCACATTTATGTATCCATAAATGCCACTCAAAGTAGACAATGTTTTGTTGAATGTCCAGTTTTATGGTAAATGTATCATTAGCATGTGTTGTTGAGTTTAGCTCTTCTGCTCCAAAACAACAGCAGTGCGCCACCACATACCTGACAGGCACATGTGATGAAAATAATGCAGCAGCAAGAAGAAAGGCAGAGCTAAAATAACAAGGCGACTGGTTCTTCTGACCTGAGGAGAGCAGCCTCTTACTGACATGAGGAGAGCAGCTTCTTACTGACCTGTGGAGAGCAGCCTCTTACTGACCTGAGGAGAGCAGCTCTTACTGACCTGAGGAGAGCAGCTTCTTACTGACCTGAGGAGAGCAGCTTCTTACTGACCTGAGGAGAGCAGCCTCTTACTGACCTGAGGAGAGCAGCTTCTTACTGACCTGAGGAGAGCAGCCTCTTACTGACCTGAGGAGAGCAGCTTCTTACTGACATGAGGAGAGCAGCCTCTTACTGACTGAGGAGAGCAGCTTCTTACTGACCTGTGGAGAGCAGCCTCTTACTGACCTGAGGAGAGCAGCTTCTTACTGACCTGAGGAGAGCAGCCTCTTACTGACCTGAGGAGAGCAGCTTCTAACTGACCTGAGGAGAGCAGCTTCTTACTGACCTGAGGAGAGCAGCTTCTTACTGACCTGTGGAGAGCAGCCTCTTACTGACCTGAGGAGAGCAGCTTCTTACTGACCTGTGGAGAGCAGCCTCTTACTGACCTGAGGAGAGCAGCTTCTTACTGACCTGAGGAGAGCAGCTCTTACTGACCTGAGGAGAGCAGACTCTTACTGACCTGAGGAGAGCAGCTTCTTACTGACCTGGAGAGCAGCTTCTTACAGACCTGAGGAGAGCAGCTTCTTACTGACCTGAGGAGAGCAGCTTCTTACTGACCTGAGGAGAGCAGCCTCTTACTGACCTGAGGAGAGCAGCTTCTTACTGACCTGAGGAGAGCAGCTTCTTACTGACCTGAGGAGAGCAGCTTCTTACTGACCTGAGGAGAGCAGCTCCTTACTGACCTGAGGAGAGCAGCTCCGTAGCGTCAGGTTCCAAACTTTGTTTTGTTTGACAGAAAGAGTTGTCCATGACGTGGTAAAAGTAATTCCTCGGGAAAGTGTCTGCTCCTCATTCCCTGATAATTCCATAAGTGATTTCAAAAGGTGTCCTCAGCGGTGCAGTAAGAAAACAAACCAACAAGTCTCTTCCTGTAAACTCGTGGTCACGTGTGGCGGCTTTGTGTGTCAGCAAATTGAGACTAATTAATTGCGCGATAAAAAAAGATTGACGCCTTTAAAATTGATTTGCGTTAGCGCGTTAATAACACGATATTTTGGACAGCACTACTTTTTACTTCTACTTATCATTTTAGAGTAACAGTACTCTTACTTGAGTGAAACATTTACTCTTCACTGCGAGCAAAAATGTGACAAAAGCTTTGTGACATGAAAAGAGTCTTAGGGCGTTTTCACACAGCTAGAGTCTGTTAGGTCGACTTAAAGGGACTTTGGGCCTGAGAGCGGCACATTAAGGCTCTTTTCCACATGCAGGCGCTTGTCAACCGAATGGCTCTTTCACCCGCTTTGTCGAGCTTTTCCATTACAAAGACCAGTGCCAAACCGGACTTACCAGGTATAGGTTTTCGGACCGACCTCTGGCTGTGGCCAAAGTGTGCTAACCCGTGTCTGATGTGACGTGAACAGACTGCTGGCCTCTGATTGGCAACAAGAGAGTGGACAGCCCTCACTATTGAGAATGAGGAGTTAACGTCACGGCACAGAGCCCCCCTCCCCATGCCCCCTTCGCCGCCATATTGGCTGCGCTCCGGCGGCAATACACATCGTTTACGTGTGTTATTAACGCCGTAGGAGCGGAGGTTCTTGCTATTCCGCACTGTTTTACCATGCCTGGAAGTCACTGCTGCGTTAAAAACTGCTCCAATACCTCACACGATAGACATGGAAAACGTAGGAACAATGTGATACAGTTTTTTAGGTTACAGAAATGGACACAGCATCAAAGAGCGCAAGTCTCACTCTGACCTGTCAAAACATGTTGGAAACATTTGTGTACATTGAACATCTCGTAACAATGTAGTGTTTACAAAACACACACTTTATTACTTTGTCATTTTGGTCAAGAAGTGTCCGCTAAATGCAATGTAATTACAACACACTAAAACGCATGTGAAGAAAGTTAGTTTTGCCAGTACAACGCTGTTTTCACCAGCTGGAGGCTTGTAGAGCCAAGTCCTGGACCCACAGCAGAAAGTCTCGTAACTTTCCAAAGACTTGTGGCTTTTAAACTCCTGCATCGTGTAGTAACTTACACCAAATACAAGGTAGTTTACTGTGTCCATGTATGTGCACGGAGGTAAATGGTCCAGGTCTCCGCTGCAGGGCGCTCGTATGTTGATGTCTTGAATGTCCGCAAGCTTCTCCAAATACCGCTGTTTTGCGCTTGGTATGAGCTTGTTCCTGTAAGGTCCCTTTTCTTTCGCCTTATCTCTTTGCATTGCTTTACTTTCTTCATTTTCGTTGTCGTATTCGTAGATCCGTCTCTGTTTCGCCGAAAATGTAAATGCGCAAAATTTAAAGTGCTCTGGAATATGAGGAATGCGTGAAATTCTGGGGGCGGGCCCCCAATCCGCAGCCAATATGTCCGACAGGCTCAGAGCCCCCCAAATCACCCCAACTCGGCACGTGACTCCTCATTCTCAATTGACACGCAGGTCATACGGATTTAATATTTCACAACATCATACCGCTGTGATAAAAGGGGATTTTTATGATATTAGCATTTCCGCTGTTAGCGCAGCTTTAGCTGGTGTTAGCATAACATTTGCATGTAAGCACGAACATAACAGCAAGGGCTCAGGCACGCCCCCAAACCCCAAAACCCGCTGGGTGAGAGGCACCTCCCCAACATGTACACCACACTGCAACAGTTGACCTGCATTGTATGAATAAATAAACACTTCTATCTAAACGTAACATAAAGCACAGTGTTTATTTTTTGTTGTTGGGAGGAACACGCATGCAATTGTTTCCTGGAAGCACTGCGAAAACATACCGTGGATAGAAGCACTCTGCACGCAAACCGCTCCGTCCTCTTTCTCTCTCCATACCGCTTTGCAGAGGTTTATCCAGGGCGGGGAAACCCCCCACGCCACAGCCCACGGGGACGGCAGAGGTGGCGGGTCAAGATGGGGCGAGAGGAAATAGCGTCGATAGAAGTACATCCGCACGCGAACCGCCCGGTTCTCTCTCTCAATACGACCGCTTTGCAGAGCTGTAAGCACGGCGAGGAAAACCCCCACGGCACGGCCCACAGGGACGCCAGGTACATGTTTGTGTTGAGTTGGCGGGTCAAGACGGGGTGTGAGAGAGCAGGTGGGCAGGGGGAGAGGGAATGAGGAGAGCGGGTCTCGGGCTCAAACGCAGGGCTCTACCGGCTTGTTCCCTCGGTGTCAGACGGAGGCTGCCTGCTCCTCATTCTGGGCAAACGGAGCTTTGCTGCAGGTGAGAGCTACACTGTTTTTCAGTTTACAATGTTGGGCTATGTTTTCATTGTCCATGTCTTTTTAAAGACTTTTGTAAACTGATAAAAGCAGTAAATATTGTTAGCATAATGTGGCTAACGCTATCGCCCAAAGTTACTTCTGTGGATGTTCTGTAATAGTTAAACAATGATAAACACACATTTTTATTTTATTTTTAATGTATGTGTCATTATCAGTGTTTAAGTGTTAAAACGTCTTTCAGCAGGTGCAAAGGTTTAGCCAAATCAACAATGAACACGGACTTTAGTACATTCAAATTGTTAGCCTAATGCTCAGGTCATGTAGTGAAAATAAATAACATAATACTTAAACACATTACACAACAAAGTGAGTTATGTACATAAACTCTTTTTGGTTGCAGTCTATGGGTTTATCAATATTAATATAGTTTTGTTATCTTAACGTCTACCTCAGGCCTTCATAACCTTGCTGTATCCAAACACTACTTCCATGAATATTAGTCTTAGAAAGGACAATTACATGTGTAATCTTTGGCATGTTTACTTTTACTTTTACTGTTACTGTTGTCTGTGTCCACAGCTCCTATCTGGATGGCCCATGGAAGAGACGAACATACTCATCCAAGAAACAAGCTTCAGCAGATACAAGACTGATTAAACCAAGTGCACACTATTGAGACTAGTTAAACTGTTTGACAAAGTTTAGGTTACTACCCCTTTAGTATCTTATCAAATTCATTCATCTTCAGTACCCATAATCACTAACAGCAGAAAGAAATAGCACAAACATGGTTTGTAAAACTTTATAATAAAGACAGAATGTTGTGATATCAGGCCAAGCAGGAGGCTGAAGGAGATGGTGCGTCAGCGGCTCAGGATCAGGCTGTCCGCTGAAGAGAGAGAGGAACCCCACTTTCTGCAGGAGAGGAGTCCGAAGGAGATCAGAGCTGTATGATAATCATGACCTGTAGAAAGATTTAAAAACAAAACACTTAAAGTGATATGCAGCTATGATATGCTTTTAAAACATAAAAGTTGGGGGTAGGCGCTCGTAAGCTTTTTGCTTCAGTCCACTCCTTTTGAGCAAAATGTATGCTCAAATTAATAAATTAATTAAAATGTAAAACTAAATAAGGCCCCAAACACGGAGAACCTGTGCCAATATGAATGACAGCACAGGCACATGTGTAAAGTAAAATAATTATTCTCAATATGAAGTGAGAAATACAAAGCAGGACAAATCCCCCTCCGAAGATTAATTTTTTTTTTTTTATCAGTTTATTGGTAACATGTAATGCTAATGTAGTTTCTCTTAACTCCCGCTTTAACCAAGCACATTTTCTCCAGTTTTGTATTACCCAAATCTAAAAGCTTAAAAATAGCGACAAAAATGAGGATGAAAAGGCAACAAAATTGTGACCAAAAAAGCGACAACCGGACTGAAAATGCAACAAAAAGGCGTCAACAACATACCGGAAAAGCAACAAAACAGACGCCTAAAAGTGACAAAAAGCTTCAAAAATGTGACAAAAAGTTACGATCACTGTTGTAGATCTGAGCTTTCAAATTGGGCATTACACTGTTGCTCTCCAGTCGACAAGCTTTTAGATTTGGGTGAAGCTGAACTGGAGAAAATGCCCTCAGTTAAGGTGGGGGTTAAGAGGTTAACTTATGTAATCTATGCACAAAGGTTCATGTGGTAAACTCACATCCTGTTGTATCCTCCTCAGAACACATCCGTCTCCTCCTCAGAACACATCCGTCTCCAGGTCTCTTGCTCTCCCCAGACGCTTTCTCCTGAAGGAGTAAAGTCAAGTGCTTTAATGTAATCCATGTACAAGTTTCTAAATCAGTCAAACATTGCAATGGTGATGTGGACATTTTATTAAGTTTACCATGTGTTACATACTGTAAGTGTTAAACAATTTACTTCCCTACACACTGTTTAATGATGCTTAGCAACTTTAATTTGAAACAGAACACTCTGCATTGACTGAGTGTCAAAACAAATATCAAAAAGACACTTTTGGCCTGTAGTTCCTGCAGTGACACTTCCTCTGTAGGACAATACACGTTTTCGAAGTAATTAACACATGTGTAACGCCCCCTAGGTTCCGATCACCAGGGTACAAGGAGACCAAGACAATGAGAGAGTTTACCGTAGGTGTTTATTTTGTAGGATGATGTAAAAAGTCTAAAATTGATTGGAGGGGAGCAGGCAAGTCTGATGGGGTGCAGCTGTTGGTTTGGGGGAGTAGGAGGAACTTAATATGGACATGGGTGGAAAAACAGACGGTCTCAGAGAAGGGCTGGTTTCCAGGGGTCCAGGCTGAATGGTCGGCATACTCCGCAACATGGCTCCTGGTCTCCGTGCTGGTTTGGTGCTACGACCCCAGCAACCACACGCCGTACCAGCGGAGCAGCCGACTTGCCCTCAGACTGGCCTGGACCCCTGGTGGACAAGACCAAACAAAACAATGAGGGACGCAATGTTACAATGAGGAAATGAACCATGCAACAAAATAATCATTCATAATATAAGTTAGCAATAATGTGAACAAGCATGGGTGAGGCTGTACTGACCTGGTGGACAAGACCAAACAAAACAATGAGGGAGAACAAAAGGTGCACAGGTGCTTTTATGATTAAAGTCCCACCCCTGATAACTGCCCACTTAACTTAAAGACATAGCCATTGGCCCACTGCAAATAAAGAAAAACACCCACAAAGAAAACCACACCCAACTTAAAGTGGCAGTAAAGGAGACCTCATATCCTGTTACATATGGTTATATAACATGTCAAATGTTTTTAAGATTATATCCCACTAAAGTAATAGCCAAGATTGTTATTTTACTAGCCTAACTCGTAGTTTCTTACAAGCAGGAAGAACGCAGAGTCACTTTTTGGTCGTGGGGTTAGATCCTACTAGCTGCTAATGCTAACGTTAATGTGCGTTTTAAAACCGAGAGAATCATTAATTAGGCCTAATGCTGAACAGGTTTGATGAGTTTGAATAATTACCTATTAAAGACGTTACACAAAGTGCATAATACAAGGCCACAATGTGGAGCTGTTTCCTCAGTAATGAGCTCTGACATGGCCATAACAGATGCTAGTAATCGATAAACTCGCTCATATAAGTGTCCACAAAAAATAAAAAATCTTCCAATCGTCTTCTGACAGTGACTTGATGTGTTTCTAATCAAGAACGGACATTGTCCTGTAGTTCTGATCACTGGTTTGGAATATTTTATCCTCCGAACGAGAAATAGTCCCTTTTACGCATACACACTAATGCAATTTTTAACTCTCGATTCCCCAAAAGGGGGCGTTGCCCAGTAAAAGTTCCCGCATGTTGCTCCCACCTATTGACCTTTGACCGGAAGCGCTAATTTGACCTCTGTGCATGTGCCATACGAGATTGAGATTACTTTATAGCGTAGAAATGTAGTGGAGTAAAAGTATGAAGTTCTCAACAGAAATACTAAAGTACAGATGTTCAAAACCTCTTTAAGTACAGTAAACTTACCTCGTTACTGACCACCTCTGCAGTATTAATGTTTTGTCAGTTGTTTGCTTCACCATTTTTGCTTCATTCTGAGTTTGTTTGCTGCTTGATTTGAAAAAGGTGGTGATCCTCTTATCGTCATTGGGAGACTATTTCACTATACAATAGAGTTCCTTTCACTAACAGCACAGTTTATCCAAATGTGGCATGTCCCCTCGCCTTTGCCGTATGGTGGTGGTGACCATCCCATTGACACCATTTGAATTTGTTTTATTTGTCACACTGTTCTAGAAGGCTCTGTGCAAAGAAAAGAAAAAATCAATTATTAACAAATAATTGATTTGCCTTTTATATTTTGATTTCAATGTGTATTAATTGGCTTATTCAATTACCCCCATTTGAATTGCTTAACAAACAGCACAACAACTAGGCTATTTGTGTTAGTAAATCTGTTGTTTTAAGCAGACACCGCCTGTTTTGACATATATTACACCTAATAATGAATAATATTTAACACAATTATTCATAGCCTGGCCTTTTACATTATGGTCTTCAAATCCTTCAGCGCAAACTCCGGGCTGCTGTCATATGCCATCTGGCCGCTCTCCCAAGCAGTCCAGATTTGTGAAGAGCAGCACTGACTGTTGTCTTTCCAGAAAAATCTCCCGTAGAAGCCGAGTTAAACTCCATTGCTCAGTCATAGGTCCTTGAATCTCTGTCACCTTCTGTACACTGCTGTTAAGGCTGATTTTTGTTTGGATGTCACACTTGGAAACGGAACTTTTCTATTGTCTAGTTTCTCAAGGGGGAGTTTTCAAGCAGTTCTTAGACAAAAATACCATGAAGCAGATGCACAAGACAGACTGAGCATGTGCCGGGTCTCAATTCAAAATTATGGTTGTTGTGAAAGACAAAGTTTTCATAAAGTTATGCAATGAGACAAACAGTAAGCACTTCCTAAGGTGCTCCTTGTCATCCTTTGTGTTTTAGCACATTGTGATGGACAGCAATGATCCGTTTGAGAGCAGCAGGGAGCTTACCGTCCAAACACTTTTGGATTTTCTGAGCTTCCTGACAGCATCAAGAATATTTTTGCTTCCTCTGACTGCTGCCTCAGTGACTACATTTAAAAAAAAACTCCTTCATTATGCAGGTATTTTAGATTACAGTTTCTGACTTTTGCTACTATTAGCCACACATTACTACACATGCTAATGGCCTAAAATGTCATTTTAGACGTAAGCAACGATGTCCCTAAAGTACAGTCAGCACAGTATATTTGTTCCATGTTCAAGAGATTCAGATGCTTTGAGTCACAATGTTATAAAATCACTGTAAATGCATTATACATTTGTTTTTTTGTGGTTGGCAAGTCAGTTTGACCTAAAATGTCCATGGTTTGCAACAAACCAAACCAAACTGTTATTCCTTGATCAGATCTATCAAATCAAATGACAACTTTATTTATAAAGCACTTTTCATGCTTTCATGGTACCGCATACAGTACAATGATCACACTCACTATATCACTATATTACACATAAAATAATATACACATATGGTTTGTTTGTTTGTTTGTTAGCTTACATCTGGTATAAATGTTGTTATTTTATTTATTTATTTATTTGATCGGGACAACACACATTAATGAACAATCATATACAAGTTGTACACAAATTGTAAATGTGTCAGATTATAGCAAAACTGCTAATTTACATCTGTAGTCCCTAGGCAGGTCACACAAGTAAAACAATGTATGAACAAACATACATACAAAACACAATATAAAAACTTTACAAATTACATTTTAGTTAAAATGAGTGCATGACTGATTTACTTTGATTTTATTGTGCCTTTAGAAATATTTTTATGCCCAATACTTATCTTACCTAATGTATTTAATATATCGCGCTATAGGAACAGCTTTGTTCTTTAAAATAAAGTCTATAAGGAGCTGGTAATAGACCAATTAATGAATATATTTATTATTGATGATACAGTGACACTGAAATAGATTTTTGTGTATCATTATCCTGGTGAGCCACTATATTAATGTTTGTCTGTGTCTTTGTAGCTGTGTTTTTGAAGTATTACTGTTGTTTGTCCTGATGCCAAACCTGTAAGACAAATCTATCTAAGGGAACTAATAAAGTAAACCTGAAACCTGATATGAAAAAACACATTTGGAATTTTCATAGACAGTAGGAAAATAGTCATAAAAAGTATGTACAAGATAGTTCAAAGTAGTTTCAAATCTAAATGACAAAAATCATGTTTTTTTCTAATTGTAATCAGTCTGTAACACTTACAGAAAAAGGTGTCACGGTTTTGACAAACAGCATGTGGGTATCATTTGCTTTGTTCAGGTGTGCAGACGGGCACATTTCAGCGCTGCCTTGCTCTTGGCACAGAAAATCAATAGAGACTTAATTGTCTGAAGTGAAAATTTAAACATCATCATTATTTTAGTTAGGAAACATTTGAAAATGTATTGTCTATGAGAATTTCAAGGGCATACAAGGACTGATATAATGACTGTGTTTCACTATTTGTAAACTTTGGTTAAACCATTTGCAGCACTGCACTGTGGTCTATAAGGTGTTTGGAAGAATGTAATGACGCTGTTAAAAATCATGCTACTCTAACATCCAGGGTCACCCCTAGCCTATTTGGCTAGGCCCCAAAAAAGGAAAAAAAAGAAAATAAATCATTAATAATATTAATTTATTAATTTCCATTTATATTTCTGTGTGTTTCTATAGTGCACTTGCTAGTTTTTTGTTTTGTTTTTTGTTTTTCTATCCCAATCCTTTTGGACACATTTTGGATATAGAAAAGGCTAGTTTTATTTAATTTTATTATGATTGTGATTATCATACGATGATTAAAAATCGGAACATGTGCAATCATGAAACGTGCGCACAACAGTTAAATTTGAGGAGGAACCTACACTTATGAAGCAAATTTACAGCTTGAGGCCCACTTTCGCTAAAAAGTCTAAAATGCCCACCCTTAGTTGTTTTGGCTGCTCCATTTCGACAGTGCAGCAAAAAGTGCAGCAATAACAAAATGCGTGCATAGGTAATTTCGTGTTTTGGTCCAATATCAAAATGTGACAATTCAGTCCACTTCATCACATTGAGTTTTGAAGATGTGAGATTTGAAGGGCATTGACCCTAAATAATAAACACAGATATAAAGTACTGTAAGTGCCCAAGCCAAGGTAAATGGAGAACTTCTTGGCATCATCAACAATGGAATCATGCGGTGGAAGCTGTTCCTAAGACAAATGTGAAATACTGCTCTGCCATGAGTGTTCAAAAGAAAAAGGATATCAAAGATCCAATATCCTCAGTACCTTCTCAATGTAAATATATAAGTTGTAAGACGCTCGTATCAGCTGTTTTATCCTTGTAAGAATATTCCTGGCATTTCTAATATACTGAAGAGAAGGGACAAGAAAATGTGAAAGAGCCTGAGTTTGAGATTTCCTATACATCAACAAAGTCTGGATTTGAATATCAACCCCACAAGCTATAGGTGCATCAGTGAGGCGTGTAGTGTGAGCTGCGTTTGGTTTTTGAACGTTCTCGTATTTGAGGGATCTTTGAAATTGTGTGTTGAAACTGTTGTTGAGCGTTGCCCTGTGGCCTCATTTGCTTGTGGAGGTGGAGGCAATATGAGCTCATCGCAGGTGACAGAAGCACAAGTGTGAAGCCACAGTAGAGCCACTCACAGATGGTATACTTGCTCTGCCTGCTGACACACACGTTTCACAAGAACACGGTTGTCCTATACACACTTTTATTTTAGTCAAATTTAAGTCACATACAGATTTAATCACATACCGTTTTACTCTATGTGAATAAATTGTGTAGTGAGTTACCTTCATTCTAATTCCTAAACACAAGATTTTTATTTACTCATTGAATCAGACACCTTCTCACTCGGTACTGGCTTATATTTGTGTCGACTTGACTACCATTAGTTTTTTTAGTAAAAAAAGCTGACGCAGATACTTCAGTAAAATGTGCCCACTGTACTTATCTGTCTACATTTGCGAGGATTAACACATTCATAGACGTGTGGCAAACCTTGGTGGTGGCAGTAATTGCTCTACTGGTGTCGGCTCCGACTTTGGACGTGAGGGTCTGCAGGGACTTTGTGAACAGGCTCCTCTAAATTGACCTTATTGACTCCATCTCTATCTCTTTCTTGTGGCAGAGTGCTTTTGGCAGATCTCATTAAGGCCAGACATTGCATCTCAAAGAGGCTTATAGTGGGGCTCCCAAAGGCATTGCATCTCTTTAGCAACATCTTCAAGTTCTGCTTCAGTCAGAAATTTTAAGGGCATGCTGCTTCTTTTGCGGGCAGGATTTGAGTCAAAGCGAATACAATATTTGAATGCACTCACATAGACATGTTACAGATTATATTGTTCTGGTTAAAAAAACACAGATTCTCTTTCTGGTCACCTCAGGGTTTTGATCTTTTACTGGTTTTTATTTAAACACCACAAAAAAGTGTGTGTGTGTTAACATTATCTTGTGTATTTTGATAAATTAATAATAGTTTTTAGGAAGATTAGAATCACTGTGAAGACTTTTAGTCCTGGTTTTGGCATTACTTTTGTTGGAGAGAACCTGCGTTTCCGTTTTTATTATTTTTTAAACAAAACAAAAAGACAAGAAAAATCTGTCCAAGAGTGCGAGACTTTGCACAGAACTGCATACTTTTCTTTCTTACATATTTCCCTTCCCTCTTAAGTTTACTGTAAATACACAAGTGTATCTCTCTCTTGTAGATTCAGTGACAGTAGCTGACTCAGTGCTCTGCGGAGCATGAAGCAGCAGAGGTTCAGGAAGAAAAGGGTCCGTTCACAGGGTCACAGAAACACACAACAAAGTGCTAAACAAGTGAATATTCTTCGCCTTCTCACAAAAGACGAAGAATTTTATTTTTGAAATGCACTGCAGTACACTTACTGCTCTGCCGTGGTTTGTGCTTCTTTTCTCAAATAAGTCCAGTTGCTCAGTCTTTATTCATGCTTTTGGTGGAACTCTTTTAGGGAGTATAGTTGTGCTGCACTCACCGTTCTTGTACTTGCTGCATGTCAGGCCTTGTTTTCGGTGAACCTTGCATCTTGTTGTTGTTGCTGCATTGGCAAACTATCGGATACTTTCTAGACACACATTTCTTGATGTAGTGTGTATTTGACATTCAGCTATGAGCACTTACAGTCTTTCTTTGCACACACAAAAAATCACCACCAACAAAAAAGGTTTCACCGCCTCTCCCTTGTGCTACATATTTTGACAATTTTTAGCTCACTTGAAGTCTTGGGAAACAATATAATTGTGTTAATGTTTACATCAGCCCTTATGATGATGATGATGATGACGATGATGATGATGATGATGATGATGATTATTAAACAAAACACCAGTGAAACTAAATTTGAAAGAGAGAAATAATTTTCACGTATTTGAATCTGTAAATGTTTCTGCGGGCTGCCTGACTGAGGCCTTCAGGCAACTGAAGAAAGACTCTTAACTTGGAGACTGAGCCTGCCGTCACTGAGAGCCCTCTGGCTCATGTCGGTGGATGAGATGCAACAAGGATCTGTTTGACTCTAAGAGCATGCATGTAATTAAGTGGATCTCCAGGAACAGACATACTTAGACATACTTGCCTGCTCTAATAATATGGACTAAGAGTGATACAGGTGAAACATGATAAAGCACAGTCCCCCATCAAGGACTTAGAGCTGCTCCATAGTTGTAATGTCAGAAGTTTATTTACCATCAGTACGGCACTCAGAGACATGAATATTCAACATACTGTGGAATTACTATTCATATTTGACTCATACGATCTTATCAAGTCAATAAGGGCTATAGTTGTCCTTGGTATGACCTAAACAGGGTCTGACTAACCCTAACCCTTGTGTCATTTATATCCTCCTACTGACTTATAGATGCATTCTTACAACAAATACAGAAACCCCCAGGCATCCGCTACATTTAGACACCGGGATCATCCATGTAGACCTTACACATGCTAAATAAACCTGCTTTTTATATGGGTATATGGGGGAGCAATAAAAATCATTTTTTTATGTTGAAGATGTTGATGTTGAAGATCCTTTGACGCTTCTGAAATGGGGAAGGGGCAAAGAGAAAAGATGAGATAAGGTTTCTTTACTTGAAGATCGAGGGAAGTGAGATTCTAACTCAAAAGCATCTACTTTATCAGTAATAGTGTGAGAGTTCTTCTCTATACTGGGTGGTATGAGGATTTCATTAATTTCCAGAATTTTGTAGGGTTTTTTAGGATTTCTGTAGCTCGTTTGATAAAATAATCCGATTTGGCATTCCTTATTGCAACTCCCTGAAAGATAATCAGTTGCATTATTTTCTGGCTCTTGCGATGCTAAGTTCCTCTCCAATAACAGGCCACCCAAATCAGAAATAAACCATCCATTATTACAACCTTTAACTTTTAACGTTTGACAGGAGCATGCTTGTTAAGATTTTTTGTAAATCCACTTTGGAAGTGGCTCCAGGCAGATTCTACATCATTAATTAGATTAATTCTATGCTTAATAGAATCACAGATCACGACAGAAAGCTTGCTCAGAAAAGTCTTTAATATTGCGTTTTGTGATAATACGTTCAGACTGTTTTCTTACAAAACTAAACAAATTTGGAAAACTATAAATGTCTGAATCTACCATTCACTGACTTCATATTGTCTGTCAATCTCTCTGTGTAAAGATAATATTTTGACGGCGTGTTTATTACAAGTGAAGATATTTTAAACTTCCTTGGCGAATGCATGCTGTTTTACTATGTCTCTTGAGATTTTTTCTTTTGTGAATTGTCCTGAGATATGATTTTAGCATGAGGTACACTTCCTGTGAGGTTTCTGGGTTGATCCACTGTCACACTGTTGGTTTATTCTGAACTAGGAGGTCAAGTTTGATCGGGTGTGGACACATCTGTCTGACTTGTCAGGGCTCCACCAAAAGAAAAAGCTACTGTTCCACAAATAGTTGGTCCAACTTTCTCTAACTACAGTATATCTAGTTCTGTAGTGCCAAGTGACCATTATTAAGCAATAATAGTTTGAAATCACTTACCAGATCAGCTACAAACAGCCCATGTCAAACAATCTTTTCAAAATGGTTAGCAAATAAAGTTAATCTTTCGAAAAAGCAGCCAGCGGTTGAAATAAGGAGGCACTGCAATGACTGAGGATAAGCCTGACCTCCAGAATATTCATTTAGCTTGATGGTTAATGTTGCAGTCTCTGCGCGTATGGTCGAGATTGTGCACAGAAATCTTGCCAACTCTGGTAATGCTTTTTCGATTGTTTACATTGTAGTCGTCAAGCACAAAGAGGAGCATCATTATTCAGAGTCAAACCTGCTGCAGGACGGGCATTCCGATGAAGATAGACTTGAAACAAACACACTGACACACTTGACCATTTGGTTTAGAATAGAGTGAGACTGCGAAATGTGGTAAAAGAAGGTTTGCTCATATTACTTGGTTTTGGCACGGTCATGGATATACAATAGTATGACCTGATCAGCGCTGTGCCACTTATTTTCCAGTAAGAAAAACAAAAAGCTGTAAAATGCACATGTGACTGACCACAGCCGTACCACTTTAAGGTGGTACCCAATGCCCAATCTCGTCAAGCTGATTGGGCCTGCGAAGGTTTCCTCTGGGTAAACCGGTTTCCCCTATCACTCCCCTGACATGCCCTGGAAAAGAGATTCCTAATCTC
The DNA here is from genome assembly GCA_007210695.1 of Neogobius melanostomus. NCBI lineage: Eukaryota > Metazoa > Chordata > Actinopteri > Gobiiformes > Gobiidae > Neogobius > Neogobius melanostomus. Next base: position 610,096 of record VHKM01000232.1, on the reverse strand, counting down.
AGTGGGAGACCTTTCCTGGTTAAAAAAATAAAATAATAATCACACACTGCTTACCACTATTGAGTGAAGGATTGATGCATGAAATTACAGTGAGCATGTGCTGCATGACTTCAGTCCTCAGCTGACAATCTTGTTACTGTCCCCGTGTTTGGTCCAAATTTGGTGCAGCGTTTTGTCACTAGGCTCCACAAAAAAGTGGACTACTCTTCCAAATGATATCAAATGTGGTTCAATATTGAGTTCTTTTAAAAGCAAACTAAAACATTATTGTTTTGATTTGTGCTTATATTTGTGCCAAATTGTGCATTTGTTTTTTTTGTTCTTGTTTTTTATAACAGTTAAAGTTAAAGGAATAAGCCACCGTGTTTACATACTGAGATATGTTCTTACCTTAGCTTAGACAAGTGCATCTGTACCTGTCTGGTCTTCACGCGTGCCCCCCCCTCACGTAAACACAGCACAGACGGCGTTAGCATTTAGCCTCTCCTCCTCTCTTCTATAGCTCCAAATGAGGTGAAGATAGAAGCTACCAAGCTCTTTCAAGTTTTCCCTATTTAAATATGGTTACACGAAGTGTTACACTGTAAAGTATAATTACACAAAATTAAACAATGTGGATTTTCTAAGCGGATAAAAAGGGGAACTATATTGTAAGGCGTAATAATACCAGGAATAGTTCGACATCCGCGCAATAATATCGTCACTTTACTATGCGGACGCCGAAGTATTCCTGGTATTATTACGCCTTACAATATAGTTCCCCTTTTTAGCCGCTTAGAAAATCCACATGGTTTAATTATGTGTAATTATACTTTATAGCGTAACACTTCATGTAAACATATTTAAATAGGGAAAACTTGTAAGAGCTTGGTAGCTTCTATCTTCACCTCATTTGGAGCTATAGAGGAGAGGAGGAGAGGCTAAACGCCATCTGTGCTGTTTTTACGTGAGGGGGGCACACGTACAGGTGAACTCGTCTAAGCTAAGGTAAGAACATATCTCAGTATGTAAAAACGGTGGCCTATTCCTTTAAGGTATATTGTACTTCATTGACAGTGTTGGGTAACGTTACTTTCAAAAGTAACTCGTTAGTTAGCTCGTTACTCCTCTGGAAAAGTAGCTCGTTACGTTAGTGGCCTACTTTATTATGAAGGTAACACATTAAGAGTACTCATGCGTTACCAATAGTAAACATCTATATAAAGCCTTCATTTATCGATCATTTTACAGAATACAGAATGCTCTGTTTCACAAACTGAGTCGCCAAAAAAGCCGATAGCAGTAACTGTATTCAATCATAGCACAATATATTTACTTCTGAACTTTATTTTATATGCGACAAATGACAGCTAAAGGCAACAATAATGAGCATGTCTACTTATAAAAGCTTAGCTTCGTTCGTAAACAGTTTGGCTCTGTCAGAAATTGCGCCCGTTTGTCAACAAAAAGAGCGTCTGTAAAGGAGCGCTTACACTTTACAAAGTGCATCGAATTGGTAATAATAAACACAACATATTCACTCAACTTGCTTTAGATTGTACAGCTTTCCTCAACCACATGACCAGCTGTAAGTTTGTTGTTTACGTTGGACGGGCCGATGCTGCCAAAAGCACACGTTGTTGTTCGGGAGGCGAGGGCTAGCTTCATCGTGCTTTTCCTCTTTAGCTTCACCGCCAGCGTGGTATTGTCGTTTTCTCCAGTAAGTTCAAAATAATGCAAGTACATCCACAATGAGAACGCGCTCGGTGAACACTCTGCCATAAGTTGATGAAAGTGATGGAGGACACGTTCGCTTGCGCGAGCAGCACTGCAGCCGCGGAAGAAAGGAGATGAGGGAGGGATCAGGACCCAAACTAACGCGTTACTGATTTGAAAAAGAAACTAGTACTTTATTTGCTGCAATACGTTGGAAAACGTAATCTGAGTACTCTAATGTGGTACTAAGTAGCGCATTACCCCCAACACTGTTCATTGATACCTGTTGGGCAGGGGTGTCCAAAGTGCAGCCTGGGGGCCAAATACGACCCTCAGACCAATTGTTGGTGCCCCTCGGCTTTATTGCTGAAGCAAGCGCCTGGGGACCCTTCTAGATCTAGGCTAACGGTCAGTATCACCTGGCTGGAGGAATAACCTATTTCCCCCTTTTTAGGGAAAGCAGTGTATCCGGAGGAAACCTACACAGAACATGCAAACTCCACACAGAATGGCCCCGTCCGGCCTGGGGATTGAACCCAGGATCTTCTTGCAGTGAAGCACGAGCGCTAACCACTGCACTACCGTGCATTATATTCTTGTGAAGCGTGGTATTTTAATATTTTATTATACAGTATAGCGGTACTGTTTTTGTAAAGCACACAGTGTTACATTTTTGTAGAAAATGTTCTCAATAATCTTCTGTTCTTTTCTACTATCATTGTTGAATTGATGAAACATGTCTTATTAGATTATCTTAAGTTTCGTAGTGACAGTCACTGAACATCTTTTGTTTAATGGCAGGAGAAATGTTGAGTTTAAGATTCTTTTATTTGTTTTTAAATGTCTTCATGGTCTTGCTCCTCAGTATCTGTCTGACCTGCTGCAGCCCTATACCCCTGCACGCTCCCTGAGGTCAGCAGATCTGTCCTTGCTGGTTGTTCCCAAAACAAAAAGGAAAACCAGAGGCGAACGCTCTTTCGCTGTCGCTGGTCCTAAACTGTGGAACGCACTGCCCCTGCACCTTAGACAGACAGAGTCTCTTGTTCTTTTTAAATCCTCTCTTAAAACGCACCTTTTTTCCTTGGCTTTTAACACAACCTGAGAAGTTTGACTTTTGAATGTTTTGTATTTGTTTTTACTGTTCATTTGTGTATTAATGTAATTTTTACTGCTGTGTTCAGCACTTTGGTCGACGTTGTTGTTTTTAAAGATTGGATTGGATTGGAAAGGAACATTTCTGTGAACTTGCCATAAACGCTACTATACAGTATGTCCATCCTCAGCATCCACACTCATTTAAAGGGCTGACAGCCGTCAGCTGTTTCTCATTTGTCTTCCTTCTACCTGTTAGTGTTGGCACTGTGAGTGCTGTGTGTTAGAGTTGTTAATTTGATTATAAGATCAGCCCATTAGGACATACCTGAAGCATAAATCACTTACATCGACTGTAGATGTTCTACATTCATAAACTATTCCCTCCCTAGTCTGACTCTTTGACACCAGCACGGCGCAAAGGAGATGGGCCTTTCATACAGAATAGCTAATACAGCAGCTCCCAGCATCTCAGAAGAAGAGTAGTTCCCCAAATCCTTGTCTTGTCATTTCTCCCAGGTTTAGTTTCACTTTTATCTTTGATGTTCACAGTATCCACCTCTAATGCAGCATTCATGTCTTCTTATCCAGAGTACCTGCCCTGACTCAGCAATGGAGCACTTTCCTGAAGGACTGTGGAGGTTTCACTCTGCTGAAAGAGACAGCTCTGATGTGACTTGAAAGTAGTGCTGCACAATAGAAGAAAAAAATGGTATATATTAATAATGTTAAATAATTATGGCTTCTATTGATATCATTGCTTCTATTTATTTAAATTAAGAGTTACCTTGTTGATTTACCTACACAATAGGTTGTATTTATAGTCAAATGTTCAATTGAATGAATCAACTAGAATATTTTGATTCAATATATTTATATAATATATGACGTTATTACCACTAGTTTTAACAATATTTGACTGAATGTTTCATTCTTCATTCTGTTTGTTCTGTTAAATAATTAACTAAATAATTAATCACCAATTGACTGATTACTGAAATAATCGAATCTAGTAATCAAATCATCTTGATCTGGGATATACACAGACTTTACAAAATGCCATGTTCTGACTGAGAATGTTTTACCACGCAGACAGAGCAGCGCAACGCTCCAAGTTGGGTGCACAGGCACCTAAATGTTTATTGGGTGCAACAGTGACTAAATGTTTTTTTCTTGGTTGCACCGGCGCGACCCGCCAGTTTCTAGTGTAATTCTTACAATTATATTATTTTTCTATGTAGGGGAGAGTAGCCTACAAGCCTAAAAATAAGATCGGGTTTCTACCAGGTTCTTTGTCTAATGAAGTTTGTTATTCTGTAAAATGAACAAAAGAGGAATTGAAAAAGCGAAGTGCATCGATGGTGAATGCATGTTTGAAGTACTGGCACTGAACCCTGTTTGGAGAAGTCTTAGCACAAATCAGAAACATTTTTGATGATAAAACTATTTTGTCTATATGTTCAGAGGAATCTATTACCGAGAGTAATTGTTGGTTGCAGCCACATTGGTGATAGTATTTGTGCCGACAAAAAAAGAGAAGGAATTTTAAAAAGCAACTCTACAGTTAAAAGTGGTTGTCAGGCTCAATCATGTCAAAGTCTAGTTTTACAAAATGCTTAAGCTCCAAACTAAAATCGTACGGTTAAAGTGATATGGAACCTCAAATATATTAAAATGTGAATTAGATGCAAATAAATTGTGTAACATCGAGTCTTTGTTTTTCACCTCTAGTACATCTTCTGTTGTCATAAAACGGTAAAAGAAAAACAAAACAAGAAATCAAATAACAGTCATATTTACTGTAAGGTTTACAACCAGAGTAATAAAATGCTTGGAATAGTTGTAACTTTTATCTTTTCATAATTTATTGTAACTCCAAACAAAAATAATTTCTACAAAAAATATTTGAATAATGTAATATAATATTTATACGTGTTTTGATTTTCTTTCTCTTTTTAGATTTAGAAGTTAAATCTGCTTCCTGAATACTGTGTGAAGAATAAATCTTTTAAAGTGTGGAAACAATCACTCATTCTTATAACATCCATAATAGTGAGTGAGATTTTAATCATTGGTATCCCCCTGGCTATAATATAATATATAATCTCTGCTGTTGGTGGCCATATAGATACACTTACTCAGGATTTTACTTAGGATCAATGCAGTTGAATAAACTCAAACCATGTCCCACTTCTCAGAGCGGAAATAAAACCTAAGCAATAGAATATATTGTATATGCCTCAGCAGCAGGGTAAATCGGCCTTGCCTTTAGGACTGATCGCCATAAGTCTTACTGAGCTGGTTACAGATTGGCCCACCATAAATGAGGAGTCTAACAATGGTGAGATCCTGAACTCAAACAGAAAAAAACCCAGAAACGTCCTGGTGATACAACAGCCATTCCCTTTGACGTGAACAGTGGTGCAGGAAGTGTTCAGTTTATGCTTTTTGGTTTGATGCACGTAGCTCCAGCGTTGATATAAAGGGAACAGTGGTTGGCATGGTTTCTTCCCCTTGGTCTGCATCTGTTCTTGTTGAGGTCACTGCCCTGTTAGTTTTTGTCACACCTGAGCACACACTGGTTGTGTTAACAGTCTTATGAGTTCTATGTACTGTATGTGTGTGTCCAGAAAGCGTTTTGGGCTAAGTTACTGTCGTGGCTGTGCGTTTATAGTGCTGCAGTGCATTCTCAGGGGAACAGCGTGGGGACTTGCCCCCAGCCGCATATACACTATACACACAGACGTACGCTGTGTTTGTGGCTCAGTGGGGGCTTAACGTGGCCAGCAGGTAGGTAGGTAGCAGAGTGCAGAGCAGCAGCAGGGCTGTAGAGAGGTGCACTGAAGATGCACCGTTGCAGTCCTTGCCCGCCTCACAGCGAGATTGTTGGCACAGCACACCTTTAAACTCCGGAGGGCATATGCACTTCTGGTTCTGGTAGCATGTTCCTCCATTCTGGCAAAGAAGCATCTCCTCATCGCAGACATTGGCTGTAAGAGAGGAAAAGGTTCTATCATTTGTTCAATTATTGTTTCGCTTAATTTGATATTTTTGTTAGAGGCTAATGGACTTTTGAGTTATTTTCAGTAAGTTATAGCAAAACGTCAACCATTGAAGACTTCTGTAATTTGAGGTGAAGCAGAAGAAAGCTGGTGATGGAAAGTTAGGAGAAACCGTTTGCTTCTTGCCTTCATAATAGCAGCAGGCAACATCTGGCCTTCTGTTGTGCACCTTTTTCTGGCTGCTTTTTATTCAGCCGTGGCTTTTTAGATTCAATCATTGGCTTTTTACATTCAGTCATTGGTCCGTCACAGCAAAAATATATGTGCTGTGTGTGTGTGATAGTTATTTAATGATTAGATAAACAAATGACATCATTAGTGTGCTATAAAAAGGCTTAGGAAGACACAGAGCTACTGTACATAGATACTTGACCTAGATGTTGTGGGGAAAGAATAGAGAGAAGCCGGCTCCAATGACAAGAAATAATTACACAAAGCCGACACAGCAGATAAATTGGCTGTACTGTTGAATGTAGTTGTCACGCTAAAAACAAACATGGCTACAGTACACACATGGCTACAGTATGGTAAATCAGCCAGGCTGTAGGTGTGCTTTTGGCTGTTATGCGTAGGTGGGGCGGTCTGGGAGTGCAAGGTGGTCAGTGTAATGGGGTTAAGGCATGGCAGGGTCATTAATTTAAGCCACAGCTGATGCTGCTAATGAGCTACAAGATACATTTCCCTTGGAGTAAAGAAAATACGTGGAAGCACGAGCTGGGCCCAAAGTGCACTCACTAAATGTCCTCCTCCGTCACAGTGAACACTCATACAGTACTTACGGTAACAGCCTTGTTTCCAGTAGTATCCGGACACGCACTCGTCACACTTGACCCCGGAGGCTCCCTCTTTACACTGACAGAAGCCTGTGCCATTGCACCTGTCGTGGACAGAGCCCATCTGGTTACAGTTGCACTCTGAAAAAGACAATATTGGGGTGCGTGAGAACTTGTTTGTTACTATTATGCACAGTTTTCTTTTACTCATATGTGGTCTTGTCTCTCAAGTCTCGACTCATTCCTTACTTTCTAAATGCATTTCTAACATACCAATTCTTCACAAGGATGAGTTTATAAGCACATTTCACAATAATGCAAACCACAACTTCAATAAAAAGGCTTTATAATTAGATCTTTTTCAGAAATGTCTGCCTTTACAATATTCCAAAGAACAAAACAAATATTATTCCTCTACTTAAAAAAAAATCAGGCCCCATACCTGATATATATATAAATATACTGTATATATTTTTTCAGTTTAGGGTTCCAAGCAGGGCCTTCACCGCCCTGTGGAAAAAGCTCCTTCTTAGTCTCTCCTTCTGGGCCCTGAGAACCCTGAGACGGCCAGAGGGAAAAAGGCACTGTCCTGGGTGAGTGCTGTCAGAGCAGATATTCCTAGCCCTGTTCTTGTGGCGAGTGGAATAAATCTGCTCGAGAGAAGGTAGAGGAGCGCCAATAATCCTCTCTGCAGACTTGACTTCTCGTTGCAGGTCCTTCTTGTCCCCCAAGGAGCAACTAGAGAACCACACTTTCGATAGTGCTACAGAAGATGTTGGTGAGGAGGCTCTTTGTAGTAGTAGTAGTTGTAACAGTAGTACTGGTTGCAGCAGTTGCAGCCTAAGTGCTACCGACTGATTTGCCGACTGATTTGCATTCAATTTACAAATATATACTGAATATGATGTGTTTTTGTGTTTTAGTGCTGTGTTTGTGACTTGCACCTCAGGGCCACTGTAAGTTACTGACCACCTGTCTAATTTGCGTGTGGTTGTCTTTTTCTATTTTTATCTAACATACAAACACTTCTTAGACACAGAGAACCCCTGGCTTACTGACCTACGCAGACGCTCTCATCATCCAGCTCAGCAGTGGCGTTGCGGTAGTATCCCAGCCTGCAGTGCTGGCAGTTCTGACCCCTGGTATTGTGCTTGCAGCTCACACACGTGACGATGTTCAGGTAGTCGATGTAACTGCAGCGGTTGGAGTGGCCGTAGCACTCACAGTCTGCCAGATCAAACATTCACATTATAGATACACAACTGCAATTCTCCTGGCATTAACAGAAGACAAGGTGATGAAATAAATGGAGCTGTGTATTTTTATGATGTACAGTATGTTCCCAATATCAATCTATATTGGTTCAATAAAGACGGGTCACTCCCTCTAAATGACCAGCATCTCACAGGTTTGCTGAGTGTGCTTGAATGCTGTGCTACCCTGATTACTGATGGGATTTCTATGACTATCCCTTTGCCACTGCCCAGTGAAGAGCGTGGTCTCAGCTGGAGTGTCAGCAGGCATGTTAATTGTCACTTAGAGTTGCTTTGCATTCAAAGCAAATAGCCTTTGTTTTTATAGTAAAACAGTAAAATAAAACATTTTTTATGAGCCATTTGAGCATTTTACTATATTTTATACTATGTTTTTGGTGGTTTATCAGAAATAAAATAATTTATATGACATATTATTAATGCACATTTATGAGACAAACATTTATTATTAACTTTTAAATTACTGACCATTTTTATTTAGTATTAATATTAGAGTTTTCAGATCGCAAAAAGCAGCAAACCCAGGCACTCCAAACAAATACGAGCAGCACAAGGAAGTACTTCAAAGGCCTTTATTTATATGGCCAAGCCAACATGTTTCAACCACCAGGTCTTCATCAGGGCTAAATATAAAATGGGTATAAAACAGGTTTGGGTGTGGCCTTTAAAAGTTCAAGAAACTATTATTACGACCGTTATTCAAACTCATGATTCACAAATTGAAAGCATGTAAACATTCGGGTCTTACTGAGGATTTTGATCTGTCTTGTTTCTTGTACTATGTCTTTGTATTTATATTATGGTGGTTTCTGTTTTTTGTAGTCCTTTTGTTTAGGTTTTTTTTTCCTGCTGTGTTTCTCACACACGTATTGTGTGGCACACTGATTGGGGTGTGGTTACTTGAACATTTATGGGCCACGCCCAAACCTGTTAATTTGACAGTATATTAGGCCCTGACGAAGACCTGGTGGTTGAAACATGTCGGCTTGTTCATCTAAATTAAGACCTTTTAAATACTTTCTCGTGCTGCTCGTATTTGTTTGGAGTGCCTGGGTTAGCTGCTTTTTTGCAAGTTCGATCCCTTTCCCAAGAGCACATGCTGTATACAAACTTTTGGAATACATTTGGACACCTAGAGCATTAGTTCATATTGCTGTTTCTACAGGAATTTTCAGATTATTGCAATGAGAGATGGAGGGCTGTTTTATAGTCCTACTACAAATGTCTTGGCTAAGGCTGCTCCTAATTAGGGTTTCATTAGGCTTCAGAAGTTGTCTGTAGTGCTGCAAGGCATCACTGTCCTCTAAAGAGTCGTTTACCGGGCATGTTTATGCAAATACACATCTAAAAGCATATCAAAAAGTGGGAGTTTAGTTATTTAATCAGCCGCCATATTATTATTTCATTATTGTTTGGTTGATGATGCTAACTGAATTATTAATGAGGTAGTTTAAAGGAAGCGAGGGAGAGGACCACAGTAAAGTGCCTCTCTCAGCACTGAGGGAAGTGTGTTCAGGCACTGCATGGGAGAAGAGCCTAATTAAATAAAAATGGTCAATTACTCCACAGACAAGGACATTGTTCCACAAATTCATGTTTCAAGTCAAGATTCTGCTTTATAGGTGTTTGTCAATTGTTAAGTGTGAGCAGGATATTGTAGGATTTACTGAATACATCTTTCACATACATATTTCTGCACTGTGTGTGTAGTTTGATTGAAGTGTCGATGCCGTGCTTACCTGTACCGTTACACAGAGGACACACATTAATGATGCACAAGGAGAGAATGAAAAACATAAAACATGCAAAGAAAGGAATTCCTCCACAGCTGTTTTCACTTAAGGCAAATAGCATTGAGAGCGTACTTTTATCACAGCATAAACAATCCATCTTATCTGGTCTTACCTTTGAAATCTTTGTATATGATTCCAAACAACTGTTTGGCCTGCGGCTCTCCCGAGATCAAGAGTTTCAGAAGCCCTTGAGGGACAATAGAGCTTTTGGTTTTAGATTTGACATGCTACATCCTGCGCTCACACATAGTCGACTGCTACATGAAGTGGTGCACATTCTCAAAGCTGGACCGAATACTGCCTGTGGCCATAGAATAGTATGAGCGGCCAATGAGAAAGTGGCCACATCATAGAATAAAGATACAGTAGTACATAGATGTTATACTCATGGGACCAATCTTCAGTAAAGAGTTCATTATTTACTAGTGTCTGAAAAGTAGCCCACATTAGTGTGTTGGTTCATGCAAAAGGATTGTAGCCTCAGAAATGTGAGATTGCATCGGGCCAGTGCTGCAGTATGTTTTATTTTTACTCTTGATTTTTCTATTTCATGCAGAACTGCAATTTCTCTGCTTAATATGCGCATACGCAATAGTAATCCTTCAACACTCATCCTTTTATTTATAATTCATGGCTGCACTGCCGCATGTCATTGTGTCTAATTCAATATGGCTTTGCTTTCCTGTTAACCTTCTGTTAAAAAAAAACTATGAGCGGCAATGACGTAGGACTTTTGGGCACTGATCAGTTGGCCAGTTTTACTTTTGAGTAATTTCATGCAGAATTAAAACACACAGTATAATACATGTTTTTTAAATGCTGGAAGAGTAAATGTATTCAGTTGATTCACCCCAAAAAGTGCTGACGCCAATGAGAGACAATAATTAATTCCATTAAACTTTATAATAATATTCCTTGAAGAAGTTTTAATATATGTATATTATAATGTATATGATGATAAATACAAGCCAACGCTACATCGAACTGTCTGTGGTCGACTAATCTTGTGATAAAGCCTCCTTTGCCAAATATAATTTAATCAAAATAAAGTCTGATTATTTTGTATACCATCCAGTTACTGTATCATGCACAGTAGCTTATTTCTAACCATACAGTTTAACATTTTTACTTTAACTTTGGCATTTTCTCTCTGGCAGTAGTGTCTCCCCTCATCTTTTTGTTCTTTTCCTGTCAAGAGATTTGACTTGCGCTTCAGTCATTGTTTCAGATAAAAATATGCCACTTTGGTAGATACTAAATTAAGATCCGTCTCTGCATCTTATGATAACTGTCAGGTTACATCGGTGGAAGGAGGCATAGCACTACAGCCAAACTACAGCTATGCAATATTTTTACAATGTAGATATTGTGAGCTTCTAAATGTAGGATGATTTATTTACTGACATAAAGCACAACTATTTTGTTCTCATATTGCATCCTGGCTTACTTATTATTTGAAAAGATTCAAATGTACTTTCTCTCAGAAGCACACATCCACCACTTTAAAACTAAGGGATGTTAAATTTGCTGGATGTACCTTTTTTCTCCGATTTTCTTCGACCTTCCTCATCCTCTGAACTGTCGTCATGTAAATGCGATATTCTGTGGTGGTGGTTAGTGCTATGGTGAATGTGCTCATGCCAGTGATGACCATGTCCATGCACTTGTCCATGACTATGAGAGACTGAGAGACCAGAAGATAAACAACTTTAACTAAAAAACATATATGTAGGACATTTGTCATTTAAAATGGTACCTGTCTGGTGCCCATTTGTGGGTGAGCTTTTCGTACTGTGGCCAGGAGTGACATGTGATGACGGCTTATGGGAGACTAAAATAATCAGTTAATAATGTGAAATTATACATTTTGTGTATGATATCACTTGTGTCTTTACTTTGCCTGTGTTCTCGTCCATGCTCAGAACCCGTGTGTCCATGTGTCCCATGTACATGATGAACATTTGTATGATGGGTTGCTGCTCATGTTGTTAAAGCATAAGTAATAAAAGTAATTAGAAGCTTTCTTGCTTACACAAAACAATTATGAAATATCATAATAACTGGATACCCATAAGACTGTTTCCCGGCTCCTTATGTTCAGAAGAGGTTGGTGTGTGACTGTGGCCCTCATGTCGATGGTTTACTGTGTGGTGGTGCACTGAGAATTGACAATACAAGATCAGCACTGAAGTCATTACTATTGAATTAAACAAAAACACATCAACAAATATATAACTAAGGGATACTAAAACATGGATCCAGATACAGTACCTGTGTGTTTTGATGCTGCATGAGTAGTGTGGCTGTCTCCATGCTCAGACCCTGTGTGTCCCTGCTTGTCATGTCCATGGTGGTTGTTTGTATCTTCTAATTAAAATGTTCAGCAATAGTTAGAAATATATAATACATATTTTGTGTCATTGTTTGGTTATTAGGTGCCACGTTATATACCTTCATGTCTATGTTCTTGCTCTTTATGTTGAGAAGAGCTGTGTGTCTCACTGTGAGTCTCGTGTCCATTATGGTTTACTGTCAATGGACAATTGTAGCAACAGTACTGTGAGGGACATGATTAGAAAAACTAAAAGACTACTTCTAAATAAATACTATGCAATGGCTCCGATACCTGTATGTTCTGCTGCTTTAGGTGCACTATGACCCACTGCATGCTCAGGCGCTGTGTGTCCATGTGTGTCATGCCCATGGTGACTGCTTGTATGCATCGCTAAGTAAAATGTACGTTATTAGTTAATAAAAAGAAATGCATAAACTGATTCTTGTTAAATAATGTCACATACAGCACAAATAATTAATCTAAGTTACTGCATGAGATACCTTTATGTCCATGATCTGGCTGCTTATGTTCAGAAGAGCTGTGTGTCTCGCTGTGAGTCTCATGTCCATTATGGTTTACTGTCAATGGACAATTGTAGCAACAGTACTGTGAGGGACAAGATTAGAAAAACTAAAAGACTACTTCTAAATGAATACTATGCAATGGATACCTGTGTGTTCTGCTGCTTTAGGTGCACTATGACCCACTGCATGCTCAGGCGCTGTGTGTCCATGTGTGTCATGCCCATGGTGACTGCTTGTATGATGTATCGCTAAGTAAAATGTACGGTATTAGTTAATAAAAAGAAATGCATAAACTGATTCTTGTTGAATAACGTCACATACAGCATAAATAATTAATCTAAGTTACTGCATGAGATACCTTTATGTCCATGATCTGGCTGCTTATGTTCAGAAGAGCTGTGTGTCTCACTGTGAGTCTCATGTCCATGATGGTTTGCTGGGTGATAGAAAGTGTAATGTGAAGAACAAGAAAAGAGTGCAAGACATCTATTTAGTATTAGTGTCTCAGTAATGTTGTTGGCCAGTGCAGATACCATTGTGTTCTGCAGCTGCATGACCCACTGCATGTTCAGAGTTTGCATGTCTATGCGTGTCATGTCCATGGTTGTTATTTGCATGATGGATTGCTGTATGCAGAAGAAAATGATTAATATTGCTTCTGGTCTAAACATAAGACTTTAAAGGCTCTATACCAGATTTTTTTTTACAAACAATGAAAGAGCCGCTTAATTGAAATGTTAGTTTTGGTCCATTCCTCATTCCTAACTTTCCAAACATGCTTGAAGCATCCCAATTCCTCACTTCCGAAGTATGTGCTTGGTCAATGTTTAGATGATTTGCTCATGTGTAGGAGAAAGACCGCAAGTTGGGACATTAACATAAAGTCTTTCCCAGCCTTTTAAGCCCCTTTAAACACTCCAGCAAGCGGCAGCCGATGCAGTATTATAACCCTCACACTCACAGTGACACACAAATGCGGTTTTAGTCCTATTGGGGTCTAAAGGCCCTCCCAGTTCTATTGTATTACTTTCAAGTGGTGTCAATAACGTAAATCAGTTTTAACAGCGTAATTTCTTTTATTGCGAGATTAACGTTCTTTGTGACCTAGTGAACTAGTAGATTTTTATGAGCTGTGACCTAGTGATGCGCCAGCCACCTTTAAACAAATAAAATAGTCTCAATTTGCTGACACACATTAAAAAGACGCCACGTGAGCCGCTCTGCAGCTGGCTGTCAGTCAAACGGGAGTGTGTTACTTGACTGCGAGTTTACAGGAGAAATAGCATTTGTTGGTTTGTTTTGCTACTGCACCGTTGAGGACCCCTTTGAAATTGCTTATGGAATTATCAGGAAACGAGGAGCAGAAACTTTCCTGAGGCTTTACTTTCACCACGTCATGGACAACTATTATTGTCAAACAAAACCAAGTTTGGAATCAAAGTGAAGCCGCCTTTACCTGATGCCACGAGAAGCTGCACTCCCCAGGTTAGTAAGAAGCAGTCGTCTTGTTATTATAAATGCTTCTTGCTGCTGCATTATTTTAGTCACATGTGCCGCATTTGGAGCAGAAGAGCCATAGGCTACGTCTAAATTTGAGAAAACAAAACATTCTAATGATACGTTTACCCCAATAAAACGGGAAATTCAACAAAACATTGCCTTCTTTAAGAGGCCTTTATGGATAAGAATGCACTTTATGTTGTAAGACAACAATGTAAGGAAAAAAAGTGCACTTTCTAATCCGCACCCGAAGTTTGCCTATATTTGAGGTACCCGATAGGAGTATTAGAGTTTAAAATGATAAATGGACTCAACTTATATAGCGCTTTTCTACCTTTATCAGGCCCAAAGCGCTTTACAGTAAGGAACCAGTCACCCATTCACACTCTCATTCATACACCAATGTACGCAGACACTGGAGGCAAGGAGGGTGAAGTGTCTTGCCCAAGGACACAACGACAGTGTGCATTTGCGGAAGCTGGGATTCGAACTCACGACCTTCCGATCACGAGACGACCCGCTCTACCAACTGCGCCACCGTCTCCCATAATTCAACGGTCATTTGTATAATTGATAAAAATGTGCGATTAATTGCGAGTTAACTATGACATTAAATATTTTAATCAATTGACAGCACTACCATTTGAGTCACGGAACACACAGCTACTTAAAGAGTACCTAAACGGGCGTGCCAAAGCCTTTCCCCACCCACAAACAAAAGTCAAAAATTGCCATGAAAGAGGCGGTCTCTGAAGTTTGGGGGTGACATGCGGGGGGTGAGTGTGTGGGCCTTTGCATTGGCACAATCACAGCAGACTGATTACGTGGGAGGGACTTGGTTATATACCACAGGTACAGGGGCAGGACAATTGGCAGCACCTGATGACGATGTGTGGAGCTGGTGCGGCTTATGACGTTTTGTGGAGGCCGTGGACACGTCTCCAGCCAATCAGGAAATTCTAATTTAGTAGCAGAGTTTACCCTGAAGGGGGCGCAACCCACTCGTTTTCAGGTCAAAGTTAGGATTTAACACATGTTTGCGCTATAATGTCAGAATAATGTCAGGGACCAGTAGACAACACTATGAGACACCCATTGAGACAGTTTATCAGTTTAGTTGCTCTTTAATATACGTCAACAAATGTTCAGCTCTCCCGATTACACACTGTAAACCCTGACTAGCTATGATAACTCAAATTAAATGGGGAAACCCGCTGCACCATATGGTTGTGGTACATAAGCCTAAACCAATTGAGTTCACTTGGACTCAAATCATTTAGTCAACGGTAGCTCAAATCATTTAGTCAGTGATAGCTCAAATCATTAAGTCAACGGTAGCTCAAATCATTTAGTCAGTGATAGCTCAAATCATTAAGTCAACGGTAGCTCAAATCATTTAGTCAGTGATAGCTCAAATCATTTAGTCAACGGTAGCTCAAATCATTAAGTCAACGGTAGCTCAAATCATTAAGTCAACAATAGCATTAAAAGTATAGGTTAATGAACTCAAATGATTCAAGCTTATTATACTCAAACTATTTAAATGCTACATTAACTTAAACCCATTTTAAAAAGGTTTATTCCCTCAATTAAATTGAGGAAACATACAACACTAAACCATGTGAGAAATGATAACACATACAGGAAGAACATTTTCTATGACAACTTTATTTAAGGCCAACTTTCCACCAACAAAAGGGAACTGTAAAAGATGCAGACAGCAAAACATTGTTTTGACCACTATAAAAACAATGTACATGTTTGTGTCCAAGATCTTGTTTCCTGGTCAAACAGACTTGGAGTCATTATATTCACCTTGGTTGTTAAGTTTTCTACTGTTGGAGCTCCAATCTGTATCTGGTTATATTGCATCAGGGAAAACAAAACAAAAACTCTCCTCCATATTTTTAAAGCCCATAATCCAACATCCGATTGAAGCGTAGGCCAGCTCGGTACCAAAGTTTGTTGAAACAGTAATTTACTCTGTTGTCTGTAGAGGGAGCTCCATACAGTAATTTAAAACCCTTGTGCTTGAGTTTCAAAATGATAAAATGTAATATATAGTCCTGATCAAGTCCCGACCAGTTGAAAGATGGCAAAAAGGAAATCACTTTTTTGCATGGTTGGATCTTAACGAGGTTCCAAGTAGAACTTTATTATGCAACAAGAAAAAATGGGAGCGAGACAAAACATTTTCTGAGTAAAGATTTTAATGAAAACAATTAAACTGGCGGTTTTGCAGCTAATCAAAAGTTTAAGACCACATGCCTTTAACCTCTTGACCCCCACCTGAACTGAGCACATTTTCTCCAGTTCATCGTTACCCAAATCCAAGAAAGCTTCAAGAAAAAAAAAGGGTCAAAATAGCAACACAAGACAAAGACGATGAAAATTAAAAAAAAAACGCAAAAGCAAATAAGTGATAAAAAAAGCGATGGGAAAAAAAAAAGGTTAAAGTGACGACAACAACGCAAGCAAAAAGATCAGTTTAGATCAGTTTTGTTAGTATTAGCTTTCAAATCAGATATTACACTGGCCTACAGTTCTCCAGTTAAGAAGCTTTTAGATTTGGGTAAGGTCGGCCGAACTAGAGAAAATGAGCTTGGTTCAGGTGGGGGTTAAGAGGTTGAAAGGCCAAATCTGTGCAAAAATGTGTATTCATTGTCATTTTCTGTCAGGTTTTCACACTGTTATGACGTCCTGATGCAAAAAAAAAAAAAAAAAAAAAAAACATTCTGGTTTTGAACGTGGTCGAGTTGTTGAGCCGCATAAGCAGAACCTCTCGCAGTGCCCCATCGCTGCTGAGGTGAGACGCAATAACAGTAATTTTGAATTTCCTAAAAGATCCTGAGGGTTATGGAACACGATGGTGTGAAAACCTGACAGAAAATGACACTGAATCCACACTTGTGCTCAGATTTGACCTGTTAAAAGCATGTGGCCCTAAACTTTAGATCAGCTGCAAAAACATTTCAGTTTAATAGCTGTTTTCAATAAAAGGTTTATTAATTATTATTTTTTGTCTCACTTTTATTGTTGAAGCATATTGAAGTTCTACTTGAAACTTTGTTAAGATCCAACCACACCAAACTTTTGATCGGGACTGTATCATTACTGTGGTACCAAAAATATTGTAGTTCTGTTTCAAAGTCCATGTGCATGATATGTCAACCTTAAACCAGTGTGTCAGTCCATTTGTTGAGAGACATCACAACCTGGTCCTTAAGTGCCATGAACACTTGCTGGGATGAGAAAGGATCCTTATCTTGGACACCAGAGCAACAGTTCCCTCCTCAAGCGCCATTTCTTCCTGAAATTGACACACAAAAATACATATGTATTTAGTTTTTTCATCCTGCTATAAATATTGTAAACTCTGGGAAAAAAAACAAACAGTGAATCGTTTAGTTATGACTAGCAGCTTAGATGTTTTAGGCTACAATAATGCAAATTACACAAATTTAAGTGTGTTAGAGAACAGTGATCTGATCAGAATTACAGCAGAACTGCGGATTGAGACTAAACCTTGACAAAACAAAAAGAAAGAAACTAAATCAAACCAGGACTAAAGCTGGTAGTCATACCAGGGTAGGAGTAAAATGTGTCTAAACCTGGATCAGGAATTAAGGACTAACCAAGGACTTAACCAGGCCAAAGCAAAGGCATGGCTAAGTCAGTATCAGGATGAAACTATGACTGAACAGAATTATTTTTCTTATTGAGTAAGAAGAAGTCAAAACAACACTGGAGGAATTCCTAAAGACGTACACCATGTCACATACAACTGTCCTCTGCATTTGAACATTCTTCAATGCCACCGGAGTAACCCAGGTTAAGGTTTGTGACTCACTTTCGGGTCCCGAGTCTTGACCCACCAGTTGAGAACCACCTACATAGTGTGGAATGATAAAGACATTTACCTGCAATCCTGCACGTGGAGAGTCCAGCCTCGCTGTAGTTTTCTGCAGAGGGATCTTGTGCTTCTACCTGGAGAAATATAGTTATAAATAATTAAAAGAAATAACATTTTATGAAACTATCACTAAAACTATCACGTTTAGAAATGTCAAAATGTGACTAAAACTAAAAGCGTTTTTGTCCAAAAGACTAAGACTAAAACTAAAAGGGCTTCCAAAAACAACACTGAGTTACAGCATCGAGACCCACCAACACGCCGATGACAAGCCAAGATCCAAAGAAGTACATGTTTATGATACCCGTATTCCCATACATATATATATTGTGATAATAACGCTGAATAAAGTTGAAATAATGATCAAGGCAGCTCTCAAAAAGTGATATTAATAAAAGGTAGAAAGGTTTACGACTCATTTTTGGGTCCTGAGTGTCGATCCACCAGTTGAGAACCACTGATCTAGTGCAGAGGCTTCAATCTCGCTGTAGGGAGCCTCACATCCTTCTTGCGGAGGGACCTTTTGTTAACAAACAAAACAAGTAATTTTTAAGTCAAAAGCATAACATTTTTTTTGAAGAATTAAAAATATCTAATCCTAAGGGCATGGCTATATGACATAAAGATGATATCACAACATAAATAAGAAATAGTATGATAACGGTATACATTACGATATCATTTACACAATTAAAATGCACAACTGCAGCATTTCAGACAAGCAAACACATGGTGAAAACAGTTTGCAGGGCCTGAGGGGGTTGTACAGAATATTGTACATGCATTTTCCTGAACTCAAGCAAGCCAACTTTTGAACATCAGACACTTCTGAAACGCGCGTATCTGTGCGCGCCCAAACCTGGAGGAGCAGGAGCCCGCTCTCAACACTCCCCACACCTGCAGGAGGAGGAGCCCTCTCCCCATTACTCCCCACTCGCTGACCGCGGGGCGTTTTCAGAGGAGAACAGAGCGCACTGAGCCACGGTTCATTTCAGCCACAGTAAATCAGTCTGGCTGTCTGTTAGCTTATAGCTTAGCTTGTAGATGCTCTCACTTGTTTCACGCGGTATTGTCCAACATGAAGGCTTCAATCATCGCCTTATAACCCGGCCTGACTTTGTTGTGATTCGTTAGCGCACGGTTGACTTTATGAATCTTAGCAGCTAAAGTGTTGTAATGTACAACAAGGCCTTACCTCCCTGATGTGGCTGCCCTCTCGGCGGTGTCTGGAGCGGATCACCGGTGTACAGCGGGCTGTGGCTGTTCTTCAGCGCAGAGCGAGTGTGGGACACAGCCTGGAGAAGAGACGGGCTAGTCAGCATAGAAATAAAAAGAGTGGCGCAGCGGCTGCAACTCAACTTAAAATGGCGCCGACAGCGTTTTTTCTCCACTGTGTTTGAAAAATTAAAAGTTCAAGGCGCAATTGTTTTCTTGCTAAGTCTCATTTAACAACTATTACATGCAGCCTACTGTATAAATAAAATATGAAAAGCTGAGCGCAAACCGGTGGTAAACTAATTAGCTTACAGGAGCAGTGCTTCAACCTCGTTTAATCTTAAAGTTAGCTTTAGGGAATTTTGAACATGCACTATCAGTACATAATAATGATAATATTTGTACCGTCCAGTCGTATCCAATGAAGTCTTCGTCTTAGCAAAGGACTCAGGAGCGAGTCTGTGAGATGGTAGAAGCATCATGGCTGCTGCTTCAGCTCAAACCGAAATTTTCAAAAAGTCCAGGGGCGGGGCGTGGGAGGAGCTCCGGTGAACTCGGCCTTGATTGGACTTCCAGTGGTGCAGTCTGCATACGTTTTTGCGCAATACAATTCCATTTACTACTTTATTCATTTGTTTAATCATAACTATCGAACAAATCATGCGACAATAATGCATATATATCATGGAACAGACATTCACGTCCGAACAAACTTGGGATAAACATCGTTATATACTAGAATTTATCATAATATTCCACATGAAGTGGTAGTCGAGTGGTTATGGGTGTGGGCTATAACCAGTGGTACAAAGGTAGCTGGATCGATTCCCACAAGGGAATTTTTTTCTCTCTCAACAACGTTGGACCAAAATGTGATGCTTGTTATATTACTCATGGTTTTTTACTATGTATTTCAAGAAGGCTATAATTATGAACTAAAAATAATTCACTACTATAAAATCATATTGAACTAGATTGAATTTTATAATTTTATAAACTGACTGCAGGATTGGGAATTATTTATGCCTCTGAAAACATTGTATAAGCATCCTGCTTTTCTGTCATAATAATCACTAAAAGGATTATGCTTTTCTAGATAAGATTGTGGATGAGTGGATAGACACTCAGACTGGAGTGCAGTGGGTGGTGGGTTCAAGACTGATCAGAGTAGTTTTTATTTTTTTCATCTATTCCTTTTTTATTCTACTCACTTTGGACAATGGAGAATTAAAGTGATATTATCAATAATAAAATGATAAATGTTGTCTATTTTGAGTATTTTCCCTAATGTTGCCCACAAATAATACTGACAATAATATTTGACAATAATACTAATATCATGATATCTAACAAAACAAGTTTTATGTTTTCTTTAAAAAAAAAGAACAAAAAATTCAAAAAACAATACAATTTTCTGATTGGTTAATAAGGCGATTTTAAGAAAAAAGTAAGCATAGCTTAAACGGTTTCGGGCACTATAACTTGAAGTGTAACAAGATGCATCAGAACTCAAAGCAATTGAGCTATCACGCCACATTTTTAGATTTGGGTCTCCATGACCTAGTTAAAAAGGGTTACTATAACTCTGGAGCACATTTGAGCCAAGATAGCTTAGTAGGTTTGAAAAGATGGGTGGTTGGGATTTACAGTGCAGCTGTTGGCCTCAATTCTTCGAGTTCTGACCACAGACTGTAAAAATAATAGACAACGTCTGCTCACTCCTCCCCGTTTGCAAAGACGACAACGTTTGAATGGGAATCAATGCTGGATTTACAGACTCCTCCTACCCTGCTCCGAACGAGCCTGTTCCTAAAAAGGGGGCAAAAGGGCGGGATCTTTACTGTAGACTCCGCCCTCGCGTGTAGTTTCGGTCGTAACCGCACCCACCCGCGCCGTTAGAGCTAATGCTAATCACTGCCCCCATATATATATATATATATACAGAGAGAGAGAGAGAGGGAGAGAGATCATAATTAATATTAAATATATTATATTTTAATTATGATGTCTATCAGTGTTCTCTGTGCTGTTATTTATTTATTTATGTATTTATTTTCATGTATTCATTTCTTAATATTTTTCACTTGTTTTGAATTTTGAATTTTAATTTTATTTTCTCTTTTTATTTATATATTTTTATTTATTTATTGTATTTTTTTATTTATTATCTGTCATGTTACGTAGTAACACTAACAATGGACACACATACCTATTCACTCTTATACAGCACCCATAAACACACACGCACACAAATTCAACAAAATAAGACAGAACTTAATCATAGTCATTCAGCTTGTATATTTACTGTTACCCATCCCCCCTTTTTTTTCCCTAACCTAACCATCTTTCACAACTCCTACCAAGAAGAATTTGTAAATACTGTACATATTGTTTAAAAATTGTTTGTCACTATATCCTTCTCACTGGGTGTTAAATAAAGTTTAAAAAAAAAATTTGCCATATGGATAATGTCACAATGTAAAAAGTAAGGCTAAATAAGACTTAGGCC
Organism: Neogobius melanostomus; assembly: GCA_007210695.1. Classification (NCBI taxonomy): domain Eukaryota; kingdom Metazoa; phylum Chordata; class Actinopteri; order Gobiiformes; family Gobiidae; genus Neogobius; species Neogobius melanostomus. The sequence goes on along the minus strand of VHKM01000232.1, from coordinate 588,411 downwards.
TAGTTTATTAAATAAACTAAACATACATCAAGTAACTTAGATAGAGGTAGATAGAGATTGTTAAGTGACAACATCATCACTTTACTTCCGGGTCCAATGTAACATTCAAGCTCAGCATTTCTCTTTCACGCTGCTTCGACAATACGTTTTTGTAATTCTCTGTACGATGCAGACTGTGGTTTCTACAGATGGCTCATTTACACTGATGTTTCACTGATCCCAACTTCTAGACTCTCCCTTGTATGAGCAAACACAACATTGACCTAGCATGTATTTCAGAAGTGAGGAATTTATAGGCACATTTCACAACTTGCAGGGTCACTTTCACAGAAAATCTACAAAACTAGTCTACAAGTTGAAAAAAATGATACAAATGCTTTTTTGTTTGGCGCATTGAGTTGCCTTGTGTACGAAATGTGCGGTATAAATAAAGCCTTGCCTTGCCTTTTTAATTAGATGCACTGTGTTTTTCCCACAAAATGTCTGAGTTTTCAAGGAGGACACAATGTCGTTGATCACTTGCACACACACAAAATCTGGTATAGGGCCTTTAAGATTCAGCAAACCAGAAGTATTTCTATAAATAAATAAAATATAAAAATACCTATAACTCTTTGATCTTTCTCTTTATGTTCAGTAGAGCTTGGTGTGTGACTGGAGGTCTCGTGTCCATGTTGATGTGCTGCGTGATAGAAATATTAAACAGACAACTGTAGCAACAGTACTGTATGGTAAAAAAAAAAACCTGCAAAACTACTAATGACTTGACCAGTGGTTTAAATAGGCAAATAATGATACAAGTTACGACCAATATGTTCGCAGTACAGATTTTAAAAATCATCAAATGGACTGGGTTGACTGTTGAGCTCATATTATTTAAAAATCTTATGATGGTAAAAACAAACTTTAGACTGCATGCCAGTGTGCTCTGGTGTATGTGCTATGACATTTCATTAGAGAAGGGTCAGTTGTTTAATCAAACAACAAAAAAGTTTAAATTTGACACTACTCACAGTTATGTCTATTTATATAGATATAGTAACACATGACACCTGGTAAATTTGAGCCAAATATAGCTTATGTTTCATGACTCATCATTAGTCTTTAACTCGAAAGTTTAAATGAGCTCCACGTTAGATACCTTTGTGACTAGGGTCAGACTTGTCATCGTCAGATGTGTTTGCTGTGTCACTGTGACTCTCATGTCCATGATATTGTTCTGGGTGGTGAACTGTAAATGAAGAAGTTTAGCATCAGCATTGTACCGGTTAAAGTACAGAGCTAATGGTTAAAGTACCTTTTTGCTCTCTTGTTGCATGCGTGCTATGCCCTTCTTCATGCTCAGAGTTACTCATACTATGCGTGGCATGGCCATGGTGGTCAGACTTGTGATTAGGTGCAGCTTGGTAAGGACCAGTTATGAATGTTAGTCAATTCATGTGGGGAACTCTGAATTCAATATGTTTTACCAATTACCTTCATTTTGATTGTGTGTTTCTTCATCTTGATTTGAATCATTCGTAGCTGTATGTCTGTGAGGTTGTCCATGTAGTGTGTCATCAACCTCTTCAAATAAAACATAAATAAACCCAAGCTGCTATCTTTGTGGACTAAATCAAATTGTATTGTATGAAAAGTGCAGCAGTACCGTTATGCCCAGAAGTTGGTGTATGAGCCTCGTGATCATGGTGGTCTCCATGGTGGTTTCTATTAAGAACTGTTTTATTAAGACAAGTTATCATTACTGAATCAAAAAAAAAGTGCTTCATTTTGTTAAAACATAAGTACCCGGTGTGGTTTGTGTATGATGGGTCTCCGTGTGTCCAGATGTGTCTGTTTTATGATCATTACTCTCATGAACATGAGGTCTGTGAGGCTCTACACAACACAATCATTAGGTCACACCACAGTCTACAGCTAATTACATATAAGTGTATCTATGAAATTAATCTATTAAATCCCTGCACTTTTAAAGCTGGGGTACCTGATTTTTCCTGTTCAAAAAATGTCCTGTTTAGTTCTGGCCCAAACTCATTTATAGCTGTCATAATTCCTCCTGCACACCCGATTTGTTCAAGCAAATCAATTATATGCAGGTTTCAAGCCCATGTACAGCTTTGTGTGGTGGAAAAGTGAAAAAGGGGGACCACCCCAAAATAAATTGCACTAATTTACATTCTACTTCTATCTTCTATTGCTCAATAAAAAATTGGGTGAAGACAATGCAACAAGATCTGTTTTTGCTGTGGTTACATACATTACATACTTTCTGGTGGAAAAAACTTTTTTTTACTTTACAACAACAAAAAGTCAGGTACCCCAGCTTTAAGGTCTTTGTCTTATGTGTGCTGATGCTTTATGTCGCTGGGTTTCATACACAAGAGCTGCTAACCACAGTCATGAAATTCATAAGACTATTGTCTGTATGTTTAACATACTCTGTACTAGCATGCTAGAAGGGCAGTTATAAGCCTCTTCTACTCTCTGTACGGAGTAAATTGAATTGAACTGTAAAAGTTGTCACAGTACCATTGTGCTCATCTGTGCTTCCTGTGTGATGGCCAATTATGGCTGATGTTTGATGGTGAGATTTGTGACCTTGGTGATCGTTTCCATTTTTAGCTGCTTTGAGGAGGGAAAAAAAGTAATAACTGGTTCAAAATCTTTGATTAATTTTGTAATTACATAATACTTAGTGTTGTTTGTGTAGAGTAGTTTTCGATGTGTCCAGACGTGTCTGTTTTGTGATTACTACTCTCATGAACATGAGGGCTGTGGGGGTCTACAACACAAGCGATATACACAAGTGATTACACAAGTAATTACAGAATCGTATTTATCAAATCAAATACCTTCACTTTTACTTTCTTCATCATGTGCTGATGCTTTATGGCCATCGGTTTCATGCACAACTGAAAACCACAATCGTGAAAATAAAACAAATAAGCCAATTGTCAGCCATGTTTAACACTACACTCTCTACAAGCTTGCCAGAAAATACACCACATACAGTCTGCTATCTATGTGTGCTAAATAAAACTGCATCAATAATGATAACAATATATTTGAGTTATTAGGTGCCTTTCTGGACAGACATCAAGTAACATGATATGTTCACATTGTGAAAAGTGCGACAGTACCATTGTGCTCGTCTGTGCTTGCAGTATGATGCCCTGTTACGGTTGGTGCTTGATGATGAGAGTCGTGACCATGATGGTCATTTCTGTTATGAACTGCTTTAAGGAGAAGCAATAATCACAATTAAATTTAGAGCCACACAATAAACCAACAAATTCTCTCTTTTGCAATATTGGGTATCCCAATATCTACAAAGTCTGAAAGAAAAATGTATGGCGAGTTAATAATGTGCTGAAGTTTCGTTTGATTTAGATTTTACAATTTAGTTCCATCTTAGCCTTGTTATGGTTATGTTAAACTTCGGCAAAAAAAAAACCTTGCAACTGACCTTTTTTTAGTTTCATACAGTGCCGAGAAAAAGTAAGTACACCGTCTGGAATTTCTCACATTTCGGCTTAAAGTGGTCACTAAATGTGGTCTGATCTTCATCTGCCTGAACTAATACCACCCAAACATTTACATTTGATTATATTTTTATTGGCCACAACATGTAAACATTCACAGGAGAGCATGGAATAAGTGAGTACACCGCCTGAATCTCACTGAACTGCAGCAGTTTTGTAAAGAGGAATGGTCCAAGATTCTTCATGATCGTTGTGAGCGTCTAATCTGCAACTACAGGAAAGCAGTTATTGCTGCAAAAAAATTTAATACAAGGGATCACTTACTTATTCCATGTTGTGAATGTCTCAGGTTTTTCTGCAAAGTATCTTGATAAACTTGTGAATTAATTTTTCTATTGATGACAGCACGTTGTCCAGGCCCTGAGGCAACAAAACAGCCCCACACCATGATTCTCCTGCACCAGACTTCACAGTGAGGATAGGGTTTTGATGTTGATGAGCTGTTCCATTTATCCTCCTCACTTGACGTTGTGTTTTCCTCCCAAACTATTTAACTTTGGTTTGCAAAAGAGCTCTTGGATGCTCCACAGCACTACTGGAAAAATATTCAGTGGACTGTTGGACCCAAACACACACAACATGCATGGACTAAGTAATTGAACCCTTGTATTAAATAGCTGGCTATAAGAAGGGTTCTTTTGCAGCAATAACTGCTTTTCTGTAGCTGCAGATTAGACGCTCACAACGATCATGATGAATCTTGGATCATTCCTCTTAACAAAACTGCTGTAGTTCAGTGAGATTCAGGCGGTGTACTCACTTATTCCACGCTCTGCTGTGAATGTTTACATGTTGTGGCCAATAAAAGTATGATCATGTAAATGTTTGGGTGGTATTAGTTCAGGCAGACACTGTTTAATCATTCCTATGATTTTGATTTAGATCAGACCACATTTAGTGACCAATTTAGGCAGAAATGTGAGAAATTCCAGACGGTGTACTTACTTTTTCTCGGCGCTGTATGTTGTGTACGGTTGAGTAAATATTTAAACAATTTGTGCGAGGGCCATCACATTTAAGCCATTGTGATCGAATGGCATTGTACAGTATTTACGCAGCTGTTATATTAATGCAGCTGGCAAATAGCAGCCTCGTATTCATTGAGAACGATGAGAAAGAAGAATGTGTATGGCTTAAAACTAATTGTCATTGTCATCAAGGTGCGCATCAACCTCAGAATCAGCTGAGAGGCATAGCAAGCCATTCACACCAAGCCCATGTCTGTGTGAGCTTGTATTAAGAAAAATGTATATAAAACATTTTATTTTTATTTTCCCAATATTGATCATAGGTTAATAATAATTTGCTAAATATTAATTGCTTTCAGGAAACTAAATGGTATATTTATTTACAGTAGGCTAAGAAAGTGAAAAATAACTAAAACCTGTTAAAACCTGGCAGGTTAGAGCTGGTTGTGTTGAATTTTTGCATCTGGATCGAGACGCATAGTGATAATGGCCTGAATTGAATCATATCGTGCTGGTGATTTTGGGTGGGAAACCTATCGGATAGAGAGACCAGAGATTCCCTTCTTCAGTCTGTTTTCCTCACCATTCACAGGTAATCAAATAATTGTATCTATCAAATCAAATACCTTCACTTTTACTTTCTTCTTCATCATGTGTTGATGCTTTATGGCCATCGGTTTCATGCACAACTGCAAACCACAATTGTGAAAATAAAACAAATAAATCAATTGTCATAACACTACACTCTCTACAAGCTTGCTAGAAAATAGAGCACTATGGGCTCGATCTTGTGTTTCTAAACGCATACTATAGCGTAACATTTTGCACTTAGTAGGAGCGCACTTTCAGATCTTGCTACTCCAGATTTAGCGCATTTAAATGGGAAGTACGTGGGGTGGAGAAGCACCCATGACCAATGGTGATGTTATGTACAACAGCCTTTTCCTCCAACCAGACTCCGTGGCGAGAGGAAGGGAAAGAGAGAGGTTGGGCAAGTGGGGGGTGAACATGTGCTTTTGTTTTGCGTTAACGCAATTATGGCCGAGCGAGTGCCGACCGGCGCCACAGTGGGACCGGCTGTTGGCGACAACTCTTTATCTCGGGACACAAACATTTTTAGCTCACGATGGGGTTGATAGTTTTTTAAAGTTTTTAGTTTGACCTGTGAGAGCCTATAATGCTTAAAGCATTATGCAACTTTTTACGTGAAAAAAAGGTTTATATTTGTGCGTATTTGACCTTGTAGTGACCTTCAATCATGGTCGTCTCTACAACGCTCCAGGATCAATTGTTTTGTAGGTTTTCTGGTGAGAGGGTCTGTCAGGAGTGAAAACCTTCCAAAACAATTGATCCTGGAGCGTCCTAGAGACCACTGTAAAGGAAAGGAAAGGCACCATGCTGACCACGAGTGGTCAGCATGGTGCCCTCAGTGCTACTGGCGCTCTCAGTGCTACTTGTAATAAACCACGTCTCTCTCTTTTTTATAAGCGTCGCCCTTTCGCAAGTGGTGCAGGCACATGACGCAACAGCTGCGCCACATGGAAGATAAACATAGCGCTTGAAGCTTGCGCTGTCCTTGCGCCAGGCACAAGATCTGGCCCATATCGTCCATCCAATAATTAGGCCAATCTGCTATGCACATAATCAGACTGCATTGGGAAAAGTGAGACAGTACCATTGTGCTCGTCTGTGCTTTCTGTATGATGCCCTGTTACGGTTGGTGCTTGATGTTGAGAGTCGTGACCATGATGGTCATTTCTGTTATGAACCCCTTTGGAGAAAAAGAAATAAAGAAACTAAAGTATAATCTTCATGCAGTGGAGTTCTACACAACACAGTCAATAGGTGACACCACCTTCTACAACTACCGTAAATTTCTGACTATTGCGCGCACCTGAATATAAGCCGCACCAACAAAATTTATTTAATTTAACACTTTTATTTTATTACATATAGGCTATAGGCCGCACTGGTCTACAGGTGAAACTCGTAAAATTAGAATATCGGGAAAAAGTTTATTTCTTTCTGTAATTCAACTTAAAATGTGAAACTAATATGATATAGACTCATGACGTGCAAATTGACATACATTGTTTGTTTTAATTTCGATTATTTTGGCTTACAGCTTGTAAAAACCCTAAAATTCAAAATCTCAGAAGATTAGAAATATTACATGAAGTCAATAAAAAAATTGATTTTAAACAGAGAAATGTCGGTCCTCTGAAAACTATAATCATGCATATGTACAGTGCCTTGCGAAAGTACTAAAGCACCTTGAACCATTTTGTCATATTTACAACCCTAAACATAAAGATTTTATTTTGAATTATTTACTGATAGGTCACACACAAGTAACAGACAACTGTGAAGTGAAAGTAAAATGATACGTGATTCTGTTATTTTACAAAAAATTGAAAAGTGAAAAGTGGGGCCTGTATTCACACAGCATTAAATTGCCTTTATAACATTCCTATTGACTGCAGAATGTTCACACCTTGCCCTAACCATTAAATAGAGGCCACCTGTGTGTAATCTACTCTCAGTATATTTACAGCTGTTCTGTGAGGGCCTCAGAGCTATGGTCAGTGTATTGGTCACTAAACAACATCATGAAGGCCAAGGTGCAAACCAGAGAGGTCAGGGATAAAGTTGTGGAGAAGTTTAAAGCAGTGTCAAGTTATAGAAAGATTTCCCATGATTTGAACATCTCACGAAGCACTATTCAATCCATCATTCGGAAATGGAAAGAGTATAGCACCACTGCGAACTTACCAAAACACGGCCGTCCACCTAAACTAACAGACCGAACAAGGGGAGCACTGGTCAGAAATGCAACCAAGTGCCCCAAGATAACTCTGGAGGAGCTGCGACTCTACACAAATCTGGCCTTCATGGACGAGTGGCAAGAAGAAAGCCATTATTGAAAGGAGGCCATAAGAGTTTGAAGTTTGCTAGAAGTCATATGGAGGACACAGCTACCATGTGGAAGAAGGTGCTTTGGTCAGATGAGACAAAATTGAAATTTTTGGCCCAAATGCAAAACGTTATGTATGGCACAAACCTAACACTGCTCATCGTCCTGAGTGCACCATCCCCAGTGTCAAATATGGTGGGGGGAGCATCATGCTATGGGGCTGCTTTTCCTCAGCGGGGACTGGGAAGATTGTAAGAATAGTTGGGAAGATGAATGTAGCCAATACAGGGACATTTTGGAGGAAAACCTGTTGGAGTCAGCAAGAGAATTGTGGCTGGGGTGGAGATTCACCTTCCAGCAGGACAATGACCCTAAACACAAAGCTAAATCTTACAATGCAATGGTTTAAAACAAACATATTAATGTGTTAGAATGGCCCAGTCAAAGTCCTGACCTAAATCCTATTGAAAATCTGTGGAACGACCTGAAAACTGCTGTTCACAAACGCTCTCCTTCTAATTTGACAGAGCTTGAGTTGTCTCAGTCTCAGTCTCTAGATGTGCAAACCTTGTAGTCATACCCCAGAAGACTTGCTGCTGTTATTGCAGCAAAAGCGGGTTCCACAAAGTATTAAGTCATGCTGTATGAATACTTATGCACGCCCCACTTTTCACTTTTCTATTTTTTGTAAAATAACAGAATCATCTATCATTTTGCTTTCACTTCACAGTTGTCTGTTACTTGTGTGTGAACGTTCACTAAAAAATTCAAAATAAAATCTTTACGTTTAGGGTTGTAAATATGACAAAATGTGCAAAAGTTCAAGGTGTATTAGTACTTTCGCAAGGCACTGTACTTAGTACTTGGATTGGGACCCTTGAATTACTGCCTTAATGCGGCGTGGCATGGATGCTATCAGCCTGTGGCACTGCTGAGGTGTTATAGAAGACCAGGATGCTTCAACCAGAGGAATATGAAATTTGAAGCCCATGTCCAGGATCTGCGTGTGGTGGCTCTTGATGCACTGACTCCAGCCTCAGTCCACTCCTTGTGTAGGTCCCCATACTTTTGAATGGCCTTTTCCTGACAATCATCTCCAGACTGCGCTCATCCCTGCGGCTTGTGCAGCTTTTTCTTCTACACTTTTCCCTTTCACTTATCTTTCTATGAATGTGCTTTGATACAGCACTTTGAGAACATCCAACTTATTTTGCTATTACCTTTTGAGCCTTTCCCTCCTTATGGAGGGTGTCAATGATGGTTTTCTGCACAACTGTCAGGTCAGCAGTCTTCCCCATGACGGTGAATTCTAGTGAACCACTGAGAGACCATTTAAAGTCTCAGGGACAGTTTGCAGGTGTTTTGGATTTATCTTCTGATGAAAGGAGACACTTTGAGCCGACAATATAGTCCCTTTTCACAATATTCTAATTTTCCGAGATTTTGAATTTGTGGTTATTACAAACTGTAAGCCAAAATCATCATGCTAAGTGAGATATATCAAGCCTTTATTTGTTATAATTTTGATAATTATGGCTACAGCTTTTAAAATCCCCAAATAAAACAACAAAATTAGAATATTTTGAAAATGGACTATAAGCCATATTCATCAAAATTAAAATAAATAAAGGCTTGACATATGTCACTTTGCATGTCATGAGTCTATATCATATATTAGTTTCACATTTTAAGTTGTATTACGGAAATAAATGAACTTTTTCACGATTCAAATTTTCCGAGTTTCACATGTACTGTACTGTATAAGCACAGTGAAGCGCTATCAGAACTGGAAATACTGGACTTTTCTCTTCATGCACGGTCAAATTTACCAAGAGAATGGTGGCCTACAGGTACATTTACTTATATTAAAGTGTGTGTTAAGAACTTCGATCACGGAAAATACAGACAGAATTCAATTAAATACCTTCATTTTTACTTTCTGTTTCGCCATGTGATGTTTCTTTATGGCCCTGGGTTTCATGTACAAGAACTGCAAACCACAACACAATTCATGCCATGTTTCACAGTCCACGTCTGTGCCACTTTGTCAGAGAGCACAGTGTGTACCTTCATTTTGATGTCCGCTGTCCGTATGCTCTGTGTGCTCTGCTCTTTCACGGCCATGCGCAGATGAAATGTGGTGGCCGTGAAGCACATGTTCCTCAGCCTTGTGGGGAGCTACAACAGTGGTCTCATTAACATACAGCAGCAAGCAAAAACACATTCCTGCCCTTTCAAGGAATCGCTTTACAGACCATTTTTCCAAATATCGTTTCTTGTTAATGCTCTTACTTTCCACTCAGAAAGACCATGTGTATGAGCCATGTTGTTCGTTGTGCATTTTGTCATTATTATCCTTCAGTTCCATTATATGTCCTTCAGCGTAAGTCTATTCACCTTATTCCGGAAGTTCTTGAAGGTGCCGCCATGTGACCGCCCCTTGAATCATATTAGTTTACATACCTACAGTATGTAAACTGTAGGAGAAGTCCAGACAAAATCAGTTACTGCACGAATACAAAGCTGTTTTTAGGCAGAGAAATGGTGCAAACGAACATTGGACATTTTACACAAATAAATCTAATAAACACCAGATTTTAGCGGCAAACATTTACCCTCGTTCTGCGCTTAATGAACACTCTACCGGAAGTGTCAATTCAAAAGGAAGTGCCGAGACAAGGCAAAAGTGTATGGAATAAGGTGAATATGAAATTCAATGAAAGTTTCGCAGCAAAAAATACATAACAATGTGCCTACAATTTTTAAGCATCTTGGCTGCTCAATTATCTGAATGGTGTAACTGAACATTTTACAATACTTCCTGTCTGGCCTTTCTGACTTTATCTAAGCATTGTTTGAGTCGAGTATACCCATCTGTAGTCCTACTTAATGTCTAATGCTGTAGAGCTGTGGTTTCCAAACTTTGGTACACTCCGGGGGTACACAAAGTCATTTTAGAGGAAAAATAAATTTGTTAATGACAATGTGATAAGAATGTGCCCTTTAAAACATGGCATTTATACAAGCTGATGTGCCTCTAGTTCTGGACCTGAGAGAAATTATTCTAATTTCTCTGTCCGTCAGACTCGTGAAACACTATGTTCAAATTCAAGTATACTACTACTCCTACTACTACTACTACTACTACCACCTCTGCTACTACTACTACTACTACTACTACTACTACTACTACTACTACTACTTTTCTATTGAACACTTTACATTGAAATGATACCTGAGTGTATGCTTTCTTGTCCTTCATCACTTCCTGTATGTGAATGTGTGGTTCTGTCATGTCCATGGTCCTCAGATTTATGCAAGACTGGCAGACAGTAAAATCATATTAATTCAGACAGACCGCTATTTGTCAATTCTTCCCATTCACATTATTAACATTGAGTCGCGGTAGAATCCTTGTGCAGGTCACACATCCTGTTCCCAAAAAGGACAGAGAGGTATGTCTTAGCCGTAAACTGCACCCTCCCGGGACGAGCAGAGCAACGGCGCAGTTGGACCTGTCAGTGTAAGCCCAGTCTCATTAATACGCACAAACTTCAAAAATCTATAGAGCGTAAACTCACTTGGTTACAAAAAAACATCATCCCGCTCGGAGTTGACACAAAAGGAAACTCTATCTTTAGAAACAATAATATTCTTTGGAACAGGATTGTCAGGACTCCGCAATGACCCCCTTTTCTGTTTGTTGGGGCTTGGCACAAAAAGTTAGCAAAATGTAATGAAACGCTCTGGACTACATCACACGCACTCATACTTTGAAAGTTGTCAGATGTGGCTGTTTGAGTTTCTTGCTCTCGTTTAGCATAATTGTGAACCACTAAAATGATTAGTTGTCATCCTCTCCTTATAATTGTCTTTGTCTTAATGTTTTGCTAAACATAGACAAAGACTTGCAGACATGACTTGCACAGAAGAAGTGTTTTTGTTTGTGAAAAAAACATTTGGGTTAGCTGTGGACATGATATTCATTTATGCAGCATTGGAGAGAAACAAAAATCTCAATTTGGCCCCCACAAAAAAAAAAAGACTTTGAAGACAATTATGCTTGGAGAAGTCAGTATGACATCCTAATGTGCTATTTGAGATCACTTATACGAGACATTACATTTCGACACATGGTTTAGTTGTTAGTTAGATGGTGAGACTGGGGTCTGGTGGCCATGCTCCGTCTAACACACCGCAGTGAGCATTAACCTTACAATAAAGCATCACCTACAGCATGATGTCTATTCTCTGTTAATCACAAATGCAATGAAAACCGTCTAATGAGGCGGATCGTGTATAGAGTGCTGTTATTGTCTACTTTCTCTCTCTCTCTGTTCTAGTGTCCTGAGGAGCTTTTTCTTTTGCTCCTTGTCATAAAAGAAAGAGAAGACTTGTCTTTGCTTTCATGTTTAAATATAAATCTGAATATTCAATGAATCCAGCTGAACTGTTGAGGTAAAATCTTATAATTAGTTGTCATTTGTATTATCACTTTTAATATTCCAGCTGGCGCCACACTGCAGACACAGTTTTTAGTTTTGTTTGACTTTTAGTGCATTTTTAATCTTTTCTTACTTTCTTGTTCTTGTGCTCCATTTCCCCAGTCTGTTTGCTTTGCCTCTGCCTCTAGTTTACTTATAAAGCACATAAAGCATGAGTTGAAATATAAGAATCTAGCTCAGTCTCTTCTGTATCTACTGTACCTTACCATTACCATTGCAATTCACACTTCAATAAATCTAACTCCTGAGATTGTTATGTCTAAAATATAAAACAAACCAATCAAGTGACCACACAATGTATGTAATTGAAGGACTAATGAAGAAGCGACCACAAGCGAATTTGATGCAGCATGCTTCCATCTGTGTTCCCCCTCGAGGAGGCTCCGCCCGGCTCATGTAAGACTGTGCTACATCTTCAGAAAGGGGTATCCTGCGAGCGTCCTGCTCCCCCGCCGAGCCTCTCCCTCCAGGCTACCACAGCCTACGCACTTCCCCTCACCCCTCTCTTTCTTTCCCTCCCTCCCTCCCTGGGGCTCCAGTGAGACAGGATGCCAGCAGCTGTTCTCACTGCACACTGAACCATTTCACACAACTGGCTTCATGCCATCATTACACCTAATCAAAGTAACCCCTGTCCAACTGTGGTCGCTCTCGACTCACATGCGTTTGTAACACACAGCTATGTGGGACAGGGCTATTCTCTCCACCGGTCGCTCTATCATAGCTGTATTTAGTCCCTGTAATGCGAGCAGCCTTGGAGGTCAAACAAATTGAAGTTTTTCTTGGCATTAATTTCAATCAGATCAGGCTGAACTGTTGGACACCAGACAGCGCTTCTTCTCACTTCACACTGATGGAAAGAAAAGCGCGAAAGTCTGTTGGGCTTAGCGCACCGTGGCAGTGATGGAGCTCTTCATCTGCTCTCCTACTGGCAACATGACAGTGTGCCAAGAGCAGTAGAGTCTGACTTATAGGTGGTCTATGTTCTCTGCTCTTCAAAAGTGATATTTTTTATTAAAAACTGACAAGTGCCTTTTTTCTTTCCCTTATCTAGACTGCGAACAACACTGCAACAACACTGTTGTTTGTTTTTTTGCCAGTTTGCCTTGTTTTTTTATGGATATTTTTTACCTAAAATACCCCGGCCACATATGGCTCTATAATATGCAAAAAAAAGAACAAGCACATAAGGTCATCATTGATTTGCAGATTTACATTAAAGTTGCATTTCCCAATTCCATTTTATCTGGCATCACTGTCAACAATGCTTTCCAATCTGAACCTGATGCAAAATCCTTGTCAACTATTTTCATAAACTGCTGCTGCCCAGCCTTCCCTCACGTTTCATTCACGCTTCAGTTTTCCTCTCACTTGTGATTTTCATGAATTTAATAAGCATCACTGAAATGCAATTTGATGCTGAGCAGCAGTAAATGTGTAAGTGAACATTAGAGACTTTCACCTTCTGGAAATAATTAGCACTACAATGCCATGATGGAACTGGACTTTCATAGTAAATGGGATTTACCCTGCCCTCACTGTGAACAGGCTGATGCTCATGTATGAGCTGCGTGTGGAGAAGGAAGCACCTCTACTGAACCAGGAAGTGACTTGAACCAGCAGCTTGTTATTCTCTGGTGTCTGTCGCACCCATTTTATTAAGGACAGAGATTGTGAATACTGCGAACAATGAGCAGGCTAATGTATTAGCATAAGAGATGCTGCCTCAGATTGTTTATCCAAAAAAAGGATTATTATTCTGTTGCATATGAAATAGACGCAGCCAGTTTGCGCTCTTGCACACATGGGTGAGAACACACAAAGAAAGTGTAACTTCACAGTGCTGAGATCTTCTAAATACAAAAGCTGTTTTTCAACCCTTTCAGTGCCGGCAATATTTTTCCAACACAGTGACTGTTAAAGGTGTGACTATTGATGATATGACTAATAACACACAATATGTAACTTATTCTACACTCACCTTGCAAACTTACATTGTGCACAAGTGTTTATACCTAGACAGTAGCAATGATGAGATGCTTTTGGAGTGTTTAATAAAAAGCAGCCACTGCGCAAATTTGGAAATAACATAAATCTGAGAACACATAGGTTTTTATATAATGTATTTTTGTTTGTTTTAGTGTAGTGTGTGTGTGTGTGTGTGTGTGTGTGGCTAAGTTTACTCAGCTGCGTCTCATTGATAGTGTTTGCTTTTCCAAAAGTACTGTAACGCTTTATCACTTGACTTTGTCTTCAGTTAGCTGGTTATTGGTTTTCGTGGCGGACATGATAATGTCCAAGCCCAGTATACGTGGACAAGAGAATGGATATCATACCCAGCACTGCTATTAAACAGCGCCAGTGCTCTTTCACACATAGCATCCACAGCATGACCCTATGTAATGTCCAGAGATTGATTGGTCTGCACAAATGGACTGAGCCATAACTTTCAAACGCTGTCAGGGATTTTTTGCCTGCTTAGTTTTGACACAACCGATCTGGAAACGCTCAGTTAATTCTGCCTTAGACTATAACAGATTACAAAACACACACAAGTCAGACATTAGATTTTAACCTTATCGGATCCGGGGGATATGAGTGGAAGACCCTCAGGCAGCCTCGCCTGTCCTCCTGCTCAAATCCCATCGATACAGAGTTTTCACAAGGCTTTATTGAAAAATAAGCACGTCCACTTTCCTCCAAGACAACACAAAACTTTCCACTACATCATAAAACCAGCCTCCCCCCTCAGTCAGGATGGGGGCTGTTGATAAGTAACTTGGCTTTTTGAATGGCTGGTTTGAAGTTATAAACTCTTTAAGCCCCCTGCCTCCTGAGAGGGGGTGTAATGACTTACTCATCAGTTCCTGGACCAAGGAACTCAAACTGAGATAAGCAAACAGACAGGTCACCTCGTATCGTTTATCCATGGACATCTGGTTTGGCTTTCAGTCAAGCTTCAGTGCTCAGAATGTTTCCTTTCGTGGGGGTTAGTAAACATTGTTTATACAGCTTTGTAAACCTTTTCTCTTGAAAACATTTGGCCTTCAACACCAAGTCAAGCTTCAAACAGGAACTTCCCTGATTAAAACAGAATACTTCCGTTTTACAAGTCCCACATTTCAACCAACTCTACATGTAATACTTCATGATAACATGACTTACAAAATTCTTTAACACACGCAACTTTACACAGTTACGTCTAATCCTCCATGTGCTTTGACACACACAGAAGCGTTTATGTGACCGCCTTCACACTAATGCATTTGAAAATAATGAGACCATTTGCCACGAGGATTAATGTAGACTAAAAATGCTAACAATATTTTAATGCCTCCTGTCGGTCTTAGCCTTCTCATAATTTATGACTAAAGTGACAGAAATCGGATGTAGATCCACACTAATGAAGCCATTGTAATTCAGAAGCGTTTATCGTTGGCCAGAAAACTAAGGGTGCTGGGGATGGTGACAGCAGGAATCGTATTAATATGTTCAAAGCTTTTCTAGACATGAACCATTACATTGGCCTGAGACCAGGACTAATACTGATGGAAAAGCCGTCATGTCAGTAGGCGGCCACAGGACCAATATTATTGCAGCGGCTCTGTTTTAGTGCTAGTTTAGTACGCTGCAGCGTGTGCCAGGATACTGCGCTACTGTGATCTGGTTTTGGATGAGAATATGAAGCAGGGTCATGTGAGGCCATGATGACACCATAGGTGACCCGCCACCACACTCACACTCACACAGCGTAGTTGACCAATGGGATTTATGCTCTTTAGATCAAAACCTTGCCAATACATGGCTAATCCTTATCTGAGCAAACTCACTGACGTAACTGGGGCAGGGACATGACAAAGCACGACAAAACCCTATGATTCACAGTCTTGAGCCTATGTGTGCTACAAATTTTTGTTAAGGTCACACCACACACTGGTACTTTAACTTGCTGTCCTCTAAAAGTCTGTCAGTTGTGGACATTTGTAGGTTACCTTAGTTACAAAAACCTGTGTCGGGATGGCTCTTAGTGTTAAGTCCACCAGACTTTTATATCTCAGTGAAACCCACAGTGGTTCCGCGCACTGAGACCAGAGCCTAAGACCTCCCATCCCCGGGAGGAAATAGACACGAATAGAGATGATTTATTGGTGCTACTGAAATGCGCCATATGCCAGACATGAAACACACACTCACAGTTCATGGAAGGGTCAGGTTCAATCCGAATCCACCTGAGCTACACAAACAGCAGTAGCAGTGCTCACTTTTGTATCTGCGCAGTCATTGATTCTCTGCAGAGTGGCTTAGTTACGGTATATTGAATACTGTAACTGTGGAATTGAATTTACTCCTTTTTACTTTTTAGCTGAAAGTTTGTAAATGATTTGTGGCATTGCTTTTCTGTGCTGCAGCCTTTTAAAGCTTACAAAGGACTGTGGCCTTGTTTATGCATGTTAAAGCTTCTGTCAGCTCTCTGTAAATCACAGCTAATCACTGAATTCTTTGAGTTCCCTACTGATGTCAGCCAAATAACAAAAGTGCTGAGCTGTTTAACAAACACTCTTAATGGATTTTCTTTTTTCAAAAGGGCAGAAAGTGACGATATCACAAGCCATGCTCGAAACTCCCTACTTGTCCCGCTCTCTTAAGTGCTTTTACGCAGACTTTCACTCCCTGACCAAGATGGCAGGTTTAAATTTAGCATGAGGCCGGGCGGGGTTCGAACGCCACTTTATAGAATAAACTCAGTCACTCTGAAATAAGGAAGTCTAAACGTCCATATAGTTTAACACCTACGCTCTTGAAGACAGGACAAATCATATAGGACCTTCACAAAGTCAGCACATGAATTATGAATGGTGTAAACACAGGCCTAAGTCACGCTACAGATCTGCTCTACAGTATCTAGTCTAGTCTAGTGCACACCTACTTCTGCTCACCTTCAAGTGGGGATTCGAGTGTCCTGGTGTGACCTTGAGTTTGACTTTGAGCATCATGAACTGCAACAGCTTGATGTCCTTCATACTGGAATCTACTTTCAATTTCATGTTCATCTTCCGTGCAGCCGTAGATTGCGAGATAAAGGTAAAACGTCAGTAAAAAAACAATAAATAAATAAATAAAAGAAATGATCACGAGCGCCACGAGTAGGAGTTCAACCCACTTGCCAGAAACAAGTTGGCAAGCGTGTGTGGAACAAAATAAAGCATATTAATATTAATTATTGGAGTGTGAAAATGTTAAGTAAATAGCATTGAAATTGTTGAATTATGATTATGATTTTAGAAGTTAACTAGAAAAGCCTTTTCCTCTGAGCCATTAAAGAGAACGTGGCATCACAAATCACACATAACAAACCACTAACATGAAGGCTTACATCTTACTTGGACTCCTGGCAGATGTATGTGTTTTCCAGACAAGAAATTATGTGCAAAAATGCAGCACAAATATCACAAAACATTACACCACAAGTATTTTTCACATTTCAATGTGAAATTGGCAGTTTTTACAACTTTGTTTGATCCTTGATGATTGACTCCATTGCAACCAAATATACAAGGTAACACATTATAATAACTACACATTATTTAGCACATTTTTTACTGAACAACGGATAAGTGAAGTATGTGAAGAACTATGAGTTAGGCATTAACTGTTGTAGTTAAATAGTTCAAACAAAACTGAGATAATTGTTTTTGGCCCACAGACACAAAGAGAAAGTGTTATCAGTCACCTTGAGTCTCTCGCTCTGAAACCAAAAAATCAGGTTCGAAAATCTAGGAACTTAAACAGCCACATCAAAGCAATAACATCATCAGCTTTTTACCATCTGAAAAACATTGCTAAGATCAGAGGAATAGTGTCAAAACCAGACTTAGAGACTCATCCATGCATTTGTCTCCAGCAGGTTAGACTACTGTAACGGCCTGCTCACTGGCCTTTCTAAACGAGCTGTTAGAGCTGCAGTACATCCAGAACGCTGCTGCTCGAGTCCTGACAAGAACCAGGAAATACGACCACATTAGTCCAGTGCTCCGGTCTCTGCACTGGCTTCCTGTCACTCAGAGAATAGAATTTAAAACAGCTCTGCTTGTGTACAAGTGTTTTCATGGTTTAGCACCAAAGTACATCTCTGACATGTTAGAGCCGTATGAACCATCTCGGGTCCTGAGAACTTCAGGGAGGGGTCTCCTGGTGGTTCCCGGAGTCAATAATAAACACGGTGAGGCTGCGTTTCAGTTTCATGCAGCTAAAATCTGGAACAGTCTTCATGATGATGTGAGACAGGCCTCAACTCTGACAGTGTTCGAATCCAGGCTAAAAACAGCTCTTTTTACTCGTGCATATGAAAACTGAAAGTATTTTATCTGCACTCTTGCCTTTTACTGTAATTGATTAATTTTTTATGTTGATGTTTTATTGATTGATTTTATCTGTTTTCTTGTAATTTTATGCAACTGTGAAGCACTTTGAATTGCCTTGTGTAATTTTGCTTTACAAATGAACTTGCCCTGCCTTGTCACATTTGACTAATGTGTGATTATGATGAATTAAGTGTTAACTCATCATTTATTAAAGCAGAACTAAGTAACTGGTTTACCTTTATAAATCCTTTTCGTAGTCCCTCTGGGGGTAATACAAGTGTTAATGGGATGACTGGGGGGTCTTTCATCGCATCATCATCAGAAAACCACAATTGCAACTTTCCCTGCTCCGTCCCGGGGGCTCAATACACACTAATGGAATCACGATCAGAAGAAGCTAACAGGCTGACGGGCAAAGCTAACCGTGGGCTAGCGCCACTTGACAGCCAAGTTTGAGTTACAAAAAAATATCCCCATTGTGTAATTGGGTTGTGGCACAATGTACAATATCCCTCTCTCACTTTGTCTTTTCTGTCAGCGTAGTATTTACTCTCAGGGACAATTAATGAGTAAAAAAAACAACAACATGCGACATCTGCAGCGGCGCTTATGGCTTCTAGGGGCATAAGTTACTTAGTTTTGCTTTAAGGGTAAATAAGGTGCAGTTATTACAAAGTGTTACCATATTCATGATCATTTTGTAGACGATGCTACTGCTATACCACTTTATAACGTCAGTGATAATGTGTCATTCGCTCCACCGTGTTGTTTCTTTTTACAACTTCAACAATTGCCGTTAATTTGAAAACCTGACACCGCAGTCCAATTGTTGAGTCTAGCCATGCGTCTGCTTTTTACTGCTGGACCATGCAGAGAAAAGCCCAGTGCTGTCAGGGTTGATGTTGCCACTTTGCCGATCGTTTCTGTCTAACAGCTATGCGCCCTGGAGCTTCGCCACAGAGAGAATCCCCTAATCAAATTCCCTTTTATTCCAGGCCTCCCTCTGCTCCTCATCCGGAATCACACTGCATTACAACACACCAACATGTCCCTTCATCCTCAGCATCTGATACGCCTTGTCCACTACACACCGTTCATCCATTTCCCCCTTGCCATTACTCCAAATAGGAACAACTGTGAAAGAATTACTCCCGTGCAGGTTAGTGTGATGTGATGAAAGGACGCAACAGCAGCGAGGCCTATTAATAATGAAGCATGCATGGGCCCGAGCTGCAGCAGGGTAAGGGGGGCTGGGAGTGGGATTCAACACAATGGAAGACAAAAAGTACGGAAGAGTAAAGCGTAGTAACAAAGAGAGGAGATGAGTTGGTTGTCTTCTGCGACTTACTTGAACCGGAGGGTGAGCCCGCAATTGCACCTAAAAAGACAAACAGAAACAGGCGAGAGATGAGAGTGTGTTTATTTATGCATTCAATTTGCCTAAAGACTCGACGTGAGCTCATTTGTCAGGCTCAGGTGGCAGAGAAAGCTTAGGAGCGGAATAAAAAGGGGCTTGTGGGTAACCTTTCATATAAGAGTAATGAGAGCCTTCTTCATATTTGACCTTTAAACATTAAAAGGTGGTCATCACATGTAGGTTTTGTCCATAACATATTAATGGGGGTGAGACTTTGAAGCGCATGTTGGGATAAATGACAACTTATAAAGTCATAAGTTGTCATTTCCATTGGATCTTGCATAGTATCACAGACTTTTTGAAAGGGAAAACTGCAGCTACCTTTAGAAACAGTCGCTAATGACCGTGGAAGTGTTGATGCAGCCGAGGTGGACTTTTTTCTTTTTCCCGACTGCAAGAGTGTCTAACAGGGAGGGGCTGCCCTAGATTATTATTTTATCAGATCTAGCTACAGTAGCTGACTACACTTGGAGAGGATTTCCTCCCACACACTCCAATCGTCACACTCAGATGTTCTGCTTTTCTGCTTTGAGCTGGTGACACCCTGCTAAGCACTGGTTTGACAACACTACCCTAGTCCCGTGCAGACACGTACTTTATGATCTGACTGAATTGAAAGGATTACAAGATAGACTTAGCATATCTTTTTATTGTGCAAAAACGAACCATGCTAATCGCAGCTGATGAGATGGAGCAAAGTAGCACTTCTCATGAACAGCTTTCAACTGTGCCAAGATAACCCAAGGTCTTTTACCAGTCTGCTTCATAACACTGCCAGTTTAGCCTATCCTATGGTTTGTCGGCTGCACGCCTTAGGCAATTGATTTTGGGTACGTACAGGTGTTTGGGGTTCCATTAGGTGTTGGCAGGTAGGAACCAGCTTTCCACGACTTGGCTTTGAAGCCCTTCTTGCAGCGCTCACAGTCCTGGCCCGTGGTGTTGTGTTCACACTGGCACTGGAGGTTCCCATCCACCAGCAGGCACTGAGAGGCATGGAGGTTACATTTGCACCTGTGAAAGAACAGAAACAGGTGACACCGGTGAGACAGAGGAGTGGGACAGAGGAGTGAAGAGCAATGGTCCAGATGGCTGCACACAGTCAGACAGCAGGGGAAAGTTAGCACACACTTGCTCATGGAGCTGTGGAGGAGAAAAAGTGGTGTTTATACAGAGAAACTAATGCCATACAGATGTTTGGCATCAAAGGCAATTGAGGAGCAACGGTGCCAGAATGGTCGTGTTTGACATTAAAGGTTGCCAGTTCGATCCCTGCTCCGAACACTGCATACTGTCATTGTGTCCTTGGGTAAGACACTTCACTCACTGTAGCTCTGTGAATGTGTAAGCACTATTGTTTCAGGTTTTGTGTCTGTGTAGGTTTCCTACGGGTACTCCGGGTTCCCCTACCACTAAAAACATGTACAATAGTTTAATCCTCCAGCCAGGTGATTCTGACCATCCGCCTAGCTCCACATCTGGAGATGGGCCCCTGGACGGCTCCCTGCGGTCGCCTGCTGCTCCTTATAGGTTGCCCCAGTGGCATCAAGGGATGGGTCAAATGCAGGGGACAAATTTCCCTACGGGAACAATAAAGTATACCATAACCTTAACCTTATTTAATTCTTTTCTTTTCCCATGAAAAGCAGAACCCAGTGGATACTTGTGGCAATTCCAAAACAAATGCTTTTCACTTTTCATTTGCTTGCTGCAGTTACTGAAAAGGTAAGTACTGATCTTCATCAAAATCATAAGAATGAGTAAACAGTGTCTGCTTAAACTAATACCACCCAAACATTTACATTTTATCAGATTTTTATTGGCCATAACATGTAAACATTCAAAGAAGGGAGGAATAAGTAAGTACACCGCCTGAATCTCACTGAACTCCAACAGTTTTGTAAAGAAGTTGGTCTAAGAGTCATTGTTGTGAGCGTCTGCAAAAGAAGGGTCAACCCGCTATTTAATACAGAGGTGTACTTACTTATACCACGATGTTGTGAATGTCTCAGGTTTTTCTGCAAAATATCATGATAAACTTGTGAATTCATTATTCCACTGATGATAGCACGTTGTTCAGGCTCTGAGCTCTGAACAAAACAGCCTCACACCATGACTGTCCCTGCACCATACTTCACAGTGTGGATAGGGTTTTGATGTTGGTGTGCTGTTGGTGTGCAGTTTTCCTCCACACATGACGTCCACTGAATATTTTGCCTGTAGTGCTGTGGAGCGTCCAGGAGCTCTTTCTTATTCAACCAAAGTTAAATTAGTTTGGGAGGAACACACAATATCATGTGTGGAGGGAAATTGGAACAGCACACCAACATGAAAACCCTATCCTCACTGTGAAGTCTGATGCAGGAGAATCATGATGTGGGGCTGTTTTGTGCCTCAGGGCCTGGACAACATGCTGTCATCAATAGAAAACTTAATTCACAAGTTTATCAAGATATTTTGCAGGAAGACCTGAGACATTCACAACATGCATGGAATAAGTGAGTACACCCTTGTATTAAATAACTGACTGACCCTTCTTTTGCAGCAATAACTGCTTTTCTGTAGTTGCAGATTAGACGATCAGGAATTCATCTTGAACTATTCGTCTTTAAAAAACTGCTTGTGAATGTTTACATGTTATGGCCAATAAAAACATGATAAAATGTAAATGTTTGTGTGGTATTAGTTAAAGCAGACACTGCTTACTCATTCTTGTGATTTTGATGAAGATCGGACTACATTTAGTGACCAATTTAGGCAGAAATGTGAGAAATTCCAAACAGTGTACTTACTTTTTTCCCACTGTATGTCAATACAACATTTTCATAGATTTACATTCACAAAGTAAATGACATGAATATGTCTGCATATCTCAAGTACTTTGACTGTAAATTGGAACCGTGAGATAGCTCTTTTGTGCTGCAGATTGAAAACTGCCGTTAGGATTATTTTTGAATGTGTAAGTGCCCTTTGATGCAGATGTGACCTTGGCTGAGGGCAGAACCCAGGTGGGCTGATCCAGAGGCCACAGGTTTTTATTTAGAAGGAAATGAGGATCTTAAGGACACTCGGCGGATTCGACTTTAAATTACAGCCTTTTCCAGATGACTGACTGGACTCCAATCCAGTTTGTTCCACTGGAGTGAACAGCTATCCGTCTGCATCAAATATTCAGGAATAGGCCCTGTATTCTGTTGCGATGACTGTTTCAATCTTCCACCCACACTAATCTTTGCTTTCTCCTCATTTTTTGTGTGAAGCCGCACTCCTATTTTCATAACTTTATCAAACTTAGAAACACACGGGTAGCCTCACAAAAAAAACAAAAAAAAGGAGGAAAATTGAGGCAGTCGATCATGAAGATGTGGTTGTCGTCAGTGTTTCCCTGCAAGCGCTATAAATTACCCACAATCCTCTCTGATCACCTGCATGAGGTGACAGGAGATGCCAGCTAGGATTCATGGAGCGACAAGGCCTTGTTTCTGTATGCTTTCTGAAGGACGCGGGCTGTCCACTTAGCAAAGGAAGGAAATTGAACATCTCTTTTTTGGCGTCAAATTGTGTGTGCAGCAAAAGTGAAAGCGTGTGGAGAAGACCGGTGTGTGTGTGTGTGTGTGTGTGTGTGTGTGCGTGTGTGTGTGTGTGTGTGTGTGTGTGCGGCGCCTCTCCTTCACGTGGTGCATTTATCCGATGACAGACACCAGATCACACAAGCGGAGCCGTTGTGACTAATGCCCGCGCTGAGTGACTGACAGCAGCGGCGTTTCACTGGCTCTCATCTCCCGTGCCTTTCAGTGATAAATCTCATCTGTCTCATCATCAAGTATGGAGGCTCTGCTGAGTGCACGATCTGGAAGTTGCCGCTTAAAATCAATACCTAAGAGCAGAGTGATTTTTAAGGTATATGCTGAGCCGTTGGTATCTCACAGACCTAATGGCTGGCGCGAACAAGCGGAAATGGCCCCAGTCTTGTCAATTATATCGGAGCCTGACATTACAGCCTGCATTAGTAGACGCCTCGCAGACCTCTACAAATACATCACTGTCTCTATGATTCTCATAAAACCTGATGTTCCAAGGTCTTGGCCTGTAGGCTTTATTTGATAGGACAGCACAGGGTGAAAGGAGGTGAAGATTGTGGAGAGACATTCAGCAAATTCACCCAAATTCAGGGCTAAACCGGGTGGTAATCCTCCAGCCAGGTGATTCTAACCATTAGCCTGGATATGAGTCCCCGGGGCGCCTGCCTACTGCGGCTGCCCACTGCTCCTACAGGTCGCCCCAGCAGCATCGAAGGATGGGTCAAACGCAGAGGACGAATTTCCCTGCGGAGGTCAAAAAAGTACACCTTAAAAATGGGATGAAGCAGGTCAAAATTATGTCTATACTGGGTGTAAACCATGTCCAAACAAGAAAAAAAAAAGCGTGACTAGACACTTACTAAAGCGTAAATTATCTGTATAAATAATATATAGAATAATATAATAAATAACTACAATACAATAAAATGATAAAAAGTCTAACCCTGTAGGAACGTAGCACAGATTGAGAACTGCTCGGTGATTCGACCTCTGCCTCTTTTTTTTTGGAATGTGACAGATGAACACATGTTAGCGACACAATTTACTGTGTATCTAAAGAAAAACAAACAAAAAAGACCCCCACACAAACCGCTTTAGAGCCATGTACATTGATTTTTGGGCCGTGGCTGAGAGGACAGAGGGAGTGCATTGGCCGTGAAACACACACATTTCATGGTCTATCACATGCCACTCCTTGAATTTCTCACGCCAAAAAAATACCGATTTTTGATTTGAGTATTGAACATTGTCATTGTGACAAACGTGAAGTCCTCGCTCCAGTCTTTGCCAGCCACTGCCAGGCTGTGAGGGCGTGGCATGATACTGCAAAATTGGTATTGTATTCTATTAGTTTTAGTTTGCTAACTGCTGAAGATGTGTCAGCCTCTGCACTGGTTATTTGTGCGGCCGTCTCTTATGAAAAGGAAATATGCCGAGACAGAATGTTATTCATTGATGGTTAATTTGCTCAAAAGTCAGGTGACACACAAGAAGAAAACTATGTGTTTATACATACATGTACTGTCCATGTATGCATATAAATATGGTAATGATGGTACTATATGGGGCAGTACATATATACAGTACAATGTATTGTTAGGCAGCATTCTTGTAAACTTTGATTTGATACATCAGAAGACTATGTAAACTGATTTCCAATGTTTGGTTATGTATCTATATAAATATGTTGGATCGGGGTAGGCATACATAAGCATTGTTTGCTTCAGCTTACTCCTTTTTGGGCATTATTGTGTTTCTTTCTTTCTGTCTAATAACTTGGAACTTGGAATTGCTCAAATAAACTAAACTAAAACTAAACTATCCGGTCAAACTAAACCTTCAAATTACCTCATTAATCACTTGAAACACTTACGCTTCCTTTCACTTCATAAGATGAGTTCAGCTGCAAGTTCGAGCGCTCATCACTGCAAGACTTTACTGCTCTTAGATTCATTAATTTTATGGGTATTTTTGTGGTCAGTTTGTAAACATTTTGTCCAGTCTCACAGGCTAAAACTTTTACAATCTCCCAATCTCCTTGACCTGCTTTCTGCCTGCTCAGGGTAACTCAAAGTACTTCCCGTCTTCTTCTGCATGAGTGATGTGACATTCCCGACTTTTCAAGCGCTGCGTGTCTTTTGCCTCCTCTCTTTTGGCTGACAGCTTGTACTGGGATTTCTCTTGATCCTCTCTATTGGGTCCCTCCGTGCACAAATAATACATGGGCGCAATGTTATGTTAATGTGCAAGATGTCTACCTCCACTGTAAAGAGTCATCAAAGTGGGAGTAGTGAGGAAAGCTGAGACGGGACAGCTGGATTCCTTAGCTTCCTTGCCTGTTTACCGGCGCAAAGAAACACGCTCAAAGTGTGCTCAGAGAAAACAGTGGGCAGCAGGAGATAGGAGATGTATGCATTTCTTTTTGCATTTGAAACAGATCGTCCAAGGTCCTACTTTAATTACCCACTTTAATCGAGTGTTAAGACCTCTGCTTATGATACTGTTATTACTGCCCTTCAAAGGTTATTATTCAGAAAATGTCCTTACTTATTTCCAGGGTATGGTCTGTTACACCTGCAATGATGAAAGAAAGTTATTTGTATCGGAGGTGTGCCTAGTGTATCATCAACAAGAACCCACTACTTACAGTATAGTTTTATACGACTGTTTACACCACATACTGAGTCCCTGTCTTTTGATCTATGAAGAAAACACCCATCAGCATGTGTTTATGTAATGTAAATGGTTTCTTTTCAGAATCAAACTGCTCTTTCCTGTTAATACATTTTTAACAAAGCTCACTGGTTTGATTTTCTTTCTACTGAATATCCTGATTTTACAAAAACCCTCCCCAGGAGTGTGTCCAAACTTTTTCGAGTGGTCAACACATTCGAACACATTCGATCACATTTCTTTCAGGTTATAATCATGTAGAATTGTGATACTTGGTGTAAAAAGTATCATCTTTTACTTACTTTTTTAGTAAGTATAGCAAATGTGTGAATGAGGAATGTATGAATGGCCTGACCCCCCTCACCTCCCTCCACCCTTAAAAAAAATATTATTATTATTTCATTTTTATTTTTTATTTTTACTTTTTTAATGTTTAATAAAAGAATAAAATATAAAAAGTATCATCTTTGGCAAAGTGTGCAAATTCAATAAGAAGCCTGGAACCACCAAAAATGGCCTGAGGGCCTCATGTGGTCCCCGGGCCGCACTTTGGGCACCACTGCACTGTTCTGCTGATAAACTGCATTGTGACATATTAGTATTGTCTGTTCCCACAGTTTTTGCCATTGCAGTAGCAAAAACATAAAAAAACAAGCGTTATGAAATACTCAGTGTGACGTACTTCGAGTGTGGACTGGCGTTCAGACAAGAAAGAGACAGACTCAGTGTGCAGGATTACTTATTAAGGATGCATAAAAGAAACAAAACACCACTGCCGGTGGGTTTTTCATGAGGATATAACATAGTTACATGGTTTGGTGTATATCACACAGTATTACAGTTTTTATTCCACGTTGTGCTACTTGTATTGTCCAGTCTCCAGTCATTACGAGCAAGGTCCTGCTGTGTTTCATTGTCAAAACATAACACAGTCCGCACAGGCTGTAAAGCTCACCAATTTATTGGCACCACAGTCGTGTTTCATATCACAATCTTTACTTTATCTGTGAGTTTTAAATTGAGGACAATAATAATGTAATGCCTCACGGAAATTATTCTGTGCTTGTAACGCAAGCACAATTTTCACTTTCACATCCTTCCATGTTAAAGGTCTCACAAAATCTTAGTCGTGTTTCAGAAAGATTTTTGATGTACTTTTAACAGCCGATGTCAAAATCTAATCACCAGATGAAACAGTATCCTTTTCTTTGTGTGAGGTATCAGCCTGCGCACTTCTCAGCGTGTCCATCCTCCTTAGTGTGTCTGCTTGTATTTAATGATAAGGGCTGCCTTGTTTCCGACAGCACACACGCAGCAATTAGGAGTCTAAATAAAAAGAAAGATAAACAAACATCAAGGGGGAGTCATGTGGTGGCAGCGTCTGAAAAAGCAGCTGGAAGCAGCAGTTAATGGGGCTGTATCTGTCTCCGCACTGTAGTAGACGTGAATCTGCACGCCTCTCCTGGGACACCACTTTCACTGCCTCACTCTTATTGTACTCACTGTGCCCTCCCCCCTATGGGTCCCCTCTCAATTAGACGTCACATTACGATTGTCGCTTCATAATGTTTTGCCTAGTTTTACAAATGTTTCTTTCTGGATATTCTTTCCAAACATCTGTCACTCATACTTCCATACAGCTCCATAGCATGATCGTTAGGCCTGAGCGCCCACAGGCGAAGGGGCTCTTATAATCATACTGCAAAGCGCGGAGGGGAGCCAAGCCGCTTTTCTAATTTTTTGGAAAAACTTTTACAGTTTTTTATGTGATTTTTATATTTTAATATACTGAGACATTCTTCAGTTTGCACATATAGAGCCAGCGTTGGTCCAAATGAGACTGTCATTGTTCATGTGCACAGCTGTAGCGCTATGGTTGCGTATGTGACTATAAGCGATGCCCTTTAGCCACGAAAAAAAGAGGTCGACTGAGACATGGTTTGCTTACACGGCCTCATGCACTTCTTTCAGAATGTAGGCTCCATCATTTTGACTATATTATACTGTGTATATATATATGTACCCCTATATAATTTTTTGGCATATTCTTATTCACTATATTCACTGCCTGATTATGGTGATCAATCATCTATTTTTCAGGAAATGGACCTTGCTGCCGTAATCCACTTATCTGCATTGATTTGTCAGCACCTCAGTAACTGTATCCCTCCAGTATACTGTTATCTGCAAATCTGCATTTGCTCATATTACACAAACTCGCTAAAAAGACCTCTTTGCTGGGCTGTACAGCAACAGCAAAAAACAGAAAAGTTGGTAGAACATGTCAATTTATGCTCAGTGGGAAGGTTTTATGGCATAAGTTGTGAAATCAAAGTTATTTGCATTCTTACTGCATCAGTAACATTGAAAGTGACCGTGTGAAGAGAGCAGAACCCATTGATCAGCAACACGCTTTATTGGCTTCTACTGAAGTCTTTATCACCACATCCCCTCCCACTTCCTCCCCTTCGCCGCGCCTCGTAAATTCACCAGAGCTAATTGGACATGACTGCGTTTATGTTCCCGCTTCATAAATTTTCGTCTGTGAAAACCTAGATCAATTTTCCTCGAGTACACCGTCTCGGAGTGGTGAACAAGACCGCTTAGGAACGTTTCCCTCCCCCGGCTCACCTGGGCCCTCCTCCTTTGACCACTCGTTCTTTTATATTTCACATGTGAAGTCTGTTTATCTGGATTTAACAGGCAATCGATAATTGACATAGAGGTGGGAGAAGACGTGGGTTTCAATAAAGGAAACCAACGGTCAAACAACACAAAAGAGACGAGGACTTAAAGTATTGAAGCCAGTGCAGATCTGTCTTAAAATGATCTCGTGTAGGTCAAAGAAGTTATTTTGAATCTTAAGTCTACACCAAAAAGTAATTTGTTTTCTTGTGGCAAGAGTTGGATCTCTATTCCTGCACTGATAATGCGATAGTATATATGATTTTAGGATTTTTGTTTTTTTTGTTTTACTCAAAAAAGCAGCAAATCTTGAAAAAAAAATCTCCTCAGTAGAATATGTGCAGAAAAACACAAAGATACTAATAATACACTTCAATCCATTCAAAGGAGGACTACACACTGATTTATGCATACTGCCCCAAACTCAGAAAGGAATCATCAGGGAGGACATCTGTAGTATGCCACGCAAAAGGCGAGCTTAGTATTACATGGACCTGCGTTGTAATACACATAAGATCCCACTGATACTACAACTGCTGGTAATGTAATTCCTTAACAAATCATCTCTCCTGTCTCATTATCTATCATCATCTCATAAAAGATGTCAACAACAGATGTTCAACACACATTTCACCGCACTCTCGCCATCATGTTTTCCCCCCGTTTTTCTTTGCTGCTGCTTTTTGAGGTATTTTCCAGAAGCATAACTTAGGAGAAACACTTTGGAGCGGAGCATCGCGAGGAGTGAGAGACAGGCCTTCGGGATTGCTTGTTTGCAGCAGGGTCCAATTTTCTCCAACAAAACTCGCGCACACAGAAATGCACTCCAGAGCTTCAATGTTGAGAGGTCATCCCAAGATTTTTTTGGCAGAAAAATAAAAAGGGAAGCAAAGTGTCCAGCAAAAAGACATCTTAAATTATTCAAGAAGGTGAGATGACCTTGATTGTCTTTGCAACCTAAACCTTGTGTGTGTGTGTGTGCGTGCGCGCGCGTGCACATCTGTCCTTTGCTTGTCTGATGATGATGATTTACTGTATAAGCTTTCCATTTACATAACATTTGTTTCGTTCTCTTTGCACAAAATACATTAAACAATTGTCAGAGTCCCTGTGTGTGACTTTGCATATATGTGAATTATTTAGACTGGATACAGTAATGGCTATTGCGTGCTTTTACTCCGAGGCCAGAGCAGCTCTCTGATTGGGCAATTCTTCTTGTGTAGAGAACTGCAGTGACGTCAGAGGCCTACTTTCAGCTACCTGCTCTCTGAAGTGTATACATCGTGTACGCACAGGACTAAAAATCTAAATAATGGAGAGTGGGCAGTGGACTGCTCTCTCTGTTTGTGAAACAGCGCCACAGTCAGGTCACAATAATGACATTATGCTCATGCTTTAATGGGAAGGAAATTCACAATTGAGTGATTTTTGTTACATATCTGTAATCCAATTTTTTCACATTTCAAACCTCTGCAAAAATAACAATTGTGAGCCAAACGATTACAGTAATGAATCCAGTTAAAGACTAATTATTCGTTACTGCCTTCCTAAGTAATTCGTTTTCAAATGTCTTTGAAACAGAAGAGGTTGGCCTCACCCTGTCCTGCATTGACCGTTCTAAGACCATCCAGCTTGATATTAGTCTGTCCTCCCTGCGGAGCCCTTACTGCAGCAGAATTCATTTTAATGAACACTATCGCAAAGACTAACACCTGGGGAGACGGGGAATTGGGTGGGACGTTATTATACATCCTCTTATTTAAAGACATGCACCACTCCTGAAGAAGCACACGATGGAAAAGTGATGAAGAGACAGAAAGTGCAGTGACAGGAGTTGGGCCCCGGTTTGTACAGCTCCCCAGAGAGTTATAGACCCCAGTGGATGTTTATATCTGTGCTCTTCACACAGGAAACCAGCCCCCTCCTCAGGGACAATACGGTCGCCATGAGAACTTTAAGCTCACTTTTGAACCACTAATGTTTAAAGGCACGCTGTTATAAATGAGTGTGCCAGCGCCTTTAGAAAACTGTGCCCACAGCCCTCACCAATGCACCTCATTTTTCACACTCCACTGTTGCTTTAAATAATAGTAAAAAGTCTTTTAAAAGTCGGCTCTATAGGAACCACTAAACAGACAAAGGCATGTTGTGTGTAATTCTAGAGCAAGTGTGCAGGGAAATGCTCAGTGAGTGGATCAGCCAGAGGACAAGGGTTAGAATAATTATCCACTAAAACCTTGGGACTGAGAACATCATTAGTCAGAGAGGAACAAATGTGTTGAATTGCAGGGTGCAGGCTCACACCCAGAGCGGAGGTGTCAACAAGGGGGGGCTCCAGGCTCAGGGGCTGCCATAATATTAAAGATAGAACATAACAAAAATAAAGCATAGTAAATAAAATGACAGCATAAAAAGTGAATTTTGAAAAATACTGTAATTTGCCGAATTGCCCAGCCCTAATAGTATCCCTAACAAAAATAAGATTCAACATTTGGGGATTTTCTCTGGTTATTTGACCCTAGAGCAGCCCTAATAGACCTGAAATTATCACATTAAATTTACAATGTCATAAAGGCAACATCACCTCCTGGAACCGCCACCTTAACGTGGTGGAGGGGTTTGAGCACCTGAATGATCCTGGAGCTCTGTTGTCGGGGGCTTCATGCCCCTGGTAGGGCCTCCCATGGCAAACAGGTCCTAGGTGACGGGTCAGACAAAGAGCGGTTCAGAAGCCCCTTATGAGAGACCAACAGGCCCGGTTAGAACCATGAGGCCGTCCTTCTGTGGACCCACCACCTGCAGGAGGAGTCATAGGGGCTGGTGCAATGTGATTTGGACAGCTCCAACAGCTGCCCCCACGACCCGGCAACGGACAAGTGAAAGAAGATGGATGGATAAAGGCAACATCTTGGTGAGCACCACTTTGGGGACTTTTCACCACTCAGAAGACAGAAAATTGGGGTTAGCAATTTTGCCCTCACAGCAAGAAGGTGCCAAGTGGGGCCTTTCTGTGTGGAGTTAGCATGTATAGTTTGCATGTATAGGTTTCCTCTGGGTGCTCCAGTTTCCTTGCCTGAAAATCCAGACTCACTGCTGATCGTGGCATTAACTGCGTTCTGAGGTGGAGCGAACGTGAGCAAAAGGGAAGCGCAGTAACCAATCAGCAAAGGGGAAACGTGTGTCGTTGTTGCGGTGTTATTAGCTAATATTTGCACAGGATTATAATCACGAAGCTCACCAACTGTTGATGTGCTTTTGGTGATTTACCGCCGATTGAAAAAAAACCTCTTAGCTCTCCTGTGTGCCGTCCGTGGATTGTTTTTGAGGGGACTTCCGCGTCCCAAGAGTGATGCTGCTCACGAACAACACATGACGGCAAATAGACTAATCTGATTGCACAGGTCCGTTTGAGTTTTCACGAGCAGCCAACAAGGGAATGGGGCCCAGACTGATAACCCTGTGTATAAAAATTCAGAGCCAGGCTTCCCGTTTGCTATCCCACTTAAAACATATAAAATAGTTACTCCTCTGAAACCAAAGAGTTCTAAAATCACAGAGGGACAGTTTTGGTTAAATAAACGCCTATCAAATAAAAACTAAGTATATACTTTAGTAGTATACTAAAGTATATACTTAGTAGTATATATGGCGGTTCCCTCAGTCACGGTGGCTCAGGACAAAACCAACAAATAATGCACTTACTTATTTAATTCAAAGTGTGGGAGTTAGCTAGAATACTATTGCTCTTGTAAGCTCTGTAGTTCATATAGACCAAATTACACCTCAGATGAACTTTGCTATTGCTTTAATAAGTATAGTTACACAGTTGGGATCAAATGAAGACCAATAAAGTCTCCTTGATGCACCTTTTGAGTCCTGAGCTTTGCATTTAATATGTCTGGAGTGCAACTACAATATTACCATGTAATTAATCTGAGGGGGACAGTAAGGTCCTCCTCAGATTAAGCTTAAACTGCTCCTTTTTGCAGATGATACAACAATCATACTCTCAGGTGCAGACTTACAGCAAATGGTGATCGAGATTACAGAAGAAATGGATACATTGAAAGATTGGTTCTGCGTAAACAAATTGTCTCTAAACATTAGGAAAACCAAAGCAATGTTCTTTGGAAATCGTGTAATGAATGTACAATTACCAGTTAAAATTGGCAACGAAACTATTGAAAGAGCCTATGAACATACATTTCTTGGTGTAACACTCGATCATAAAATCAGCTGGAAAACTCACATCATAAAATTAATACTAAAGTTGCAAAGATTTCAGCTTTAATGAATAAATCTAAATATATTATTAACAACAAAACTCTATATACAATATACTGTTCACTTATCCTTCCCCATTTAACATATTGTGTAGAGATCTGGGGATGTGGAATAATCCATTTAGCTGGATACCGTGAACATACAAATCCATTATTCTTTAAATCAAAAACAATGAAATTTGAGGACCTTACTGAATTTAAGATGGCTCAAATCATGTTCAAAGCCTCACAAAAGTCGCTTATAAGCTTTTGCTTCTGCCCACTCCTTTTGAGCAGAGTGTTGCTGCTCAATAAATAAATAATAAACTAAACTAAACTCTAATAGCATGAGTAAAAAAAACATGAGTAAGGGAAGACATCTGATCTTGGTGCATGTGCTAGCACTTTAAGTTGTTGACGACGTTAAGTTTAACTTCTGGTCTAACAATACAGATTATCATGAATATTATAGAATTTCGAAACATTTTAAATTGCCATAAAAAAAGAAGAAGAAAGAAAAGCTAAATTGTTCCTGTGAATTAGTGTGTAGTAAATCTAAGCGTGTTGTCGCAGCAGCGCTTCTGTCAGTCTCCCCCAAGGGAAACTGAAGATACATCTGTAGCTTAGCACTGTGTGTGGAGTGAATGAAGAACAAATCTCCGACACAAAGTGAAGCGCTTTGGGTGACTTGTGCCAATTGAAAAAAACACTATACAAATAAACTTCCATTCCATATATGTCAAAATAACCAATATCTTATTCAGAGCAACGGATAAGGCAGATCAGGCGTTCTCGATCCATGTACAACTGGTGGTACTTAGGTTTCTTCAGATGATTCTCAGGGTCATCTGCAAGTCTGTACTTTATTCATTTTGATTAGAGAAGATATAATTTATGTTTTAGTAATGCATTTCGTTAGGTGTTTCTTACATCCAGCTTAGACATTACTTTGTCTAATATAGGTATAGGGTATTTTATTTCAGACCCTTTTTAGACCTGGTTTAGTCCTGATTTGACTTCGACCTAGGACTGGTCGTACTTGAGGTGTGAAAGAGAACCACAGGCTACTGCACCCATCGTTCAGTGCCACTGGACAGTGGACAGGACAGTGTAGCATCCAGGGAGGTTGTTTTAGATTATTGTATATGTTTTTAGGTTAACTGGAGGGTGTTGCAGTTGGTGGAGAGTAATGTGAAGAACTGGGCGGCTAATATGGCATGAAAACACACAAAATCTCTGTCTGGGCGTGGATGACAAAAAGCTGCCAATGACATCAACAGAAATGATGTTTTTCATGTTGATAAGGCCAGTATGGTATCAGCATGGATACCTCACTCCCACAATAACATTTCGCTAATTATGGTAGCTGACTAAAAACAACCGTGGTTCCCAGGGCAATCCTCTCCCCACCACGTCCCCTTCTTGCAATTCCCAGCATGCTTTTCAGCTTAAAAGAGTGTGTGTCTAGAGAATCGCCCTTTTGCCAGATGCTGGTTAGGCACAGCACAGAGGAGCTTGTGGGAAGAGAATCTTTATTGTATTTGTGAATTTAAAAGGATATGGGCTTGGGGGTTGGAAGGTAAAAAAGAAAAATCTATTAGAAGAAGCGCAGTGGGGGCAAAGGATTGGTGAAACAAAAGAGTGAGGATAAAGGCGGAACTGCTGACTGTAACATCCCCACCTTCTGAGGGAAAATAAACTATGATTATCAAATCAGTTACGACCATTGTGTCATAAATCATTGCATATGAGAGGACAATGACACTTCCCTCATTGCGTTCTGCATGCCTTTCTTTCTAAGCAGCGCTCATGAATGATTTAAAAAGTGATCTGTTTCCAGGCGTCAGCGGCATCGCCGGGAGATGGCTCAAAATGGGAGGAGTCTCAGAGCAAGTAGGAGGGGCCAGACGAATAAAGCTAGATTTTCTCAAACCATATTTCTTTCGTAAGGACTTATTTTTAACCCATAAAATGTTTGTGACCTAGGGTTGAAAAATATAGTGGGATTGTTATGTGCGTGTGTGTGTGCTTGTGCGTGTGTGTGTGTACTACAGAATAATATTTATTGAGCTCCTCACATCATTCATCACAAAATCACACACCCGAGCTAGTCCCATGAAACCTCAAGTTAATCCATCATCTGCCTTCCTTTTCTCTCCTCTCACTCTCTTCTCTGCTCCCGTGCCTTCTATCCACTCACCTTCACTCCGCGAAGGACGAATAACAGAAAAAGTTGGCATTATTAACAACAGTGGTGACAGTTAGCAAAGTCAAATTCACAGAAGCAGCAGAAACACTGGAGGCTGCAATCAGCGAGAAGTGAATTAACACGTTCTCGAGACCTGTTGTGTTCATTCATGCCTCTGTTACAACACACATGGTAGACCCTCATACAGACACATTCTCATTAGCCTTCCCCACTGACGCCGCTCAACCTCGAAAAGTACAGCTCAGGGTCAGACCAGGTTAATGCGAGCAGGTAGTGAATGACTTGTAGGACCTGATGATTAAAAATAACATTCAGTTAGTGTTAGTGGAACATATTTGGACAGGTGTAACGGGGTAATATGCCAAGCAGGGCAAAATAATCAAACCCTATCTTCTGCTGTATCCCCTAAGGTCGTTTTTTTTAGCCAAAAAATGATCAAGCAAAAACATCGGGACCGAAAAAAATCAGATGCCAAAGGGTTCAGATAATTGTTCTGTGGTGAAGGCACAGAAAGTTATGAAGAAAAAAACAAGGCACTCTTTTAACAATAACGTTTTTTAATATAAATGCAGAATTTGTATCAGTGCCTTGTTCTGTTTTCCCAGTAAAAATCATTGGTTTGAATATTTATTTGACTTGTGTACCGGTAGTTTGTTTCATTTAAAATGTAATTGCATTAACATGCATTAATATGCTTTAATTTGAAAGTAATTACACTAAAGAGAAGTAAAATTATAAAAACATAAATAATCAACTAATAATAAGGGTATATATATATATATATATATATATATATATATATATATATATATATATCCCCTCCTGGAACCGCCACCTCAACAGGTCCTAGGTGACGGGTCAGACAAAGAGAGGTTCAGAAGCCCCTTATGAGAGACCAACAGCCGCGGTTAGAACCATGAGGCCGTCCTTCTGTGGACCCACCACCTGCAGGAGGAGCCATAGGGGCTGGTGCAATGTGATTTGGACAGCTCCAACAGCTGCCCCCACGACCCGGCAACGGAAGAAAAGTGGAAGAAAATGGATGGTCATACATACATATATATATATATATGTATATATAGTGTGGTGTTGAAGGTAAAAATAACACCTCTCACTGACTCAACAGTCATAAAAGTTGTGTTATTTGAATTTATGTGGACAGTTGTGCGTGAGAAGATGCATGAGAAGATGTAGCATTTAAAGCAGTGCACACATTAGCTCAGTCAGCAGGGGCGCCAGGACGGCACAGAGGAACACAGACTCAGTAGATAGATGGAGATAGATGAGTCAAACAACATGACTGAAGAAACTCGCTGCATTTCATTAGCTAGCTTCTGGCCTGTTTTCTAGCAGCCTTATGTGAACTCAGATGTGGAATGTAGAAAGTAATTAGCTGATGGAGACAGACCTTGGGCCTTAAACAAGACCAAGCTTATCATGTGTAATTTAGGCCAACAGACTGGAGCGTTAAATGTCAAAAATCCAAACGATAAAAACATATGATCATTATTGGTGCTTTCAAAGTGTTTCTACTTATTTGGCCAAATGCAAAAAGCACAAGTGTAATTGATACGTCGTTCTTGATCAAACAAAATGTGATCTGTCTTTCCCCGTTTCGCCTGAGTGAACGGATGCTGAAACTGCATAGTTGGCTGCTCTAAATGTCATTCTTCTCACATCATCCAATCAGATCAGATCAAGTTGGGCCGAGCGCTCACCATTGATAAGAGAAATATGATGCAAAGTCAGTCAGCCCCCTCTCAGCTTTGAGCCTAATCCACTTAGTTAGCTCTTCCTGAGCATCCAGCCTTCCCTTTATTTTATTATGAAGACCAAGCATACGACCTGCTGCTTATTTCATTAAAAACGCCCAATCCATGACCCCAAGTCTCATCCATAACCGAGGTTCAGTGTGCATTTCAACAATGGACCTGATAGATGGGATGGTGTGGACAATGGTGGCTGTATATGAATCAGGATGAATCTAAAAGCACACTTTAGAACTGGAACTCCCCAGTCAATCTAAATGATGACAGCCAATACTGCCGTCTCTCACAGAGGAGATGGATTTTACTAACAAATTAGCTGCATCTAAAAGCTTAAAATGATGTGGTCTCAACCGTTACTTATACTTTGCCTAAACGTTGATATTTTAGTTGAAGAAGAGTATTACAATTCACCTCAGCAAAATCTTACCTCTAAATCTATTCCAAATCATACCTCATTTGCACCTTTGTTATTTGCCCCATATATACAAACTGTTTCATTGCATGCACGTATATAATTTTAGATCAGCACTGCTCAGTAGGCCTGCCATTCACAGCATAGTCGCCCCTGACTTGTTGCTTTATTGTTGTGAGGGCACCGTGTCGTAATGGTCAAATAATAAAATAAAACACACAAAACGCAATGTCTGACTCAGACTTTCCGCGGCAAACAAATTAAATGAATGAAATCAATAGATATCTGTAATCCAGACGCCCAAAGCTTAAGAAATGCAATACGGACAGGAAGTGACAATCTTTTGCCCATAGATACTGTACCACTAACATTTCTCATTACATTGTAGTTGTGACCGGTCCTTTGGCACTTGCTCTCATGAAATAAAATCCCATTTAACTGTGGAACTGTCGCTCAGTCACCGATAGAGCAGAGTATTCATTATTCAGATTTTAAGCATTGGAAATCCCAATGAGGGCAAACCAGATGAGACGAAATTCCGTAGCCTTTTGTTCAGGGAACATTGACTAATCGTTCCGCTCCCCAAATCAATTTCCCGAGCGTGAGCATCAGACACTCTTTATTGTACTGTACGTTGAGGACCCCCGACCAGAATCACCTAATACCCTGCTGGCCGCCCAGAATAACGTATTGATTAGTGATTATGTTACAGTAGGTGTGGGTGGCAGGGGCGGAAGATGCACTGGCCTCAGTCATGTCCTCTGGGCTAAATTTGGCTCGGCTATTACGAGATCCGGTTCTGTCACTTGTAGCAG
This sequence comes from Neogobius melanostomus, assembly GCA_007210695.1. NCBI lineage: Eukaryota > Metazoa > Chordata > Actinopteri > Gobiiformes > Gobiidae > Neogobius > Neogobius melanostomus. The sequence goes on along the minus strand of VHKM01000232.1, from coordinate 550,300 downwards.
CCACATGTCATCGGCTCTACACGTGTGGTGACGCGCAAAAATTAGTGTCAAATGTGCAAAATAAAACAAGTTGATATGGTCCCCATGCAGCCCATACAAATAAAAGGGAGGTACAAGGTGGAACACCATTCAGCTCAATAGTAGTGCCGCAGTAATTATGCAAATGTATAAAGGATATAAAAAGGATATGTTATGGTTACTCCCCCCCTGCTTTGACTGTGCACTGGTATAATTAGTTAAATTAAAAATATATATACATACCGGTTTGGGAACACAGGCTTTTAGCCCTATTCTTACATTCCTTATCATGTAAAATAAAGATGAATCTGTACCTATTGAAGTTCTATGGCGCTATTGGATGCCCCTCAGTGATCCTCTGCTGAGCCTGAAAAGTGACTGTGATCAATACCTGCAGGCTCTTTTCACACAGCACCGCAGGGATGTTTGTTTGTGTGTGTGCTGTGTCAGCGTTCACTCAGGACTTCATCAAACACCGACCCTGCGCTCCAGCCTCTACTCTCATCTCCAGCGCTCCCTCATTTCCCCCTCTTTATTTCACCCATGGCCCTGTCCACACACGCTCATCACTCCATCCCTCTTTCCATTCTGGGCCATCCCAACAAGCATGTTAAATACCATTGAAATGTCAGCCGGCCTTATTGATTGGAATAATAATTCTGAAAGGTGCGAGAGATGGCTTGTTGATGCTAAGCAGGCGTGTGATGGCCCGGAGCATCCTTCACTGTCACAAACTTGCCATGTAAGGCTTTCCGGCTCCCCTGGCAGGGTGCGCACGCCGGCTTACGTTGGACCACTGAGGGCCTGTATTTGTGCCATTAATCATTGGCCCGTGAGGATCCACTCCGACAGAGACAGGGTCATTGTAGCGCCCTCAGATCACACAGCCTGTGCGAGCGCGTCGGGCAGGCTGTCACCTGCCTCCTTTCTTTATCTGTCACATTTCAGTGTAAATTGATAGATTTAAATCGTGACATTGGGACTAAAGATTAATTAAAACAATACTCTTTTAAAATACCCATAGGTCATTTGCCTCTACTCTTTCTGAAACCCGAGAAGAAAGTCATGAATGGTGCCTTTTAGAACGCAGGATAAATGTCATAAAATATCATTATAATGCCAAAAAGGAACATACCAATGTCAACCCTCAAATCTGAGTCTTAGTCATGTACAAGGCTTAACCAGATGTTAATAATGTGTTTTAATGAGAATAGATTAATTTTTAGATTAAAGTTTAATTTGTTTAAATGTAGATATATTTTTGATTCATTCATCTTATATAAAATCATTTGACAACAACAGATACTTACAGGCGCATTGAGTTGCCTTGTGTATGAAATGCGCGGTATAAATAAAATTGCCTTGCCTTGCCTTGCCTTGCCTTATAATGTATTTGATCATGTATGTAACATGAGTGAGAGTCTGACCTGGCAGGGATGTCAATGTTGGAGATGGCGTAGAAGTATTTGAGCAGGTTGTCTCTCTGGACATAGGTGCCTCCGAGAGAAGGTCTCAAGAGCCTCAGCCTTAGGTTAGTGAAGGTGAAGAAGTCCTCAGTCCTTTCATACTCTCCATGCGTTTATACAGATTGTCGAACACAGCAAACCGTGCCCGCACCTCAAACTTGACGTTCTTCTCATTCTTGGAACCGACCCAGCGTGAATACTGTTCTGTGCAGATGACTTTGGTGATGTTGGTGGCGGTGAGGTCTTGCACTCGTTTGGGTTGCATGTTGAAGGCATCCAGACAGTCGTCAGCATAGTACTGGTAGGACTGCCACGAGCGCCCGTGGTCCATGGACTTGTCCAGTACCATGATGGTGGGCCGGCCATACTCAAAGGTGATGTGCAGGTCGTCTGTCAACTCCAGGCTCTTGTTCCAGGAAAGAGTGATGTTGGCCAGCAGGGGTTCTGGATGGCGTCTCCATGTTACTGTCTGCCAGTAGGTGATGAGGCTGTTACGCTCACGGTCCTGCATCAGTTGAGGAGGGTGAGCAAGGTCTGGATTTGAGGCATCACACTCATCACTGCACAAGTATGGGTTTTCCTACAAAGACAGAAACATAGAAAGATAAAGTACAGTAAATGTAAATGTTAGCACAGAGTGAGTCAACATAATGGAAACTAAATAAACAACTAAATATTTTTGCACCACCACCAAAGAACTGCAAATGTGTCTAGTGTATGGATTTGTTAATCAGGACTGTCTTTATAGGCTCACTATCCACTGATGGCAATGCCAGAGCTTAAAAGTAAACTTGCAGTACAACATAACAGGAAGTGTGAAGGTCAAGAGGATTGTGCATCATCTCTCTCTTTGCATAGACAGCAGAGCGCTGCTGTACTTTTAACTTTGGAGAATTGATCCTGTTGTTCTAGTGATGCCAAGACTTTCAAGTCTCTCCTCCTTTAGTCTTTGGGGAGGGGGTAGGGGACTGAACAGAATTATTCAATCTTCAAAGACCACTGCACAGACCACTGTGGACACGTTACCAACAACAACAAAAACACATTTAGGCTTTGCTTTTAGTAAAATGAAGGCTTAATCAATCATCATGTTCTTATAAAATGTAAAGTTTCCAATGTGGTCATTTACCTACTGCGTAATGTAATGTTTTCTTCTTGATCATACATAGTCTCTCCTTTGCAGACTGTAACTTATTCGCTTATGGTGCCAACAAATTCCTTTGCAGTTCAGTCTCTTAAATAGAGTCATTGGACTATAGCGTGTAGAAAATGAGCAGTCACTCAAAACCACTCCAGTGGGCTAATAACAAAAGCAAAAGTTACTATCCTGAGAGGATGACATTATAAATCATCTGAATTATGGCGAGATGGAGGAGGGGGAAAACTCCAAACATAAGCAAAGTGTGAGCTGGTGCTGAGGAAAGCTGTATGGGAGTGTACTATTTGGGATCATAACGCATGTGAAGACAGCAGTGAAACCGAAGTACCTCTAAAAGTGCAGATAATTTGTCTTTTTGCACCGGGATATGACACAGCAGCATTGTTCTACAGTATATGTGATAACCTAATTATCTACAGCGCACAGCTCTAGACAAGACATCCACAGCACAAACTCACTTAGGTAGATAATCAGCTATGTTTATACACACAACGGCCAATGGAAAAATAATTAGACGAAGACGAAGCAATATAATAGTGGAAGATATTTAGATGCTACCATTTCTATTATTGTGGCATGGGGAAGAATTAGGACTTGTTCTGTGGTGACCTGTAACCCATAAGCCCTTTGACTGTCAATTGTGCACAGTACTTTCGATCTCTTACACATTTATTTTTAGGATTCAAGAAAAATATATATTTTTTTTAAACTGTCACTAAGATATCGGGTCAATTGCACGTGTGGCATGTTCTCAAGTGTGGCACATGGGATCTTTGTAGTAAAACACAAGAGCCTTTTCTATTAAGGCATAATAAGTTGCTTGTCCGTGGTTTTGTTCCGGCTCAGCCAATAATCTGGTAAAGACCATTTTGTTGATATTTATTTATTTGGCTGTCACTGAATCTCATTTAATGTCGGCGAAGACAATTCTTGGAAAGGCTACTATCACTCAATGATGAGCATTTTGAGTCGGCTTTGTAAAGCTGATTCTGCTGCTTTTTCATGTCACTGGTCTAGATTTGATTTACCATCATAATTATTTTGCAAGGCTTTTATTCTGTGAATCCCTGCACAGATTAAAGTGCATTTTAATTTAATAGCAATACAATAATAGCCAAATCATTTACATGTCATGAACATCTCATATGAGGTAATATATAGTAACAGAAGTCTTTAATCCACCAGGAAACCTTATACAAGAGGTTATGTTAAAGCCTTTTGTGAGCCATGTCCTTCTTATCCAGCTCTGCCTCCTGCCCCCGCTCTGCCCTGGTCTGCTCTCCCCGCCAGGACACACACATGCTTTACACATGCATACGCACACACACACAGACACAAATCCCGGCCAACTGCTGCGGCAGGTGGCCTGCGCTGCTAAGCCCCTCCAGCAATTATCCTCGCTGGGATCCCGTCTCCACGACAACAGCCTCCATGATGATGCCCCAACCAAAAGTGACTCCTTGTTGTCATTTGAGGGATAACAATGTGTGTAACTAATAGGACATTGAGTGAGGGCCTCATGCCATGGCCTCAAAGACAAAGTGTAGTTAACGCTCTATAGATTGGGACTACTTTGACCAAGTGCTGGCACAAAAATAGCATGATTTAAACTTGATGTCTACCTTTAGGCGTAAAATACTACATTAACTTAAAAAGGGGGTATTATGCAGATATTGGATAATAATATCAAACACATCTTGATCACTATCTTACACTTAATTAGTTAGAAAATGCTATGATGGTTTACATTATGTTTTGCAGTATTATTATTATTATTATTATTATTATTATTACTATTGTGAAACCACCTCCTAGTGCCTTCTTGTGAGCAACAACTCTGTGTCCCCCAAATATTTCCCGTTGTCCGGCTCTGGCTCGCCTCATCATTTCTCTCCACATATAGAAGTTTCTAGGTTATATTGCTAGCAAGGGGAATAAAGGAAGGAACACACTCGCAACGCAATTTATTTGTTTGGAAGAAACATCAAATGAAATGACCCTCCCATTAAAAAGGCCACAGAGGGGACCAGAGAAGGATATTGCTTTTTCACTTATAACAATAATCTTTTATTTTTGGAAGAGGCTTTTCTTACTCCATCTTACTGGTGGTGACTGAAGGCTCTAACTGGACATCCAAAGCCTTTGACCTAAGAGATACATATATAGAATTACATGTTTAAAATCTGATTACATGAAATGATGATCTGCTACTCAAAGTAAAGCACATCCTCTCATTCAAGAACACCAAATGTGTTACAGATATGGACTATATGTGAGTGAATATTACTTTCAAAATGGAACACAGGGGAGAATGTTCGAAAAATGTCCTGTTTATTTGTAACTTCGACTTCTATCTTTTCTTGTCATTGTCAACAATGCAAATACAGTCATATAAAACTATTCTCTCTAAAATGTTGTTTTTGTAATTGTAACAACAGATGTCTTATAAACCACAGCCATTCTAAGGACACTTGAGTCACCTGAGACACTTGGTGCATGGAGACGGGTTGTTCACCATGAGCTGTTTAAGCTCCTGCAGCCAATCCTTCTTAGTCTCACCTCAGCCAAGGATAAATCTCACTTATAGCTATCCTCATGATCTGCCAACATTTCTAAACACTCTGATCACTTTCAACTGTGTCCTAACGGGGATGTGAGCCACACCATTACATCATCACTTTCTCCCTTGCTGCTGTTTCATTGCTGGCTCAGTTGCAATATTCAGCTGCCTTTGTCTTTCTGCTCCTTCTGTTAAACATGCAGTTCCCTGACAGACCCAAACTCACCTCTGATGATGTATTTCATGATGTTATTCACATTGCCTTAGTTTTCTACACCACAGGAGGAGCAGCCCTGTTGGATCTGGTGACCTTTTTGGCTCTAGCTGATGGTTACTGTCGGACAGAGTGGAGTGGTCATCTACTGAGCGTCTATAAAGTGTGGGCATAGGCCCATTCAGGAGGTGCTCATCCTGCCTGTAGAAGCTGCCACATTCCTCCCCTTCCTGCATGCTCCCCTTCCGCTGCTGCACTCTATCTCTTCTCATGTCTATTTTTAGAGCTGGCTCATTCTACCTTCTAAAACAAGCGGATGCGTTGTGAGCGGAAGGTGTGTTTTTTTGTTTTGTTTCTTAGATATACAACAGTCCGACAGTCCCATCTCACGCACGTATCACCTTGCTCAGTGTACATTCCTAGCACCTCATTCATTTGCATGCTGCTCCTGTCTGATCCCGTCCCATGAGAGAATCCTGATTGAGAGTTTTGGTTCAAGCCCAAAAAGTGAAAATAACAAACAACCGTCAGACCTTTTCCATGCAGCATTTTTGATACAAAGCGAGTATATCTGAAAGTAGCGTGATGTTATCTTTCTGCTTAGCTCAGCTCGGATCTTACACACCTCTCCCTCATCATTATCTATGCCCCTGTGCAGCCCACTCCTTTAAAATACAACCTACTCCATCATTCCCAACTGAAAGCTATGGCTGTGTAGTAGTATCATACAAAGACCGCTACAAAAGAACTACAGAAGCCTGAATCTCAGAAGCGGGGGATACATGCATCTCGGTGCCAGCCTGTTCAGCTCAGGAGAGAGACTGCTGCATTCCAACTGGACTACGGAACAAAACAGAGTTAAATATTGGAGGGGAAAAAAAGAGCTACTGTTCACCAGCGTGAGCATACTGAAAATCACGGTGCGTCACTCATGTGCGGGAATGTTCACATTTCAAGTCTTGCTCAAGTCTTATTGGAGATGAGTTGTTCTTTGTACTGGCCGTTCAACTCGTCAGTGACTTTCTCTTGACTCATGGTAATTCTGAATGACTGAATGTAAGCTATACAAATTAAACCAGACTCACCCACTGATGGAGAATTATAGAGTTAATTTGGCCTGTGATGAGGCATATGTGAAGGCCGAATTAACTCTATAATTCTCTATCACCCACAATTTATTTATTATTTTCTTTCTAGCAATACCTCTGTCACCTCTTCACTGGTCAGAGGAAAATATAAGAAACAATTAGATGAGTTCCTTTACAGAGCTTCACACTGTTGCAGATAAAGGCATGATAAAAGCTGACATAACATAATACCTGCATTGATTTTAGGACCTGCATATGGCCGGAGAGGAACCAGAAGTTTCCACTAACATGTCCTGTCTGTCAGAAAAGTGCTGAATAAGACTGGCCTCCTTCCTGTCCTGCCCCGCTTCATCCCCCTACTACAAACTGCTCAGCTGGAGCGTCACTGGCCAGGCCCTTGTAAAGAAGCCCATTAAAGAGCCCATCAATATTTGATCATTGCTCACTTAGAAACATAGTTATAGAAGTTTCCAGGCCAAGGCCATTAAGGGGCAGACGTCAATACGTTATGGCAGTCAGCATCTCTGTGCACTTCCACCGTCTTTCTCCTCACGAGGAGTCACCGGAGAGCCGCTCTTAAGTCAACAGTGGTTTCCGCTACTTCTACATTAAACAAATCATCAACCATTAGGTATCCTAGAAGCGCAGTATTCTTTCCTGCACCTGTCCAATGACCCCGAGTGCAGTTATTAGTCTGAGTGAGAAGAAGCAGCCTGTTTGAATCTGATTATCTTTGTTTGTGCAGACTGTCTTAAGGTTACAAATGGTGTGGTCACTGGCAAAACAAAAATCCCATTAACTGCAGCGTGCTATAATAGGATCAGATTAGGTTTAGTAAACTAGAGCGGAACTCGAGTCCGTCTCTGTCGGGGGAAGTTTGTGAGACTTGACTCATGACTGTGGAGACACGTCTGCCGCCTTTAGTCAGAACTGGGAGCACGATACTTGTTTTTTGCTCAGTTTTGGACTATAGAGTTGATCGATAACAAGCAATAATATAATATAATATCAAATTGAGATTTTGAGAAGTACTGGGATTGCAATACACACTTCTCAGTGCATATTTTAAACACATGCATAATCATTAACATTTCAGAGAGCACACTGAAATATTAATTGTTGTATTTTTAGTAGAAAGTAGAGATGGGATCATTTATTGTTTGCTGTAAACATTCTCTACAGATGAAAAATGCAGCTTTAGGTATTAGATATTTTACATGATTTGAAAAATATATATAAATTTGTTTTTTTTGTTTTTTGTTTTTTTGTGATATATCTCTCAGTCTCAAACATTTTTGCCTAAAATGTAAAAGCTGTGATGTGATGCTTTTTTTGGTGTCATAATTTTCCAACCCCCTAAATTGTCACACTCACATTATCTGCTATAGTCACCTGCAGGCTAAAAAGTGTGTTAAATACTGCTGTTGCAGACATTTTAACGAGACCCCCAGAGCATGTGCTATTCTCATTCTGCTGTCCTTGAAACTAAAAGGGTCCCGCTAAGTGGATTTTACCTTTGAAAATGTGAGATGTTGCAGAAGGTCAGCAATGACCAGGATCACGGCTGCCAAGTGTAGAGTAAATAACACCTTTAGACCTGCCGAGGCAGCATCCCTGTTTCATGGATGACACCGCTGACCATACAGTAACCATGTTTGTTTTTTTGTATGAAATACTATGAAGCTCTAAAGGCACACATTTGTAATGTGTTGTCAAATTTAAATGCATTTGTAAAAATTAAGATGAATTATGATGAAATGTTTTATGGTTTAGATAGAGCATGTATTTTGTATTTTACTGTGTTTAGATAAAATATAAAATAATAGTTTAACCGTGAAACAAATCTGATTTATATTCTATTTAATTAAAACAAGTTATAACATGTAACATATATAATGTCATATAAATAAGTTTTAACAAATCAACTATTTTCTTACACCACTTCTTAATTTTCAGTAGCCTAAAGACTCAGATCAAGCACTTCACCTATGCGTAAAACTTTCCAAGATAAGCCAAGATGTTTCTCTGAACTCACCAGTGTGCAGAAGCGCTCGGGAGGATTACCGCAAGTGATTCCAGGTGGGTCAACCTTGATGCGCATGTAGTCTTTCATAGACGCGGGTTTAGGCTGACACGCGTAATGTTCCCACACCGAGCCTTCGTCCGTGCTCACCAGGGACTTACACAGTTCGTACTGGGCCAAAGTTGAGGCCAAGTATCGCATTAGGAGCAGCAGTGCGATCTGGAGGGACATGGCAAGGACCGAGGGACACAAGGGGGTCCGAGTGGCGGGGCGATAGACTGACTGGGCTGGGGGTGATGACACGCATGGAGCGGGGATCAGAGGCAAAAAGATCTAGCCCCCTTTATCATTCTGCTGTTATATGAATAAGGCGAGGCAATAAATCCCAAATTTACTGAATGGCCTCTCTGCTCAGTGTCACAGATAGTGCGAGTCCCTAAGGATCCGTGCCGAGGTACTTTTCCTATTTCCTGAGCAGAATGGGCGCCGGCTTGAGTTACACGCGTTGAGCTTGGTGTGCACTTTGACCATAGTGTTGCAGAGGTGACCGTGGTTTACTTGTGCCGTATCAGAGAGAGGGATAGTGGATCACAGACCAGCAGGATGCACGTACAGAAGACTTGTTTAGGTCTTTGGAAGCATCCATTGAATACTTCTGCTGCTCCACTTTGATTGTCCTGTGAAAAAACGAGGACACAGGAGACAAGGACATTAGACAGTTCAGAATGCGCTGGCTCAGCCTAAGGGTTACATTATTTAACATTCTAGCCTACATTTTGCAAATGCTTTAAATTCACATAAAAACTGCAATATTTGCAACAATAGACAATGCGTTTTATCTGACAACTTTGTTTTAACGTGTTTTGATGTTTAAAAGCCAGTGCCAGACACTTTAAAACTTTGCTGATAGTTACTGATGCACTTTCAATAAAGTGGAGCACATGTAGCATGTGGAGCAGGTGTAAAGTCTGTTAGTGGCCACTGCGATTATTTCTAAAATATTTATTTCAAATACAAAAAGAAAATCCTGTGTTTTTCCATCAGGCACAATCATCTCTAAATGGTGCATTATCAATACAATATGCCTTAAGGTTTGACTGCTGCGAGCGTCTCCCAGTAAAGTTATGACCTCGTACACTTTTCCTGTCCCAACCAAGGCCGGGGAGCTTGGAGTTCAGTTTCCGAGTAGCGACAGCTATTTCCCCACTCTCTGCTAGGGGTGTGTCAATACTACAGTTGCGCATCCCGCACGGAGCTCAGCTCACACACAGACGATAATCACCGGCTAAAACGATTATTTATTTGCAATTACACCATAAACTTATTTGGCTTGTCATAGAGGTCACTGATTACAGCGTAACTCATTCACAGTCTCCGAAAAGCGGCAGGATCTAACCTCAATGCGCTGATGCGTATCAGATAAGGCACTTACTTGTAATGATCGTCCGAGAGATAACACCGCACTTTCAGCCAGTCCTATTTCAAGTCCCGCCACACAACACTTAACTGGTCCTGCACTGCTCTTCCGTCTGAATCTTACTATCCTCTGTCGGGCTAACTCCACTCAACCCCGCTTTGCTGTTTGTTGTTGCCGTTCACGGGATACTTTTCCCTCGCTTCGCTGCGCACCGCTGATTACTGTCCTAGATCTGGAGACGGTTGGTAGGAAGAAAAAGAGGACTGAAATCCAGCGCCAAATAGTATCAAAAAGTATAAAATATTGACTTTGTTGGAAAAGCTTGTGCCCGCCCTTTTTGGCCCCGTCTCCTCCTCCCCTCGCCACTTTAAGCTCGGGATGCTCAAGGGCAGAAAGAGAGAGAAAAATGCTTTATGGAAAATATCTCCTCCCTCCTTCTCCTCCCCTTCCTCCCTCACTCACTCACTCCCTCACAGTTAATGCCCGGGCTAAATCCTTTCACCATCGCGTTCAATCACTATCTGAGCTTTATCTGCCCTACTGTCTGGTCCGGGGCGGTCCCCTCTGCTGTTTCGTAAACTGTTCCCGCGCTGACTCTGAGGAAAAGCGGAAGACACGAAGGGGGATCACTTGCACTTTACTGTAACTACACTCCCTCCACATGTGAGATAACACTGGAGTAGCGCCATGGAGTCACAGCTGGCTCCGCTTAACACAGCCATACGCTATATCTGCTCCGTGCGTGTTTTTACGCACCTTTGTTGCTCTATCTATGTATCAGTAATTCATCGGTTTGTAAGACATAGCATATCATTAGCCTTTGTCTCATCCTTCGCAATGGTTCCAGCATTAATAGAGGATTAAGTGGGATTAGGCTACAGTGAAGCCCTGAACTCCCCGAAGGTTCACGGAGTAGTGCGCTGTCCGTGATGCTGAAGTGGCGCTTTTAGAAAAGTTTCAAAGCCTACATTGTTTCTTGTGTTTAGTGAGTTGCTTTGTCATAGGTTTTTAGCAAACACCAGGTTTATGGAGGAACAACAGACGTCTGCGTGCTTAGTAACAACACTATATTATCAAAATACCAGGCTCATAATGACATAGTACTATTTAATATGGCTTGGTAAACCTGCAGTGGTTCTAAAACTGCTTCTTTAGGGTCGTCTGCAATTTTGACTTCATTCATTTTAATTAGAGATCATTTATTTTATACTTCAGACAAGCATTTAAGGCGAGACATGGTTTAGACACGGTTTATATTACACAGCTTTGGACTGGTTTACTTGGTTTACTTCTAATTTGATCTTGATTTCAGCCTGGTGGTACTTTGAAGTTTAAATAGTATTTTTGGTTGAACTGGTTGTGAAAAGTTTGAGAACTATAAAATGTGTGTTAAAAGATGAGACTTAATAATATTAAGTTAATGTGCATTATTGTAACTAACAGCAGAAAATGATACTGCAAACACTGCACAAACGTATAATCTGTAATAATTGTTTCATAATGGACTAGTGCAGTGTAATTCAAATTTAAGAGGTGAGCGACAAGCCCCGGAGCGTACATTCACACCTTTGGTCACAAGAAGTGTCAAGCAGTTGAGGGAGGAACAATGAGTTTGAGGCTAAAACAGTAACTGTTTCATGTAACTTCACAGGAGATGTCCAACCAATTCTTTTGGGGGTGGGTGGGGTGGGGGGTGGGCCATACTTACACCGAGGGAGTGACGTTTCCCTGGAAGATAGAGCATCACAAATACTATTGCTGCTGTATAACATGTATTTGATATAGAATGACACAAGTGCAGAGATCCTGGTCACAGGAGAATGAAGCACTGTCAGTTTGATAAAAGGAACCTTTCGCACTAAATTGCCCATCTTTTGGTGATACATATTGGGCAGGCCCCGATCTAGGCATTTTAAAGTGAATCAGCTGTAGCAAAAAGGTGTCATGCTGCGCTCAAACGTGACTGTGCATGTGATTAAGCGAGAGGTTTGTTTCACAAACGGACAGGAATGAAATATGTAGGCAGTTTGAGAGCCTGTTCAAATCTATGGCACAGATTCTGAATCATGTGTGCAACTTCACAGCTTGTTTACAATCACAGTACTGAAGTAATTTGCATGTCCAAATGTCATATAGCCCTTTATGCACAAGCCTTTGTTTATAATACTATACTATACTATACTATACTATACTATACTATACTATACTATACTAATGTAGACTATACTTCCTCATAGTTACTTGGTAGATTTTAAGACCTCCTTCCAAACTCTTGCCAGTATTGTTTTTCAGTCTGTTCAGGCTTGATTAATAACACTTAAACAAAATATTATCAGTATTATTAATGTTTTTACTATAGTCATAAAAACGTGTTTAATTGTTAATTGTTGAAATGCTTAAATGTTAATGTTCATTTAAACGTGTAAATCTTGACTATTGAGGAACATTTAAACTTGTCTTCATGTTTGACTGAACATAGTTCTATCAGAGTGGTCTTGCTGTCAGATCTTGATAAAAAAAGTAGCCTTTATTGTTGCATCGTGTGGAGTTTGGATGATGTTCAGAAAGTTCTCTCCCTCTCTCTGCTCTATTTGTCAGAAAGATGATGCAATAGTCAACGCATAAAGAGTCACTGAAGGAATACATGAAGGGCCTGGATGAGATACCAAGCATAATTTGTCATTCATCGGCTATCGAACCATATATAGTAGAATAAACTTTATTTTCTCAGAGGGGAAATTTATTTGCGTTCAGTCCTTAAATGCATACAAAACTATAAAATCAAAATGTGTCTGCATTTTCAGTATCAAAAGAAACATAATGAGTCTAGAATCTATTGGTCCACACTGATCAAGTTAAAAACATAATTCTAAACCATTGCATGAATCATGACATTAGTTCATATAATTATCCACGTTCACCCCAATTTTAATTCATTTAGATTTATAAGTGTTGACCATGTATTGACCCACCTAATATGACTTCTTGTAGAGAGTCCAAAGTGAAATCCTAATTTGTCCGTTACATATTTATGCACTTTTACAGACCACATAGTATGAAGGCAGATCAGGAACAAAATCAGGACAAAATTGAATATATAAATAGATTATTTTTATTTTGTTTTATTCATTGTTATTATGCCAGTTACTTTTTTTTTACTTGATTATTAAAATTAAAACAATATCAATCTGCACTTTCACAATGCATGCTTATTTTTCATAGCTTAATTCAGTTAAATATATCTCGGAAAAGATATATATCTTGAAAATGAGATATATATATATATATCTTGGAAATGAACCACAGTAATATTTACGGCAAAGAGTCTAGTCAAATGAAGTTTTCTGAATCTGAAAAGGAAAGTGTCTTATTTTTTTACTGTTACTGTTTTCTATTCTTTCTAGGCTTCTAAACCTTATGTGTCGTCAAGAGACTGAACACCTGTGACTTTGAACAAACAATGACATACTATATTTTTAAGCAGCAGATGAGACATCCAGTTCTGGCACACATGATAGACCCACGTGCACAGACACCAATAATGGTCTCCTAGCAACCGCTAGTTAGTGGGATCCTTGGGAGGACTGCTCTTTTCACTCCAGGTGTGTGGCCCAGAGGGAAACGGGAGTAACCTTGAACCTAGAACACACCCAAGTTGCACCTCACTCTCGCCAAAAGCCTATGACCCTTTTATCAAGGCAAGTTCACAATTGTTTCTACTAGCCCTAACCTTTATTAATTTAGGTATTATGAAACCATCCCAAACAAAGTTGACTACGACACAATATAAAATACAACACAATATATATTCTAATTGGTTGATGCTGATCAACCAATTAGAATTCATTTTTGATTTTGACAAACAAAACAAAAAATAACACATACCCTACCTACGTTTATGAAGTATAAAGTTTAGGAAGTCCCCAAAATAAAGTTTTCAATAGAGATTGTGCGACTAAAATAATAGGACGCACATTGTATAGAGCTTTCCACTTTGTAAGGGACAAAAATGTGTTAAATGCATTAATTCTGCATCTGTCAGAGTGGAGCCTCCACGTCAATGTTACTGTAGCTATAGCTTACTTCACTGCAAGGACATGCATGAGTTCTGTGAATTAGTGACTCTTCCTCATATCCCACACAATGTTACAAATGCCCATCTTTACAGGAGTAATGTCATAGATCACATGTATAACCCGTATACCAGGTTGAGTCCCAAATAAGGACTCGTCTTTGTCTACACAGTCACTTTGCGGAGAAAGATACTTAACCCTCTTTGTGAGATTCAGGATGTGCATGCCCGGCCGGCTGTTCTGTCCCACTCTGAGCCGCATGAAACACTAATCTGTTGTGTTTGACAGTATGAGGCAGTTTGCTGCTCTGTGTCTTTGCAGGGTTACCTCGGGATGAGTCTACTGTGAGTGGACTCATGTTTTTGAGCAGGTGCAGCGCTGCGGCCTCATTTCTTGCATTGTGCATCGTTGAGCCTCTTCTGTGTCCCCATGTGATCTAGTGATCGATGCAAACCTCTGGAGGTGCCTTTCATACCGCTCCTCCCTCGTTCCTGTCTGTCTCTGTCTCTGAAGGTTACGGTAACGAACCCCACCTCGCAGCTTCTTCTCAACACACTGAATGAATAACTGTGTTTGCATCTAACAACACCCTCGTCAGGGTTGCCAGGTCCGCGGTTAAACCGCGGAATTGGGCGTTTTTTTAAGCTATTCCGCGGGTGAAAAAACTGTCCGTGTTTTTTTGCCTTGCTGTTTTCAATGTAAAATTAGCTATTTCTATATTATTTTTTGATCAAAATCACTATTTTGAATGTCAAAATCTCAAATCCAAGGCTCTGTGAGCTGCTTTTTCAATAAGAGAGAAAGGGGCGGTTTCTCATCATTGCGGGAGCACATGGGCTCTGTTTACTGGTAAACAATATTGAACATTCCAGCCGCGCCGTATGTCCGCAGGTTTTCCGCGGTTTTTCAGATATTTTTGGGCGGGTTTGGCTGCCCAGACCTGGCAACCCTGCCCTAACTCTACCACTTGACCTATATTGTTGCAACAATGAGGTATTTAAATTCATTGTATTTTTAATTAGATGGTCAGAACCGCAGTAGAGATGGCCAAATATTGTTGATTGGACTGGCTTGATTGAGTTGAGGATGTTTCGTTTCTATTTTCAGAAGTCCTTTGTCTGTGATCTGTGGACTGTGGCAAATACCAGGTACTTACCACTGGCCAGTTCCTGTGGGAAGTACCTGGTACTTACTGTAAAATTACTGATGTGGTAACTGGTACTTATGGCGGGGTCCTTTGTCATAATATGGGCCATTTTTTGTGGCAAGTACCTTGGCGGCATGGTAGCGCAGCGGTTAGTGCTCTCGCTTCACAGCTAGAAGGTCCCAGGTTCAATTCCCACCTGGACGGGGCCTTTCTGTGTGGAGTTTGCATGTTCTCCCCGTGTCTGCGTACGGTTCAGACTTGTCCTCCGAAAAAGACCCTCTGCTTGCCTTATTATCCACATCACATCGGTCAGCTACATTGGTGGCAGCGGTGCTGCCGTCGCCCCCCTACCCGGTGGTGGCGGCAGTTTGGACGGACTTTGTCACGCTGAAGTGCCTCTTGTCTGCGGTTCGGCTAGGCTACTAGCTAGCCCATACACCACGAGGTACGTGGCGGTGTCGTTGTGATGGGGTGCAGTTCTCCCCTGCATAAATATGGACATGTATTTGTGAGCGGAGCATGGCTGTTTGCCACTGGACGACTGGACGTTGGGCATGCCTCGGTCGGCGGAAAGCGGTGTGACTGTCTGGGGGCGTGTGCTGCAGAGGGGCGCCTGATGTTTCAGCGCTGACCGGGGCCAATGTCGGGGTGCCAGATGTCCAGTCCCCTTTGGCGCCAAGCATGTGTGGGGATGCCCGAATCCAGTGCCGTCCTTCGGGAGCCAGCGTTGACGTGATTGTGCCTGCTGGGGTGTCCTGTCGCCATGTGTAACAAAAGGCAACCCTTAATATATTAATAGAATATATTTCAGCATGTTACCAATGCTAAACTTTGGTAACATTACCGAAAGTCACTATTTTTATGTTACTATGCAGTACTTTGTGATCTTGCTACTTCCCAGTTGTCATTACCATCCTCAGTATAATATTAATTTGTGTACATTTTTCCTCTTTTTCATGTATAATGTATTATGTAAGCCCTACATAGTGTAATGCATTAAAAAGCCAGGGTGTAGAGCGGGCCAGTTGAAGAGGGCAGTAGCTCCCCATCCACAAACCCCACCCAGCTGTCCTAACAGCTGATTTTATAGATGAAGTTTCTATGCTGTGTGGTACATTTAAAGACAAGGTTTATGATCCCCTTTGTCATAATATGGGCCAGTTCCTGTGGGAAGTAACAGGTACTTACTGCATAATCACGGGTGTTGTTACTAGTACTTTGGGTAAAAAGTCCTTTGTCATACTATGAGCCCATTTCTGTGTTAAGTGCCTGCTTTTTACTGTATAAGTCCTAGTGCTGCTACTGGTACTTACTGTATAATTACTGGTGTTTTAACTGGTATAGTTATGGTCATAATATGGGCCAGTTCCTGTGGTAAGTACCTGGTACTTACTGTATAATTACAGGTGTTTTCACTGGTACTTATGGCAAGGTCCTTTGTCATATGAGCAATTTTCTCTGGTAAGTAACAGGTACTTACTGCATTATTACTGGTGTTGTTACTGGTACTTACGGAAAAGTCCTTTGTCATAATATGGGCCAGTTCCTCTACCTGGTACTTACTGTATAATTACTGGTGTTATGTCTAATTCTCGTAAAGTATTGCACGGTAGCGCAGCGGTTTGTGCTCTCGCTTCACATCAAGAAGGTCACGGGTTCGATTCGGACCTGGACGGGGTCTTTCTGTGTGGAGTTTGCATGTTCTCCTCGTGTCTGCGTAGGTTTCCTCCGGGTACTCCGGTGATGAATGGATGTGTGTGTGAATGCATGATTGTTTTCAGAGGGACCGTTGGGGCAGATGTGTGCAGTCGCGAAAGCGCTTGTGTCAGTCTCCCCCAGGGGAAACTGAAGCTACAGCTTACCACCACCAAGTATGGAGTATGTAAAATGCTCTCATGTAAAGCACTTTGTGACCATGTCTGTGAAAGGCGCTATATAAATAAAGATCTTCTTCTTCTTCTTCTTCTTCTTGTGGACAGTGGTCATTGAAATACGGCCCGGCAGGGCCGTCCCATGCTGCCTTTGAAATAAAAATATTTGGGGCGCACTAGCGCCCTCTGCAGGTTGGAGCCATTATTCACATAGCGAGGCTAAACATGTACTTTTGATGTTTACTGACAAAGATTTATGGCACATCAGGGCAAAAAGTAATAGGCACGTTAGCGCCCTCGGTAGTGTTACAAAGGCGCTAAAGGAGGCACGGCCTGTGAGGGCTGTTCGATGCCGCTTGCGGCTTTAATGTTGTTTTATAGTCACACAATCCTAGACCTATGACCTCTATGTGTATGTAGAAGTACCACATATACTACCTAGAAATTGATGTTGTAGTATCCTTGAATTACCAATAAGTACCATAGATGTATCACTGTAACTACTAGAAACTGTCACTTAAAGCACCAAAGTAAATACCAAAGAAGTACCAGCTTTATTACTAAGAGTTACCACTGCATCTAGAAGTATCACAGTACATACCTTGTACCACAGTAAGTACCTAGAAGTACCACTCTAATTACCTCTGTAAGTACCACAAGAAATACCTTGGGGTACCACTGTAAGTACCACTAGAAGTACCACAATACGTACCTAGAAGTACCACTGTAATAACCTCTGTAAGTACCACAATAAGTACCTAGAAGTACCACTGTAATTAATAGTAATTACCACTGTAAGCACCACGGACTTACCGGCCCGTAATGTAAAGTGTTACCGCTTCTTCTTGCTCTTGATGGTTGTTAACACTTCTCAAAATTTGCTCATACATGGCAACAATACCCTGGAAAAATAACATACTTCTCCAATTGACTTTAACTATTTGACTTTACTGTACTTCAATCATCAAGAATATTATGCAAGGAATTACTTTCGCATCAGTATAGACAGGAAGGAATATCAAATCGCTAACATTCAGATTAATGGATGTACGAAATTGAAAATGTTCAAATACCATAAAAATAAATAAACCTTTTATGAAACTCGCTCAAAGATGATTGTGCTTTTGGACTCTTCTATCACTGCATTACCTGCAGTTTCCAT
The DNA here is from genome assembly GCA_007210695.1 of Neogobius melanostomus. Classification (NCBI taxonomy): domain Eukaryota; kingdom Metazoa; phylum Chordata; class Actinopteri; order Gobiiformes; family Gobiidae; genus Neogobius; species Neogobius melanostomus. Next base: position 532,102 of record VHKM01000232.1, on the reverse strand, counting down.
CCTCGTGATGTTTGACATACTGTGTACATGTGTTATGTGAAGGCTTTGCCAGATCCCTGACTGACAATAGCTAAACCCCTTCACTCTCTCCCGACAGCTCATTAAACCGCTCAATAACTCTAGACATTGTTGTTGTAGTCCAACTGATCTAATGCTACTTAAATGTGGTGTATTTACCATTTAGAGTCTGCGCTGCATCAGATGTAGAAGCAGCTGTTTGTCTGCACCGTAAATGTGCGCAAATGATAAGGTAGAATTTCACATCTTATTAAATTATGATGGACAAATATTACTTTATTTAAAAAATTTTTAAATGATTTTTCTACTTATATTTATTTTTACTGTTCATGTTCAAGAACATAGATAAGAGTAATGTAAACACGCCACGCTGAAGTGTAGCATCTGTTGTCAAGTTGATTACTAATCTAATACTAGTCATGGTGGAAGTTTTTCTACCAAACTATTTGTTGCAATATGATCTGAGGTGGGGATTTCAAAGGAAGTATAAATGTATAGTTCAATAAACAGCTTGCAGCATGTGGACAGACGTACACAGGCCTGTCATCAAGATCTCCACATGCTCAACAGATGATCTTATTAGCAAATGCACATGTAGATTAATCAGAAATGTGTCTCTTCCAAAGGTGCACCATCTTCAGGCTTGTTTGGGGCATTGAGAATAAAAATAGAAATAAAATAAGAACAAAATAAAAACAACTGACCTGATCTTCCGCTTGGTGCAAGGACAGCATTGGCCGAGGCGAGACTGCAGAGAGGGAGAGAGAGAGAGAGAGAGAGAGAGGGCGAGAGAGAGAGAGAGAGGGAGAGAGAGAGAGAGAGAGGGAGAGAGAGAGAGAGAGAGAGGGAGAGAGAGAGAGAGAGGGAGAGAGAGAGAGGGTGAGAGCGAGAGAGAGAGAAAGAGCGACGGCGGAAGCTTGTAGTTTGTTTACGGATTCAAAAAAAAGTTTATTTACGGATCCAACATGACAGCAGCAGACAGGACGACAAGACGATGACGCACTATTCGACATACGCGAAACCATCTTTCGATCAAGCTTTAGACCGTATTCTAAATAGTTTAGCTCGAAAGTTTACAGCGGGTACGTCATACGTCATCTGATACGATGATACGATTGGCTATGGCGACGTGCAGACGCATGAGAGACATTCGTAGCGCCCAATAAACGGTTATGGACAATCGTAAACCACATCTCTCCTAACTTACTCCTTAGGCAGCATAGCTTTAGACTGTGGGTTAGGGCTGTATCTGACCTGACAATAAGAGGAAGAATGACAATGAAGAACTTTTACATTTCTTACATTGGCTGATTACAATCACATCACACGCTGTGACCCATATTTTATATATACTGCATATAAATATATATATATATATATATATAAAACTCTTCCTCACCCTCCGCGGGCGGTCTCTCTTTTCCTCCAAGCTCGGGTCCTCTACCAAAGGCCTGGGAGCTTGAGGGTTCTGCGCAGTATCTTTGCAGTTCCTAGAACTGCACTTTTCTGGACTGAGATGTCTGATGTATTTCCTGGGATCTGCTGGAGCCACTCCTCCAGTTTGGGGGTCACTGCCCGAGTGCCCCAACGACCACGGGCACCACTAATGTCTTCACTCTCCAGGCCTTCTCTAGCTCTTCTCTGAGCCCCTGGTATTTCTCTAGTTTCTCGTGTTCCTTTTTCCTGATGTTGAAGTCGCTTGGTATTGCTATGTCAACCACCAGGGCTTTCCTCTGCTCTTTGTCCACCACTACAATGTCCGGTTGGTTCGCCATTACCATTCTGTCCGTCTGTATCTGGAAGTCCCACAGGATCTTGGCTCGGTCATTCTCTACCACCTTTGGAGGTGTTTCCCACTTTGACCTTGGGGTTTCCAGCCCATACTCTGCACAGATGTTCCTGTACACTATGCCAGCCACTTGGTTATGGCGCTCCATGTAAGCTTTCCCTGCCAGCATCTTACACCCTGCAGTTATGTGCTGGATTGTCTCATTGGCCTCTTTGCACAGTCTAGGTCAAGGTCAAGGTCAAATTTATTTATAAAGCACATTTACAAACAGCAGACACTGCCCCAAAGTGCTGTACAGGTTCATAAAAATAAAACAATCAACATTTAATACAAAATAGAAGAGTAAAATAAGCATAAGAAAGTATTCAGCTCAGCTTGTGCCGAAGGCCAGCGCAAAAAAGACCTGGGGTCTTGTCTGGTGTGATAGATCTGGGCCTCTATTGCTCTGGTGCTCAAGGCCTGCTCCTGTGCAGCCATGATGAGTGCCTCTGTGCTGTCCTTCAGGCCAGCTCTGTCTAGCCATTGGTAGGATTTCTTGATATCCGCCTCTTCAGTTATGTTTCGGTGGTACATCCCGTGTAGGGGCTTGTCCTCCCATGACGGGACCTCCAGCGCCTCATCCTCTGTTCCCCATTGTCTGAGACATTCACTGAGCACGTCATCTGTTGGAGCCTTGTCCTTGATGTACTTATGGATCTTGGATGTTTCATCCTGGATAGTGGCTCTCACGCTCACTAGTCCTCGGCCTCCTTCCTTACGGCTAGTGTACAGTCTCACGCCCCATTTACACCGAGTACGTTACGTCCACGGTCCGTTTTACGTACGTCAAATCACGCATTATAGTTTACACAGGGTCCGTATGTCTTTAATCCATCATGTAATAATGTTGCCTCTTAATCACATGTAAATCAGTAATGACAGCTTACTTTCTGACTTTAAAATGCAATATAAGAGCTTACATTCATTTCTTACATTTGAACTTCATTTAATAGGGAATGTTTAGTGTTTATGCGTTTACCTGCACCTCAAGAAACATCACATGGAGCCACCGTTGGTCTGTGTGCTCTCCTCCTCTCTCATCATCCACTTGTCTGTCCTCATCTTCCCCCTCGGTTTTCTACTGCCTGTTGTCCTCTGGTCCTCCTCTCCAGGCCTCTGTACACCTGCGATCATCACCATCGTTACATCCAACGTCTGAAGCAAACGTGCTCTAGGTCCGCGGAGTTTCCCCGGAGTTTCAGATCATAGTTCGTGTGTGAGAGAAAAAGAAAGGCGATGTGTCACGGTGCAGAGACCCGGCTTTAGCTCATTTTCAGTTGAATATCTTCAGAAGAGACGAGACGCGAGTCACGGACAAAACTTTTCCAATGAGATGTTGTTATGTTGTTCTTAAGTGCTGTTTAATGTCCCACCAAAACACGGAGAAGCAGTTCCCTCTTGACGTTAATGTTATAACTAGGCCATTATCCGGTGTTATTCCCTTTTGTCGAGCACATGGCTCATTATGCAGCATAAAAAAAAGTAGAAAAAAGCCTTTGATGACGCTCCGGTGTCCGTCAAAAATAGAATCGATGCGTATTCCTGCCGCAGAGCCGTAGACGGAACGGACACCTGACGGACAGGTGTAAACCACCTGATTGATTTACTTCATTCCTATTGTTATGACAGACGTACGTAAAACGGACCGTGGACGTAACGTACCCGGTGTAAATGAGGCGTCAGGGTGCTGGATTTTGGGTGGAACCCTCCATGCATGGTTAGGAGCTTTCGTGTCTTAACATCTGTGGTCTGTATCTCATCCTTTGGCCAGCTTATTATTCCTGCAGGGTATCTGATTACTGGCAGGGCGTAGCTGTTTATTGCCCGGGATTTGTTCTTGCTATTGAGCTGGCTTCTTAGGAACTGCCTTACTCATAGCAGGTATATAATATATATATATATATATATATATATATATATATATATATATATATATATATATATATATATATATATATATATATGGCGGCTGGCTAACTCAAGACTCAAGCTCAAGACTCAAGACTCAAGTCTCGAGACTCGAGACTGCAGAACCCGACACACTAACCTGAGCACTGCCTGGATTGATTACAAGAAAGCCTACGACTCAATGCCACATACTTGGATCATTGAATGCTTGGCACTATACAAGATCAACAGGACTCTAAGAGCCTTCATTGCAAACTCGATGAGGTTGTGGAAAACCACCCTTGAGGCCAATGGCAAGCCACTTGCACAATTAAGTCTCCATCAAATGTGGCATATACCAAGGAGATGCCCTGTCCCCACTGCTGTTCTGCATAGGTCTGAACCCCCTCAGCCAAATAACCAACAAGACTGGCTATGGATACCGACTCAGGAACGGGGCCACCATCAGTCACCTCCTCTACATGGATGACATCGAAGAGGTGACAAGGAAAGTGGCTACGGCCAAATACCTCCAACGAGTAAGGCAGGTCCTAAGAAGCCAACTCGATGGCAAGAACAAATTCCGGGCAATAAACAGCTACACCCTGCCAGTAATCAGATACCCTGCAGGAATAATAAGATGGCCAAAGGATGTGATACAGACCACAGATGTTAAGACACGAAAGCTCCTAACCATGCATGGAGGGTTCCACCCCAAATCCAGCACCCTGAGACTGTACACTAGCTGTAAGGAAGGAGGCCGAGGACTAGTGAGCGTGAGAGCCACTATCCAGGATGAAACATCCAAGATCCATAAGTACATCAAGGACAAGGCTCCAACAGATGACGTGCTCAGTGAATGTCTCAGACAATGGGGAACAGAAGATGAGTCGCTGGAGGTCCCGTTATGGGAGGACAAGCCCCTACACGGGATGTACCACCGAAACATAACTGAAGTGGCGGATATCAAGAAATCCTACCAATGGCTAGACAGAGCTGGCCTGAAGGACAGCACAGAGGCACTCATCATGGCTGCACAGGAGCAGGCCTTGAGCACCAGAGCAATAGAGGCCCAGATCTATCACACCAGACAAGACCCCAGGTGTAGACTGTGCAAAGAGGCCAATGAGACAATCCAGCACATAACTGCAGGGTGTAAGATGCTGGCAGGGAAAGCTTACATGGATCGCCATAACCAAGTGGCTGGCATAGTGTACAGGAACATCTGTGCAGAGTATGGGCTGGAAACCCCAAGGTCAAAGTGGGAAACACCTCCAAAGGTGGTAGAGAATGACCGAGCCAAGATCCTGTGGGACTTCCAGATACAGGTGGACAGAATGGTAATGGCGAACCAACCGGACATTGTGGTGGTGGACAAAGAGCAGAGGAAAGCCGTGGTGTTGACATAGCAATACCAAGCGACTTCAACATCAGGAAAAAGGAACACGAGAAACTAGAGAAATACCAGGGGCTCAGAGAAGAGCTAGAGAAGGCCTGGAGAGTGAAGGCATCAGTGGTGCTGTGGTCGTTGGGGCACTCGGGGCAGTGACCCCCAAAGTGGAGGAGTGGCTCCAACAGATCCCAGGAAATACATCAGACATCCCGGTCCAGAAAAGTGCAGTTCTAGGAACTGCAAAGATACTGCGCAGAAGAACCCTCAAGCTCCCAGGCCTTTGGTAGAGGACCCGAATTTGGAGGAAAAAGAGACCGCCCGCGGAGGGTGAGGAAGAGTTTATTTATATATATATATATATATATATATATATATATATATATATATATTGTATTCTAAAATACCATTTTGCACTTACATACAGTAAGACATCTAAATGATGATTTAAGTTGAACTTATTAATTGTTCAGTCCCTGAACAAAGAATAAATGGTCTTGCCCTGGTGTAATTTATGTTGAATGAGCATGAGTAACTGTTTTGCCCCCAAAATTGTAAAAGGATCATGGAAGATGAAGACATTATTAGCCAGGTGCTAGCCTGACCTCTTTTACGGGACGCAGTTTCAGATTTATCACTCCTACTCTGAGGCAAATTTAAGTCAGGCCTCGAGGAGGATAAAAGATTTACAGGCTATTCAGCAGAATGTGCCGCTAACAGTGGTTTGAGCCTATGCTCATGCCATTATATCCTTCACTAGATGAGCTGTGGAGGGTCGAATGAGATTTATCCCTACGGTCCTGGGGCAAACAGGGCACCTGCTTCCTCTTCAGTGTGTTGACATTGGGGAGTGAGCTAGGGGATAAATCCAGCAGGATCAATAGCAGCTTTTGGTCTCATTGATTTGCCTATACAACCTCGGCCTGGTCCCACCCCGAGGTGCTTCCGTTGGGCTGACCCTGTATGTCACCTGTAGGCACCCTTCATTCATCTATCTACATATACACAGCCTATCTGTTTCACGAGAGCCGCTGATATTAGCCAGGAAGTGTCATCATTTAGGTCGAGTGACTCGTATTCATGTATTTGTTAACTAAAAACTCCTAATTTATTCTACAATGCTGTGGCAAAAGTATTGATTACTGGCAAATGTATGATATGTACAAAATGTAAAAAAAGAAAAAGAAAAACGCCCCTTTCCACTCTGGCAAATGCTTTACACTCCACAATTTGTCTGGGCAAATTATGTTACTTTCTTGTAACAACAATAAGGACATTTAAAACCATTGATCATCTGTTGTTAAGTCCTGACTACCAAGGCCTTATTTTTAATAATTGTATACGAGTTCCTATGCTCTTGAAACAGGGAAAGAAGTGTACTGTACAAAGACACAAAAGCGCAAAAAAGTTGACTAAATGTGCTGGGGAAATGTGTAAAAATGTGTAAAAAGTGAATAGCATTATTTGGTTCTATTTGGTAAGACTAAGGGTATAACCACTGTCTTAGAAAAGTACCCAATAATTCTATTCACCTCTCTGTTTTACCGTCTTTCTGTCATTATTGAGACAATGTCACAGAGAGGTTTTTTTGGTAAATGCTGATGATGGAGAGCCAGTGGGCACAGTGCAAATTGACGGTAACCTCTCTGCGCTGCGGTGTTTTGTTTCCATCACTCCATCAGCGCTGGTCTTTGTGTATTTCTGTCCTTCCTCGCGGGTAAATAAGACCCCACTGCCAGAGAGGAGCCTTGGTAATGAGGATTGTGTCGTTAGAAGCTGTACATTCACCGGGGTCATGGGTCAAGCTTTGGAATATGGGGAAATAGATATCGGGCCAGAGGAATCTATTTATATGACTGACTTTATATTATATTTCTATGTACTGCATATGTGAGTGGATGTGTGTCCTGTAATGCTGGCCGTGCATTATTACTATGGATTATATAACTGGAGTGACACAAACAAGTCCTTATGAGTCATAAACAAAAGATATACATTTAGCTCAAAGTCTTTTCACAATAAAAACAAGAAAATCTTTATCACCAATATGCTCTTAATTATCTTATCTTTTATTTTTGCAAAAGATCCTAACAACATTTGTGTGCTTGTTTGCTTGCTTTTTTAATTCTACAATTAAGGGATCACTGTGGTTCTACAGTACATTGATTTTCTAACTTCCTCATATGTGGATGGTGAGAGAGAATACGTAAATTGCACATTCTGTACCTGTTGTTTCAGTCTTTCCTTGTTTCTTCTTTGTCTCTTTCTTCTTTTTCTTCCCCCGTCCCTTTGGGGAAAAAAAGCTAATGAAAATAAATGTATTATAAATCTGAGACACAGACTGTATCAACATGATGTCTCCTTGTTTAATACACTCTTAATTGGTATCCCAACAAGCCACTTTACATATGCCGTCTATTCGCTGGTTGAACCCGGCCAGGATTAGAGTTTGCTGGGCAATTATTTCACAAGACCAGAGCCTGCTTTGTTTGTCCCTTACTGGCCACCATACATCAGGCCTCCGTTCCATTCCCTCATCAAAAAGCCTTCAAACGTTCGGCAGTGGATGGTGACCCAGTGGTGCGGCGGCAGTCTCTGATGGAGCCAGAGCTAATTATCATCCCACCCGTCACCCCACTGTTCCTGCGCTCTGCCCGCCTTCTCTTCTGCTACACACTAAAGGCTTCCCAGAGTTAAGACTTTCCCCCCCCCCCCTCCCTCTGTGATTTTCTGCCTTATTAAATCTATGCTAACTACAGTACGCTGGTTCTGGTTCAATTATTTTTGCAGTTCCCCCTGGAGTAGATGGTTGTCTTTGAGGTTAAACAGATTTTTATTATATAAAAAAAAAACACAATATTTCTCAGTAAAAATAATTTATTGATATGAATAAATGTGTTCTTTAATAATATTGATCTTGGCAATTCTTGTAAAATGTGCCATGAACATCTAATTCGGAGGGGTAGGGGCGGAAAAGGAAGAGCGAGGGGCATTAGGGGTCAACTGCAGTTTTTATTTATAATCCAACCAAACTGTAATCAGTGTCCATGAATAAACTTAAGTATCTGCTAAAATGTAAGTCAAATCAAATGTTGCTTAAATCTTAAGGCCTTAATGACTTGGGCCTGATCTTCCGCCTGGAACAGCGTTGCTCAAGACAAACTTGGTATCTTGCATATGAATAACGGTGCGCCAGAGTTTTCGCCGGTAGCCTTAGGAAAAAAAGGGGTCGACTGCAAACAGAGCTGACTACGATGAGTGCTTTGCTGCTTCCCCTTCGCTCTTGTCTTCTTTACATTAACACTCTACAAACAAACTACATACAATTTCTCCCACTGTGAGTTAAACACTGTCCATGTCCTGATTAAATTGAAGGTCCCACTCTAGCACCAGTATTAAAAAGCACGAGGCAAACTCCACGCCACAGAAACGTGATCAAAACAACACCAACACCCACTGTAGAGTAACATGTTCCAGTCTGGTATGGTCTGTGGGAGGAAAAGCTTGGGGAGGGGCCATTGCTCTCCATAACATTGCAATGGGAGTCTGTCCAGCACCCTGGCCAACCACTTACCGCACCAGGTATATAGTCTAGTCTGCGTTTAGAAACACAAGATCAGGCCCCTATGGCTCAGTCATTTGTGCAGCGTGAGCGGAACCAAATTGTGCCCGAGTGCAGCTCAGTTCTGGACTTTGGTCATTGCTGCTAAGCAGCTGAAGTATGGAGCCTCTCATTGCTCCTCGTGTCAAAAGCTCAACAGGTGAGCGTAACTCACAAACAGGGTCACTCCTGGGCCCACGCCAGTGAAAAAAGGCTGGACACATCTCCAAATCCTGGATTGTTTTGCATGGGAGGAGGGGGTTCTTTTGCATTCTTTTTGTCATTATCTACAACAATTAACTCCATGTTTCAGATTTTGGCAAATTTATGTTAGCAAAATGTATAAATGTAATATTACAAGTAAAATATTTACATCCTGTTTAAAGCTTTTAACTAGTGAAGTCATAATCAAAAAGTTGTCTGCCTCGTAATGTTTTCAAGCTAACCTCCCATTTAAAGCTCGGACAGGAAACATTTGGTACCAGTTATTTTTACTGTCCCTCCTCATCATGGTTTCCTTTAATTATGCTCAGTTATGTTGAAACATCTCACACTAGACTGTAGCGTTCTATTTTCCCACCACTTAAGGGGCAGGGGTTATGGGTGTTTGTGAGAGAGGTGGTGTCTATCCCGGGCTGCTCAGTATGGGAACAGGGCAAGCGGTGGGTGGAGGTCTGGTCTGGAGATTAGTTCAAGTGATCCTGGGACTGCAGTAAAGGTACAGGGCCAGCCTCTCCTTTGCTGCACCCCACATTAATGTAAACACGATCAATATGTTTGTTGTGAGACGTGAGCATCCAAGAGGAGAAGTGAAAGCACAGGACCAGAGAGGTTGAAATGCAGCAGCTTGTTCTCACTGTTTCTACCATAATTTCTCTATGCCCTTGGTCTGTGTTTGGAGGTCCATTATATTTCTTACTGAGTGAAATAAGTATGTCCTTTCACTTGCATACTTTTTTCATATTTCAATTAGGATGTAGTCTACATTCTGCCTGGTGTATGATTATGATTTTTTTCTTTCTGGGTGAAATAAATGTTTTTCTTCTAGTTTGTTGCATTGTAATTCTATGAGTAAAGCTTAACATTTTTATTGAGTATATTTTTTCAAAATGTAAATAATGTGATTTTTAAGGTGCGAAGTATACTGAGGTAACTGCTTTTGTTTTAATGGAGCCCTTTGTAAAGCAAGGCAAGTAACCCCCATGCAACGCCTGTCCATACAGCTATGCCTCGGTCATTCCTCACCTGTCCAGCAGGTGCCCTCGGTGCGTTCACCTCTCCCACTGACTTGTCTCTGATGAGCTGTGGTGCCCCCCGTGCCTACAGCTGTTCCGAGTCTCCCTCTTAGCGTTGGGACGGTACTCATGTTGCCTGTGTGCAGCATGATGTATGTGAGTTGTTATATACTCTGCATGTAGGTGAAACATGCACATTACATTACCTTTTCACATTATTTCAGCACTTCACCAAATTGTTCATCAGGGTGGGATTCAGATTATTATTCTATGGCCATAATTAGTAATGACAGCAACTTTCTCAGTGTCGGTGTTAGGGAAATACTAAAGAAGTCCGGAGACACACGAGCGGAAGGATGGGACGAAGTCTGGATGTCTTAAAGGGGGGGGTATTATGTAAAATCGACTTTTTCAAGCTTTATATCATGTTATTATGTCATTCCCTCATTAAACACATGCCTGGAGTGTTGCCTTGGCTCATTCACATATTTTTGAGTAATCAGTAAAAACTTAGACGGCAGCCATTTTAGGTGTAGCTATGCCTCAGTCCTCCTAGGAACGCCCCCACCTCCTGGAGACGCCTCTGCACCTTTTGTCACCAGCCAAGCCACCAACCACTGCTCCTCACCTCAGCAGAGCCCCCTCCCCGCACAGTAGTGTTGTTTAGATGCCACAGCAGTGTGCTGAAGGGGGCGTGTCGGAAAGCTTCTTAAAGAGACAGAGGCCTATTTCAAGACGTTCAGTACAGCCATTTTGAGAGAGCAATTTTATTCAAGGCAGTTATTTTAATTGACTGCATATACAGACCAACAGAAGGTTACGTCATCATTGTAGTATGCTATAGACTGGTGCTATGTGATTGAAAAAAGCATAATACCCCCTCTTTAAGTAGAATAGGTTTATTACCATAATACAGGCCTGGAGACATTTGAACAGTCAACACAGTGTTCAGGGCATTGATCATTCAGAGTCTGGCGATACTTCCACATGAAGAGAGTTAAATCATCTTGGTTACACGTAGGCACTAACAGTCTACGCACTGACATTGTGCCACCTTTATTGGCCACAAGTCATGTAGAAGGTCGGCGCCCAAATGTACTGATTTAGCAGTACATATATATATACAGATATGATAAGGGAAATACAGTATGTGAGGGCCGAATTAAGTCTATAATTCCCCATCAGTCGGGAAAAGAGACTGCCCATTGGCATGTCTTGAACATTTTTTTGCTCCGATGGCTCAAATTGCAGCAGAGGCTCCCAGCTGAGACTGAGTTTGTCACTAAACTCTCTGTACTTTGTAGCTGCATTTTCACACTCAGAAGAAAGTAGTGTCAGTGCGCTGCAGTGTTGGTATACAGATCAGATTGTCAGATGAAGATATGAAGGTTGTGTGGGAGCAGATTCTTTAACTGAGAAGAAACACACAGACTAAATCATTTTTGACTGACATATCTGACAGGTGAGAGACTACTCATATTAGCTCAGCTCTATTGGGGACTGTGTTAATATTCTGCACTGTTTGCACTTTTCAACTTTTAAAAGAAAGCATCTGCATTGTTTCTTAAGTAAAACAAGTTTTGAGGGCAATTGATTCTCTTCCTGTAAGGCTCTCTTTACCACCAGGTCAAAGACTTTGTCAATTTGAATGCACAACATATTAGTTGTGAGTAAAATCCCACTTAAACACCTCATATCTCACCACTGCAGGTGTCTTTTAGGTAATTAGTGTGAGCACCTGATACAAGCTCACAACCCTCTGTCCAATTTTCTAAACATATGTCCCTAATGAAATAACCCTTAACCTTAGTCCTACAGAGACCCGTGTAAAATAACATCCTGTCCTGTGAGACTGACAATAGAAGGTTCAGAGTGTGGCGGTGCTGTTCGATGGCTGTGGTGTGGCACGTGGGCCTCTGAACATTTGTTCTGCCTCATCCTTCGATATGTGTGGGATGAAGACGTGATTCTCTGGAGAATCCAAACTGTGGTCTCGCTTTAACTCTCTCTGTTTATCTGCTTTCTTTGTGCCATGCTTTCAGCGTTCATGCCAGATTTCATACTCTGTTCAATGTGGCTAATCTTTATAATCTATTTCTGTTTATTTGTTCCATCTATTTCTACTCAGTGTCCTGCGCACCTCCTGTTGTCACAGTTTATTGTGTCTGTGATTAAGGCGTGATTTAATACTTTGTTGATTAGAAGCACATTAAAAAACACTGTTAACTGTAAATTATTATTATTATTATTATTGTTATTATTATTATTGTAAAAAAAAATAGACAATACATTTTAAAAAATTGCTACACTGTATTACAACTTTTTGTTGTTGTTGAGAAATTCCCATAATAGAAAGTAGTTATTTCACAAATATTCACGAGATATGCCCATAAACATGAATTGAGGTAATTGAAAACATATTTTCATCAATTCATCTATTGGTTCTGTTCCTTCCCATTAGAAGTCAAAGTTTTTTCTTTTAGGTAAACAAGCTTGAATGCTTATATGTGCTCTTTTTTTCAGCTTCAGAATGCCCCCTTACTCAGCTCTTTTAAGCCCAAACTGTATTTACAGCTTCAAGACACAATCACACAATGACTACCTTTCACGGAAATGCTGTTCCTTTGTGCCGAGGCTTTCTCTCCAGAGTCACTAGATCACTGTCGGATTAGCCCCCTGGTTCCCTCAGGCAGTTGGGGAGCCCCGTGTGAGTCAGTATTTTATTGCGTGCATAACCGTGTGTGTGTGTTTGGTGTGTGTGAAAGCAAGTGAACATGGTGATTAACAGTAGATGCTCGGTCGCTTGCGGCGCTGGCACAGTCACAGGGAAGTGCTGAGCCGTGTAAGCCCCTGTTCTATTCTCCCCCAGTGAGAGAAATATTAAAGAAAAATCAAGCCATCCCTTGCACATCATCTATCCCACATCAGAACATGCGGAGCATGATCCCACTTTACTTTGTCATACATCTTTTCTTGTAACCCATCATTGCCGTGCGGACCCTGGAAGCACCTTGTACCAGTGATCTGTAGATCAGCGCCCAACTCCCAGGTCACTCTCCCTCAAACCTCCCTCTTCTGCTGAAATCTTAAATGGCTGAAAAGAACAGAATAAAGGTGCATTTTAAAGAAAACATTAATGTCTTTGTCCTGTCACGTGATCAATGTACTGTGTGCTTTAAAACCATATTATGATGAGTGTAGTTTGCAGGTGTAAAACATCAGCAGTTTTTAGATTTAGAGTCGTGACAATGCACAAAGCTGCTGCTGGCAGAGCGCTGTTCAGAAGCGCTGACAATGACAGGGTCTATCAATGATCCCCAGACATTGGCGGTCTCTCAAGTGTCACAGAGCCACATAATTTGATATAGCTGCAATGGTGAAAATGAAGCAAAACAAAAAGTGTAACTTCGGGCACAGTGTGTAGAGGTTCAGGTTAGTTTTGTCCTTACGCCTTTTATCAATCTGTTTATGTTTATTTGGTAGGGACAGTGCAAGTTAATGAACAAGCCACACCGGATTGTAGCCTTGGGCTAATTTCCATCCGTCGTCCCCCATGCGCACTCTCAAACACACTCTCATTCATCCTGGCCTATTGTACATGTTTTTAGTGGTAGGGGAAACCGGAGTACCCGGAGAAAACCTACGCAGACACAGGGAGAACATGCAAACTCCACACAGAAAGGCCCCGGCCTTGGTGGGAATCGAACCGGGACCTTCTAGTTCTAATCTATTAAGGTTTATCTCCTCTTTCCTAATCCATTTCTAGAGCACTTTAAAAACAACAACGTCGACCAAAGTTCTGAACACAGCAGTAAAAATTACATTAATAAACAAATGAACAGTAAAAAAAATACAAAACATTCAAAAGTCAAACTTCTCAGGCTGTGTTAATAGCCAAGGAAAAAAGGTGCGTTTTAAGAGAGGATTTAAAAAGAACAAGAGACAAGTTCCACAGTTTAGGACCAGCGACAGCGAAAGAGCGGTCGCCTCTGGTTTTCCTTTTTGTTTTGGGAACAACCAGCAAGGACATAACTGCTGACCTCAGGGAGCGTGCAGGGGTATAGGGCTGCAGCAGGTCAGACAGATACTGAGGAGCAAGACAATGAAGACATTTAAAAACAAATAAAAGAATCTTAAACTCAACACGATATGAAATGGGGAGCCAGTGCAATGACCTCAAAATAGGTGTAATGTGCTCTGGCTTTTTGGTGCCTGTTAAAAGCCGAGCAGCAGCATTTTGTACAAGTTGAAGTCGAGCGAGAGACGACTGATTGAGCCCGACATAAAGTGCATTACAGTAATCTAAACGATTTGTGATAAAAGCATGAATTAAAATCTCAAATAAATGCTTGGGAACAAACGGTTTTGCCTTGGACAGTTGCCTGAGCTGATAAAAGCTGGACTTTACAACAGAGCTGATCTGGGCGTCAAGCTTTAGAGCACTGTCCAGCTTCACACCAAGGTTTGTCACAGTTGGTTTTAAGTGTTCACCTAAGGGACCCAAATCCACAAAAGAGGAGGGGGCATCTTTTGGGCCGAGCAGCAAGACCTCAGTCTTTATGTCATTTAAATGGAGAAATTTGAGTGACATCCATTCTTGTATTTCCTCAATACACTTCAAAAGTTGCTTTGTACAATATCCATTGCCATGTTCCAACGGTACATAAATCTGGCTGTCATCAGCGTAGAGATGGAAAGCAACATTGTGCTTATGCAAGATGGACCCAAGTGGCAGGAGGTACAGTGAGAACAGAAGAGGGCCAAGTATAGAGCCCTGGGGCACACCATATTTTATGGGAGCAGTGGCGGACTCTACACTCCCGATTCGAACACAAAAACTCCTGTGCGTAAGGTAGGACCTAAACCACTACCAGGGCACTACCACAAATTCCCACCCAGCTCTCCAAGCGAGACAGAAGTATCTGATGATCTATTGTGTCGAAGGCTGCGAATAGATCAAGTGCAACACAGTGGGGCCAGAGTCTGTGGCTGAAAACACATCATTAATTACTCTTAGCAGGGCTGTCTCGGTGCTGTGACGATTTTTGAACCCTGACTGGAACGTCTCAAGAATGTTGGACTCCTCCAAAATGTTTTTATTTGGCCGTAGACCACTTTCTCCTAACACCTTGGAAAGAAAGGGGAGTTTTGAAATGGGCCTAAAATGTGTTAAAATGGATGAATCAAGGCCAGGCTTCTTAATCAGGGGTTGAACAGCAGCATGTTTAAAACAAGTGGGGACCGTCCCAGTAGTTAAACTACCATTGATAATGTTAACAACAAATGGTGCTATAGTGGAAAAAGCTTCCTTAAGAAGTCTGGGTGGAAGTGCATCGGATGGTGAACCAGAGGGTTTCATACGACCAACTAAATCGCTCAAGAAGGGCAGACTAACACGCTCAAAATTATTAAAAAACAGCAGTACAAGAAAAAGGGATGGATGGGTCAGAAGTGGGCAGTACAATGGAAGCCCTGGTATTTTCTACCTTTTCAATGAAGAAGCTTGAAAACCTTTCACATAATTCAACTGAGGTTTCCATTAAAGATGGTCTGGGAGCATTGAGCACACCGTCAATAGTCTTAAACAAAAACGAGGATTTTGACTGTTTGATAGAATTATGTTGGAAAAATGCTTAGTTTTAGCATGCTTCACAGTTTTTTGATAAGTGCACCAGCTTTCTTGAAGTATCTGAAAAGAAACTTGTAGCTTGTCCTTCTTCCACTTTCGCTCAGCTCTCCTACAATCACGCCTGGCAGTGCGTGTTGCCTCATTTAGCCAAGATTCACTTTTGAGCTTGGGGAGCTTTGTCTTGAGTGGGGCAACTACATCCAAAGAGCTTTGACATAGTGAATTAAAGTGAGAACAAAGTGTCTCTACATCTGCATCTCTGTACCTAGACCCCGAATGAGCCATAACCTGGTTTTGGAGGAAGACGGTGGAGGACTGCGCAGCAGTGCAAGGGTTAATTACACGACACTGTCGCGCTGCGGCGCATGGTTCAACCACCTTGCACAGGACAGGAATATCAAAACAACTGGCATATGATCAGAAAAGAAAGCCTCATGAACAGTCACATTGGAGGCACTAGAGCCGTGTGTTAAAACCAGGTCTAGCGTGTGCCCACGTTCCTGAGTCGGCCCAGAAACACACTGAGCGAGATTAAAGGAGTCAATAAGATTGAGGAAGTCTTTTGCCAGTGGCTTATCAGGACAACACACATGTATATTAAAGTCCCCAACAATTAAAACTTGATCATATTTGGGCATTATTTCGGAAAGAAAGTCAGCAAAGTCCGTGATAAAGTTCTTATTATATTTAGGCGGTCTGTACACAACAGCGCACAACATCCGCGGAGACGAACCCAGTTCAAATACATTTATTTCAAAGCTCGAATACGACGCCATCAGTGTGAGTTGCTTACATGTAAAGCTGTTTTTGTAAAGTGTCGCTACACCACCACCCCGACCAGTTATCCTGGGGAATTGAAATAAGCGCACTCGGGGGAATAAGTTCAGCAAAAGCAGCAGACTCACCAACAGCCATCCAAGTCTCTGTGACGCACAAGAAATCCAGCTTGAGGTTTAAGAAGAAATCCTTCAGAATGAACGTTTTGTTGGCCAACGACCTAGCATTCACCAATGCTATCTTGGCTGTAGCCCGGGCTGGGGCAGTAGCCGCAGGAGGAGCCAGGCACACTGACCGCAGGTCACGGGCGTTTACGCTCAGGAACACGAAAGGGCAGAGGGCGAGTCGGGGAGATCGCATCCGAACTCAGCTGAATCAGGCAAGGAGAAGGAGGAGCCAGGGTGCGCCACGGGATGAAACGATGATAATCCGGTTCAATATTCTCCAAAAGACGCAACGGAGTGCGGGACATCGCTCTCAGTTTCACCAGACGACCGCTCCATTTCCCCCGGCGTCTGCGTGCTCTGCGCGGAGGAAGAGCTGGCCTGTGGTAGCCTGGAAAAATCCAGACTCACTGCTGTACCAGCGAGTGAGTCTGGTCACCGTTGCGTCAAATCCATTTCCCACAGCGGTAGATACGCAAGCAAACAGGAAGCGGAGTAAACCAATCAGCGAAGGGCGGGCGTCTGCCGTTGATGCGGCGTTATTAGCGGTTTTGCGTTAATATTTGCGCAGGATTATGAATCACGAAACTCATCTACTGTCGATGTGTTTTTGGTCATTTACCGCCGATTGGAGACACACTTTCTCTCTTTCGTGCGTCGTTCGTAGATTGTTATTGAGGGGACTTCCTCGTCCCGTGAGTGACGCTGCTCTAACACGTCACGGCAAATAAACGAATCTGATTGCACGGGACCGGATTGATTTTGCGGAAGCCGCGAACGAGGGCGGACCAGACTGATCCCCCGCTGGATAAAAAATACAGAGGGGAATCATTCTGGTCTCACCAGGCTATGCCTGTGGCGCAGGTAAGCCGGTATGTCAGAAAGGAGTGGAGCAGAGAAAGTCTTCTGGCCATTGTGCTCAAACTTTACCACATTATCAAGTGGAGGACGGAGATTCAAAAGCGTTTGGCGATCATACACAATCAGAGAGTTGACTTTGGATGTGACAATCCATAAAAACAATAAAAATACAGCTAACGCCCTCAGAGAGAGACAGCGGGCCAAACACACTGGCGCCATCTCCGGTGAGCTATGAATGAAACCTATTTGTCCACACTTTTTAATCAAACATAAAGACCCCGATCTTTTACCTTGCTCACATCTGGCGGTGACCAAGGCAAACAGGCGAACAACATGGTCAGGTAAGTTTATTATCTGCACATAATAATTAGAAGATGTTTTATAGCCACATTAATGTTTCACATTCAAAATACTGTAGAGCTCTCTCTCTATGTCAACCACAATGGCTTTCCTCTGCTCTTTGTCCACCATCACAATGTCTGGTTGGTTCACCATTACCATTCTGTTCGTTTGTATTTGGAAGTCCCACAGGATCTTGGCTCGTTCATTCTCTACCACCTTTGGAGGTGTTTCCCACTTTGACCTTGGGGTTTCCAGCCCATACTCAGCACAGATGTTCCTGTACACTATGCCAGCCACTTGGTTATGGCGCTCCCTGTAAGTGTCATGAGCTGCAAGTGGGGGGTGGTGTTATGTTTTATTATGTTTTATTTTTAATGCATGATTTTAGTTACTTATTTTGCACTACGAGAAGGGGGACCGCAGGCGATTAACGTGGAACGCGTGAAGGATGGCGGCGAACCACCTCCATGCTGAGTAGTGGTGAGATGCCCCGCTACCCAACCCGTGGTGAGACAACCCCACTGGAGTTTGCGGCGAGACACCCTGTGACAGAGGCAGCGACGAGATGCCCCTCAACCCAGCCCATGGAGAGACGCCCCACGCGGAAGGAGCCGGAAAGACACCCCGTGACCCAGCTGGTGGAGGGGACCACTCCTCGGCTGAGGAGGTGAGACGCTGGAGACGGAAAAGGGACGAGTTACACTTGGGAGCCGACAACCAGGAGGAGGACTGGTATCTGGACAAGGACGGACCGTTGGACTAACTCAGTTTCTTTTAGTCTCTTTTAAAAGTCTAGTTTTTAGCTTTTCATCATTTATGGGCCCATCATTTGCACTGTTTGTTTATATAGTTTTTTTATGTCTTGTTTTTATTGCTTACACATTCTCCCAGCTCTCAAATTAGAACTTGTGAAATTAGCTTTCCCTGCCAGCATCTTACACCCTGCAGTTATGTGCTGGATCGTCTCAGGGGCCTCTTTGCACAGTCTACACTTGTCTGGTGCGGTATATCTGGGCCTCTATTGCTCTGGTGCTCAAGTCCTGCAGCCATGATGAGCCTCTGTGCTGTCCTTCAGGCCAGCTCTGTCTAGCCACTGGTAGGATTTCTTGATATCCGCCACTTCAGTTATGTTTCGGTGGTACATCCCATGTAAGAGGCTTGTCCTCTCACGAAGGGACCTTCAGCGCCTCATCTTCTGTTCCCCATTGTCTGAGACATTCACTGAGCACGTCATCTGTTGGAGCCTTGTCCTTGATGTACTTATGGATCTTGGATGTTTCATCCTGGATAGTGGCTCTCAGGCTCACTAGTCCTCGGCCTCCTTCCTTACGGCTAGTGTACAG
Organism: Neogobius melanostomus; assembly: GCA_007210695.1. Classification (NCBI taxonomy): domain Eukaryota; kingdom Metazoa; phylum Chordata; class Actinopteri; order Gobiiformes; family Gobiidae; genus Neogobius; species Neogobius melanostomus. Next base: position 513,027 of record VHKM01000232.1, on the reverse strand, counting down.
TCTCAGGGTGCTGGATTTGGGGTGGAACCCTCCATGCATGGTTAGCAGCTTTCGTGTCTTAACATCTGTGGTCTGTATCTCATCCTTTGGCCAGCTTATTATTATCACCTGCAGAAACAGTCTATTCTGACACATGTGGTATTATACACCTGAGCTTTAGGACAAGGTGCTGGACTTTGCTCATTTTTGCATCCATAATTTAAATACAATTATTTTTACATTTCTTTACATTGGATATACAGATAGTAATTTGTCTAGAGGCTTTTTTAAACTATTTTCAAATGTATATTTTATATTGATCATGTCCAAACATAAGCAAGAACTGTTATAAATTGCATTTGTACTATATTATGCATATTAGACGATGAAGACATGTGCCCACTTCACACCCGCATTCATAGCAGAGTCTCTTCAGGCTGAAGCATCAGACGTCAAAACTGTGGAGCCTAAAATATTCCTGTATCCATCCCATTGTTTTATCCTTAATTTTACTCATGTTAAGAAACATTCGTCACATAAAAATGCATTAAGTCTTATAAGATAATATTATTTGTTTCAATAATATATATTTTTCATGGACAGACTGTAAGGAAAGAAAACATAATACTAATAACTTAATAAAACATACTAGTAAATAAATAATTCACTAAATAAGACTAATATTAATATTTTACAATACAAAAATAGATTGACACAGCCAATCAGGAGTACAGGTTGACGTGTTCTGACCGCCTTCTTCTTAGTGATGTCACAATTTTGAACGCGTGTCATTGGTTGACGCGGATGTCAATCAAAACAGCTAGTCATTACGCGCCTATGTCAAAATGATGATCAATAAATGCTTGTTTTTAACCTTAAATGGCCGAGTGAGGCAAACCTAAGGACATTTATATCATCGTGAACGCTTGGCATCACTTTCACCCAAAGAACTATTATGGAAGAAGCGGGACGAGCCTCCACGGGACTCCAGCGGGCTGTGGCGCTAAGCTAGCCTGAAGACGAGGCACTTTCCCCCGCTACAAGCTCCGCAAAGACCCGGCAGGAGTTTGTCGGATCATACACTCAAACAAGAGCATGGCAGAGCTGTAGCTGAACATTTGTGGGACGTGTAATGGAGAACTCGCCCAACGAAGACAGCGAAAGGTAAAAACAAGGCTTTAGTAAAAGTATTTTTGCAGAGAAACGTTGTCGGAGATTTCGGAGAACTTCGGAAAACACTCGGCAAACTCCGTAGGCCTCCGCGTGAACGCGCTATGTGTTATTTGAATGAATTTGTAAAACGTAAATACGTATTACTGGTACGTAATTCCATATTGTAAAAGCGTACCTGGGGTACGTTTTTCTGAAGAGACTGGGTTGATATATATATATATATATAATTATAGTCTAGTTGCGTGCAGAGGAAGGTCAATATCGACAGTTTATTTTTCTACTTCATCAACAAAAACTGTCTCTATTGTCCCTATTAAAATGATATATATATATTAAGCCATGAGGCCTAAATACCAGTGAAGGCTATAATGTTCATTTTCATATGACAACCTAAGCCAGTACGATGACAGAATGTGGTAAGCTCTGTTTGGCTCAGAGCCCACCCCCAAAGCAATGTCTTTAGACACCACCAGTACCCTTAGACCTCTGCGCCACATTTGTTTAGACCCTGAAAATAGGGTTCAAGATCTTTGTTTATCTCTGTTCTCTTGTCATGATATTTTCTTAAGGACTGATTTGCCAACAGCCATCAGTAGACATGTCAGACACAACTCAAATGGTGCTTAAAATTCACTGCATCTCTCCTGCCAATCACTGATGGCTGCATCAGATCAGAGTTTTGTATGAGCGCAGACTGAAGTTGCCGGAGATCAGTGGTGTCAGAGAATTCCCCTGGCCACACCTCATCCCCAGAAGGTCACTTTGCCGCAAGCTTTTTTTCCCCTTTTTTGTCTGTAAGGGTTAGAAAGCTACTGTGCCAAACTAATGAGGGTAGGGGAGACAGGAGAGGGACCGTGCAAGGTAGCTTCCTGCAAGTTAAAGGCACAAATTATTATAAAATGCTGTAAAAATACAATGAAAATGGTCTATCAGTGGTTTTCTTCCGCAGTGGCTGGTTTGTCTTTTCCTGAACGCTGATCAAACGCTGTTTATTCTGTTGCACTGCTGTGTGGACTTTGTCAGAGTGCATACATGTGTGTTTGTTGCTGTGTGTCTCTCTTTCAACAGGCTTTAATCATTTGTGAAGGAAGGCAGTGGGTAGAAGTCAGTGGTGACCCGCCCGCGCTTATGCACTGCAGTCATGTTTGCATCAGCGGCTTTGTGTCTGGGTGACTGCTAATGGTCCAGGAAACAACCTAAAGACTAACAAACACACACCCTGCTGTTCTGGCAGACATAACTGATAAGTTGGTGAGTAAATCACAAAAAGTGATATAACCTGTAAAAAAAAGAAAAGAAATTAATGAACAAACAAGCTGAGCCAATCACATTTCAGAGCTCTGGTCAGATGAGTCTCAGCTTTGATGAGCAGAGAAGAAAAGAGACACTGTGAGGCGAGTGAATAGTAATACGAGAATGTGTGTGTTTATCTTTGACTAATTCCTCATTAAAACTGGTCAGGAGCAGCAGGAGGCCTTTGATAGAAGCAACACAGTGTTTGCTTTACTTCTCTTATTGCTGTCATCTGCTACATTCGCTGTGTGAGCCGGCTGCAGTCACTATCACTCTCTGTTGACTCCGTTTGCTCACTTCAAACAGATCATTTTCAAAACTGTCTATGTTTAGAGCATTGCTAATGCTTTAGCAATAAATTGCTTAATCAGTAAATGACTTTGATATTGCTTGTAAGCTGCTCTGTTAACGTAGTATGTGAGCATAAATTGAGTGATTCCACCTGTCTCAGTCTGTGAGCCTGCCCACTACATGTGTGTAACAAAGGCTGCATTGTGGGTAAGGACAAGGTTGTGTTTCATATTTTCCCTTTTCCCCAGAGCCGGTGTCCGTCAGAAGTGAGACCATTTCAGCTCATTTTTCACCTCGGCCTCATGTCCAGGTTTTAATAAAGCACTTGAAGGTTTGGAGAATTAGGGTTTGCTCAGTGTAACGGAGGTGGGGTGAACAGTGTGAAAGACTGTGGCTTTGAGATCTCATTAGCACTGTGTTGCACTGTCACATATACACGTCCACTTGCTCAATCAAACCAGCAAAGAGGTTTAAATCTGAAATGAGTTTTGGTCACACGTCCATACTACCACCAGTCTGATTTATGGCAGAGTTACCCTGCAAATACCACAGACCACCATCTTGGGACGCGTGCTTTTCAGGCTTTTATGAGATTTGTGTGTTTGGAACTTGTTTTTAGGCTTGCCTTTGTCTACAAAACTTCATCAAATAACTTTTGCAATTTAAAAAGTTCTTTGTTGTTGCTGTTTTAAAGTAATTTGTTTCGAAGAATTTGCTTTTGACCCCTATAATGAAAAGAATTTCTTTGACCAGCTCTCTAAAATCATTGTTTCATTAACTTTTCTAAAGGCCAATACCATCACAACAGTCGGCTCAAAGGGGTCGGGAGTATACAGTATGATGGCTACTGCATGTTTGAAAAGGACTGTCGATATATTTCAAGAAACTTTGTCAAGGTGATAATGATAAGGCTGGCTAATGTTGCTACTTTGGTGCATCTTTCAGATCAGAACTCAAACTACTTCTACATCCTGCAAATGATGTAGTTACAGTGCCTTGCGAAAGTACTAATACACCTTGAACTTTTGCACATTTTGTCATGTTTACAACCATAAACATAAAGATTTTATTTTGAATGTTTTACTGAAAGTTCACACACAAGTAACAGACAACTGTGAAGTGAAAGCAAAATGATACATGATTCTGATATTAAAAAAAAAAATAGAAAAATGAAAAGTGGGACGTGCACACTAAGTATTCATACAGCATTTTCGGAGTTCATTAAATTGCCTTTATAACATTCCTCATGACTGCAGAATGTTCACACCTTGCCCTAATTAAATAGAGGCCACCTGTGCGTAATCTACTCTCAGTATAATTCCAGCTGTTCTGTGAGGGCCTCAGAGCTATGGTCAGAGTGTATTGGTCACTAAGCAACATCATGAAGGCCAAGGAGCACACCAGAGAGGTCAGGGATAAAGTTGTGGAGAAGTTTAAAGCAGCGTTAAGTTATACAAAGATGTCCCAAGATTTGAACATCTCATGAAGCACTGTTCAATCCATCATTCGGAAATGGAAAGAGTATAGCACCACTGCGAACTTACCAAGACAAGGCCGTCCACCTAAACTAACAGACGGAACAAGGAGAGCACTGGTCAGAAATGCAACCAAGTGCCCCAAGATAACTCTGGAGGAGCTGCGACGTACTGCCGCTGAGCTGGGGGAATCTGTACATGGGACAACTATAAGTCGTACTCTACACAAATCTGGCCTTCATGGACGAGTGGCAAGAAGAAAGCCATTATTGAAAGGAGGCCTTAAGAAATCCCGTTTGAAGTTTGCTAGAAGTCATATGGAGGACACAGCTACCATGTGGAAGAAGGTGCTTTGGTCAGATGAGACAAAAATTGAACTTTTTGGCCCAAATGCAAAACGTTATGTATGGCGGAAACCTAACACTTCTCATCGTCCTGAGTGCACCATCCCCAGTGTCAAATATGGTGGGGGGAGCATCATGCTATGGGGCTGCTTTTCCTCAGCGGAGACTGGGAAGATTGTAAGAATAGTTGGGAAGATGGATGGAGCCAAATACAGGGACATTTTGGAGGAAAACCTGCTGGAGTCAGCAAGAGAATTGAGGCTGGGGCGGAGATTCACCTTCCAGCAGGACAATGACCCTAAACACAAAGCTAAATCTACAATGGAATTGTTTAAAAACAAACATATTAATGTGTTAGAATGGCCCAGTCAAAGTCCTGACCTAAATCCTATTGAAAATCTGTGGAAAGACCTGAAAACTGCTGTTCACAAATGCTGTCCATCCAACTTCACTGAGCTCGAGCTGTTTTGCAAGGAGGAATGGGCAAATATTTCAGTCTCTCAATGTGCAAAACTGATAGAGACATACCCCAAGCGACTTAGAGCAGTAATCGCAGAAAAAGGTGGCGCTACAAAGTATTAACTTAAGGGGGCTGAATAATTTTGCACGCCCAATTTTTCAGTTTTTTATTTGTTAAAAATGTTTGAAATATCCAATAAATTTCTAATTTGACATAGCTTGAGTTGTTTTGTAAAGAGGAATGGGCTAAAATGTCAGTCTCTAGATGTGCAAACCTTGTAGAGTCATACCCCAAAAGACTTGCTGCTGTTATTGCAGCAAAAGGTGGTTCCACAAAGTATTAAGTCATGCTGTATGAATACTTATGCTTGCCCCACTTTTCACTTTTCTATTTTTTGTAAAATAACAGAATCATGTATAATTTTGCTTTCACTTCACAGTTGTCTGTTACTTGTGTGTGAAGTTTCAGTAAAAAATTCTAAATAAATCTTTACGTTTAGGGTTGTAAACATGACAAAATGTGCAAAAGTTCAAGGTGTATTAGGACTTTCGCAAGACACTGTACTTTCCAAGTTACAAAGTCCAATTTCACTTTGCATCAAACTATTTTGCCATGCATGGTAAATAGGAGAAAAGAATAAGAATAATAAATCTTTACTTGTATCCTTTTCAACTAGAGGCACTAAATGAAGACCTTCAGAAACAGAAGTGGGATGCAGTTCTTTCACAGAAATGGTAATAAAATTGTATAACAAAAATTGTAAAATCATATATTACAACAACAAAACGGAAGATAAAAGGAAGATAAACCATGGATCACAAGAGGGATTAAAAATGCTTGTAAAAAAAAAAGGACCATCTCTATGGCTGTTTTCTAAAAGCTCGAACAAAAGAAGCAGAAATCGATACAAGAAGTAAAAATATAATATTATAGTGAAAAACTAAATGAGAACAAAAATGATATAAAGGCTACATGGGGAATAATTAACCGTGTTGTTAAAGGAAACAAAGTCAAATGCGCATACCCAAATAATTTTGTTAAAGAAAATATTGAAATATCTAAGGAGAAAAAAATTACAAATGAGTTCTGTAAATATTTTGCAAATGTAGGATCTACAATTGCAGAAAAAATACCCCAAATAATAAATAAAACCGACAATACAATCATAATGTAATGATAATGTAAACAATATATTTATTGATAATGTGGAAATAGATGAAATAAGAAAATAAAAGAAAACTGTGGAAACACGAGATCAACTGACTGTGAAGGTTTAGATATGATGATCATAAAAAAACATTATTGAATCCATTATTGAACCATTCACTTATATCTGTAATCTGTCATTAACAACGGGAACATTTCCTGAGAAAATGAAAAAAGCTAAAATTGTACCTATTTACAAAAATGGAGACAAGCATAATTTTTCAAATTACAGACCAGCGTCCTTATTGGACAATTTTTTTTTTTTTTAGAAAAAGTCTTTGCAAAGCAATATTGCACAAATTCATACAAAACGAGAATATTCTAATCAATGGTCAGTATGGATTCAGGAAAATTCACTCCACAGCAATGGCTATAATGGAATTAACTGAAAAAATAGCAAGAGAAATAAACAATAAAAACTATTGTGTAGGTATTTTCATTGACTTACAAAAGGCATTTGATGTAATTAATCACTCAAGACTATACTTTGGAACTAGAAAAATATGGAATAAGAGGTATCGCTCATAAATGGATCACAAGCTATTTAAAAATAGAAAAGCAATATGTTAAATAAACGACACAGCATCAGACCTGCGTGACATCAACTGGGGTGTTCCCCATGGCTCGATACTTGGGCCATTATTGTTATTATACATGAATGACTTTGTAAAAGCATCAGATAAACTGCGTATTTTATTTGCCGATGATACAACCTTATTTTACTCAGGGAAAGATATACAGGAGATATACAGAAGTAGTAAATGAAGAACTCAAAATAATAAAACATTGGTTTCATCTAAATAAAGTGGCTCTTAATGTTAAAATAAAACTAACTTTATAATATTCAACGACAAAAGAAAAACAGTATAATAAGGTTACATGAAGTCATGCATGAATAACATGAAATTATGCATGAATTTATGCATGATTTTATGATGATGTATATATATATATATATATATACATATATATATATATATATATATATATATATATATATATAACTCTTCCTCACCCTATGCGGGCGGTCTCTTTTTCCTCCAAATTCGGGTCCTCTACCAGAGGCCTGGGAGCTTGAGGGTTCTGCACAGTATCTTTGCAGTTCCTAGAATTGCACTTTTCTGGACTGGGATGTCTGATGTATTTCCTGGGATCTGCTGGAGCCACTCCTCCAGTTTGGGGGTCAGTGCCCCAACGACCACGGGCACCACTGATGCCTTCTCTAGCTCTTCTCTGAGCCCCTGGTATTTCTCTAGTTTCTCGTGTTCCTTTTTCCTGATGTTGAAGTCGCTAGGTATTGCTATGTCGACCACCACGGCTTTCCTCTGCTCTTTGTCCACCACCACAATGTCCGGTTGGTTCACCATTATATATATATATATATAATGTCATAATATTTTCAATCAATCAATCGTTTTGTAGCCCAAATGCATCCAGGCAAAGCATAATGTCCAAACAGAGGTAATGTCCACATTTTTCACACTCATTCTTGCGCTTACTTAGTCTTAGTCATAAAATGTAGGGTTTAATTCTGTAAATTACAGAAAGAATTAAGGTTCTGAAGATGGGTCCTGCATGCTGCACTGCAGTCACCCACTGCTCCTGAAAGGCTGCACCAGTGCCACTGCAACTAAAAGTTCAAACTTAACTCTAAATTAAACAAAAATAATAATTTGTGTTTTTTGGGAAATGACAGAAATTATTATGTGAATATTTGCAAAGCAGGTGAGAACATTTGTAAATGATTATTTTAGGCTGGAGGTATAACCGCTGAGTTTATTTATTTCTTTTCTCCAGCACGTCTTGTTTTGGTCATATAAACTATAAACACAGTAAAAGTGCTCATGCAACACAAACAGCTTCTTAAACTAGTCTACAGGAGATATTCCTCTGCTGCCCGTCAAATGTTTATTCATAAGATGAGTTGCGTTTTTCCTCTGCTGCACTGCACATGATCTGAAGTTCAAACTGGCTCGCTACTGTACCAGGGTGTAGCTACAGTATCTCATTTCTCTGTGCGTCGAGATCCTCCGCTCTCTCATTAAGGGGCCTGACTATCCTCTAAATCCACCAGGGTTTGATCATTAGGACGTACGGGAGGAATCAATCCAGAGTGCAAATTCACAGCACATACACCTCCAGCTCTCATCAAATGACCTTGACTGCTGCTGCCGCCAGCACCACTTGGTTTCAGATGAGAGGCTAAGTATGATAGCGTCCAGGCCCGGATCTACGGGGATGCAAGAGGGTGCATTGCAACCTCATTTTGAAATGTTTGCCCCCTCAGTTTTAATAGCATCACAATGTATTTTAATGGCGAGAAACTCTATTTGCACCCTTTTGAAATTTGAATGCAGATGAAGTGTAGTAGCGCATTTAGCTGCATACAAGAGGTAAATTCTGGGAGGATAATCAATGTGCCCTGCTGACTAATTTAAAGTCCAGCTCCCACGTAAAGGTAATGAGAGTTGCTGCGTTTCACTTGGGGCTAGTCGCACTCATTTGAGTTAAACATGCGCTGTGTTGTCTCAGCGCTCTTGTCTAACCCTCGCTCTGCACCTGATGGCGATTAACTTGTCAGGTCGACAACATTTAGTCTTTGCTGTCAGCACCTACAACAGCCATGCCTTATCCCAGACATATGGAATTACATTAGCGCTCACACTGTCACCTTCTGAGTCCACACCACACTGTCGCGGCACGACTGTGCACGTGTCTTCTAACGCTAACTCCACACTTCTGCACACTGCATTGCATTACAGTGCGTCTAGGCCTAGCCTACATAGTGCATGGCCCACATGCTCTAACAAAGGTATTTTTTTAGGTTCAGATGCTGCACAGACAGTTCAGGTGGTTCACTGGTAAAGACAAATGTTCCCTGAATGGAGCAAATGTCAGCGTTCCATAACTCAAGACTAATAACAGTGCAAAAGCCAGCTTTGGTCCTATGTGCAAAGACTGGGCAGTGTTTCAAGATGTCCTCTTTTCTCCTTCTGACTCGGTGGGGGAATAAAAAGCAAAAAAGTGTCCATCCATGTACATTTATTTGATTATTTGAGGTAGAGAATTTACATCCCTTTAGCTGCCTGTGCACTGTCATGTGTCCTGCACTGTACTCTTCTGTACTGTGCCTCCAAAGAGACAGTGCTTGTGCACATAGGTGCAAGCTCACACTCAGTGATCAAAGATCTTTTGTGCATTTATTCATATTGTATATTTTGCTTTCTTTCTTTATCCACGTATTTTGTCATTTGAGTGCATCTACACTTTCCACTGCAGCAAAATTTCAGTGTAGTTTTAAGCCGACTCATTAGCCGCAGAAGGCGGCACCAGTTAATTAAAATAATTCCCTGTTATCGTTGCTGCTTTGGTCAGCCAAACGATACCGGGGGACTGCTATGCAGCACAGGCTGCTCGCACTCGGCAAACAGCGCTCCTCGACCGCAGCTAGCACCTAATTAGCACTGGAGGAGGAATATTTTACTGTGAATTAACATGCCGCGCTTCGGCCTGCGCTCTAATTGACGAGCCTCGTCAAAGGGCCGCTGAAGACTGCGGCTGTGCTGTGCTCGGCTCAAGTGCAAGAGGGGAACATGCACAGAATGTTTAACCATTTCATAATTAGCACGAATCAAAAAGCTTCTTGTTTGGTGGCTGACTTAAGTTCATTTTCATGGGGGTTGCATACTCAAAGCGGGGCCTCTCTGTGTTCTTCCACAACCACTGCACACAGCATCACACACAGGTTAAAGGCCAGCACTGGTGAATATACTAATCAGTGTTCAGATCACAACTTATTCAAAAGCTTGCACAATCTCTAATGCTGCATAACTTTATACAAATAATCTACAGCTCCAGGGCTGGACTGGCCATTGGGAGCACCGTGAGCTGGTGAGACCCGATGTGAAAACCAGCCCATATTGCACTAAACTGGACCACAACAGACACAACTTTGTCCACTGTAGTATAGATACTAAATATCAGGATGTACAGTCATGTAAATAAATGTTGGGACATTCAAATTAAACAACCAAGGTGTGCTTAAACTGCAGACTTTCAGCTTTAATTTGAGGCTATTTACATCCAAATCACACATACCGTTTGTATGTGTGCCTCTCATTGTTTTAAGGGACCAAATGTAATGGGACAAGTTGCTGAGATCATTGTCTTTGGCCCACAGACACAAAGACAAAGTGTTATCAGTCACCTTGAGTCTCTCGCTCTGAAACCAAAAAATCAGGTTAGAAATCTAGGAGTAATCATGGACTCAGACCTGAACTTAAACAGCCACATCAAAGCAATAACATCATCAGCTTTTTACCATCCGAAGAACATTGCTAAGATCAGAGGAATAGTGTCAAAACCAGACTTAGAGAGACTCATCCATGCATTTGTGTCCAGCAGGTTAGACTACTGTAACGGCTGCTCACTGGCCTTTCTAAACAAGCTGTTAGAGCTGCAGTACATCCAGAACGCTGCTGCTCGAGTCCTGACAAGAACCAGGAAATACGACCACATTAGTCCAGTGCTCCGGTCTCTGCACTGGCTTCCTGTCACTCAGAGAATAGAATTTAAAACAGCTCTGCTTGTGTACAAGTCTTTTCATGGTTTAGCACCAAAGTACATCTCTGACATGTTAGAGTCGTATGAACCATCTCGGGCCCTGAGAACCTCAGGGAGGGGTCTCCTGGTGGTTCCCAGAGTCAATAATAAACACGGTGAGGCTGCATTTCAGTTTCATGCAGCTAAAATCTGGAACAGTCTTCATGAAGATCAACTCTCCCAATGTTCAAATCCAGGCTGAAAACAGCTCTTTTTACCCGTGCATATGAAAACTGAAAGTATTTTATCTGCACTCATGCCTTTTACTGTCATTGATTAACTTTATATTGATGTTTTATTGATTGATTTTATCGGTTTTCTTGTAATTTTCTGCAACTGTGAAGCACTTTGAATTGCCTTGTGTATGAGTTGTGCTCTACAAATAAACTTGCCTTGCCTTGCTGCTCAGCGGTTCATGGCCCGGTGTCGGCTCCTCCCTCATTATCCCATTTATAAGTAACAGGTGAATTTCAAGTGTGATGTTTGCATTTTACATACTGTTTCCGTTGTCCCACACTCGCACTCTCAAGCACACTCTCATTCAATCTGGCCTATTATACACGTGTATATAGGGGAATCCGGAGCTCCTGGAGCAAACTGGAGCAGAGAGAACACAAACCTCACACAGAAAGGCCCCGTCCGGCCCAAGGATCGAACCCGCAACGTGTTAGCTGTGAAGCACAAGCACTAACGGCTGCGCCTCCGTGCATGTTAATATTTCAGCTAAAAAGAAAAATGTTTTAACTTCAACATTTTCTCAGTCATTTTAAATAAGCATTTTAATTTTTTTTTTCCAAAACAAAATAATCTAATCATGAAATAAAGATTTTATCGTTTTAACTTTAGCCAAAACAAATTCAAATTAATATTTTAGTAGCAATCTAACATTAGCATTTACACAATCACAAAATTCAAACAGTGTGTACAGGGTTACATGCAATGTGTGTGCAGCTGTTTTAACACATGTAACATTTCAGCATCAAATTAGCAGAATCAGCATTCAAAGTAATACAAAGCAGCAACATCTGTCATGAGCATTTTGTCCTTACCGATTGTCCTTCACAGTATTTTACAATACTGTACAGTATTTCCTGCAAGTTACTCCTCTCCTTGTTCACGTTGCTCACTCTGTGTGCCGTAAAAGTGTGTGTCGGTTTAGTCTTGATTGGACCATTGGTCCCAGGCCGCTCTGTCTGCTGTGGGTGGGAGGATGGGAGAGTATAGAACTGCACAGCACACTGACAGACATTGCAATTGCTATTTTTTCATACAATTGAATATTGACCCTTTGGGTGTCATATTTTTTCAGAAAATTACATATTTTTTGCCTCCATATAATATGAAACAGTATTACAGCTAGGTTTGAGCTTTACTTTACCCTGGGAAGGTGTGTTTTGTTGGAGGAAATAACTTTAAGCTTCCGTGGCTGTTGAAACACACCACCAGTGTCCAGTAGACCCATAGCCAAAAATGGGCAATATTGGGCATTCCAAACATCCAGGGAATACTGCTACTACTAATGAGACTAGCCATTAGCTCCGAGATAAAAGTCCTACCTCAAAAAACACAGCTGTTTCCTGTAGTCAAGAATTTACATCCAACGCAATGTTTTTAACACGTAGCGAGTCACTTCGGATCAGTATCTCACTGTCAGTGATGTTTCCTTGAACTGTTTTTTTGTTAGACAAGGCCTCATAGGGAAATAATGGAGACAGGATACGCAAGCACCGACTAACGCCAGGATTCCACATCTTCTGCCTGTTCGCTCAGCTCCACTCCGCTCCCCCCACCTCCGAACGGCTGCCACATCAACGCCCACTACCTCTACTTCAGTCCGTCCCGGTCCTCTCCGCCAGTGCTCCAGCTCCACGAGGAGCAACGACTTTGAGAAATAAAACTCCCAATAAAATAATAAACAACGATTTATTTATTTATTTTATTTATTGGTTTATTATGTCGGGACAGTGCATGTAAACACCCCACACCGGATTGTAGCCTTCCATCCGTTGTCCGCCATGTGGACTCTCAAACACACTCTCATCCTGCCCTATTGTACATGTTTTTAGTGGAAGGGGAAACCGGAGTACCCAGAGGAAACCTACGCAGACACAGGGAGAACATGCAAACTCCACACAAAAAGGCCTCGTCCAGGTGAGAATTAAATCTGGGACCTTCAAGCTGTGAAGCACGAGCGCTAACCACTGCGCCACCATTCCGCCAAGCTATACCGCGTTGAAGCATGAAGCCTTTGCCCCCCTCATGCGCGAGGGGGAGAGAGGCAGAAAAAAGTTACGTGAATGAAAGCAACAGAAGCTTGATCGGGTCTTGTGTTTGTTTTTTGTGATAACAAAGACGGAAATATTGAGTTTACTTTGTGTGAAATAGTGGCATTTTCATTCAAATAAAATCCGCTCGGAGGCTATTTACTTTGTCGTTCTCTTTCCTGTTTGGTACGGTCTGAACTGTGGAGCTTGATCCGGCTGGAGCTGACGAAGTGCCCACGGAGCTGAAAATACTGAAAATAGAGTTGATCCGTATTTTCATCGTGGCAAGGCGGAGAGTCGGAGAGGAGACATAGGCCCCTCGGAGCGGAGTGAATGTGGAATGTTTCTGAATGTTCAAAATAGCAACGCATTTGCTGGGGCGGAATGAAATGGGGCGAACACGGAGAATGTGGAATCTGGGGGTTAGGATCCACTTGGAAGTCACGTGTCATTTGAGTGAGCCTATTGGATAGCGCTTTTGCGTGTGAATGACACATTGTGTACGATAAATTGAATAAAGTTCTCAGTAAATCATGCCTAATGGTGCATACACACCTAACCGTACGGACCGCGTTGCTGCTTCTATTTTGACGCTTGAAAGGCTTGCAATCTGACGCTCGTATGTGTTCACCTCAGGCGGAGCCACTGCTGTGCGATTCTATAGAAAAAAAACTCTGCGCAGTTACTGCTAAGCATTAAGATAGGAATGAAAACTGTTTCCTGATTCTTTGCTTGTGGAATAGTTTAACCAGCCGACATTTCTCTGACACTTGAGGCAAATCTCGCCTCTTTCCTCTCTCCCTCTCTCAGATATTATTTCAATACATATGGGTTTGAGTGTTCTACCTGTCTGTCCAGCGATCATGTCACGATATAATTCCCTTTTAAACATGTTTGTAATCCAGTGCCTTTTTAAATGTGCCCACGTCCGTGTGTTCACAAGTTTATTGAAGCATATGATCCTCTGATCCGAATGCCTGGGCTCGGGAAAGGCATTTCAAACCACAGCTGCTGATCATCATAAATACTTCCTCTTTTCAGACGGTGTCTCCGTTTCACGTGTGTCTTTATGACACAAGTGAAGAGGTGGTTATGTTGCTCCAAATTCAGATGATCAATAAATTATTCCTGAATGTGCGTTTGCCTCCTCCTGCCTCCTCACGCAGCGTGCTTTATTTCTCAATATACAATTGTACAACGAAATCGCGTAGATTGTGAGCCAACCTGACCGGCATGTTTTGGAGGCTGGGGAAACCAGAGTTCCCGAAGGAAACCCGGCTGGGTCCTTGAAAAGCGCCTCCTGGGTTTGTCCCCGTTTCAGAGCGTGGTGTCCCACACTGGTCAGCTCCACCACATTTTCCTTCCTCTTCCTTCTGCGCAGCTCCCTCCGCTCCACAAGAGTCTTTCAGCATTATGAGTCTTGCCCTTCCTTGTTTCCTGTAGCTCCTCTTGTGACACCTCCACTGTGCTGCAGGTGTGGGGGGCTCTTGGTGACTCTTCAGTGTTTCAAAAGAAGAAACTTGTAGGTCGCAAATGTCTTTAGCTCATAAGCTAGCTGTTTACTTTTTAAAAATAGCTGAGTCCTTCATACTACGGACTCTCTGCAGTAAAAAAAAAATCATCTGAACCTCACAAAAACACAGCAAAGATGTACAAAAGGATGTGGAGCAGAGAAACTACAAATGCAGTTCGCAGAAAAAGGCAAAAATTCCGCTAGGAGGTTCCTTTAAAATAAATTGTTAATCAAATGTTTAATGTCATGACACACTTAAGCGAAGTCGTGCGTAGCTAAATCTAAAGCCAAATACACTTGAAAGAACGTCGCCTAAGAGCTTCCAAACCATTTTCTAGTTAGCATTACGTTTAACTTAGATCGTGATTAATTCCCGAAATGGGAACATAAATGTGTGAAATTCAACATGAAGTTAGACGGATTAGTGAAGCGTCCTTTTCTTTTGCTAGAAGGTGCTAAAAGTTGCTCTTGTCCAACTTACGACTCATTGGCGTTAAACATTAAAACACATCTTAAACTTCAAAAACTGATGAAAAAATTACCTGGTGTGTTCGACTCCAAATCTGACCATTTAGTTGGGTCGTTACTCCAAGTACTTCTTGGCAGTTTGTTCAAACATTCATCCTTTTGCCTCCATAGGCAGGTTATCATGATGAACATTTCATCACAATTTGACAATCAGCTTAATTAATCCTCTCAAATCAAATGATAACCACCCAATGCCAGCGATCAGTCAGTGGTTTCAATCAAGCCGAGCGCATTGTTGTCACCATACGTGGTGCCACAGGTAGGCCTGGGTGGGCCACCCACTTTTATCCGTGGCCCACCCGACGTTCACTGCCTCTACCATGACAGAGACAGCTGCACCTGATGATTGTTTTACGTTTTGACTGATGAATGAACAGAGAGCCTCATGCACGATGCCTGTGCATGAAGTCTCCCCTGATCGCTAGCCGCGTTGGCACATGTTTCTTTCCTCCTTTTCCTCACCGTTCTCATTAAATATGCGCCGTATTTTTGTCTACTGCACTAATAAAACAGCAGCGCAAATACTGTTCAGTGCGATTCAATCACAGTGGCCTCGGTCGGAGCATTTGATGGCCAAAGTGCATAATGGACGTAAAAGCAGGCGACGGCACTGGGAGAGGAGCGAGGACGCAATGATGCCAGAGGCACAGGATAAAACAAGAAAAGAAAACATACACCTTGGTTATTGCAGTAGCCTAATTACAATTGCAATGTTGGTTCAATATACAGTGCCTTGTGAAAGTACTAATACAGTACACCTTGAACTTTTGCACATTTTGTCATGTTTAGAACCCTAAACATAAAGATTTTATTTTGATTTTGTTTTACTGAAAGTTCACACACAAGTAACAGACAACTGTGAAGTGAAAGCAAAATGATACATGATTCTGTTATTTTTCAAAAAATAGAAAAGTGAAAAGTGGGTCGTGCATAAGTATTCATACAGCATTTTCGGAGTTCATTAAATTGCCTTTATAACTGTGGCATTACCAATTTTATTGTTAAAAATAGGCTAGTAGATTTTATTAATTTAATATTCATTATTAGTATATAGCATCAGAACATCAGCAGATGGCGCTCGACCCCTTAAAATCCTATAAAAGCCCCTCCCCTTCGTTCATTCGTCCTCTGCTATTCTCCGTACTTCCGCCTTGTGTTCGCTGGGCTGGGAGCGCCCAGGGTGTGTGTACGTCTTCTGTCAGGTAGATATTGCAGCTATTTACCGTTCATTATCTTCGTACTTTGTATGGCCGCTAATACGAGCTCTTCTGTAGTGTCGCGGATGGTTGAGGGCTTCATTACATGGCGTCCAAAGCTCTGCTCGGTTGGCATTCCGGGGTCTGCTGGGGTGCGGTGTGAGCACTATCGAAGCACCGGGATGGCCGAGTAGCTCGTGCGGGCGTGCGACGGTAGGAGCCAGCTAGCGTTACGGTCATTTTCTTTCTTTTTATGTTACAGTCTAACATTATTTTTAATTTATAGGTCGAGGGGTTGGGTCATGCCCCTGCTGCTTGTGTTCTCCTGCTGCCTTGTTTTTATCGTTTTATTGTCCGGTTTCTATGGACCTTTTCTTTTAAAAGAAACGAAAACACTGTTAAACTATGGACTGAATGATTTTCTATGATCTTAAAAGAATGGAAATGTGAACAAAGGATTTTAAAGGAAACAAATGTGATAAATAAATATCATGTATACTTTTGGAACATTTTCTGTCCTCTATCAATGAACGAACCTACGAGCCTTTCTAGAGGTCCGGAGCCTTCTCTCCGGTGGCGTTGTCTTTAGTTTTATTTAATTTGAATCCTGCTAAAATATAACATCACCACTCGTCTTGCTACATAACATTCCTAATGACTGCAGAATGTTCACACCTTGCCCTAACCATTAAATAGAGGCCACCTGTACGTAATCTACTCTCAGTATAATTCCAGCTGTTCTGTGAGGGCCTCAGAGCTATGGTCAGAGTGTATTGGTCACTAAACAACATCATGCAGGCCAAGCAGCACACCAGAGAGGTCAGGGATAAAGTTGTGGAGAGGTTTAAAGCAGCGTTGAGTTACACAAAGATTTCCCAAGAAATTTCCCAGAAATGCAACCAAGTGCCTTAAGATAACTCTGGAGGAGCTGCGACGTACTGCCGCTGAGCTGGGGGAATCTGTACATGGGACAACTATAAGTCGAGTGGCGAGAAAAGAAAGCCATTATTGAATGGATGCCATAAGAAATCCCGTTTGAAGTTTGCTAGAAGTCATATGGAGGACACAGCTACTGTGGGAGAAGGTGCTTTGATCAGATGAGACAAAAATTTAACTTTTTGGCCCAAATGCAAAACATTATGTATGGCGCAAACCTAACACTTCTCATCGTCCTGAGTGCACCATCTCCAGTGTCAAATATGGTGGGGGAGCATCATGCTATGGGGCTGCTTTTCCTCAGCGGGGACTGGGAAGATTGTAAGAATAGTTGGGAAGATGAATGTAGCCAAATACAGGGACATTTTGGAGGAAAACCTGTTGGAGTCAGCAAGAGAATTGTGGCTGGGGTGGAGATTTACCTTCCAGCAGGACAATGACCCTAAACACAAAGCTAAATCTTACAATGGAATGGTTTAAAACAAACATATTAATGTGTTAGAATGGCCCAGTCAAAGTCCTGACCTAAATCCTATTGAAAATCTGTGGAAAGACCTGAAAACTGCTGTTCACAAACACTCTCCTTCTAATTTGACAGAGCTCGAGTTGTTTTGTAAAGAGGAATGGGCTAAAATGTCAGTCTCTAGATGTGCAAATCTTGTAGAGTCATACCCCAGAAGACTTGCTGCTGTTATTGCAGCAAAAGGGGGTTCCACAAAGTATTAATTCATGCTGTATGAATACTTGTGCACGCCCCACTTTTCACTTTTCTATTTTTTGAAAAATAACTGAATCATGTATCATTTTGCTTTCACTTCACAGTTGTCTGTTACTTGTGTGTGAACTTTCAGTAAAAAAAATTAAAAATAAAATCTTTACGTTTAGGGTTGTAAACATGACAAAATGTGCAAAAGTTCAAGGTGTATTAGTACTTTCGCAAGGCACTGTAGATTCATTGTGCAGTGTTAACCTGAGAACTGGTTCGGGACTCAAGCAGCAGGCTGTTACAATGGCCTAAAGTTTAGGCCGTTCCCAAAGTGGGACCCCTGGGGGCCTCAGAGGCACTGCAGGGAGTTTGAAATGTGTAAAGTATTTAGCCAGTAATTACTATTATTTGTGAACTGTTATTGAATTATGAAAAGAAAATAGTAAAAATATTACATTCTTTGAAAAGAGTGAATTCATAATGTTGGGGGGGCCCGTGGGATCTTTCACTCAACAACAGGGCTGCGACGTGGTGGACTTTGGGAAGGGCTGGAAGGGGTTCCCAAACTTTTCAGGCCATGACCCCCAAAATTACCATGGGGGACCTGCACTGTTCAAAAATGTCCATGTAAAGTAGTATTAAACAGTGAAAACCAGGTTGAACAAAACCAGGAAATACGACCATATTAGTCCAGTGCTCCAGTCTCTGCACTGGCTTCCTGTCACTCAGAGAATAGACGTGTGTCTTTTCATGGTTTAGCAAAAAAGTACATCTCTCACATGTTAGAGCCGTATGAACCATCTCGGGCCCTGAAAACTTCAGGGAGGGGTCTCCTGGTGGTTCTCAGAGTCAATAATAAACATGGTGAGGCTGCGTTTCAGTTTCATGCTAATATGTGAAGCAAACTTCCAGAGAATGTGAGACAGGCCTCAACTCTGACCATGTTCAAAATCCAGGCTGAAAACAGTTATTCTTACATGTGCACAACTGAAAGTATTCATCTGCACTCTTTACTTTTTGTGCAATTAACTAATGATTATGTTGATGTTTTATGGATTGATTTGATCTTCCTTCTTTTAATTTATTCTTGTGTGAAGCACTTTGAATTGCCTAGTGTACGAATTGTGCTTCACAAATAACCTTACCTTGGTTGATTGATTTATTGGTTTCTTTTGGTCAGAACAGTGCATGTTAATGAACTAAAAGTTTTAGTCCGACAGTTAATGGGACACAATTGTGGAATAATTTAGAGATGGAGATGAAACGAGGTTCAAACATCAACTTGTTCAAATATAAATTCGAGCAAAAGATTTTTGCAAAGTACAGAGAAGAAGAAATTAGTTGCCACTAGGGGCGGAATAGGATCAAATTGCTTTTTATTCAATAAGGAAGAATGTTGTTGCTCTCAATGGTTGTCATTCTATTGCTCAAAATTACAAATTGAGAATTAGGGTAGGTGAGCTATGGATCTGTTGAGAGGATCCTCCCAACGGGCTCAGAACCCTCGTCTTTTAACGCACCACAAAGTATAGGAACATCATCTACAAAATCAGCTAGTTAGAGCAGCTGGGTAGGGGTTTGATGATGAGGAGCTACTGCCCTCTACAATTGGCCCGCTCTACACCTGGCTTTTTAATGCATTACACTGTGTAGGGCTTACATAATAAATGTACATAATAATATTCACGGAGTATAATATGTATATTAATGTGTCTTTTTAACATAAAACTAGTGACTTTTGGTAATACTAACAATGTTAGGCATGGTAACCATCTGAAAGAAATGTATCAATGATTGTGCTAGACTTGAAACTAGACCGTTGTAATTGTGCTTCTTTTCTGTTGATGTACGAACACTTCAAACAGTGTTTTGTAAGTTATACTGTAGTTCTTTGTAAATAGTTTTCAAGTATGTAGCATTATCATAGTTGTTTCGTAATTAGTTGTTACGTAATCAGTATTGCTCCGTTTTGGTATATGTATACAGTGCATAAGTTTCAGTCATGTAAAGCCATAATGTAAATGGTCATTTCGGCCATGGTCGGATGCTGTGGGTGTTTATGGTCTATTTTGTTTTGCTGTTGTTTCCTTGTTGCTCTTTTGTTCCTTTGTTGTTCCACTATGTTCTTGTGAAATGATGATTCTAATTGTATTGATTTTGGGGGTGGGCGCTTATAAGCTCTTGCTTCGGCCCACTCCTTTTGAGCTCAAATAAACTAAACTAAACACACATAGGTCTCATGCATGTAAACAGACCCCAGCGGATTGTAGCCATGGCCTAATTTCCATCCGTTGTCCCACACTCACACTCTCAAACACACTCTCACTTAACCTGGCCTTGTGTACTTGTTTTTAGTGAAAGGGAAAATCGGAGGAAACCTATACAGACACAGGGAGAACATGCAAACTCCACCCAGAAAGGCCCCGTCCGGCCGGGGATTGAACCCAGTACCTCCTGGCTGTGAAGTACTAAATGCTGCGCCATGGTGCCACGCTAATCATTATTCTTTAGGCTCTGCTTCTGCAGCTTCCACACACTTTAACAAAGTGTTTGTGTGTGATTTGGAGATAAAACTCTGGGTATAATGGTATGTGCAGTTTGGCACCCACCTACACTCATTCACAGAAGTCTAGAAAAAACTGTGTGCTTAACATGTGCACTCGGTGTGGGGCTGACACGCGCAAGCCAACTCACTGACACATGAAAGCCGACACAGAGACGAGCAGCCTCTGCAGGCCTGGGGGAGCGCTAATGGTCTTGTAGAGTGCAGTCAGAGAGAGTAAGGTGAAGAGCAAAGCAAGGTGAAGGCGTACATCACGGCTAAACACACACATGTACAAACAGCAGTGCAGAGGAACATGCGGAGGGGTATACAGCACGTATAGGAGTACGCTAGTCCACCCTGTGCCCGCATTGCTACAGTGGAGACAGGCCTGTCCTGATGAAGCTGCCGTTTTCTAACAGTAGCAGGACATGAATTATGCAGGTTGTTCTTCACATGAGGGATTTCTCCCCCTCTTTCCACAGAGCCAGGCTGTTTTCTGTTCTGAATTCTCTCTCCTCTTCAGTTTGACTTTTAACTCATCTCCTCATCTCCTACACTCTCCATCTCTTTAGATTCTACCCCGTCACACCACCCCACTCCCCCAAAAAAGTGCAACGCTCATTTCTGTGCCCCTCACTGGTGCTCGCTGCCAGTGCACCTCTCATCCCCCTTCCTTACATCTTCCTGCTCCTCTGGTTTATTTTTGATCATTCAGCAAGTGATACAATCAATCAATCAATCAATCAATCAAAAAGTTATTTAGTATAGCCCAATATCACCACACGAGATGCAGTGCTGCACAAACATTAAAACAATGAACAAAAAAATATATATATACTGTACTGTATATATAATGTCAAAGCAAATATAGTGTCCAGACAAACATAATGTACAAACAGAGGTAATGTCTGAATAAGCGTCTGATAGGGCTTCCAGAGGGGCCAATGCACACACTGGTTGCCTTACATCACAGTCTACCCCAAGGGCCAGCTGTGGCTATACATTAATAGTAGCTTATCACCATTATTATTAAATAATAGTGGTTTAATAATTATTACATTTTTTTATCTCTTTTGGTTGTGATTTATTATTAAATTCATCCTGTTTCAATGTGAATTGTTTGTTGTATTTTCTGTATTTCTTTCATCTGTGGCTATAATCCGACATGTTCTATCTGTTTTTGTCATTTCAATGGAGATGTTCATTCATTTACACTGTCCCTATCAAATAAATAATAATTGAATGTAACTGTCATGTAAATTTAAACAAAAATCACCGTTTAAAATGTATTTTAATTTTTGGCAAATAGAATATTTAATAAATGAGCATAAATGCACTCTGCTCTTCTGCCCTCGTTCTTATTACCTGTGCCGCTTACCGTCCACCGCAGCAGCATAACCATTAGCCGCTTTAATCACCATGTTATTACAAGACTTAAATATTTATATCTAATGTTTATTTAGGTAAAATTTCAGTTTGAGTCAATACAACATGAAGTTAATGTCGGGTATTGGACTCGAGCCACTGCTCATTTTGTATTCTCATAAGCATGTGCACTCTGAAGTCCTGATTTTTTTCTCATCCAGTTTTATATTTCTCGATTGAGAGGACCGTTATCCACAATCGATTATATATAGTGACCTATGCAAGTGTTTCTGTTGAGTTTGAGTGTGTTTTTGTTAACTATGATGAAAAGGTGAGAACAACAGAATTTTCACACCGACACCTTGTCTAGCACCAGTGTCGTGGAGGAGTTTTTTAACGCTCCACAACAACATAAATAATGCAAAATAAATGTAAATAGCAATGCTTTCCAATACCATTATTTGTAAGAAAACAGTTAATAAAGAATACGTCTGTTCTTGTGAAAGGGCATGAAGATCAGGGAGCCTCATGCTGCAAATGTTCAGAGTTGGGACTAAAACCCGTGATTCTGGGATTGGAGCCGTGTTAGCAAATAAAAAAAAATTAAAAAAACATTTCCACATTGTACAACACGTGCAGGTGAAATTATTTGAGGGCGTGCCTCACAGCAAGAAGGTGCCTGGTTTGATTCCCACCTGGACGGGGTCCTTCTGTGTGTTTGCATGTTCTCTCTGTGTCTGCGTGTAGGTTTCCTCCGGGTAAAGTGCTTTTTACTTGTCTGTGCAAAGCGCCATACAAATAAAGTCCTTCCCTTTCTTTGAATAGTTGTATGATCCATCCAGAGGAAACTTTAGTCTGCTTTGACGGCACTGTATCTACTCACCTCTTACCTTCGACAATATGGACTAGGAGAAGGAGCCTTTGGTGATTGTTTCCCAGTGGGGACAAGGTGACCTGCCCCCCACTAGAGTCACCACTGGATCAATCAGTGATGCCTTAGCATGCCTCTGACGGTTGCAGGTAGCTGTTTAGTCCTTGTGCCTGACCTGGCATTGTCAAGTTCTTTCTGCGGTTCCCCATCAAACGTGTATCCACCCACAAGACTACTCCACCAGACTCCAAAACTCATGCTGCTCGCCTTCCGCATCTTCTAGTCACCATTAAACACGACTCTGGACGTGACCAAAGTGAACTTTGATGCTGACTGGTTGTGACGGCTTGTGTGCGACTCTAGTTGTTGACCTTGCTGTTACCTGTGGGACAACAGAAGGGCCTCACATTCGGAAGCTTGTCTTATAAGTAAGCGACTAAAGTTTATTTTTCAAGGGCATGAAGTGTGTTTGTTTTTTCTCGCAGTGCACTGAGGGTTGTTGTCTGTACAACACAGGGATCTTTTCTACAAAGAAATAGGCTATAAAGATGTTTAACAGGGTGTCAGGATAATGCGGTTTTAGCTCAGCCCCTCTAAAGCAGGGATGGGTTCGGGAATCGGGATAAAAGACTTTTGCATGATGGCTAAGAATCTCCACATTGTTAACCTTAAAGCACCGTGCTCCAGTGGAAAACAGACATGTTTTTTCCCACTCTATTCCATCTCTTGAGTTGACGCAGGCTGCTTATATGTACCCCTATACCACCAGTGCAATTTCACCCATTTTCATAACAACTTTCCCTTCTACATAACCTGCCTCTCATCCCAATGCTAATTGTTGCACAATCATTTGCAAGATTTTCTGCTCATTTTCAAAGGGTCTTTTGGTGTTTTTAATCATGAGAGATTGAAAGGATTAAACAAGAAGATTATACCCCCATGATACTGAGGAGGCCTCAGGGATGCAAAGGGTCATGGGGAAAGCCTGACAGCACCCCATAGCTGGAAACTCACATACTCACTTAATGGATAAAGACTGGTTTGGGGAAATCCTTGAATAGTTAAAAGTCAAAAGAAGTGATAACTGAAGAATATTAAATTAACACTTAAATGATCAGTTAAAGAAGTTAAAGTTAAAGAGAAGCATGTCCTGATTATATGGCTGCACTACCAGCAAAAGGAACCTTTTCAAAAGCCCTGATACATATTTTAGATAGAAGTGAACCAAACGTTTTAGATGTACCCACAGAAATAAAAATCACACTTCTCTTGTTCGCATGTTGGCACTAGCACATGTATGCACAAACATCTACACATCTCATACACAGTGCTTTTACAAGCCCACATCCCGTACAGAGACATACAGTGAGGGTTGTAAAAATGTTATAGGCCTACTGTATGTCTGAGTGCAAAAGCACTGAGCTAGTATGCTAGAAATTACTGTGCAAGGAACGCCTCAAGATTTATTTTATTTATCTTCAGAATATTATTTTTCATTAAAATTATATTAGTGTACAAGAGATACATATTGTAAACTTTCTGCTCAATCTCACAATAGACTAATGCATTAGTGTAGAGATGTAATACACACAGACAATGGTCATTACATGACCGGATGTTTGCCGTCAGACCGACAGGCACTGCCTCTGTCCTCCCTGTTTACTGTGCAGCCTCTCTTTTGCATTGGATACAATACCTTGATGTCGCCCATCGATTGTCAGCATTTAGAAAGACATGCACAATGCCCTGATTAGCATACAATTAGGAGTGACCTGCTGCCCCTGGGACTGGCCGAGCAGGGGATGGATGGAGCGCTGTAGAGGGGAGAGATTGTGGGGTGTGTGGTGGAGGTTTGAGAGTGGTTTGTGTTTCTGCTGACACATGCAGGACACTGCTGGAGTCTCAAAGGGCACCACGGGCCAAGGTGTGCCAAACCTATATTGACATCTCAGAGAGGTGTCTAGGAGCGCCACCACCAGGGTTTAATGAAACATAATGAAAAATGTTAAATGTATATGAGCACTGATTATCTGTAACTACAACTAAACCAAATGTAATTTAATTTAAATTTTGACTTGTATCAGCAAGACTATCTTACTCCAACAATCTGTATCAAAATGCATGAATTTTGGCACAGATCCTGATTTTAGTTGCACTGTGATATAACATTACATATTATATAATGGACTTGTTCTCCTCACATGTTTTTCATCTGTACTTGCTCACTTTTGCAGCCAAGCTACTGAAGCTTTAATCAGGCGTGTGTATCAATAGTATTGAACCCCCAAATCCCCTTGTGTCCCGGGCCGTTTGCTCTGATGCATTGATGTGCTATTGATGGAAGCAGAATGGCCAGCAGTGACAAATTAAAATGTCAGCTGTGGCAAAGGTGAGCCTGGCTTCTCCTTGCTTCGCCCTTAAGGTGGGCTGACAGGCTATTGGTGCAATGATTTGAGGAAAAATGCTGACACCTCACTCACACATGCATACGCATAGCCACACAACAAGGACATCAGTGACAAGGGGCAGGGTATATAGAAGGAAGTGTGTCGGCTGAGACTGAGGGTCAGGTGAATATTTCAGGATTTTGGAGGTAATCTAAGGAGAGTTTGTCGCTCCCTTATGGCTTTTGTTGCTTTTTCTTCCTATTTTTTTGTCACTATTTTGACACTTTTTTCAAGAAGCTTTTAGATTTGGGTAATTCCGAACATGAGAAAATGTGCTCGGCTCAGGTGGATGTTAAGTGTTTTTTAAAGCTTTCAATTATACCAAATGTGAAGGGCTGGGGCTTTGGTAACTTTCTTTTTTCATCAAGGAAAATGGTGGCCATGGAAGAAGAAAAGTACTGTAAGTGCAAAACATTTCTTTATTGAGCAAATTTTGGATTGAAATCTCGTTGGCATTATTTATACAAAGTGTCCTAATAATAATATTAATGCATAGTACACGGCAAAAAGTGGATTGTAAGCAAGTAAAACATTTTAAGAAAAAAATTCTTATTGTTTTCCCTAAAAAGTAAAAATGTCTTGTCCAGCAAAATTTTCTTGAGAAAGAAATTCTTATTTTAGGAAATAAAATCTAGCCATCTCTTGTTCAGATATACTTGCTAAAAATTTTAAAAAACTGCTATTTTTTCTTGTAACAAGAAAGAAAGACTTTTTGAATCTTCTTCGGCATTAGACAGAATATTTTTTCTTATTTTAAGAAAAAATAAGATTACAACAACTCTTAAAGAACTGATTCTCACAGTTGTCTTATTTTAAGATGATTCTCCTTAAGCTGTGTCTGATATTAAGTGTATTGATGTTTAAAATAGGTACTACAGTACATCAGTAAAACAAATATTTCTTGAAATCTAGAGCGGGCGGCACGGTAGCACAGCGGTTAGCGCTCTCGCTTCACAGCTAGAAAGTCCGGGTTCGATTCCCACCTGGCTGGGGCCTTTCTGTGTGGAGTTTGCATGTTCTCCCCGTGTCTGCGTAGGTTTCCCCTACCACTAAAAACATGTACAATAGGCCAGGATGTTTGAGAGTGCGCATGGGGGACAATGGATGCAAATTAGCCCAAGGCTACAATCCGGTGTGGCTTGTTTACATACATGAGACCCATGTGTTAATTAACATGCACTGTCCCAACCAAATAAATAAAATAGAAACTTTGCTTAGATCTAGACACAAAAGTAAAATTATTCAGATTTTCTTTCCCAAATAAGAATATTTTCCTTAAATATTAGCATTTATTAAGAACATTTTTCTTAAAATTGTTATAATTTAGAACATTTTGCTTACATCAAGCAACATTTAAGCAAAATACCCCACATTTTTTCATAAAATAAGAATGTTTTTTCTGAAATTCTTCCATTTTCTGAGGACATTTTGCTTAATTCTAGCAATTTATTTGCTTAAATGTAGAAAAATATTCTAGAAATAAGAATTCTTAGCAAGAAAAAAAATGCTGGCAGATATTTTGGCTTAAAACAAGACAAAATGTCTTATTTTAAGATTTTTTCCCCCTGTTTTTAGGAGGGTACTTTTTGCAGTGTATGACTTATTTTAACTGTATTTTGTCATAGTATTTACGTGTTTAAAAATGTCCTCTGCATTTGTAGTTACTGTATTTCCTCTATTTTGATGGAGGAAACTTAGGCATGCTGGATGAAGATAACTCCCCTCACGTCAAAAGTGGAAACTCCAGCCAAAAGAAGCTCTGAGACATTATGGTGTCATCCATCTTCCAGAGATGGTGGACCAAATATGCATCAAGGTGTCGAAGATCAAGATGAAAGACCAAAACATGTGCATAAAGTGCAAGGAATTCCTCTGTGTTTCCAAGAAGAGGAATTGTGATGAAAGTGATGATTACTAGTTTTTTTGGCTGTTAAACTCATTTTTATGTTGACCTTTTGGTGTTTTCTTTTATTTATTTATTTTGTATTGGTCCTTTGTTTATCCAGGATAAAACTTGTTGAGATTAAAAATCTCTTTTTCAAGAGTGTTCTGGCCAAGATGCAGGGTAACAAATTTACACACAAAGTAACAATTGTACACACATAATCACAAATAAACATTGCATAATTAAATCCAGATAATACACTCAGATAAAAGAGCTGTGAAAGACTTTAGGACTAACTTTGCCATGAAGGTTCAGTTTCACACATACTGTATGGCGTTCCAATGTCCACTGTAGTGGACACATGATATGAAAACGAGATGATTCATCTCATGGGGTTGATCCTCAAATAAAATGTTCATAAATAAATATCTTAAAAATAAATAAATAAATACATACAAATAAATAAATAAAAAATATATATATATATATTTTTTTTTATAAAAAACTTTCCCAATTTTGTTTGTCTTCTGATTACCTAACAAAGATTAAGGGATTACCAAAAAAAGGGATTAGATGCCAAAATGACAAGCCAAATGTTCAACAATCAATTGTGGAGCAGAGAGAGCAAGAGAATAATTGACTGCGGATGTTCCTGTCCTTAGACTTTCCTTCAACTGCAATCAATTGTGGGGAACAACTGTGGGAAAAGAGAGATTAACCTCAAAACACAGTTCAACCAGTTCAGATTTCAACTTTACTTCTCTTGTGGGACACCAGTGAGTTTGAGTTCTCTTGATTTGTACTATCAGACTGCAATGTTTCATAATGTTATTGCTCTGGAGCCATCAATCATCTAGCACCCAACAATGAAATAGTATATTTCTTTTTTGTCCACTTTAGCACATATTACACATAATCAACCCTCATTACAGAGTAGCACTTAGACTAAAGAGCTGTATCAGATACATGTTAATCCTTCCCTCCACTCCAGTATTTCCAGTCCTCATGCACGTTGATTTTGAGTGTTTGGAGAGTGATATGAAACGGAGACAGCGCGACGGTGGACACAGGCGCTCGGCATGCTGTCAAAATTTAAATATCAACACACCTACCATCCACCCACCCACACTCAGCTCAGCCGGTATACGATCGCTGCTATCCAAAAGACTAGTGCGCTTGGCAAGAACTTTTCATATCTCCTGGTTTGACAGTAGATGTGGATGTAATTGTGGCTACTTATAAATGCGTTACCCGATGCACTAATCTGTCAATGTCACTGCACCGTGTTCCAGCTGTTCTGTGCTTGTAATGGTACTGCATTGTTGATGTGCTTAACTCTGACAGCCAACTGTCCAACCAGCCCTGAACGGCTATTGTGGGCCATCCTCAAGAGAGCCCTTGTCAAATACCCAGGGTCAAGGACTGCCACTGATTGACAACTTTGTTTGACTCGCATCTACATGTAATTTGCAAAGCTTGCATCCAAAGCTTAAGAGGTTATTTGCATTTCAACCTGGATAGACTCAAACAGACGAAAGCAGTGATTAGAAAGATTTATTGATATGTATATTCGTTTTGGCAATCAGACCCCGGCGGTAGACATCGATGTACAAGTCAGTGTAGGTAAACAGCTTGGAGTTAAGGATGTCTTCCCCCAAAAGAGAACACTGGGGTCGAGCCAAGCAGATTGAAAAGAGACATAGGTGCATGAAGTAATTGTACGATGAAATGTTTAAAGCCAATGCGGAAAGGCTAACAGCTTACTCGGAGAGATGAGCCTGTGAGAGCCGTAGAGAGGGCGTGCCGTAGTGGCGTTGAGAGGGCGTGCCGTAGTGGCGTTGAGAGGGCGTGCCGTAGTGGCGTTGAGAGGGCGTGCCGTAGTGGCGTAGAGGGGGCGATGAGGGCCGGAACCTTAATGGAACAAAACATGTTAAGGAGACAAACCACCACCAGTTATTTGTAGTAACTCGCTTATGTACGGAGAGAGCGTTGAGCTGCTAATATGGAGGACAATTCCGGGCCTATGTAAGCCGAGTATGCTGAAGTCTACCAGCGGCCCAGCTGTTGAATGTTTGAGAAATACACTGAAATGGCCTGGGTAAAAGCGCAGGTCGGAAAAAGTCAAGTCTCCAGCTGGTACGAACTGAGAATTGGGGGATGTAAATTCTCCTGTTCTCAGGAGCCCGTAAAAAGGTAAAGAAAGGCGCTGGAGAAGAGTGTTCTGACGTAGGAAGACGTGCCTGTGAGAGGCGTAGAGGGCGTGCCTGTGAGAGGCGTAGAGGGCGTGCCTGTGAGAGGCGTAGAGGGCGTGCCTGTGAGAGGCGTAGAGGGCGTGCCTGTGAGAGGCGGAACCTTGATAACATAGAAACATATTAGAACAAACCACCACCAGTTATTTGTGCATAGCTTGCTATGAATGAGAGAACGTTGAGCTGCTAATGAGGAATGTATGGAATGTACCCCATTTTTTTACAACGGTGAATGGTGAATGGCGAATGGTCACAGCTCTCACCTTTGGTTCCTGACCCACAGATTGGGAACCACTGATTTTAAACTAACTGAAACCTGCACCTGACGGTTACTTCTGTCTCACCGATGAGAATTAGTCGTTTAGTCGTTTAGACTGCGCACATTCAGAGAACCAGAGTTACTGTAGTAACTGCGCTCATGAGAACTGTGTGGATTCAACTCCTCTTTGAGACAAAAAGCCACGTGAACAGCTTTACTCTGTCTATTCGCCAACTACTGTCCTGATACTCCGCTAGAAACAAGGAGAGTTTAAAAGTGTGTGGTGATGCAGCCCCAAGTCCGAGCAGAGAAACATGAGTGCCCGGGGCACGAGAGACATGCAGCCGTGGCCCACGCTGGAGGGAAGCGAGCACCGGGAGACAGACAGCCAAGCAGGGACGCGAAGGGGAGAAGCACTGGCGCCTTGAAAGTGACGGGGAGAAGGCGGTAGGTCTCACCTGCGCATTCACTTTAGCAGACTGCCACATATAACACTAAAACGCAGAAAAGTAGGAGGAGAGTGAGTGAGCGCTGTCAGAGAGCCTGTCCCCGTAACAACGTATTGAATAATCAGTGAAACAACACCGTAGTTCGACCGAGATGCGGGGCCCTACGCACCTTGCGTAGTTGCTTGTATGAAAAACCGGCTCTGAGCGCCACGACAAAGTAACTGGAGAGAGCGCGGTGACCAACATAAATACAAAAACAAAAGCCCCTGACGGTGGCTTTTGGGGACGACGACAATTGCAGTACAGTGTTGAATAAGAGCGCCAAGCGACCAGTTGAACACGACGCCGTACGAGATACGAATATCCCTGAGTTTAGTGATCACTATGAGAAAATGCAGTCAAGACGCTCGATTAAGGGGCAACCGGAACAGCAACTCAGAAGTACATGAACAAAGCAAATACCACGGACCTAAATGAGAAAGCTAGGAGAAATAGGCCCAGTCCAGTGGGTGCATACGGCTCACCTAGGGCGCCTGCCCCAGCGGCATCAGGGGCAGGCGCGGCGGTCCAGGGGAGCGAGCGTCGGGAAACGCCATCGAGGAAGAAAACAGGTCCAGAGGAGCCAGATGAGGGAACCACGTGAACCGGGCAGCGTGCGTCCATCCAGAGGAGCGAGCATCGGGGGCCACGTTATGAGGAAGAGAACGGAGCTGAGAGAAGCCAGATGAGGGAACCACATGAGAACCGAACACGTCATGGGAAGCGTGCGTCGATCCAGTGGACCAGGTTCAGGGACATGCCATCGAGGAAGAGAACGACGTGCAGGAAAACCCGCGACCACAACAGCTTGGGGCACCCTAGCTGGCTACGAGGAAGAGCCAAGCGGCCCGGGCCTCGACAAACGGTGGCGCCCGGAGCATCGCCGCCGCAGAGACGAGCAAGCGAATGCCGAGGTCCCAGGTAACATGCAGGGACACGACAGAAGTCGCGGCGCAGCTGGGAAGTGAACGGATCATGATTGCTAGGGCTTAAAAGCAGGACCGAGGGCGATTATTGGCTGCTACAAAGGTGCAGCTCTTGCGCTGATGGCTGAGGAGGAGGTGTTGCCCCTCGGGAGTGATCATTGGCTGGAGGTCGGTGATGCTGAAATTAGTCTACCAGGTTGAATTAACGCCTAGGCTTCATTAGTCACAAAATATCACTATTTTTGAACAAATAAAATGTTGTTGTGAATTGGCAGTGGATCAACAAGTTTCTTAACTCTCATTGAAATTTTACAGACATATTTTTTGTCTGGAGTGGCAAACTTGAGTGGTCCGAGTGTTAATCCATGACTATGGATTAACACATAGTCATGGATGTGTTAATCCATGACTATGGAAATGGGTTGGGGACAGGTCTCTCACCGTTGCCCAACAGCGGTGCAAAGTACCTGGCCTTCTTGGAGCCCCTCGGAAGCAGAGATGGTGCTCCGACTGGGGACTTCAACGTGGGCAACGACAGTGAAACCTGTGGTGCCCATCAGTCTGGAGGCCACACCCAGTGCAGAGTAGCCAATTTATACAAAAACATGTCTGAATCTGGATGGTGATCACAGGAAAGGTTGTACTCGAAAAAAGACTCTCACATTGGGTTGTTGACGCCATTTTACAGGCATATCAATTAATCAATCAATCAAACTTTATTTATAAAGCGCTTATCATACCGAAATGTATCACAAAGTGCTTTACAGATTACAACATTTAAAACAATACGCCCCGCATCATACATATATATATATATATATATATATATATATATATATATATATATATATATACCCTCAAGCTCCCAGGCCTGGAAAAAGAGACCGCCGCGGAGGGTGAGGAAGAGTTTTATATATATATATATATACTGTATATATACACACATACACACACACACACACACACACACACACACACACACACACACACACACACACACACACACACACACACACCACACACACACACACACACACACACACTTCCAAGTCTTTATTTAGACTTGGAAGCTTAATGCAGCTTTGTCTCACAGAAGAAAAATAATAATGTTTTTGATGCTATAATTGTGGAAAATTATTAGATTTGCAGCAAAAAGTACCATCTCTGGCAATGTGTGCCAATTCAACATGAAGCTTGAGGGCCACCAAAAATTGTTCTGAGGGCCACATTTGGCCCCTGGGCTGCACTTTGGGCACCACTGGTTTAAGTAATGGATGGAGGGGTGGTTCTGTGGGTATCATGTTTGTTTTATTCATGTTCTCTGTTGCAATATTAAGCCGGGTATCGAGCCATCCTTGACTGACCTGTGCTGACGGAAGACTGTGCAATATGAACAGAGCAGAATGTGGCTTAACTCGTCGTGTAGCTCCAATCCAGACACCAGGGCCAGTCTAATTAATGCACGGACACGCTTAGATTGGACCATTTGCATCTGTCAATGTACTCTCATATATCAACGGGAAATTACTGTTAAAGCTATTTTTTGGTGAAATAGGAACATTTTTCATGCATTTATAAACTACAAAAAGAACATATTACGAATAATAATAATGTGTCCTCAATAACAATTCATAATTAAAGCCGCAAGCGGCATCGAACGGCCCTCGCGGGCCGTGCCTCCATTGCCACGCCTCTGTAACCATACCGAGGGCGCTAACGCGCCCACTACATTTTATCGCCCTGATGTACCATTAATCTGTGTCAGTAAACACAGATTAAAAATTACATTCTAGCCTCTCCTTGTGAATAATCTATTTTTATTTCACAAGCAGCATCGGACGGCCCTAACGGGCCGTACTTCCATGACCACTGTCCACATGCTCATTACAGAGGGCGCTAATGCGCTGTGATTTCATATACAGTAATGTGAGATTTATGTGTCCGTCCCATTAGAATAACATGGGGGCACCCGCTCGTCCTCATGGCAACACCATACAAAATACGGTATGGGTCCCATTGGCTTTTTTGATCGGGATGCCATCAACTATCTTTGTGCCGAATTTGATCCATTTCCAAGAAACTAATTTTTCGACTCATAATGCATTTTTTTCTGCACCTAGAGGGGGCGCTATCGCGCCCAATGTAACGTTTTTACATTTGTTGTGTCCGGGGGTGAAAGGTCAATAAAATGTATATTTCCGATTTTTAATCAGAGTTTGTATGTGCAAATGTGAGCAATTTACAGGCTATGGTAAATAAAGTGATAGAGCATTTTTCAAAATGGCGGACTTCCAGTTTATTTATTTTTTAGTTTGTTTTTTTTTATTAACAACGATTTACACAAAGTGGCAATTTTCAACAGATTAAAATGAACAATTCAAGGCACCAAATATTAAAGCAATAGAAAGAAAAGATAAAATTAAAATAAATATAAAATATAAAATTAAATAAATAAGCACAACATAAAACAAATAAAACAAACCCATTCACACACACACTCACACTAAGCAGTTTCCGTTAGAGGTTTTCTTCAAAAACATTCAGATTGTCAAATACATTAAGAAGAGATAGTGCAGATTTACATTTCATACATTTTAAAGATATCAGATAGTTTCCTTCAAGTTGTCTCTTAAACACTGTGAAAATAGGCTTGACTTTTTTCCATTTGCAAGAATGAATAAAATACTTCGAAAGGATTAATAAATTGTTCAAAGCATAGTCTGTCTGTGAGTCCTTCAAGGAAATCCCAAAAATTATATTGTCCAATGTAAGAGAGTCCTGCTGCAGCTGGATTTTCGAAGATAACCAGTCCATAAAGTCTTCCCAAAATGTGCTTGTGTACATACATTGATAAAACAGATGTTCAGTGGTTTCAATGTCTGAGTCACAGAAAGTACAATTGTTATAATCTATACCAAACCTTACTCTTACTGGATGGATATATCGCATTCAAAATTTTGAAATGAACGTCCTTAGTTTTTGGACTGACGGGAAATTTTAAATATTTAGTTCTTATATTTTTAATCTGTTCTTTTGAAAATTTTTGAACAATTGAGTTCCTGTTAGATTTGATTGGATAAAAGTGATCATTCAAACACTTTCGCAAAGTTTTGTTTGGTATCTCTTTTCCCATAAAATCTTGCTCATTGATATATAGTGTTGCCAATTTGGGAGGAGGTAAACTCCTCAAATCAGTATTTTCAATTAATTGTTTAACAGATTGGGGAATAGCTTTGCATATTTTTTTTTATTCAGTTCTTTTGCATGTTATATTGTAAATGGAGATGAAGTTCTCGTATTATAACCAATTTCCCTTTTTGGGGCGACGGTGGTGCAGACAGTAGAGCGGGTCGTCTTGTGACCAGAGGGTCGGCGGTTCGAATCCCGCAGGTGCCCACTGTCGTTGTGTCCTTGGGCAAGACACTTCACCCACCTCGCCTCCAGTGTCTGCAAACACTGGTGTATGAATGAGAGTGTGAATGGGTGACTGGTTCCTTGATGTAAAGCGCTTTGAGTGCCTAAAGCAGGTAGAAAGGCGCTATATAAAATGTGACCATTTCCCTGTCTGTCCATTAGGTGGCGTAGGGACCACACTCCTTTATCCATCCAATGTTGCAAAAACAAAGATTTTCTATTACACAACACATATCTGTTATTCCATATTGGTGTTTGATGCGGAGTAAAATTGTGGTTGTACATACGTTTCCAGCTTAACAGAACTTGCTTGTGAAAAGATGACAACTTAATTGGAAGTTTCTCAATATTAAAGTCGCATGCAAGGACAAACTCAATACCTCCTATTTTATCAAATAACCCCTGGACAGACAAAACCATACACTGTTCTTCTCTGTTATGAAGGACTTCAGCCATTTCATTTTTAGGACAACATTTAGACATTCAAAATCAATTGCTTGTAGGCCACCATCCTCGTATTCTTTGACAATTTCAGATTTTTTTATATAATGGACTTTATTTTTCCAAATATAATTGAAGTTTAATTGATTCATTTTTTTAATATCTCTGTCTGGTATTGCCAATGAATAGGCTGGATAGATGCACCTCGCTAGTGATTCCATCTTTGTTAGATAAGTTCTTCCAAAAACTGTTAGATCCCGTTGTAGCCAAGAGTTTAGTTTGGATTTGCATTGAACGATTTTATCTTGAATGTTTTGTTTCTCGCTTGAGGCCTTATCTTTGGTCACGTTAATTCCTAAATATTTAACACTTGATTTAATTGGGATATTATAGGCTACAGAAAGGTCGCAATCATGGATAGCCATAAGCTCACATTTATTATGGTTCAGTGTCAAGCCTGACGCTTCGGAGAAAAGGCTAATACGTTTCAAAACTTCCGGGATTTGTTCCAAATTTTTTACAAAAATAGTTGTGTCATCTGCAAGTTGACTTATAATTAATTGTTCATTAAAAACATTTAACTTCTCAATATCAGAGTTTTTCATTAAGATTGCCAACATTTCTGCTGCCATAATAAATAAAAATGGAGAAATATTACAGACTTGTTTCACGCCTCTATTTACACAGAAACGAGGCGTCGTACCCATTGGAAGGACTTCCAGTTTGTCAGGGGGTGTGCCTCCATTACCACACCTGTGTAACCATAGCAAGGGCGCTAACGAGCCCACTACATTTTATTGCCCTGATATGCCGTTAATCTGTGTAAGTAAACATCAAAACTACATTTTTAGCCTCTCCATGTGAATAATGGCTCCAACCTGCAAATCTTTTTTATTTCACAAGCAACATCGGACGGCCCTAACGGGCCGTACTTCAATGACTACTGTCCACAAGCTCCTTACAGAGGGCGCTAACGCGCTGTAATTGACCTTTCGCGAAACCACGCCCCAAACCGGTAATTGTCCAATCAGACATCCTAGCAACCATTACTATGAAGCTAGGTCCGTCATGCCGCAGATCTCTAATGCAAAACAATGGGACATACTAGTAATGAGCACTGAGCAGATGCACTTTTTTTACTGCTAACCACCAAAAACCCACCAGACAAAGAAGAAGCAAAATGGTGAAGCCTATGGAGGATGTAAATCGGACACTAGGTACCACAAGAGTGTGTCTGGAGGAGTCCAGTTATTTCCCTTCCCAAAGCAAAAACACAACCTGAGCACTGCCTACAATGGATCAAACAATGTGGACGGCCTACGCCCAGCTATATTTCTCCAAAATAAACAAGCAAATGTCTGCTCTAAGGTAAGGCAAGAACTAACACCGTAGCATGCTAACATCGTAGCTACTGACAGTCACATAATGTTACACAAACTGGCACTGGAGCTGTAACTTTAACTGCGGCGGTGAACTTTTACAACCCTACAGTCTCACGTGTTTTTGCCTCCCTTTTTGATAAAAGTACTGTGTATTTTTTCACGGCCCTTATAACTGGCTGTAGCTGATTGTCATTGTGGCACCTGTAGGTTTAGCTAGCGTTAGCTAACTTTAGCGCACCGGAGAAATGCACGGAGAAATTTTCCTATTTTTAGAAATATTTCAAACATAAGAGGGGGCTTACCGGGCAGTGCAAGAGCACGACTGGTCCACAAGGCTGTGCTGTTGCATTTAAGGAAGAGATCAGAAGGTTTCTCTGATATTTCTGGAGACTTGTCTGTAGCTTTAGTGCCAATAGTTGTCCTTTAGCCTTCGTTGGATAGTTTAATATCTTGAATATATCCCTCCACTGCATACTGTGACCCCTTTTGCCTCGATCTGGAGGATATTGCGGCGGTATTGCTCCAAAAAAGGTCACTGACGTGCATGGCAATCTGTTTCGCTGGTCGTGTTTTACCATTTTTTTGTCGGCCGTAGCAACAGTAACTAAGGGGGCGGGGTTTGGCGAAAGGTCAATTGTGTATAATGTGAGATTTATGTGTCAGTCCCATTAGAATAACATGGGGGCCCTGGGCGTCACTATGGCAACACCGTACAAAATACGATATGGGTCCCATTGGGTTTTTTGATCGGGATGCCATCAACTATTGTTGTGCCGAATTTCATCAATTTCCGAGAAACTAAATTTGTTTCCCATAATGCATTTTTTCTTCTGCACCTGGAGGGGGCGCTATCGCGCCCAATGCAACTTTTTCACATTTGTTGTGTCCGGGGGTGAAAGGTCAATAAAATGTATATTTCCGATTTTTAATCGGAGTGTGTTTGTGCGAATGGGAGCAATTTGTAGTTTACGATAAATCGCAAAATACTTCGTACAGATTTTTACAGAAATTATAAGAAAGTAATGATTTTGTGTAAAAAGTGTGCAAATTCACAGATGATATGTTTTTGCATTATTAATTAATAATACATTATTCTAAATTATTACATGACACCAAGTATTATAGTTTCAGTGCTTGTTGTTTAGCCAATACTGTTTATTTGCAGCTACTGAAAATGATACTGCTTTTATGCCATGTGCCCATGCAATATTATTGCTAAATATTGTAGCCTTCACACCATGCAGCTCACAGGCTGCTTTTCTCTATAGGACCGGTATCTGTGAAGATTAGCACTAAATTATGAAAACTAAAATAGTGGACCACAAGTACACTCAGATTCAGACTCAATAATGCACATTAAGTAATAGTGAAGAGAGGAAAAGGCACTTTTATGATTTTTTCAATCATTTGTGTCAGTGTCTTTGTGGCTTACTTTTCTATAAAGTTTTTGAAGCACACCATTGTCATTATGTTAAGTGATACAAAGACAACAAAAAGCTTGAATAGTAGAGTGCGGGATTCAGATACAGACAGATCATATTACAGATGGTAGGTAGGACGAGAGCCAATTGTAGACGATGAGGGGGAGAAAGATGGCCGTGGAGGGGGCTCAGCGAGGCATGGATGACAGCTTGCGACGCCACATTAGTCATTGCGCAAGAAGACAGTGGTGTCTACACGGCCTCTTTAGCGCTGTCTCCTCTAATGGATGTGTGCGTTTGAGGAGGTCTTCGGCACTTCTCTCCATGGCGCGTGTTTAGACAGCGGCTGCAGTGTTGATGGAAGCACAGCGCTGTGCTGCCCACTTTGTGTGTGTGTGTGGTGGTGGGGGGGGGGGGACAGGGCAGTGTTAATTGGGACAGGAGATCAGGGTCGGTATAGTAGAGGGAGTGGAGAATAAACCCCTTTGGTGTATGTGCTTGGGTTAATGATGCGTCCCTCTCATGATTAGCCAATGGTAATTATCACATAGGTTCACCCATTGGCCTCTCTGGGTCAGACTCTCCCTTCATCCACAAAACAGCCACACCTCAGTGGTCTAGTGATCTATCCCAGAGATAGCTGTTAAGATCGTTCCCTCCATATGGGTTGCACATTATGTGAATTTATCCATGACTGTCTTTCACCAGCTTGTGTTTGTCATCCATGTGTGTTTGTTCATAGCGGGTTTCCTGCAAAGCAGGTTTATATGGGCACCAGCCAGTGTTTTGTACACACGGTCTGTCAGGCACTGTTAGACAGGCCTCACCTCCAGGCTGCTTTAAATATTAAGATCGACTGGCGGCTCAACATACATATTTAAGGCCTTATATGAATGCAAAAAGTACCTTATTGGCTTATTGCAAGTCCTAAGTTGGTAGTAGTGATAAAGTCATGACACATAATGTACCTTTTTAAGAAGATTCTTAAAAATGTGTGATTACAAAGAACATTTGGTCAGACACAAAGGAAAAATTTGCACAGATGGTGGCACAAGACACAATATGCTTTTGCTGGCTTGCTCCACTACCGTTAATAAAACATGGTTGTGGTGAGACATTCATTTGAGACAAACCGTCCTGAAACAAGCCTTTGTGGTGAATAATACAGATATAAATGTATCTTTACGTTATTTTCTCTCCACTTGTGTGCACTGGGATTAGGTCATGTTAGGTTTGCACCCCAGGGATAGAAGGGCGACCCACGGGATGTTCACTTTTCTTTTCTAATTGAATTTTTAAAGTAACCTTGCCTTGTTATTGATCTGAATTTTATGAAACACATACGTCTAACACTCTGCACATACAGACCAGACAGACACAAAGCACCCCCAATGTAGATATGCCGCATGCATCCATCCTGCCTATGCATCCTTTCCCCAGCTCAAGGTGAGCATTGTAGCAAAGTAAGCATGCGAGAGTTAGAGTGCTTCGTTGTAGAGAATATTTGTCAGGGTGCGGTGATGGTTGAAGTTGTGGGGAGTTGTGCTGAGTTGAGCAATAAAGGTAAAAGGGGCAGAGGGGGTTTGCGGGAAGAGGAGAAAGGGGGGATCTTCAGAGAATATTGAAATGTGTTGTTTGGCATCAAACAATTTAAAATGAATAAATATATAAAAATAGTGTTTCTACATCTGAATCTTTTAAATATAAAGAAAATTTCAATGTTAAACAAAAAAGAGTCGTGGTGGTGAGTGACCTATTTTGCTCACTTAGCATGCCTCTCTATTCAAGCTTCATCCACTGAGCACTCCCTCTTCTGGTGGTTCCCGAGAATTACAACCCATGCATACGGCCTTGCGTGTCTTCACTCCTCATTAGCAGCAATAAAACTCTACTTTCAACAAATTACTTGCGTCTGGAGATGCTCTCGCTACTTATAATCATCACTTTGCTTGTTAACAACAGCTGTCGGTGTAAATTTCCAAGCATTTTACCCCAACTAACTTGAAAGCTGCGATTGAGGGCGTTTCTTCATACTGAATGCCAAAATGGTATCCCTCACTATACGTGGCCACAACGTTCTACCTTTTTTTTCAAGTTGCATAAAGAAAACACAACAATTATTTCTTGCTTTGAGTTGGGAGTCTTTGATGGCTGGGGCGAAGAGCTAACATATGGGGCGGCTGCTACATGTATTACACCCACCAGTGCGAGAGTGGCCGATCGGTTTTATGTGTCGCTGTGTGGGCAGGACTTTCATGTCGGCATCGGGCTGTGCACCTCTAAAAGACATCAGATACCGTTTTTTGTTTTATGTTGTTAACTTTCTTTTGACATTGTTGCTCTTTTTTCTCGCCTCTTTAATGTTTCAGTTCAACAGACTTTCCTGAACATTGTAATCAGTGGGCAAAGTTAAGTTTATTGACGTGTTAATTGAAAGAAAATACATAAAGAAACTGGGCACTGGAAATAACTACAGCAATCATCACAATAATAATAATAATAATAATAATAATAATAATAATAATAATAATACAGGATTTATTATTATTATAAATAATACTTTTATTTACTTACTTTTATTATTTATTTGGACAAACATAATCAGTATTACAGAAAACTGATTCCAATAAAAAATTTAATCACACCAAACAGTTTCCTTGTTCCTGGCTGACACAATCCAGGGGCTGATATTAAAAGAAATAATCTAATCTAATCAAATACTGATTTTACTCATAACAATTGTAATTGATTTATTCATGATTACAGAAACATTATACATAGTAACTACTTGATTACTTTTCTTTTTTGATTCATAAGTCTATACCCGTTGCCAATATTGTCCAATAAGAAAGCCCACAGTGTCCCCTGTTTGGGTTGTCAGATTCTATGGCTAAAACCAATGGGTAAAAAATAAATACATATGTTAGATTAAAGCATATGGATTAACTTTATTCTTGCTGTGCCATTTTATAAAACAGTTATTGTGCATCCTACTCTGCCTTTTAACCTCTTAACCCCCGCCTTAACCGAGCACATTTTCTCCAGTTCAGCTTTACCCAAATCTAAAAGCTTTTCGACTGGAGCTTACAGCCTATAGGCCAGAGTAAGGCCTCATTTGAAAGCTAAGACCTACAAAAATGATAAAATATTTTTCTGTCGTTACTTTTCGTGGTCTCTTTTTTGTCGTAGTTTAGGTGCTGATTTCTCATGATTTTGTTGCGTTTTCATCACCTTTTTGTCGCCTCTTTTGCTGCATTTTTGTCATCCGTTTTGTTGCATTTTTGTTGCTTTTTCATCACTTCTTTGTCACCTGTTTTGTTGCGTTTTTGTTGCTCTTTTGAGCTTTTAGATTTAACGTCGAACCGGAGAAAATGTACTCGACCATACCGCCTTTGCTATGTCAAATCCCGTCAGATCTTGGAAGCTAAGCAGGGAAGGGCCTGGTCGATACTTGGATGGGAGACCGTTTGGGAACACCAGGAAGCCTAGCGAATGTAGCGTGTGAGTGAGTAGTTGGTGGTGGTGGGAGGGGCCGATGGCGCAGATTGGCTGCCTCGCTTCCGTCAGTCTACCCCAGGGCAGCTGTGGCTACAGTAGTAGCTTACTACCACCAGGTATGGAGTGAATGAATAGTGCAATGTAAAGCGTCTTTGAGTGTCCAGAAAAGCACTATATAAAACCGATGCATTATTATTATTATTATTATTAAGGCGGGGCTTAAGGGGTAAAGCTGTACTGTACGTAATGTTTGAGATTTTAGGCTTGAGATAAGATTTTACAAGATGAATATGACACTCTTTTTTTGTCATCATTCGCCATTACTCAGGTCATTGGCGGGAGACAGGATAAATAGTGTCACTGATCTGATCCTTTTTGCTGGTGACATTTACGGTGAGAGATGCTTAGTAAATGGGGCCTCTTATATTTCTGGGCATTTGTCACGCACAGTGGGCTGATTGGCTGCTTAACTCTCACACACAGGGGTTAATAGCAATTGATTAGTTGCTGTTAATCACTGGGGTTTGTGATTACATGGCAGAGTTGTATTGATCAGTCATCGATCACGACATTGCTGCCACTTCCACCACTGTCGCTGAACTCCGTGCTGTTTAGGGGTTGGGCAGGTGTAATATTGTCGTTATGACATGCACCGGTGAAGACTACCCTTTAGCAGTCAGCTACTTTCATTCGTGAGCAGTGAAAATAAACTGTATGTATCAGGTAGGCTGCTTTTCTATCTATATGGCCTCAGAAATGTGTG
Organism: Neogobius melanostomus; assembly: GCA_007210695.1. NCBI lineage: Eukaryota > Metazoa > Chordata > Actinopteri > Gobiiformes > Gobiidae > Neogobius > Neogobius melanostomus. Next base: position 471,107 of record VHKM01000232.1, on the reverse strand, counting down.
TCTTGTGGTGAAAGTTTGAAGCTTCTACCTGAATGTCTTGCCTGGATTATATATATATATATATATATATATATATATATATTGTTGCTTTTATATATATATATATATATATATATATATATATATAATTAGAATATTGTAAAAAAAAGTGCATTCACTTAAATTCAACTTAAACTGTGAAACTAATATATGATAGTCTCATTACATGCAAAGTGAGATATTTATAGCCTTGTATTTGTTATAATTTTGATTATTATGACTCAGCTTGTAAAAACCCCAAATTAAAAATCTCATGAAATTAGAATATTTTGAAAATGGACTGTAAGCCATAATCATCAAAACTATAACAAATAAAGGCTTGCCATATGTCACTTTGCATGTAGCGAGTGTATCATATATTAGTTTCACATTATAAGTTGAATTACAGAAATACATGAACTTTTTCATGATATTCTAATTATATGACGAGCACATGTATGTGTGGCCCATGTTATGGGCGGCACGGTAGCGCAGCGGTTAGCGCTTGTGCTTCACAGCTAGAAGGTCCCAGGTTCGATTCCCACCTGGACGGGTCCTTTCTGTGTGGAGTTTGCATGTTCTCCCCGTGTCTGCGTAGGTTTCCTCCGGGTACTCCGGTTTCCCCTACCACTAAAAACATGTACAATAGGTTCCCTCTGGGGCCAGGACTCCCCTGAAAAGAGATTCTTAATCTCAGTGGGACTTTCCTGGTTAAATAAAGGTCAAATAAAAAAAATGTGTGTATATATACAGTGGGGGAAAAAAGTATTTAGTTCTCCCACTTAAAAAGATGAGAGAGGCCTATAATGTTCGTCATAGGTAAACCTCAACTATGAGAGACAAAATGAGAAGAAAAAATCCAGAAAATCACATTGTCTGATTTTTAATGAATTCATTTGCAAATTATGGTGGAAAATAAGTATTTGGTCAATAACAAACAAGCAAGATTTCTGGCTCTCACAGACCTGTAACTTCTTCTTTAAGAGGCTCCTCTGTCCTCCACCCTGTTTGAACTTGTTATCAGTATAAAAGACACCTGTCCACAACCTCAAACAGTCACACTCCAAACTCTATGGTCAAGACCAAAGAACTGTCGAAAGACACCAGAAACAAACTTGTAGACCTGCACCAGGCTGGGAGGACTGAATCTGCAATTGGTAAGCAGCTTGGTGTGAAGAAATCAACTGTGGAAGCAATTATTAGAAAATGGAAGACATACAAGACCACTGATAAACTCCCTCGATCTGGGGCTCCAGGCAAGATCTCACCCCGTGGGGTCAAAATGATCACAAGAACGAGAGCTGGGACCAAAGTAACAAAGGCTACCGTCAGTAACACACTACGCCGCCAGGGACTCAATTCCTGCAGTGCCAGACGTGTCCCCCTGCTTAAGCCAGTACATGTCTGGGCCCGTCTGAAGTTTGCTAGAGAGCATCTGGATGATCCAGAAGAGGACTGGGAGAATGTCATATGGTCAGATGAAACCAAAATGGAACTTTTTGGTAAAAACTCAACTCGTCGTGTTTGGAGGAGAAAGAATGCTGAGTTGCATCCAAAGAACACCATACCTACTGTGAAACATGGGGGTGGAAACATCAGGCTTTGGGGCTGTTTTTCTGCAAAGGGACCAGGACGACTGATCCATGTAAAGGAAAGAATGAATGGGGCCATGAATCTTGAGATTTTGAGTGAAAACCTCCTTCCATCAGCAAGGGCATTGAACATGAAACGTGGCTGGGTCTTTCAGCATGACAATGATCCCAAACACACCGCCCGGGCAACGAAGGAGTGGCTTCGTAAGAAGCATTTCAAGGTCCTGGAGTGGCCTAGCCAGTCTCCAGATCTCAACCCCATAGAAAGGGAGTGGAAAGTCCGTGTTGCCCAGAACACTGCTCTAGAGGAGATCTGCATGGAGGAATGGGCCAAAATACCAGCAACAGTGTGTGAAAACCTTGTGAAGACTTACAGAAAACGTTTGACCTCTGTCATTGCAACAAAGGCTATATAACAAAGTATTGAGATGAACTTTTGTTATTGACCAAATACTTATTTTCTACCATGTTACGTCCTCTTTGCTCTAGGGGTGCAAGAAGGGACACAGGAGATGGAAATAACTAAAACTGCAGATTTATTTTAACAAAGTAAGGTAAATGTGAACAAAAAGAGACCCAACGGGTATAACAAAATAGTACTAACGAAATATAAAACAGGAAAACGAACAAACAAGAAATGACTCAAAGAATTACAAAAACAGAATTTACACAGCTCCTAAACAATAAGTAAAGTAAGGAACTAAACTAAGTGTCTCAACAAATTAACTAGTCACACAAACATAAGGCTAGCCAATTTGTGACCAAACTCAAAGACACGACAGTCAAGGTTGGCGGACTGGGCCCCACTAATCCCAGCCGCCCGGAGCAGCAAAACAGTCCATGTTTTAAGGGGCGTGGGAGTTCAGGTGGAGCGGCACGGTTGGACAGCCAGATGATGGACAGGTCTGCTGGATTGGAGGACCATCCCACGGCAGCCAACCAACGAACTCTCCCACAGCCGGCGGAGCAGGAGTGGACCAACGGCGGAGCGGGCCTCGCCGAGCGGGTGTGCATATTAAAACAGAGCACACATGGGTTGCGATATACGAAGAACGGGAGTGTAGGCGGGGCCGAAGTCAGCGGCCGTAACACTCTCCCCCTTAAGTGCAAACTACAAGTTTTCTATACAATTCAAAAATTGCAAAAATAATTTGGCCAGGGGGGGGGAGCCCCCACAGAGTACAAAAACACTAAAAAGAATACTCACATCCTGGACAGTGCATCAGCCAAAACATTGTCGGACCCTTTTTTATGGCGAATCTGTAAGTTAAAGTCTTGCACCATCAGGGCCCAGCGCATCAACCGTTGGTTGTGGTTGTACATACGAGATAGAAAAACAATCGGGTTATGGTCAGTAAAAACGACAACAGGCAGAGAGCTTGAACCAAGGTACACCTCAAAGTGCTGGAGAGCGAGCAACAGCGACAATGTCTCCTTCTCGATGGTGGAATATGCCAATTGGTGTTTATTGAATTTACGGGAGAAATAACTGACTGGATGGCCAACCCCACTGTCATCCTCCTGCAACAAGACAGCACCTGCACCGACAGCACTCGCATCGACTTCAAGGGTAAACGGACGCGAGCAGTTCGGAGCGGCTAAAACAGGGGCATGGCTCAACAGTAACTTTACACAATCAAAGGCATGTTGACATGCAACGGTCCACACAAAATCAACCTTGGGACTCAACAAATTGGTTAAAGGCAAGGCGATGGAAGAGAAGTTACGACAAAAACTGCGGTAATAACCGGCCATCCCTAAGAAACGACGAAGCGCGCGACGCGTAGAGGGAGGCGGGCATGCAGCTATGGCAGCGACTTTCGCTGCAACGGGACGCACCTGCCCCTGGCCCACTTCTCTACCAAGATAGATAACAGTGGCCTTTCCAAATTCACATTTTGCTAAATTCAATGTGAGCGAAGCGCGGGCAAGACAGGCAAAAACCTGAGTCAATGTAGCGATGTGTTCTTCCCAAGTGGAAGAATGCACAATTAAATCATCTAAATACGCGTTACAGCGTGGCACCCCTGTAGAACAGTGTTTACAAGCCGCTGAAAAGTAGCGGGGGCATTGCACATGCCAAACGCCATAACTGTGTATTGAAGGAAATAGTCAGGGGTGACAAAAGCAGAAATTTCAGATGCACGCTCAGTAAGCGGCACCTGCCAGTACCCCTTAAGCAAATCAAGTTTTGAGACAGATTTAGCAGCACCGAGGTTGTCCACGCAATCCTCCATGCGTGGCATAGGATAAGCATCGAGGACTGTTACAGCATTCACTTTGCGATAATCAGTGATAAACCGAGGAGAACCATCAGGTTTACCCTCCACTAAACATGGGGAACTCCAGGCACTCGAGCTGTGCTTGGCCAAACCATGTTCTAACAGATATTCCGCTTCCTGTTTCATAAGGGCACGTTTAACTGGGTTTACACGATAAGGATGTTGACGCACAGGTTTTGAGTCTTTAACATCTATGTCATGAACCAACACGGACGTTCGGGTAGGAACATCATTAAATAAGGACGGGAACTCGCGGATTAATCTCATTAAATCGTCACGTTGAGCTTCAGGCAAATGGCCAAGATGTGAGGGCAAGGCTTTCATCATCTGGTTATTTGGTAACCGTACGCCTTGCTGTTGAGACAACACGACATCACTCTCTCGGGCAACAGAGTCCACCACAATAAGCGCAGAGGCTCCCGGGGACGCCTTACTTTCAAACAGCGGCTCAGCGGGACGCGCGTGGTACGCCTTTAGCATATTTACATGACAAATTCGAGATTTACGTTTTCGGTCAGGAGTGCCTATGACATAATTCGTATCATTCAGCCTCTCTTTTACGTCGTACGGTCCTGCGAACTTTGCAGAGAGCGCATTGCCTGCAAGAGGAAGCAAAACTAAAACTCTACCCCCAACTGAGAAGTCTCGTTTAATGGCCTTTCTGTCAAAACGACACTTCATATGTTGTTGCGCGTTACTGAGGGAAGATTTTGCAATCCTATTGGCCGTCTGCAGTCGTTCTCGAAAGTTAGAAACATAATCCAATATATTGGTAGGAGACGCTGACGACGCGAGGAACTTCTCCTTTAAAGCCTTTAACGGACCACGAGGAGAATGCGCAAAAACAAGATCTGCCGGGCTAAAGCCTAGAGATTCTTGGACCGCATCTCTGGCAGCAAACAAAACAAAAGGAATACCGTCCTCCCAACTCTTTCCAGTTTCCAAACAATATTTGCGAAGCATCGACTTTAACGTCTGATGCCAGCGTTCGAGTGCGCCCTGGGATTCTGGATGATACGCACTCGACACAACATGTTGTACACCTAGCGTTTTGATCACTTGGTTAAACAGTTTTGATTGAAAATTCGTTCCCTGATCGGTCTGTATTACTCGTGGAAGACCGAAGAGTGAGAAGAACTGGGTCAGCGCTTTAATAACGGAGCGGGAAGTTATTTTCCGCAACGGAACAGCTTCGGGGAACCGCGTAGAAGCGCACATAATAGTCAGTAAATACTCGTGCCCATTTTGTGTTCTGGGTAGTGGCCCCACGCAATCAACTATCACACGGTCGAAAGGTTGGTCCAGTGCAGGTATAGGATGCAGCGGAGCTTGTGGAATAATTTGGTTTGGTTTCCCAGCAATTTGGCAGGTGTGACAGGTCCTGCAGAACGCAACCACATCTTTTTTCAAGCCTGGCCAAAAGAATTGTTTTAAAATATGCAGGTATGTTTTGGTAACCCCCAAATGTCCAGACCACTGGCTCTCGTGCGCCACCGCCAAAATAGAGTTACGGTAGCAGGTGGGCACCACAATTTGATAGACAGCATTAAGATTAAAGTCAGTCAAAGCGTAAGAAGACCATTTACGCATAAGTAAGTCATTATCAAGGAAATAGCATGTATGTGCATTGTCACGTTGCTCGTCACTCACCACACTGGAAAACAAGGAGCGTAGCGTTGGATCCGCCCTCTGCTCTGCATTCATCCTAGCACGCGTGCAGGGCAAGGGTAGACCCTCTAAATTTGGAGATGCAGCCTGTGTCACGATAAAAGGTTTAAACTCAGCCTGGGTCTCAGACTTAGGCTCAGGCACATCTGAAAAAGTAGACGCAAGAATGCTGTCAGACAAGTCTACATCAGGATTTTTTCGTAATTGCGCGCGCGTAATGGCGCACACGGGTACAGCTCAGTAGAGCCCCCACCTTGGTCGCTGTACTGCGGGGAATCAACTACTTCTAAAGTAGGAGTAACCTTGCCTCCCGCTATGTCGTTCCCTAACAACATGTCTACCCCGAAACAGGAAGCTCTGTGCAAACAGCGACAGGGAAAGTGCCGGTGACAAGTTTAGACTGAACGTGTACAAAGTGAACGGGCCTAGGACTGTAACCCATTTCAATTCCCCGTAGTACAGATCCATACCCACACAAAGATTGAGGGGAAAAGGGTAGAACACTGGCTAAAATTACTGACTGAGACCCGCCAGTGTCTCTTAAGATGCGGATTGGGCGTTGATGTACAGGTTCACCAGATAACGAGACCAAGCCTTCAAATATGAACGGCTCAAAACAAGGGTCGGCAGTGGTGTCGGGGACTACAGAGTCCAGTTGAATTAACCCGACACCTTTGGGTTGGAAAGCGGTCTGTTCCGCTTTTCTTTTTAGGATCAAACAATTGGCGATAACATGTCCAGGTTTGTGACAATAAAAACACTCCCGTTGTTCCTTAACCGCTCTACCAGAGTTGGACTGAACAGAGCGTGTTTCAGGGGTCACCTGAGGAGCTTTTTCCACGGGGCTTGTTACAAACGTGCTCCTGTGCGTTAGCACAAATTCATCAGCTAATACAGAGGCCTCAGCAAGAGTGGTAGCCTTTTGTTCGTTCAAATAAACCACCACCTTGTCTGGGAGATTTTTCTTAAAATCCTCCAACAACATAAGTTCACGCAGTGTTGAAAAACCGTCACATTTAGCTGAAACACACCACTTGTCAAATAAAGTTCCTTTCTCCCTGGCAAACTCAACATAAGTGCGCCCTAGGGCTTTTCTATGGGTTCGAAACTTTTGCCGATAGGCTTCAGGGACCAATTCGTATGCGCGGAGTATGGCTGATTTAACAGACTCATAGCTCATACTTTCAGCAAGAGACAACGTGGCAACAACCTCCTGAGCTTTGCCATTTATTTTACATTGTAGCAGAATGGACCACATTTCACTCGGGCACTTTAAGGCAATGGCTATACGCTCAAAGGCAGGAAAATAAGAGTCTACTTCGGATTCACGAAAATTTGGGATAAGTGAGACATATTTACTTACGTCAAAGGATACGTTAACCTGGGAGGGGGACGACAGGGCCTCCGTGGCAGCAGGTAGGCTAGGTCGCGGGTTGAGAGGGAGGCGGCTTTGAGCCTCCAGCTCAAGCCGTCTGATCCTCACGGCTGTTTCGGCCTCGATTTCAAGTTTCCTAATTTCTAATTGTAACTCCATGTGGGCCTTGCGCTCTTGCTCCTTCTCGGCGGCCACCATTTTAAGCTGTTCCAAGCGTACTCTGTGCCGGGATGACAGCCTCACGGAACCGACGGAGCTAGAGGACGAAAGAGCGTCAAACCGAGGATTGGTGAACGGGGGATCCTCCCGTCCTCCAGCCCCAGCAACTGCACCTCTCGCCCTAGGAGGGGTTTGCAACCGCTCCTCATCTTTTGGAGTAGAGCTGGCAAGCCCGGAGCTACTGACCTGTTTTTCCACAGGCTGACCGACAACCTCAGCCTCCTTAACGTCTACCACGCCCTGGGAACCCTGGTCCACCAACCAGGCAACGATCACTTCTTTCAACTCACCTTTCTTTTGACTTTTATCGATTGGAATTTGGTGCGACTCAGCATACTGAATTAATTCGTCTTTTTGTACTTGCCCAGCTTCTCAAGGGTGATCAGCGGCAACTCCACACTTTTGGGCGCAGCCATTCTGCGTGCTTTCCCCGCTCGGTATTTCACTGAAAAAAACCTACTCTGTCAAAAATAAAACAGCAATTCTAGTCACGGGAAAAATGGGTTTAAAATATCCCGGACGAGCCCCCAATGTGTTACGTCCTCTTTGCTCTAGGGGTGCAAGAAGGGACACAGGAGATGGAAATAACTAAAACTGCAGATTTATTTTAACAAAGTAAGGTAAATGTGAACAAAAAGAGACCCAACGGGTATAACAAAAATAGTACTAACGAAATATAAAACAGGAAAACGAACAAACAAGAAATGACTCAAAGAATTACAAAAACAGAATTTACACAGCTCCTAAACAATAAGTAAAGTAAGGAACTAAACTAAGTGTCTCAACAAAATTAACTAGTCACACAAAACATAAGGCTAGCCAATTTGTGACCAAACTCAAAGACACGACAGTCAAGGTTGGCGGACTGGGCCCCACTAATCCCAGCCGCCCGGAGCAGCAAAACAGTCCATGTTTTAAGGGGCGTGGGAGTTCAGGTGGAGCGGCACGGTTGGACAGCCAGATGATGGACAGGTCTGCTGGATTGGAGGACCATCCCACGGCAGCCAACCAACGAACTCTCCCACAGCCGGCGGAGCAGGAGTGGACCAACGGCGGAGCGGGCCTCGCCGAGCGGGTGTGCATATTAAAACAGAGCACACATGGGTTGCGATATACGAAGAACGGGAGTGTAGGCGGGGCCGAAGTCAGCGGCCGTAACATACCATCATTTGCAAATAAATTCATTAAAAATCAGACAATATGATTTTCTGGATTTTTTTTCTCATTTTGTCTCTCATAGTTGAGGTTTACCTATGATGAAAATTACAGGCCTCTCATCGTTTTAAGTGGGAGAACTTGCACAATTGTTGGCTGACTAAATACTTTTTTCCCCCACTGTGTATATATATATATATATATATATATATATATATATATTTATATAACCATCTCATACATATAATCTGAGTTAAGCTTTGACGGTTGTGAATTTAAAAGCCAAACCTTAAAGGGTGGAGAAGAGTCAGGGAGGAGAGGTGTGTTCGTGTGTTGGATATGCACAGAACTGCCCTTATGAAATATGAATGACTGTTTCTGCATCTTCTTCGACAGCAGGCTTGATATCGTCTCTGGTTTTGCAATCTCACAAGTCAGCGCAAACAGGGATGCACAGTCCAGCAATCTTTTGTGTATCGTGAGTCTTGCAAGTGTACAGATATCTCTTCTGAGCTTGTCAAACTCGGCAGAACAGTTTAATGACTTGTGTAACTTTGAGTTTGTTCAGTAAGGCAACATTTTTTAGTACAGACAAGTGGAGGCCTGTCTATATTATTATTATTATTATTATTATTGAATTTGTGTGTATCTACTATGATCTACTATGTACTACTACTCTTGTTCATACTGGTCAGTGTAAAATGGGTCTTGGCACGGGTAAAACGAGCTGTTTTCAGCCTGGATTCGAACATTGTCAGTTGAGGCCTGTCTCACATCCTCATGAAGACTGTTCCAGATTTTGAAATTTTTCAGCATGAAACTGAAACGCAGCCTCACCGTGTTTATTATTGACTCCGGGAACCACCAGGAGACCCCTCCCTGAAGTTCTCAGGGCCCGAGATGGTTCATACGGCTCTAACATGTCAGAGATGTACTTTGGTGCTAAACCATGAAAAGACTTGTACACAAGCAGAGCTGTTTTAAATTCTATTCTCTGAGTGACAGGAAGCCAGTGCAGAGACCGGAGCACTGGACTAATGTGGTCGTATTTCCTGGTTCTTGTCAGGACCCAAGCAGCAGCGTTCTGGATGTACTGCAGCTGTCTAACAGTAGTGCCGTTACAGTAGTCTAACCTGCTGGAGACAAATGCATGGATGAGTCTCTCTAAGTCTGGTTTTGACACTATTCCTCTGATCTTAGCAATGTTTTTCAGATGGTAAAAAGCTGATGATGTTATTGCTTTGATGTGGCTATTTAAGTTCAGGTCTGAGTCCGTGATTACTCCTAGATTTCTAACCTGATTTTTTGGTTTTAGAGCGAGAGACTCAAGGTGACTGATAACACTTTGTCTTTGTGTCTGTGGGCCAAAAACAATTATCTCAGTTTTGTCTGAGTTTAGTTGGAGAAAGTTGTTTTGCATCTACAAACTGATCTGTTCGATGCAGTGACAGAGTGTATCTACAGGCCCATGTTCACCTGCCGTCAGTGACACGTAGATCTGAGTGTCATCTGCGTAGTTGTGGTACGACACATTGTTGCTGTTTATTAGCTGACCCAATGGAAGCATGTACAAGTTGAATAAGAGGGGTCCCAAGATTGACCCCTGGGGGACTCCACATGTCATGGAAATTTTGTCTGAGACACAGTTGCCAATTTCGACAAAGTACGTCCTATCCCTGAGATAGGACTTAAACCAGTTTAGAGCAGTACCAGAGATTCCAACCCAGTTTTCTAACCTGTGAAGTAAGATCCCGTGGCCCACTGTGTCAAAGGCAGCGCTCAGGTCCAGCAGAACTAAAACTGAGACCTTACCTGTGTTGGTGTTCATACGGATATCATTTGTCACCTTAATCAGAGCTGTCTCAGTGCTGTGGTGGGACCTAAATCCGGATGGGAAAGTATCAAAGACATTGTTAGATAGGAGAAAGTAAGCGAGCTGCTTATATACTACTTTCTCTAGGACTTTTCCTAAGTATGGTAGGTTTGATATGAGCCGGTAGTTGTTCAGTACCTTGGGATCAAGGCTGCTCTTCTTTAGAAGAGGCTTAATGACCGCGGTTTTCAAGGCCTTTGGAAATGCTCCAGTCTCAAATGAGATGTTTTATTTATTTATTTATTTATTAACATTTTATTGATTTAGACATAGAAACAAGCACGAAAGACTAGATACCGACCGGACATACAACAAGGACAAAAAGACATGGGAGACATACAAAACACCATATAAGACAAAACAGAGACAAAAAATAACAAACAGCACAAAACAAAACAGAACAAGGGATTGGGGGGCGGTGGGGGGAGACAAGTACAAAAGATACAGCTTACAGCTATACAACACATATAAATGACCTTCCAGACATTGCATTATTTACCCTTTTGCAGTCCCTGCTATGCTATATGCTATTACAAAGTTGCTCAAAATCCAAATTTAAATCGCCATTGTAGTCAATAATTTGTTCCATAGCCAGTAGATCCATAAATTCTTGTAACCATTTTTCTATAGCAAAACAGTTTAATTTAAATTTTTTCCAGTTAATCATTATCATTCTTTTTGCGGCAATAAAACCCAAATTAGCTACTTTATAGTTTTGTTTGTTTGTCAATTGAGCGTCTCTGTGCCCCACTAAACAGGTAGCTGGGCAAAGGGGCAGGTTGACGTTCAAGAACTTAGATATTGCACTAACTATTTGCGTCCAAAAATTATTAATCTCAGGACAACACCATAACATGTGGATTAATGTTCCCCTTTGACCACAACCTCCCCAGCATAAATCAGTAACATGCGGGTCTATTAGTTTGAGTGTGGCTGGTGTTACATAAGCTCTATGCAGTGTTTTAAATTGTATCATCTTAAATCTCACTGATTTGGATATTTTCGTTATATTCCGCCAGATTAGTTTCCATTCTGACATGGATATTATTTGGCCTACATCCTGTTACCACTGTGATTGTGCATGTATATTTACCGTACTATCGGGACAATTGAGCAATTTATATAGCCCAGAAACAGTCCCTTTATTAACAGTCAACTCTTTAAATTTATTATCCATTTCACTATCATAATTAAAACATTCTTTAGGTAATTTGGAGCAGATTGAAGCTATTTGGGCATATTGCAGAAAGGCCTTTGTACATAGGCTATATTTACTAGCCAGCTTCTCAAAGGATAGCAATGAGCCTTTATGAATAATATCGGAGATGTGTAGTATATTATGTTCTTTCCACACCCTATTTGTCAAAGGATTCCCTGCCGCTGTAATAGCCATATTATGTCATATCGGGCAAGATGCAAATACCATTTTTGTAATACACATTTTTTGATGCATTTTCTTTATAGTTTTACAAGTCAATATCATTACAGGGTTATCCAGTTTGGCAGGTAGGTATGGGCGATACCATATTGATGATAGTGAAAAGGCTACATTATTCTCATTCAATAGTTGTTCCTCCAACCAATCCCAACTCCCTTCCTCCCGTACCTTCTTGTAACCCCAAATCGGACCATATCTAGTGTTGAATGCAATATAATAATTAAAAATATCTGGGATACCGAGACCTCCCTGGTCTCTTTGCAAAGATAATTTCTTTAAACTTATCTTGGGTTTTTTGTCTTTCCAAACATTTTCTTAACATCATCAAACCAAGACAAGACATTGGTATGTTAAGAGGCACAGAGGAGATAAGTGAAAGGATTCTTGGGAGAATATTGAGTACTTCAGCTCTGCCCCACAGTGACAATGGCAAGGCTGACCATCTCTTGAGATCTTCTTTTATATTATTAGTTAATGGTTGTAAGTTTCTCTCCATAATTGTATTACTTGGTAGCCCAATTGTTATCCCCAAATATTTCATTCCCTCAGTTTTCCAAACAAAGGGTGCTGTGCCCAGGTCTTTTTAATATGTGTAGTAGTTTAGTGGTATTGCCTCACTCTTGCTCCAGTTAACCTTATACCCTGACAATTTACCAAAAGTGTCAATAATTTGAAGCATTCTAGGGATGGATTGTATTGGTTTGGACAGCGTCAATAAGATGTCATCCGCATCAGAGGTTCCGCTAGACTTTTTTTTGTTGGCCACTTTGGCCGGCTGGGTTGTAAAATGTCGGCCATTCACAAGAATTACCGGCCATTAAAATATATATATACATAATGAACGTGGATTATTATCAGTAACAATGATACAATACACGAGTGCTTTAATGCGTTAAAAAACACAGCTATTCCTAATCTAAACATAAAGTTGTGCGGGTGGAGACGATGGAGAGCGCCAGGTGTCACGCGGACATACTCATCTGCACTTTAACTCAGCCAGAAGATATCTACAATCTGACTGCATCAGCTGCACAGCGAGGGTTGGGCTGTAGATGCCCCTCCGCGCTTTAACGTGGCTTCAGGTGTAAACTTAGCGAGTAAGTCTCTCACCGCTGAAATATTACGGAGGGACAAATCGACAGCACTAATGTCATCAAAAGTCAGTCTCGAGCAATTCAACACGGACCCAGCTCTGCCACACTCAAGAGCGGCTCCGAACACTGGTAACTAAGCCGAGGCGTCTGCGCAGACTGACCGAGGGAAGCGCCTCGAAACCCGGCCACTCTCCCAGGAACTGAACACATACACGTTTAAAGAATCAAAAGTCTTAGCTGCTGAGTTCCTAACACACTTTTATAAAAGTAAATGTACCTGTAGTTCGCCGTTTTCTTGGAAAATGTGACGAAGCACGAAGTGAAAAGCCTTTTATTTCCAGCACGACGATGGCGCTTCAACTGCGCTTTGTATAATGGGCTTTTTTGATAGAAATATTTAATATTTAACCTTTTTTAATGTTTAGGGCTGTCTCAAAAACACTTTGTTATGTTAGTCAATGACTTAGGTCAAATGTTGTATTTAATATATTTTTCTATATTCTCTACACATTTTCTACTGTCGGCCAATTTGGCCGATGGAAATTTTTTTTACCGGCCATTTGCTTTTCAAACCGGCCAAAAGCCGGCTACAGCCGGCTAACGGAAATCCTGATCCGCATACATGCTTAATTAGAAATTATGGTTACCAACTGTTATTCCTTCTATTTCTTTGTCCATTCTGATCATGTAGGCTAAAGGTTCGAGAGCAAGAGTGAATAAGATTGGGGACAACGGGCAGCCTTGTCTTGTGGAGCGAAAGAGCTCAAACGGAGTAGAGGTTATATTATTTGTCTTTACTGATGAAACTGGATCTTGGTATATTGCTTTAATCCACTGCCGACAGTTTGGTCCAAGACCATATTGTGACAAGGTGTAAAATAAATATGGCCATTCTATTCGGTCAAAAGCTTTTTCAGCATCCAGTGACATTGCGATCACTGGGTGCTGAAGAGAGCCTGCCTTATGCATTAATTGGAAAAGTCTTCTCATTTCAAATGAGATGTTAACTAACTGGACAAGTTGTGGTAACAAGCTGGTCAGCACAGACTTCAGAAATCTAGTGGGTAATTCATCAAGGCAGCATGTACATGAACTCAGACCGGGGATAACCTCTTCGATTGTTTTGTCAGTAACAGGTGTGAAATGTGTCAGCTCAAGGTGTTTATCTGGTGGCAGGGTTGCCATTTGTGTTGTGGAAATTGGACTTTGTCATAAAACAATATTGCAAACTCATTGCACTTAGATGCAGAGATTAGTTCTAAGGGCAGTGAAACTGGAGGGTTAGTTAATCTGCTTACTGTGGAAAACAGAACACGAGAATTGCTTCTGCAGTTTGCGATGGTTTTAGAGAAGTACTTCTCCCTTTCGCCACGCAAAATCTGGTTGAACTCACAAAGCACTTCTTTGTATATCTCAAAATGAACCTGGAGCTTTGACTTGCGCCATATCCGTTCGGCTTTTCGGCACTCCCTTTTTTGTGCCTTGACCGAATCTTCACTTCTCCAAGGTGCCTTTTGTCTATTGTTAACCATTTTAACCTTGACAAGAGCAATAGTATCCAAAACATTTAAGACGCTTGATGTATAAGAGTCCAACAGATTATCAACATTAGAACATGGAGGATTTTCAAATCTGATCATATCCATAAACTGTGTCCCTGTTGTATCATTTATGTGTCTTCTTTGAATAACTCCAGGCCCAACCACTGGTTTGGGTGCAACAGAGAGGTCAAAGAAGACACAAAAATGATCAGATAAAGCAACATCAACAGCATTCACATTTGATATATTAACACCTTTTGTAATAACTAGATTGTGACCTTTGTTTATTTATTCATTTATTTGATTGTAACCTTGAGCTAATTTGCATCCGTTGTCCCCCATGCGCATTCTCAAATTCATCCTGGCCTATTGTACATGTTTTTAGTGGTAGGGGAAACCGGAGTACCCGGAGGAAACCTACGCAGACACGGGGAGAACATGCAAACTCCACACAGAAAGGCCCCGTCCAGGTGGGAATCGAACCTGGACCTTCTAGCTGTGAAGCGAGAGTGCTAACCGCTGTGCTACCGTGCCGCCCGTTGTGAGTCGCCTCACTCACGTGCTGAGTTAAACCAAACATTTTAAGGACAGCACTAAGTTCTTTTGCATGCCTGTCATTGGTCATATCCACATGCACATTAAAATCACCTGAAATGACTAAAGCATAAGGGTATGCTTTTTAAATGAGCATAATTATACTAATTTAAAAAGCATGCCCTTATACTACTACTCTGGTCTCCCCATTGTCTTGTATATCGGTCATCTAGCCAAATGGCAAAGATGTTAACGCTTTCCCCCATAAAGACGACATTTGTCGACCCCCCTGTACTCTTAATAACGTGTTTTGACACCTCCGCTATATCACTAAAGACGTTATGTGACAAACATTAAAACAGGTTCCGGTTTTTCGCTAGTAACAAAGGCTGCGATAGATGGGGGTCACCACAACCCATGCTAGGTTGACCAATAGGATTCAAGGACATATTGTAGTCGATTTTTTTGTGTGCAATTATGCTCTATGGGTAGCCTTAGTAAAAATGTATGGGTTATTCCTTGTAGGTGTCCAAGGGGGAAAGAGTTAAATCACTCTTACACCCCCAAAGAAAGGGTGGGTAAGTGTCTTGCCCAAAGATACACTGACAGTATGCACCTGCACTCTGGACTGAACCACCAAACTTTGGATATGTAGACAAACGCATTAACCACTGCATTTGAAATTGCATGTCATACTGTGTTTGCTATATTGATCCATTACTTTAACTTAGTGTTTCCATACAGTAGAACTAAAAGACAAACAAAGCCTCCAGACACACTCCACTGTTGTCTCTCTGTCCCTTGTCCCCCATTCTAATGTATATTAATTCCACCACCTCAGGCTTAAGATTGGATTTTTCTTTCCATCCCAACAGAGGGTTGTCCCATTCCTTCCCAGCGTGCGATACTAATGGGGTGATGAAATGCCAAAGACAGGCTTTTCTTTTCAGCCTCACAGCTCACAACAGACGCCTCTGCTCACTCATTCTCATCGCAATGCCATGAGTCTCCTTAGAGTTCACTTTAACCCTTTCTTCTGCAACCCTAATTATACTCCATCCAAACACATACAGTGTTACAGCTGTACAGTAGTGGAGCATGGCAGGGAATCTCCCAAGGATGTCTCTGATTGGGTTACAGGCGCACAACAGCTCTCATTACACATTTCTATCCATAATGTGGGGATGAAAAGACACTGTGCCATTGTGTTTGTTACATTGAGCTCACAATATTCATTACAACACAGTGGAAGCAGAGGCGCAGTAGAACCGTACTTTGGACATTATGAGCTGTGTTGTTTCGTAAAGTGTGCAAAGTAAATCCTCCTTGCCTCAGGAAAACACTTTTGTTTCTGCATGCATTGGTCTCCCAAGCAGTATCAGGCCTCCAACTGAGGTTTTAGATTTTGTCAGTCATTGAGAATTACTTAATTGTCAACAAATATCGAATGGCAGTGGAATTGGCTGGATAATTGGACTTTAATATATTTATGTAAAACAAATGACTTACTTCAGCAACCACATTCAAGAGAGAAAACAAAGAATAGGAAACAAAGTTTTCAAAGCATTAAGTCTGACTTACCAGATCCTGAAGTGTATATCACAGGAGAGAAGATCAGTTTTGTAACAGAGTATAAATACCTGGGAATCATCTTAGACTCACAATTTACATTTAAAAAGCATGTCAAAAAAGTCATTTGGGCAGTTAAACTAAATCTTGCTAATTTTAAGTACATCATTTTACAAACTTTGTAAAATTTCATGATGCTAATCTGTTTTTATTTTATTTTACGTGGTTTGGCTCCTCCACCACTTTCTAATTTTATAAGCAGAGCCAGTTTTTCCTATACGCAAACTACGCAAGTTGCGTAGGGCCCCCGCAGCTGCAAGGGCCCCGCATCTCGGTCAAATTACAACGTTGTTTCGCTAATTGATGAACGCGTTGTGACGGTAACAGGCTCTGACAGTGCTCACTCACTCTCCGCCTAGCCACATATAACACCAAAATGGAACAGTGAAGCAGTGTGCTGCCTGAAGTGGATGAGCAGGAGAGACCTACCGCCTTCCCATCACTCTCAACGCGTTTGTGCCTCTCTGCTCAGCGCACGCGTCCCCACTTGGTCTGTCTCCCTCACCTCATGCACGCGGCTTTCTCCCGCATGGTCTCCCGTCTCGTGCGCGCTGCTTGTCTCATGTATTCTCTGCTCAGACTCTGGGCTGCATTGGCCACACACTAATTTAAACGGTTTTATTGTCTCTAGCAGAGTATCAGGACAGTTGTTTGGCGAGTTGAAGAGAGAAAAAAACGTACTTTTGTCTCAAAGGAGAGTTGAATCCACACGGTTCTCATGAGCACAGTTACTTTTGGTAACTCCAGTTCTCTGAATGTGCTTGGTGTAAAACGAATTATCGTCAGGCTTATTCTCAGTGGTAAGACAGAAATAACTGTCAGGAGCAGGTGTAAGTTTTAAATCAGGGGTTCCCAAACTGTGGATCAGGGACCAGAGGTGAAACAACATGACTATTTACCATTTTAAAAAGTGGGGAAAATAGCCCAGTGTAGGCCTAAATCCCAGTCTGACAGTGGCAAATGATTAGTGGTTCTTACACAGTGGGGCAGAGCCAAAATTGAGGTCATTATGTTCCCCTTCGCCACAGGTGCACTGTGGAGTGGGTCAGATTGTTTTTAATGCAGGCTAGCTGTTACCATAGAAATGCTTTAGCCTTGCCCTAGCCTAGAGCAACTAGACTCTTCAAATATAAGAACTGCAAGAATTTAAGAAAATATATCTCAAGACATCAACAACACTCTGGATAACTAGGAAATGAGGCCCTATGTCAAAAATCCACGAAATATCCCTTTAACATAGGTTGTGTGGGAGATCATAGCCTACTAATGAATTGTTTCATTATATAGGTTAATAATGATTGTTGTTGTTGTTATTGTATATTGTTTGCTGCTGGCAATCTACATCTTGCCCAGGAACTACTGTTGAAAACTAGCTTTGGAGTTAAAACTGGCACATTTACAGTGATGTTAATTAATGTGCATTGTCCCTGTTCAAATAAAGTAATAAAATAAAAAATAAATTACCTTACTGGTCAAATCCTACTGGATAAATTAGCAGCTTTTTCATTCAAGGATTAAATACTGTAAAGGAGAAGCCACTAGACTATTGGCCGCACCATTCTCCCATGATGTCTTGTAAGAAACATGTAGTGACATAGATTATGGTACTTTCTGAACATTTCTCTTTTCTCGCTTTCTTTCCTCTGTTCCCTCTCTGCTTCCTCAGAGGATTAGCAGAGAAGTGCTAAAAGCCACTGTGTTGTTGTTGAGCTGCATTCCCAATGTAGATGTACATTAATAACCAACCGCTTTGTGAAAGGGTATAAATCTATTTTTTAATTTATGTTTACATGCAAAAAGGTTTTCCTATTGAAAGGTCATATTTAAATTTTAAATAATGTCAATATTAATATCTGTTTTATTATGACATTCGTATTGCAGGGGACAATGTGATGTTGTTGATGAGGTTTTCTACTTTATTTATTTATTATTTAACAAATTTAACTCATCAACATTAACTATCTAATTTTGCTGGAGTGGAGAGAACATATGGCTCAACGAACACGATACAATTTAAAAACAAAATGGCTAAAAATACATGAAACATTTACAATGAATCAATATGGAAAGAGCTGATTCCAGTCAAAATAAGAAGAGCACATGAAATGCCTTTTTTCTTATCTCTGTCCTTACAGGAGCAAATTCTCAATTCATTTGATGGGTAAAGATTGCTCTAAACGGACCTGGTATGTTACTCTTGGCATCAGGGGGGAATTAACCATAATATGTATATTTTCAAAAGGTACAAGCCACCATTTTTAGCTTAAAGGTGCATTATGCGACTTTTTATAGGGGGGGGAAAAGTTAATATTAATATGTATTTGACCTTTCAGTGACCCAGCA
This sequence comes from Neogobius melanostomus, assembly GCA_007210695.1. Taxonomy (NCBI): domain Eukaryota; kingdom Metazoa; phylum Chordata; class Actinopteri; order Gobiiformes; family Gobiidae; genus Neogobius; species Neogobius melanostomus. The sequence goes on along the minus strand of VHKM01000232.1, from coordinate 452,346 downwards.
GGACCAGTTGTTTTTAGGGTTTTCACTGCTGATGTATCTGTTCCCATGGTTACATACACAGTATATTCCATACAGAAAACTTACCAGAAACCTGAAAAACAATTGGTCCTGGAGTGTCATAGAGGCCACTGTGATGGAAAGCAAAGGTGCCAAGCTAACCACCCACAGCCATTGAGTCACTGAAACATCAAATACGCACTAATATCAACTTTTATTTTGCATAAATAGTCGCACAATGCAGCTTTAACGGCACTGGCACGCTAGGGCCTCATTTCAGTTTTCAGACAACGAGAGGTGTGTCCCCTTTATTTTCAATTGATGTGGACTGGTGGTAGTACATGATTTAAGGACTGACACTAATGAACAACACTGCACCCTTTTTCTATGTTTATAAACTGGGCTGAAATGAGCGGCAATAAAACAGGTTTTTTTTTGTTTTTTTTCTACCGCACACTTTTGCATTTATAACACATTTTGTGACTCTTTCAGAGCCCTGAGCAAATGTGGGTGGAAGGTGCTTGATCTTGCCCTGCTCATATTAAATGTGTCAGGTTTGCATCCCCACCTCAGAAACCTAAGCTCACAGTTACACCAGAGCTTATTGGATGTGAATGCGGCTGCGTGTATGACTTTTCTTTCAGCTCGGGCCAGTGGATCCGAGTCCTTTTGAACAGCCCGTAACATGGGGCAACTATGACAGGCAGGACAACCCTTGATCACTGTTAATTATCTAAGTGGACGTGAGGCTCCCAAACCACCAGAGCTATGCAGCAAGTGAGATCCACCGGGAGGGAGAGAGTGCAAGGAACTCTGTGTTGCTGCTGGTGTCTATTTACTTTTATCATTTTCAGAGTGTGACATATTACCCTTCAAGTCTGTCAATTGCGCAGGAAGCTATTGTGTTGCTGCATGTCAATCCTAAGGTTGGCATAGATTGTCAGAAGTGTCAAACACTGAAAAGCAATGGAGCAGTGCCGAGTAACACATCTTTAATGAAGCAGAGGGTATTTAACATTTATGAAAGCCTTTTACAACACGGTACAATGGGGTGTCATTACACTTGGGTTCAAAATGATTGCATCACCTCTTAAGAAATAAGCTTGGGTTACGGAGACATGATCTGAATTCCAATGTGATCAAAGTAAAGAGCAGGAGTTAGACCGGTGTTAGTTTTAAAAATGTTCAGAACTATTAGCAAACTTTAAGATCACATAACTTGAAAAGATAAAACGCAACCAGAACTGTTCATTTTCAAGTGTTCTTGGTCCTTTCATATTTGCATGTCGTGTCAGGGTAAATTGGGTCATTGTATGGCAAGGTCAAGTCTGTCTAAAGACTTTTGCGAAAAAACTTTTCCCATTTAAACAATGAGGATGATAACGGTGATGACATGTTTTATTATTATCGTTATTATTATTTATTATTATTATTATTATTATTATTATTATTATTATTATATTTCAGACCGTGATGAGCGTATTGTTCATGGACTACCCCTCATAAAACTCAAGGCAATACTGTATTCTTTTGATTACTATAATGAAGACCCTTATCTAGATCACAGTATGTCTCCAAACAGAGATAAGAAAAGACATGTAACAATCGAACCACAGATGTTGCGTTCATGGTCAGTGCCCTTTACATCTCATTTCCTGCCTTCCCCCAAAGGGCTTGCTGTGCTTCTGTCAATACAACCTTACATCAGATGAGGCTCGTTTAACAAATAGACTATTATTTGGTTAATAGTACAATAATTTTGCAGGTACTGGCTGAACTATTTTGGAACAGTTTCATTGGAGAGTGCAAGAACAGAGTACTAGTCTAAAACCATTGTTGGCTCACCACGTCTCATTGTAAAGGTATTGTGGCGCAGCCAGTGGTATAGACAAAAAGGCTGCTGTCATGTACTGTATACGGAATGCCGTACCAAGCTCAGCGTCGCAGGTTCAAGTCTGTCAAGATCTGTCCTGTCGAATAAAGCCATTGGGCCAAAAATCATATAAAAACAAAATAAAAATAATAATAGGAATAGTATTAGTAATAAGTTAATGTTCAAAATAATTAGAAAATAGTGAGTTTGGAGAGATGAAACAAATATTTATTTAGCAATTATGTTAAAAGGATGGTGATATTACCCAGTTGATTAAAATGTATATATTATTATCTTTTGATTAGCAAATACAGTTAATTTTATAAAACCTTATCATTTTTTAAAGATCTGATCCTGTTATAAAAGTAAATGCTACATTGGATTGTGTGTCTGTACACATAATGACTTGATTCTGTAAATGTGCAGAGCCAAAGAAAAGGTTGCAGAGTTTCTCTGACGCACATGAGTGTCAGACAGCATCTGGTGTGCGACTAAAGCTACAGGTTTTGTCACAATCCGCGCAGCCTCATCACATACCGCTGATGTCAGAGATCATATGGCAGATGGAACTTGAACTTCATCAGTCACATCTTAAACCAGTCCTTCTCTCGTATCCTCTGACATCCTGCCACATTTGTAAAGTATTTTACTTAAAAGAGGTCAAATGTAACACTGAAAAAATATATGCTGAACCATGGGTCCCCAACTAAATCTGTTCGAGATCCACAAACTTTACCTTCATATCCTTCGGCAAATGTACAGTATCCGGATCTATGCAGTCATTGATCTGTACAAAAGATTATTGTCTATTTACAAAACAGAAATGATTAATGAATCAGTCATTTTGACACTTTAATTTAATTCAATTGTTAATTCAGCCTAAGATATTAAGTATATTGAGAGGATGAAAATACTTTGGGGTGCAGACTAAAGCGCCTGGAGGTCCAGTGTTCCGTCAAGTGGAGCTGAATCTGCCACTGCGTCCAGAGCTAGTTTCTTGTAGAAAATGGTTTGATCATAAACCGTTTTAAATGGAAAATGTAACTTGGAAAATGTCCCGATATTTTTTTGCATGCACTGCAACAACATTCAGCTCCACTTGACATTCAGCTTGTATCGACAATACACCGGATCTGGGTCCTCCTGAGTTGGGGACCCCAGTGCTAAACTTGGCAAATTTGACTTTTTAATACGTATAGTATATCTGTAGTAAATTATTTGTGCATTTGAGATGAATAAACATAAATCACTGCTTGTCAGCTTCAGACCAAATTGACCATTAAACAAGCTTGAGTTTGTTGTCAGTTTCCCTCAGCAGATGCTACCTGAATGCAGTCACAGACTCAGACTCTCTGATACGGACAATTCACTCGTGAGTGGCATCTGAACATTCATTCTCTCCAGTTACGAGCCCCAAAAATGCACAGTGAAAATCCTCATGTGCAGCTTTGTGAAGAAAATTAATTTTGACTCAGTTTATACTGTATAGCCTAATGTTGCATACAAGATTTACAGATGTTTTATATCTAAAAGAAAAGAAAAGAAAAAATCAAATGGCAAAAAATATTATATATCCCTCTGCCTCGGGAGCGGTGACTGGCTGTGGCTGTGGGTGCTGTCCTGTGGGTGCCCAGGTGGAGGTGTGGTGTCTCTGCCGCGCCTCCTATGGGGACCCTTGTGTCGGTGGCGGCTGCGGCTGGTCTGCTGCTCCCGGGGAGGACGGCCCCTCTGATGGGGTTTCCTCACCTTGGCCATCTGTACCCCAGCCTTATGTACTAGATTTTGATTCTGTGTATGAGTGTGAGTGTGAGTGTGAGTGTAGAGCAAAGGGTAGGGGGTGTACTGTAGGTGTACGTATACTTATGTATTGTGATAACTGTATATTGGGAGGGTGGGAGGGTTTGACGGGCGAGAATGTTTTTAATGTCTTTTTAAATGTCAAGCACTTTGTGATGCATCTGTGTATGAAAATCGCTCTATAAATAAAGATTGATTGATTGATTGATTGATTGATTGATGTATGAAATACATGGGAAAACAGCCTGCGATTAGGCCGTTTCAATTGCACGACACCTCCGGCCAAACCGATGGAGGCGATGGAGCAACTTCACAACTTTGAGAAGAGTAGTGACAAGTACACAGTAAGTGCCTGATTTAATCAAATGTTTGTTTAATGCAGTGATTTAGCTCTGTTTGTAAATATAAACATGCTTGTGATATTTTATGCTTCGACACGTCTTGTTGAGAACTATGTCAGACTGTTTTGGGGCTGCTGTAGCGGCGATGTGCTCCTTATGCTGCTTTTCCACATGTATGCTTCAAAGAAGCACTGTTTGGCCGCAGTACGGCACGGCATGGCCATAGGTACAAGTTATTACACATTGATATGGCATTGATATTATACTGTACTAAATTTAGCAGGTACAATGTATCAAGGGTAGTGTCATATAAATTGTTACTCTATTCTGTAAAGTTTGCTTACAGGTTGTGTGACGTCTCAGATTGTTCCCAGACAATTCTGGACTATCGCTCAGTGTAGGTATTTTATTGAGCATAATCTGACCAATCTGTGGATTATGTTGCACCATGTAAAGAAAGAGGGGAAAAACAAGAGAGACATAGGGAAAGAGATGCACAAGGAGCGCAGAAAACAACACTATCAAAGGAGGGCTTCAAAGACTATCAACCGTGTCTCGTGGGTAATTTGCGATCCTGCATTCTTTAGACTTCAAAGGGCTGCTGTATGCTGGAATACTGCGAGTGGGTGAGTATAGAGGGGGAAGCGCAGGGATGGTGAAGGGCCAGAATCTGATTTCTCTAATAAATGCTGACACCAGGCCTGTTTGATATGAGATTCGGGGAACAGTTTGATTTGTTATCGCCTTTGAAACTCTCCGGTCGTCCTTCTGTGATGAGAGCCACGCCCTCGGAGTTGCCATCTATAAAAATGACCGTTACGGACCTATTGATTGTGAATGATTCTGTCTACGCTATGTCTGTCTTGCTGTCTGAGAAGTTTTTCTAGTAGATGGTGTAGTGGACATTAAAATTATTATCATTATTTTTTTTATTTTATAGATTGTGTGATGTAAGTGTGTTTGAGTTATTAGACCACTATCGGGGTGATTTCTTGTACAGAAAGTGCCATAAACTAGAAATTGAATTAGATACGATATTATCCCAAGAGAGAAGAAAAATCCTGTCTACTGATCGTATGATATAGAAAAATGGGGACAAAAATAAAAGACAGTTGCTATATTTTTGGCTAATGACATTTTACATCGAGGGCCGCATGATGAAAAAGTCTTGATGGTTCACAAATTGGTCTGAGTGAAGAGTTCATCTTCCCTAAACAGCTGTTGTATCTGTGTGTGGCTGATATTTTTATTTGTTTATTTTTTTGGGACTATGAACACAAATGAGCCTCATGCATGTGAAAACGCCAGATTATAGCCTCCAGCTAATTTCAATCTGTTGTCCTGCACCTGTACTCACACACACTAATTCATACCTGCCTATTGTACATGTTTTGAGCAGTTCAGATGAAACTGAGGGACCTGGAGGAAACCGTCGACGCAGGGAGCACATGTAAACTCCACACAGAAAGGCCCCGTCTGGCTTGGGAATCGAACCCTGTACAATCTCGTTGTGAGGCAAGAGTGCTAACTGATGCACCACCTGTCAATATCAAACAGCAGCTTATTACTGATATCTTTCAATAACTTTTTGAGCCAGACTATAATACACAATATTTAATAATAATAAATGCTGGGTCATATCAGATGACACCAGTGGTGAACATTCTGCACTGACTGATGCATTGCACCACATTGTGCATGTAAAACACCCAATTGATTCAGAGATACTTGCCAAATTGCTAGTGCATAATGAATATGCAAAAAGAAACTCAATGATTGGCTATTGATGACATCATGACAGTGACAGGTGTTTTGTACCTGCAGTCCAGACAGGACATTTGAGGTTTGCAAATGAGCTGTAATCAGTACATGAGTGATAACTGTCCTGAATCAGTGCCAGATGAAAACAGCTCCTCATGCTTGCACTCCTCCTTGTCACCCTGCCAGAGTCCCTCCCAACTTCTCTGTCTCTCAATCTGCTCATTAGAGAGGCTATGGAACAAAGAGCCATCTGGGCCCCACTACCTACCAGCTCAGGTGGGCTTACCCACAAAGACACGCTTCTTCTCAACATCTGTCTGCGGATCAAATATACTTGTGTTTACCCCCTTAACTCTCCTCCTGCTTTCCACATTCCCCTCTCCTTTACTCTATGCTGAGGGCTTTCAGCTTTTTTCAGACGCCCAAACTCCTTTTAGAATGAAATTCATCTATCTCCTCCCCAGTTATGTCTATCTCCACCTATTTGTCTCTTCTTAACACTATGCTTCACCCTGTGGGTGTCATACGATATCCCAGACTACTTTGTGTTTAGATAATAGTTTTCCTGTTTATAATGAGGAAGATAGTGTTTTGCATTTCAGCAGTTACATGATGAATGTGTTGAACAGATTTTTCCTGAAGCTTTGAAAAGAAGAACAACTTTTTAGACAAGAAACAGAACTGCTGTGTTGGCTTTTTGTGGCTATTTGTGCATTGTACATGTGGCACCTATTGATATAGACCGTGTATTCTGCAGGACATACTGAAGCCAGCTTGTTTCATAAAAAGTCATGAGTTCTAGAGAACAGCTGCAGTGTTTCTAACGCGTGTGTTCAGTTGGCCTGGCCATGCACGTTCAAGATTCAGTGCATTTGTGATCCTATAAGCCACGTACTGCTGTTCTGTAGCTCTTCATACTGACGGAAACACTTCCCCACGTGTTTGCTGTCTCACAGTGTAAACACAGAAGTTATGCAGGCCTTGAGCAGCTCATGACTGATAAACAATAGCCACACATGTCAGTGCATCAAACTTTGGAAGGAGACCGTGTTGCTAATCTTACTGTTGTTCCGTCTCCTATCTGCTGGCTGGACTACTCGAGTGACGAGAAGTAGACCTCAGACTAAGATTTTTGTGTGATCACATTAGTGTGTGTGTGTGTGTGTGTGTGTGTGTGTGTGTGTGTGTGTGTGTGTGTGTGTGTGTGTGTGCGAGAGAGAGAGAGAGAGAGAGAGAGTGGTTGGTGGTGGTCGAAGGGGCCAATGGCACAGACTTGTTGCCTTGCTTCCATCGGTCTACCCCAGGGCAGCTATGGCTACAACAGTAGCTTACCACCAGAAACTTATACAGGCTTGTAAAGCGCAATACAAGTGTAAGCCATTATCATTATTATTTAAGCTTCATGCTGTAATATGAGGGCTTGTTTAAAGTGTATAATAGTGATTTATGTCGGTTACTATATGATTAAACTACCAGGGTTACAGCGTTTCTATCATAGATAAAGAGACATTCACAGCAGGTAAAGTCTACCGGTCTTTAACACCGACTGATCTTACCAGCGGCCCACCCAAGGAACCTGGCTCTGCTTTTCTTTGTCAAAAAATAGCTTCTTTTTTTTCAGCTTGCACCCACTATTTAGCACCTGCCTTGATAAATCATCCCCTTAATGCACAATGACATGAAACCAATGGCTTAGAGCTACTGTCACAAAAAACACTGTCCACTCGAGGTAATGAAATGCTCATTTTACTCTGGCTTCATCCCTCGTTATTCGACAGCTCCCACATCATTGGCTACATCTAAAAAGTGGCAATAGGCTAATAGCTCCTTCCTCCTGTTCCTTAACCTTTGAGGCCTACGTCATGTACCTCTGCAGTTAGGAACATGAGCTTCAGCGGCTCCTTCTGCACATCAGGACAAATTGAACCGTCATAAAGCCTGATTCACAGAGGCGGCGGCGGGAGCGAATTGAGCGCCCAGCTTCCATTCATTCCTACGTTGGATGGCGACCGGACAAATGCCACCAGAAATACACAGGAGAGCTGTGTGATATGGGCGACCAGAGCAGCGTTTGCGTTTGAAACCAATCCCAATACGCAAATACAGAACCATTTGCAGCTGCGACCACCAACCACAGATTAATTATGTGGTAATAAAAGAGGTGCAAGAAGAAGCTATGAGGATATTGGCAATGCTATTTTTTTGTTGAGGGCAGAGAGAGAGGAACTTGACTAATGGTGCATTCAAGGCGCAAGACTCAACTGACTTTCCTGCTAAACTGTCTTCCAGCCCCACAGTGTTGATAGTTAATGACTTAGCGACAGCTGTATGTCTTTAGCAAACAATTGCTTCAGTGTCCCATCTGTCTGTATATTTTCTTTCCCATACACAATTCTCAATTCCTGTTTAACCCTGACCATTCACCATGACACGACTCCTCCTGAAAGAATGGGTCAATGTCCGGCCTTTCCCCACCATCACATTCAGCAGGAGACCAGCAGCTTAACTGGAGCGTAAACATGGCGGGCTGGTGGTCAGCGGCTGAGCTCACCTGCCTCTAAATTCACTCTGACAGGCGGGATAGCAGGCTTGTTGCGAGGCATGGCACCCAGCAGAGAGGGGAGAGGCGTGTGGGTGCTTCAGCTCCGCCTCAATGGTGCTCGTGGGTGTCTCCACTGAGCAGCTTGAAGCACTTCCATGGATTACTAAAGGAGCAAAACCTGAAGGCAACAATAACAATTTACTTTATTAATATTTCTATTTGTAATATTAATGTTGTGATTTTATAATTTCATATGTTATTACATATACAATTATAAATAACAATGACTGTGGGATAAGTTAAAATAGTACATTTTAACTTATACATACATGACAAAAATATAACGTTTATGGTATTTGGCATGTTCTTGTTGTACATTAGGATTTATTAATCAATTAATTAGTTAGTAGGTTGGTAGATTTGCCTAAAGATGAATTGTTCAATCACACAGCAACCAGTGCGGTCACGGCAACAGTGACGGTTGCCGTGACAGAAATACTGTATGTTCATTAACAATAAAAAGGTATTATTACAAATTTCTCTGAAGGATGTGAATTCTTGAACGGCCCGTGTACTTTTGAATTAATTGCATTTTCATTTTAAAAGGAATTTGCAAAACCAAGATACCAATAGATAGTCTCTTGCCTGTACACTCCAAACCTTATTGACCAGCTATCAGCACCAGCTAGCTGGTTCTTCTCCCGTTCACAAGCACATGACTGAGCTGCGTCCTGGTGACACGGTCAGACAGGATCTGTGTGCCAAATGCACATGGCACGTCCTGTAGACATGTCCAGTGGCCGCACTTTTCACATCAGACTCTGCAATGGGAGGACAAAGTTCCAGACTGACAACGGCAAATGCGTGAAGGTCAATATACAAGCAGTGATGCCAGTAACGGATTACTGTAATCAGATTTAAGTTACTTTTCCAAATCAGTGTTACTATTATTATTTTTGCATCTCGGCGACTGACGTAACATAATGTCACGTTTTCAGCCTAAAAACAAAGTGAGTGTTGGTAAAAGGGTTTGTCATTTGTGTGTTGAGGCGGTGGAGATGTTGTCGGCTGCAGCTGAATGTAACTAATAAAGTAACTTGTAATCTAACTTAGTTACTTTTAAAATTAAGTAATCAGTAAAGTAACTAAGTTACTTTTCAAAGGAGTAATCAGTAATCAGTAATATATTACTTTTTCATGTAATCTGTGGCAACACTGTATTTACAAGTAGGACTTGTATTTACAAGTCCATGGTTAACCGATTAACCAGTTAACCGTTAAAAATTGCGTAACTGAGTAAAAGCATTTTGCTCGGTTAACTGGCATGTACGTGCCATTGAAAATATTTGTAATACATTTAATAACCGAGTATTAACCGCTAAGGGCTAAGGGTTAATGAAAAACTTGAAAACGTGCAGCCCTAACGCCCAGCGTATTGCTTTCCAAAGCTAACCAAAGGCTCTGTAGCTGGGTGGGGTGTTAGTTCTGTAGGTAGGATACTTATTGTTAATATACAGCAGGCTACCCTTGCGCTGTCCAGTCTACTGATGACAAGTTTCTCTGCCTCACAACCCAGCGGCATACTGGCTATTCGCCAGTTTGCTGAACTTAAGGTGTGCCCGAAAGTAGTTAAGGATGATGTTAATGTCACAGATTGGACAGCCAAAAGGATGTCCTATCCCTCTCTCCAGGAACGACACATTTTGATTGAAATTGAATTGAAACGCTAATGACTGATAAACAATAGGCACTGGACATACCAGTGCGCCATCAAGCTTTGGAAGGAGACCGCGGCCTGTTATAGGTGCATTATAAGATGTGTAAACATTTAATGAAACTGGTATTTAACACAAGTGAGAATAATCAGATTGAAGCCCTGTCAGTGGAGCATGTCAGGTGAGTGTCCTGGCATTCGAGGCCGCTCTGAAAGTGCCAGAGCTGGGTTGTCTCTGTTGCGTTTCCGGGGAGTGTCCCTGTGCTAGTCAGTGCTGGGTTTCGGAGGAGAATAGATTCTGGATGATATTTTCGGTCAATAATGCGTGCTTCGCTTTGTACACTAGTAGAGGTTTAAGTGGTGATACTCCAGCCTCCAATTAGTGTTGCGCAGCAGAATTACCGGAAAAACATGACACGCCTTTTAGCACCCTCTCATTTAGGCTTTAAAGTAATAGTCTGTAAGTTTGCAAAGTGAGGAGAGATAGAGTGAAATTTGAAATAAAACAATGAAATTCCTCCCCTCTTTAACCAGAATGCCCTTTTTAGTTTGCAAAATGAGGAGAGCAGGAACAGAATTTTTAAAAGTTAACGATCAAGCTCCTCCCCCTCCCTCCTGATTGGACCTGACAGGCTGGTTCACGGGAAAAGCTCGTCTCACTGGTCAACGTGGGAGGATACTAGACTCAGATTAGCTGCTGAGATCCGGGAAGGAGGGACAGCAACACAGACAAGTGTCCCTCCTCTTTCCCGTGTCATCCTCATCTCTTCCTCGCTTGTTTTCCCACAAACACCGCTTCCATTTTCCCTGCTGTTACGCACTAAATGGACACAAAACTACTTATTTAGCCCACTGTGAGTTCAAACTGTTCTGAGATAAAGAGCATAAAGCAATGGTCTCTGTATAGTGCCAGTATCAAAGCGCTCGCCATGCTTTATAAACGTGACCAATACACTCCCCTCACAGGACCCCCTCCCTGTGCCACAGTCTTGAAGCGGTCACTGCAGTCGCCATAATATTGCATTCCAAAATCCAAAAACTAAGACCCCTAAAAAAAAACATAAAGGTAGTAGGATTAATATCACAATGATAATCGCCACTTTGCAGCTATATTTATGATTATTTTTGGTAATTTTCACATTTGAGCGTTTACTAATAATCAAGCCTAAACTGGACAATTTCGCAACAATACAATTTCACGCCCATATCACACAGCACATCATTGAAAACGATATTTTAAAAATGATGTGATTGAAAAAATGAATGATTTCTGCTTGCGTACTTCATTTATCAGAAAGTCTTCTTGCTTTTTGTTGGCTTGGCACCTTTTTCTTATTTGTTTCATGTTTAGGTGCATAAAGCAAACTGCACCTACAGCACGCACTCCGATACGTAGCTCCCTACTCAAAGTTATCTGAAGCTCACCGCTGCAACTCAGCAAATGTGGCGGGCAGGTTTAATTTTCAGGGCCTCTGCCTCAGCTCCAGCCTCATGCATTTTTCATCACCACCATCCTGTTCCCACCTAGCCATTGCCGTTGCACAATGCTATTGATTGGCGATTAAGCCATCAAACTGTTATAAAGAGGTTAATATTTTAAAGCTGTTTTCAGTCCACCGTACATTACAGCATACCCTGTAGTTTCAAAGGTTTTTAGAGTTTCCCAGGTCGATTTATGAATGTTTGATGGAATGCAGTCGGTTGCATTTATTTCGTTTTTTTCAACCTCTCCTATACAGACTTGCAATGCTTACTCCAGCTCTGAGGCGGCAGGTTCGATCAGCTGACGGTGGCAAAGGTCGACAGGGAAGCGTGTCAGTCAGCAAAGGAAGAGACTACAGGGTCATTGGCCGCTAACCCCTCATGTAGGATATGTCTGCTTGTTGACCAATTTGCTTATGGTAATTTTAATAGATCTTCTGAGGCCAGACGATTTTGGGAGCTCAGCATTAATTGTGATCAGTGGGCAAGGATTCTGCAGTCTCATCCTGTTTGAGCGACTGATTGACCTGCTCCTGTTATTTTTAGGTGTTCATTCTGAAGAGTAAAACCTTAACACCTATACCAAAAAGTACAGGGGTCATTTAGGGCCTACCCTCTTCCTTGATAGCGTGTCCATCACAGGAATTTACTCTTTGTAGGTGTTAGTCCATGAAAGCTTTCGACACATACTTTTACTCTGACTCATTCACCTAGAAACTCAGTCCGTGTTTTATCAGAGATAAGACACATCTCCGCTTAAATTCAAATTTGTACAAGCTGTCAGTCATTTTCCTTGCTCGGCTTGACAAGTGACTCATGAGCGGGGCTTTCTTTTAGTGCCAGTCAGTTGATGCTATTTAACTTCCTCCTGTGCAGTGCACTCGGAGAGCTGGATAACACGCTTGAGCAGTGTCCCAATCACTGTGATCACCTGTGACAAACCACACCAAGGCCCGATCAATACGGCGCTTTCCCGAGGGCCAAAAGAATTAATGTAAGTCTTTGCAGCCAGTGTCCCAAGGTGTGTGGGCGGACCACTGCTGAACGCATGGATTACCAACAACAATATTGAAAAAACAAGGCGTGTTTATCAATATTGTACAATATTTCAAATCGATACATATGTGTACAGAGTTCTACTAGAAAGACATTAATTAAAACAAACTTGTTTTTCTATTGCCTTACACGTTTCAACGGTGTGTGGCAAACGCCCGTCTTTGTCTCTAGAACCCTTGACGCGTATTTCAAGACATAAAGGGGGTTATTGATGACGCATTTGCTTGTGTACAAAATGGGTGCACAAGTGGATCGGCAGCATAGTCATTTTTGCATTCATTTACTCACTAGCGGAGGCCCAGACGTCTCTGCTAGTGTCCACATTTTATGTTCTGAGCTTATGAGTTATTGCAAAAAAATAAACCAATTGCTGTGTCCGAATATCCACCATAACCTCTCATTCATTATATAGACCAGCACTATCTAGTAGACCAGTGGTTCCCAACATTTTTCCGTGAAGCCCCCGCTGCACATGCTGTGGCCCCCCACCCCGTAATAATTACTTATTTCAATAAAATGAACAAATAAACTGAAATTGGAGTTTTTCATGCATTCCTTTCTCAGTCATATTTGATTATATAATTTGCTCAAATAATATCACTTATGATCTGACCCTCTGAACAAACAAAGCTCTGAGCCCAATCCCAGTCAGGTTCTCCTCCGACGGTAGTATCGCAGTGCATTGTGGTTTATATTGACCCGTCGCGTGGGATGGTCACATGTGGCTTTCAGGCTCATTGGGCCCTCATTCAGATACAAGCATCAAATGGTAAATTTTGTGTAACATGCCCACAAAATAGCATATTTTATTTTTCAGCTAGCACTTGCTATTTAGCACCTGTCTTGATAAATACATGTAATACAAGAGATTAATAAATAGTTTAACATCCCTTCTCAATAGTGTTTCATAGTCCCACGTATCAGACCTTGTTCTGGAATCCAAAGAAAGGCTCAGTATAAACTTAATTAAAATGGAAGAAGCAGGGAGGCATGTGACATTTACAATGTCATGTTATATGACCCCCAACCTCTTTAGAGTCTAATTACAAGCATTCCTAACTATTAGCAATGGGCGTATGAATACATTTTTTATAAGCTTAGTGGTTCAACTCCCTGATGTGGGGCCAAATACACCAGACATTATGCCTTCACTGTGGAGCCGGTAAGGTCAGTATCAGTGTTGTTAGTGTTGTGTAAATAGTCCTCTCCCCATCACCAAAATGTAAATATAGTATAGTATATAGTAAATATAGTCATAAAATATAATGTGGAAAAAAGAAAAAATAAGAAAATTATGGTCAGTGAGAATTCTAATGTTAAGTGGCATACGTACATTATTTTGGTAAAACTCCATACATAGTCTGCATCATGCATTAAAACTGTGTTTTTGTGTGTGTGGTTATTCACAACAATGAAAGATCAAGGGAAAGTTCAAACTGTTAGTTTCTGTTTAGCTCAGAATCGCTAAACATGCTTTATAATTACATGGACAGTATTTTCTTCACAAAACCCTGCATAATATACGTACCAGAGAAGGACAAAATACATTTCATTTCACTATTCCAAACGGAAATTGTCTACAGGGCCTTTAAAATGCAAGAAGAGGTAGCGTTCCGTTGTTTGTCTTAAGCTAAATGAACGCCCCCTAACTATCGTTATAACTGTCTTTATGAGCTTACTTTACTCTCTGCAAATATATGAGCCATCACAGAGTTTTGGTTGTGGCAGCGCTACAAAATTCTTCTCTTTCAACAAATTTGGTGCCCTCCATAGACCAACAGTGATGTCCAGCTGTTTGCTGTCCTCTGTAGTGAACTGAGGATTTTTTCATTCCTCTTATTTGTCTGCAGCATTTAGCGACTTGGGCTTTGTTCCTTTTCTCTGGGTCTCTCTCTCTTCACCGCCTCTCTTCCACCTCCTGCTGTGATTGCCTCCAAACACCGTCCACCCACCACCGCTCTACCCCCATGCGAGGGAGAGTTTGTCCCTCATTATTAGGCCCCACTGCACCCCGACCAACCTTCCTTACCCAGCATGGTGTCATAGCTCCAGTGCTCCATTGTCTCATTATCTCTGCAGACACCACAGAGGCAGGGCATTATGGGACATCAGACACTCCACCTCCGTTAGACACCCAGGAACCTCTGACAGCACTGCCAGGTGATTAAAACAGGCCAAAGGGTTTATCTGCTCTTTATGGTGTGGCAAGCCTCCACTGATTCTGAACACACTTTCTACAGTAAATTATTATGTCATTATATCCTATAATTAGTGTTAACTTTTGGCATTTGTATGGCTCCATTTTGACCATTAAAGGTACATTTTAAAAACTCACTAATGATGGAAATTATTTTACCAGTAAAATGTGTGTGCTTAAGTGATGTGCAGGTCGACCCAAACGGATTCAGGCAGGTCAGGTACCTCAAATATACAGCAAACTTCGGGCGTGGGTGCGGGTGGGCTGGGTTAGAAAGCGCACTTTTAACATAAAGTGCATTCTTATCCATAAATAAAACTCAAAGTAGGTGATGTTTTGTTGAATGTCCAGATTTATGGGGTAATCATATCATTATGCTTAGTTTTCTTATTGTTTAGATGTTGCCTATAGCTATGAGTTTGATCACTGCTCCAAATGCGGCACAACGGCAGAGCCCAATCACATGCGTGACAGGCACATGTGACGAAAATAATGCAGCAGCGAGAAGCAAGTCACATAACAAGGTGACAGCTTTTTACTAACGCGAGCAGAGCAGCTTCTCGCGGCGTCGGGTCGGCTGCTCCAGGGCCGCTTTTACAAACTCCTGCTTAGTTTCACATAAAAAGTGGTCCATGACATGATAAAAGTAAAGGCTTGTGATAGTCCATAACTTGAGACTAATTTTTACGGGTCAATTTTGATTTTCATCGGGTCAGGGAAAAAAGCTGACCCCACGCATCACTCTTCTTTGTCTGTGTCTATATGTTTGTTCCTTTTGTGCAGTGTGTACAACAATAGTTTCGACTAAACATGCATCAATATCTTCAGTTTCTTGCTGCATTTTGCAGGGGAATGGCACTAAAGCGCTACATTATGTAATTTTGGAAAATCTTGAATAATCAGTGTCTTAAAAAATAACTCTATAATGTTAAAGATTTGGTGGACAGCAATGATAACATAATTTAATATGAACAAATCATTTTCCTGTGACCTTTAAAGGGGTTCTGTGGAGTTTGGCAGTTTTGTACTCGCAATTGCCCCCTCAACCTCAATGATAAGCTCATGCATGAGGCGCTCAGGCTTTACGAGCACCAGAAATAACAGTCCCATCCTGGTCAATTTACAGATTTGCAGGCATGACTTAAACTGAGGTAAGAAACGTTACTGTACGTTTTGTAAGATATTTAGACCAAATCAGTTTGAGTGAATATTTTCCAAATGTGATACTTGAGCTAATGCATAGCAAAATGAATCGAGGGAAGAAGCCAAGTAATACAGATAAACGAATCAATGACGTTTGAAGGAGAAAAAAAAACCTTGTATACTTTGTATGCATAAACATAGGCCTAATTGAAATAATAAAATAATTCCACTGGTAGAAATGCTACTAGGAAAAGCCAAAATCGTCCCTTCAATTCCCTGGGACCAAAGTTAGCGTAGCTAACTCGTAAACGGCACATGTCCACATTTTGTCCACATTTTGTGGACATGTGCTTATAAATCCTTGAACAGTCATGCTTATTTTGCGGCCAAGAAAACCTAACATTAGCAGCATTATTTTTGCCATTGTAAATAGAGCTCCACAGTCCCGCCTCCTCTCCGGTCCGGAAGTAAAATTCCCCTTGCTTTGGGGCCATATGGATTAAAAAAAAAAAACTCCGTAACTACGTCAGCTTGGGCTGAAACCAGCTATGTGGTTATAAAGCGACCTCAAAGTCAGATGTAGGTGAAAAAACACGTATGAGATCGATCTAGTTTAGGAAAAAATACAGTTTAACAGCGAGCCTTCGTCCTAGAACTACGTTACCCAGTATGCTCGGTAGTCACATGATCTACGCCAAGGCTTTTGATTGGTTGAGCTTCACGTTCCCCACGTATTTATTTATTTATTGTAATGCAGGCTACATATATATTTTTAGCTGCAAATGTAATGATTATGTGCAATCATGATCTCGCTTTCAAACATGATGCGTTATTTCAGCGATGAAATAAAAAGTGTGAAAAAAGGGGAAAACCATTACAAATCTGGTCACGTTTGCTCTTAAATAGGAAAATTACATTGAAACCCTTGTCTTAATGGTAAAAGAAACTCACCGAACCCGCTAAAAACCACCGTTGCCACTTACCAGCGCCGTGTCGCAATGGTTTATGGGATACGGAGTTTCTAATGTCAGGAAGTAAAATATGTACACAGCCTTATACCTTTGCCTTTTCTTTAACATTATGTCTTCTTTTTGGATTGAAATGAAACATTTTATGGTCACAAATTGCTACATAGCTGATTAGCTTTTGCGGTGTTGTTAAACTCTTAATATTTAAATTTTTGGAAAATCGACGGTCTCAGAGAAAGGGATTTTTTGCTTCCGAACCGGAGCAGCAGGACCGGAAGGGGTGGGACTGTGGAGCTCTATACAGCACCATTACCACTGTTACTACTCAAATGTTTTGTAGGTACAGCACAATTACTGTTATTACTGACACTACTAGTTTGCTACTAATGCTACACAACTTCTCTGTAGGTATAAAACTATTAGATCAACTATTTTGGTAACTTCCAAATATGATTATTTTATGGCTTGTGTGAAGTTTGTACAACATGCACGGACAGTCGGGACACTTTTCCCCCACGTATTTAGTAATAATTTCTTACCTTTCAAGCAAAAATAAGCTGCGGGTCTTTTGAGAGATTCTCTAAACATTTTCCGATGTTTACTCTGGTTCTTTGCCTACGCTGATCAGACTCCACTTTCACCTTTTTTGTCACACTCGAATAAACTCTTCGTTTCTTTTCGTTATTTGGGGTCTGGGCTGGAGTTTCGATGGTGCTTGAAGCCGGTCTCCTCTTATTCTCCGCTAAATCCATCCCTCCGAAGTTACCACTCGCGCTGCAGCGTCAGTATAGAGGAGATACAGCTAACGCTACAGCTGAGCGTGAACGCGCATTACGCTGTTTGCTTGTTTGACCCGAGCATAGACTATTTAAGTGACTTTACAGGCATATACTGTAGAGGCAATCGCGGTGAAAAGGCCAGGGCTCATTCTACTCACCAGGGCATTGCTGGAGCATGTATGAGGAAGACATTTTAAATTTGTATACATTTATTTGTGGTTAAACTTATGTATAGTCCCTTTAAAGAATACAAAGTATTGCATCAGATGCAAGCCAAGTGGTCTCTAACAGTTGATGAAAGAACCGACTGGCAACAATTTTCAATGACAACTTGTTAATCAATGATATATCTTTTCTTACAAATACCTAATAACTACAACTATCAGAAATTGTGCAACCTAAATGCAAACATTGTTGGAACTCAAAATTCCAGAATATTGTCCATACTGTACATAAATATTATTCCACAAACACACTTTTTTCTAAATTAACAGTCACAGACCCCAAATGTAGTTCTATAAAAGAGGCAATGAACAATATTTCTCATCTCTTTTTTATGTTTACTCAGCAAGTAACATTTTGTGGAATGAAGTGGAAGTTTATTTGCGTCGAAAATTATCTATAAAGTTAGATGTCAAAAATGTTGTGTCATATTTTTTAAATAAACATATTTATATGATTTGGAAAATACAATATCCATAAAGCAACATTTTCACAATCCAAATAATGTTTTAATGAAATAAAGATTTATATAGACTGCAACTGCAAAATAACTCACGAGTCCTGACAACAAAACAGAAGTCGCAAAAATATATGTACCAAGAATTATTCTCAAAACAGGGTTTGGAAAGCATTAAAGGTCTTTAAATGAGTTGTGCCAAAGCTCAGGCCTGGGATGTTGACAAAAAGCATTGGATTTGAACTGGCATCTCCATTGGCTCCCTGTAAAAATCAGGATTGATTTTAAGATTTTTGTGCTGACTTTCAGAGCCTTAAACGGCCAGGCCCCACAGTACATCCAGGACCTTTTGAGCCCGTACTCCTCTGGCTGCACTCTTCAGTCTTCTGGCCAGAACCTGCTTGTAGTCCCTAAGACTCGTTATAAGACCCGAGGGGACCTGTCTTTTCAGTCCCCCAGACTGTGGGACGCCCTGCCCGTCGCTGCATCTGGCCAACTCTGTTGACTCTTTTAAAAAGGATCTGAAGACATGTTTATTTAAGGAAGCTTTGGCTGATGGGTTTTCACTAGTGTCACTTTAATTTTACTCATATACGTTTTTACATTATGTCGTTTTTACCAATTCTTGTACAGCACTTTGTGATTTTATCTGTGAAAAGTGCTTTGGAAAAACTTCCTTCCTTCCTTCCTTCCTACTTACTCACTTACTATTTTTACATTGGGTAAATTTTTTTGCTCAAAATGGCATTAAAAAGCATTAAATCTTCCCTTGTTGAGTTTGTCTAAACCCTGTATAACCTGTTATCTTTATCGGTTTCTCTGAAGTGTTTTTTTCTCTCTCTTCTTTGTTTTGTCTCGTGATGCCTCAAGAATTTTATGTCAAATGATTTATTTTTGAAATACGTTATGTTATATATATGTACATATGTAAAATACATTCGGGGAAACACATTTTGCAGGTGCATGTTGGTCCATGGGGGAGTTTTTAAGAACAAATCTACAACTGCTGAGTACAGGAATTATGAAGTTTTGCACAATTATTTATTTTTTATGTATCCTATAAATGCATCAATAATAATAATATGGGTTCACCCTGTACAACAATACATTCCTTGCCACACATTTACTTTAGAATAATTGTACTATTTATTTACTTCTTTTCGCCTGTCTGTTACTCAGTACAGGGTGCATTGCTACAGTAGCAGATTGAAGCACCAATCTTTGGGAAAGTTGGCGATTGCCACATGGAGTCACTTATGCATCCTCCATCAAGATATTAAATGCATTTCGGCTCACGCTGTCTTTGAGTCATCTCCTCCAATTCCTTCTGTCTCTCCTCCGCTGCGCTCCAAAAAGCAACACGTAACGTCAGTGTAAGTGTTGAGCCATGTTTTTCTGCTTCAAGATGGGGGTGTCATTGAAGAGGAGGAGCAAGGGGGGTGCTGTGTGTCCTCAGAGACAGATGGCGGGGGGGGGCTGGTCCATGACGGGCTGGCGCTGGCTGGGCTCCATGTGCTGTAGTGGGTAACTGGTCCCAGGGTGGCACGTGGGCGGCTCTCTGCTCCTAAGCGCCACAGTATTCCTCCGGCACAGGAGTCCACTTCCCCCGCCCATCTGTTCCCTCTCCACCGTGGCTATGGCAAACGCTTTCCTATACACAGAAATACATACACAGCCTCTTGCCCGCTCACACACACACACTGACGCTGCCCTCGCTTGGGGTTCTGCCACAGTGCACCTCACCCTCATCTCGTTTCTAAACTGCTCTGCAGGTCCTAACTGAAATACTCAAGTACATATCCCCCTCTTGTTTTTTTTATTAGGCACAGTTACACTTCATACAAGTGCCACATCCAGTCCGTGGCCTCAATCCAAGTGCTGGGACTTACTTCATTATCAATGTTATGAAATATTCTGTAGGCTACATTGTTGAACATTGTAAACATTCTGCTCAAAAGGAGTGGGCTGAAGCAAGAAGCTTATAAGCGCCCACCCCCAAAATCAATACAATAAAAATTCCCAATTATATCTTATTATACTCCCAGAATGCTCATATCAAGACAACACAAGGGTCCAACCAGAGGCAATAGGGTCATTGTACTTTTCATATAACTGTACTGAGCCTACATTAAGGCTGTGAACACGCATGTGCATGGCCACTAATGTTTTTAATTTGAGTTCAAATGTATGGACGTTTAGTTTGAGTTGTATTTGAATTCACTGTCTGTGTAATTTTCCTTTCCGCCCTCGGCTTTATTAGGCTGTTGTATGACGCACTTTCACCGCAATGGGGCATAAAATTTAGACCTGGTAATTGATTTAATTGTGGCCTGCCTGTTGGACTTCAAAAGTACTAACTTGCTTCACTATATTCACAATCAGCCCTGTATAGACTTGATAGATTCCCATTTGACCAGACAAAAAGATCTCTCTCTCCATCTGATCTCTGATAAAAAGCATTGTTTAGGACGTGAACCAGCATTGATCCAGAATTTGTTGGAGAGAATGCTCAAGTATTACTCTTATTAATAGTATTACCATGTACATGTTTTCAATAATTAAATGAGCGCATTCTGTCAGCATTACAATGTTTTGGCTTTAGTCTCAAAGCCAGTCAATTACATTAATGTAAGCAGCAGCAGCATTGGGCGCTTTTCATTTGCTTAGTATTTTTTTGCAACTCATTTATTTCTTATCGATTAATTTGTGACTAAGAGATTGTATTGTATGAACCATAGCAGAAAAAGTTAGAAATACTCAAACTGTGGGAAAACACGGTGCCATAAGGTGCATAATATATGCAGCACACTACGTCTTCCTGTGACTGATGCATATCTCCAAATATTTTTTTTTTCCTTTTCTCAAATCATAAATGTTTTCATAATGTGCTAACACATATGCAGTGCTCTAAGCGATAATGACTCGGCAAGGTGACATCAGAGCCAAAAGGCGACAGATGACTCAAGGTCAGATGGAGGCACACTTCTCTTTTTCCTTTTTTGTAAATACGGTCAGTTGGTGGTGACCAATTTACAAAGTTAAAGTTCAGAACATGAGGGTTTTCTTGGAAATGAATGAGAAATGAATAAGAAGCAGCAATATTAGACGTGGTGACTCAGTCGTCTTCCTGTTGTTCTTCCTGTTCAGCTGTGCACTATGGCAGGCAGAGGCCCAAACAGGTTGTCACGCAAACATGTTTGCTCTGAAATTGTGAACATACTGCAGAAGGCGGGGAACAGATGATGGGCTATTTTCAAACATCAGGTTTTTGTTCAAATCTGACCTTTATTTGATCAGATACGGCCAATTGAGAACCAATTCTAATTTACAATGAGGCATCACACAGTATCGCTTTAGTATTAAAAGTTCTATACACAGTCCATCTTTGTGTAATGCAATATCCATTGAACCATTGCTGAACAGATTTTCAAGTGTCCATGACTGGGTTGATTTAGTTGAGGACGTTTCACTTCTATCGAAGCAATAAAGATAGAAGCAAAACATCCTCAACAATACTTGAAAATCTCTAAATGGTTTTGTAACTCTTTGATTTACAAGGTTTCAGATTAATCTTGTGATTAAAACGGTTTGTTTTATGGTCAGTAGTTACCACATAACCAATTAACAGGATTTTTACTTCCTGAACGAAGCGAGTGGGCAGTATCATTGAGCTCCATTAACATCACAAGATTATCAGAATATATGCAATACAAATCCTTAATATAATCCTCAAAACAGATAAAGTGCTGCCATTATGCCCCATCATTGTATATTTCTTTTAATCATTTTACACACTTTTGGAAAGTTAATGAGCAATACACTTGGCACGTACAGTATAAAAAGCCTCTAGCCGGCTGCCTGGATTCCCTTAGTGAATCATTAGAGTTTAAATATTAATGTGTTAATGTGGCACTGTTGGAATGCTACTGAGTTGTTCCAGACATGCCGACCTTTATGCCACAATTCAGAATGCGCTCAGTAACAGCGAAGTGGGATTTACCGAATGCAGGTCAATAACTAAGTCAGCAGTAAAGCTCTTTTCAACCAGACCTACTTGGCCCTGCTCGCAGTCACCCAGCTCACCAAGTGTTTTCCTCTACAGAAAAGAAGGGCAGGGCCCCACAACATGTAACAAGAGTGATGGTGGCTATTGTAATGTAGGGCTGCAACTAACGATTATTTTGTAATCGATTAATCTATCGATTATTTTTACGATTAATCGAGTAATCGCTTGGCTGTGAATCGTGTAGAAAAATGTTACTTTTTCATTTTTTTTAATCACAAAAAGCTAAAGTGGCACCACTTGAGGACGTATTGATGGCGTAAACTTAAAGTAAATGTTTGTTGGAGGCTCTTGGCGCTAATTCTGCTTTCTGATTGGATGAGACACAGACGGATATTCATGAAATTTACAATGTACAAAACACTACAGACCCTCAATATAAAAACAAAGTAGGTTTTCATCAAAAATACTAAATTTTCATGTCATTTTTGCTCTATTTGAGTCTGTGTGAACCAGAAAACGATTAATCGATTAGTAAAATAGTTGTAGACTATTTCAATAATCGATTAGTCGTCGATTAATCGATTAGTTGTTTCAGCCCTATTGTAATGCTTGTTAAATATCACTTTTTTGAATCTGTAAAGTAAGAATGCCAAGCCAAAAATGAGTAGAAACAAGTCGTTGAAAGTGTGAATGAACGATAGGGTCAGCAGTCTGAAAATCACACTGCGACTGACAGTCTGTTGATGTCAAGATCTGTACTTGGCTCACTTTGACCCAAGGAAGAAACTGAAATGTTCTAAAGCAGGGCAGATATGCATCAAGTAGAGCTGAGTCGGACTGAGGTGATTATGGGCTGCTAAAGGTTTGGAGGAATTTTAGTCTTCCACTCTTTTAATTACTATTTCAAGAACAGTTACACTTGATATGTAATACAGTAATAATAAATATGGTAATAAAAACAACAGGTAGAAAATGGAATGACAACCAGCCAAAGCTGATCCAAAAATCACTTCACTGTGAGTCTTCCAAGCAACAGATGGCAGATAGAGAAATCAGCAACACATTTATTTTCTCTTCTCTTTGATTTGAACAAAATGTGTCATAGTTGGATAGCTACCCAAACACTTACACATTTAGTGTACATTGAGTTTTCTCCAAGAGTTATTTTAATCCTCCTCAATCCAACGGATTTACTCTCTTACCCTTGGGAATAAGTGCTTCTCGCTACTATTAATTTGTTTTAATACAATCAAATGTGTCTGCATGTCCACTGTGCAAACACACACTTGAGTAACATGCATGCAGGGTTCTGGTCCACACTCTGCCACGTTTAATTAATGTAAGCCCAGGGGAGCTTGATCTGACTGATAAGCTTCACACCACTCTGAGAATGAGAGGACGAAAAGATGGAGTAAAATATGTTACCAACTTGTGTAACTTTTAGAGATTAGCGTTATATGCATTTGCCCAGGTGTTCAGGTCTGAGTGCTGAGAGCTGTGTAACATCTGCCTGATACGCTGAGAAATGCTAATGAGAGTTTCAGCACAGAAGACTTTCAAGTAAGGCCTGACGGTTACAGAGTGAGAAAGGGTCGGGCCAGAGGGCGCGGAGGCATTTCTTGGGATGCATCCAGAAAAGGAAGGTCGATGATGTGAAATCTATTGATTGCAGGTTTTGTGTCAAGTGTTCAGTGATTTCCTGTCCCTGACAGAAATATTGTACTTGTTAATCCATTTGAACCTGAGCGTACGGCTGTGTGTCTGCGCCTGTTTCTTGGAACTGGTGGAATGAGAGGGAGGTCAACGCAAACACGATGCTAATGAGTCTGCACTAATCAATGTGTGCTTAATCAGCTATTCACTCGTAAGTGTCCAAAGGAAAGCTAAGGCGCAGGAAGCAAGCAGAAGTGTTGGGAGGAGTTCATGAGAAAGTGCAGCCCTTGCCTTGGATATACTCCCCTTGTGCACCACGCGGCCCTTCAGAGCCCTGGATGAATGTAGATGTGGCCGTCTGCTCCTCAATTAACTATTCCGACACATCGCTTAAGAGCAGAACATTTTGTAATTGTAAGGGGAGACATGTGACAAGGTCTGATTCCCCTCTGCTTTCATAATTGTTGAATGTGGTTCCTAGTTTCGTTTTATTGGTTTAGGTTATTAGTTTATTTCAACAGGGACAATGTGCAAAAGCATTAAGTTTTACCTTCTTCTTTGTCCCGTGTATACTCTCTATTTTTATTTCATTGGAAATCAACAACTGGCTCTCCAGGGAGGGACGTGTTTACTGTTCCAACAAGAACCCCCATAGCTCCATATCAGTTTAAGAATACCTGTGTTAGGGCCTGTGTTCCCCTGTGCCATGCTTGTTTTAGAACAAGCATGTTTTACTCATACTGGAGGGGCAATATAAAATTGATTAAAAAATTATAGCTTCATTAATTTTATGCAGGTAATATCATCATCAACTGACACCAATATTACAGAAGCACCCTCTATTTACCATCCCTAAATAATGGCGTTCCACAATCCAACTTTTGTTCTTATTTTCCATCATATTGGTTTCAGTAGTTATACATTTATCCTGCTCCTTACCCGCTCAGAAAAAGGCCACAACTCAATCAGTCTCACATCACCGGCAAAAGTCGGCCTCTAAAAAATGACTCCATACACTGAGGTGACAGCCCATAGACGAGAGGAGAGGAATTAATCTTTCCAAAAGGAGCAGGGAGAGGGGGTGTAAACTGAAAACTGAGGTTGTGGCCATGGTCACCGAAAACTGGCGGTGTATTTCCGGGCAGCGGGCATGCTTACAAATTATACACAAATCCTGCAGGGATCAATCCACATTACAGGCTCATCAGTATTGCCCTGGCTTGCAGCAGAAGCATAGTTCTAGAAGACTATGAAGTATGGTCATTATGCTGGGACTCTCAACTATATTCAGCAGAAAACAGACCCAGTAACTTTACTTTCAGACATTGTACATGAATATCAACATTACTCACATTCAACACATTTTGATATTCCTTGTAGTTTTGCAAATGATCCACATCTACAGAAAAAAGAGAGAGATATTGTTGCCCTATTTAGGACACCGTCTTCGTAAAGCTGCTTGTTTCATCAGTGCAACCATTTTTCTTTCTTTTTTACTTCTCATTGACCAAAGCTATAGGCCTCCAATCCACTACATCTACGAATCTACGATACTTCGATAAATGAGCATTGAGCAATGGGTCTCGTTAGCCAGTGAGCTGAGCTGTCATTATCTGTCTCCAAATACACCCACCAGCCCTAATGATGCAAAAACATGCCTGGATATGCCTGAGCTCCAGCCGTTTGAAGAGTGAAGAAGAAAATACTTAAGAGAGGTGCAGTCTGCAGGTGGAGCTAGAGCTTCACTAATACGTGGACTTAAGGTTCTTTTTGGAAGATGGTGGCAAAATGTGTGTCAGTTTTACTTTTCATTTTAAAGTGGATGGCTTTTTAGCATGCTATGCAGAATCTGTCTGTCATGCACTCTTTGATGTCCTGCTGCTTCTGTAGCTTTTGAGAGGCTGTGGTTATCATTACGCGCTGTCAATGAGTCGCATGCCGAGAGATGACTGGATCCCCAAAGTTTTTATCATGCATAAATAGGAAATGACTCCAACAAACTAAAATGTAGATGTAGTTTTGTCCATAAATGTTCTCTGTGTGACTGGTCAGTATTGAAAAGGCATCTGTTGGTATTCTGTCTGCTTGCTCTTGTCGGTATTTGTTATAGACTGGACATTTCATCTAAAGCTTTCTTTCTTGTATGAGACCTACAGTATATGCAAATAGCAAATACATGCTTGTCACTAGTAAAAAGGGGAGCAGTACTGAATCTGAATGAACGGAAGACATTAAATATTCTTTTTGATTGCATATCCAAGTGTATACCCCCACAAACGGATTTCGCTTTTAACTCAATGTGCTGTACATAAGCACTTTGCAGTTTAACAAATATTTTTCCCCTGGCAATCTCTCAGCCCACCGGTGGTTTAGCACTTAATCCTTCCCAACAAATCCAGCTACCACATTCACCCTAGGGTGGGCGGCGTGCTGACTTCTCTTCAAAGAGAATTATTAAGCTATCTGTTTACTGTATAAAACGCATTTTGTACAACAAACAAATGTCGACCATCAATTCCTGCGAGGCCCCTGTGACTACAACTCTGCTCATAATGATGAAAGTGACCTTGTGCTGAAGAGTTGGTCGGCAGGTTTTACTAATGTACCAGGTAAACCTGCAGGAATACTAATGTCAGTTAAGGCAACATCTTCGGATTCATGGCTGTTCTTACCCCAGGTCTCCCCCAGAATGAAGGCTCTATTTGAAAGAGCCTGTCTTCTTATCTCTGGCTCTGAAAGCTCATTAGGAGCAGAGATCAAAGATTGGGAAGCAGGCCTCTGAACCGGACACCATGGGCTATATACGTATATAGCACCCATACACTTTGGCCGCACTTAAGGTGAGGCACCAGACTCTACCTCAGTGAATTGACACCCCCCAACATTCAATTCACAGAGTCTCTATTTTCAAACTAAAAATTCTGAACTAATTTTATGAAATCATTTAAGATTTTATATGAATTGTTGGGGTGTATCTTGATGTAACCAGGTGGTAAACTGCAAAAAGTAATCTTGAAATAAGTACAATTATCTTGAAATAAGTGAATGTGCCCTTGATTTGAGTAATTTCACAAAATCTGTCCATGGGGCAAGATTTTTACAGTTAAATCAAGAAAAAAATATCTTATTGCACTCAAAATTAGATTAAAAAAAAAAAATCTTGCCCCATGGACAGATTTCTTCAAATTAGTTTCTCAAATGAAGGGCCTATTCATTTACTTCAAGAAAATTTAACTTATTTCTAGATTACGTTTTGAAGTGTAGTTTACGGTTACTAGCGCATTTTTCCAACTTGAGTGTACCCATGAACACACCACCGGAAAGGTACCATCCCCCATCCCACAGTGACATCCGACTCTCACTGATTATTAGATATTTTAAAGGTGTGCACGGCATGGCGTTTCCCAGATCCCAGCTGTTGGCTGGCATTTGTGCGGCTCGTGTAAGTAGGCACTTTTAAATGCACTTTACATATCGCGAAACCTTTACTTATTGCTGTATGGTGTTTATTTTTGGGATGTAGGTGGTTGAACATAACATGCTTGGGGACTGGTTGCTGCTGAAGGACCTTAGCCCTATGGGATAGGAAAAGTGAAGCTTCACGAAACTCCAAAGCAGTTCAAGCGATTGTGCCGGAGCCTCGAAGTGCAGTTCGAAATAATCTCTCCACAGTGACATCTAGTGGCAAAGTGTCATGACAACTGCATTCACAGTTTTTCAAGATTCAACCATGTTATTGATACGTCTGTGATTGAAATAAAACCACATTCTGTTTGATTTTATTCGCCATTAAAATATTAACTTTTCCTGAATGTGTTATTGTTCTTACTGTGGTAGTAGAAAAATAAATAAATTAAGCAATTGTGTTTTTATGACATTTTTCCTCCAACTCAATGATTATTTTTGCTAATCTATTTATACAAAACACATTTAAACATAAAGCTTATAGAGGCCTGCATTTCTCAAGTATCCAGATTATTAATGGGGATTTTAAGTTTCCTGGTTTTGTCTGGTACATGTAAACACAGAATCCTGGTTTCGGTTTCTTGGATAAGTCAATATCCAGGTTTATAGAAACCAGGATATTTTCACTGGGATATTCTCAGAGTTTCCAGGCTACAGTAACATATAAACACAGTATCCTGGTTTTTCACCATTGTGAAGGTACTGTTCATGTGCAAACGTTTGGAACAGATACGGCAGGAGCAAAAACTTTCCTACAGCCATTTTATCTGGTAGTTGGGCTTTTAAATATTTGTATCTTCAACAAAACATTGAAGTAACCTTAATAAACAACAACTTTTTTGCTCTGTGGTAACTCTGGTGAAAGTCAGCGCTGCTCTTGGATCAAACCAATTTTTATATTATTTTACTTTTTTTTCACTTCTCACGTCTGTCGCTGACGCTGGGAGAGAACTCTACTGTTTTAATTGCTCCCTGTGCTTGGGAAATGTCTGAAAAAGCTGTGCATTGCAACATTGCTAAAGTATTTAGCTCCTTACCATGTCATTAGCTCCACCCCTCTCTGGAGCCTAAATATCTAAGATACTGTAGTTGCTCATGTAAACAGGGATATGAGTGAACTGGTTTCTCGGAAGCATGTAAAGAGAATATTGTCATAACCAGGATATGCCTAATAACCAGGTTACTTGAGCGCATGTAAACACAGATTCCGCTATTTGTCAGAGCTGGAATGCACGGAAACTCTACACCAGGAGTGTCATAATTATTTTTCAATGAGGGCCACTTTGCATAACCAGACCAAGGGGCCAACATCCTTAATAATTAGTAAACAATTATTTCTGTAAATTAATGAAATCATATGGATGTTGTAGGGCTGTCTTGGTTGACACGTCTCTGCAGCATCGCGTGGCGGTTGGGGACAGTGCCCTTGGATTGGCAGACCGGGATGGTGGTCCCTCTCTTTAAGAAGGGGGATCGGAGGGTGTGCTCCAATTACAGAGGGATCACACTTCTCAGCCTCCCCGGTAAGGTCTACTCCAGGGTGCTGGAGAGGAGGATCCGGCCGATAGTCGAACCTCGGATTCAGAAGGAACAATGCGGTTTTCGTCCCGGTCGTAGCACACTGGACCAGCTCTATACCCTACATCGGGTGCTCGAGGGTTCGTGGGAGTTCGCCCAACCAGTCCACATGTGCTTTGTGGATCTGGAGAAAGCGTTCGACCGTGTCCCTCGTGATGCCCTGTGGGGGGTGCTCCGGGAGTATGGGGTCCGGGGCCCTCTGCTAAGGGCTGTCCGTTCCCTGTATGACCGTAGCAGGAGCTTGGTTCGCATTGCCGGCAGTAAGTCAGACTTGTTTCCGGTGCGTGTTGGTCTCCGCCAGGGCTGCCCTTTGTCACCGGTTCTGTTCATTATCTTTATGGACAGAATTTCTAGGCGCAGCCAGGGACCGGAGGGTGTCCGGTTTGGGAACCTCAGGATCTCATCTCTGCTGTTTGCAGACAATGTTGTTCTGTTGGCTTCATCAAATCAGGACCTCCAGCGCGCACTGGGGCGGTTTGCAGCCGAGTGTGAAGCAGCCGGGATGAGGATCAGCACCTCCAAATCTGAGGCCATGGTTCTCCACCGGAAAAAGGTGGTTTCCCCGCTTCAGGTCGGTGAGGAGTCCTTACCTCAAGTGGAGGAGTTCAAGTATCTCGGGGTCTTGTTCACGAGTGAGGGACGTATGGAGCGTGAGATCGATAGACGGATCGGTGCAGCGTCAGCAGTGATGCGGTCGCTGTATCGGACTGTTGTGGTGAAGAGGGAGCTGAGTCAGGGGGCAAAGCTCTCGATTTACCGATCAATCTACGTTCCCACCCTCACCTATGGTCATGAGATCTGGGTAATGACCGAAAGGACAAGATCGCGAATACAAGCGGCCGAAATGAGTTTCCTTCGCAGGGTGGCTGGGCGCACCCTCCGAGATCGGGTGAGGAGCTCAGTTACCCGGGAGGAGCTCGGGGTAGAGTCGCTGCTCCTTCACGTCGAAAGGAGCCAGCTGAGGTGGCTAGGGCATCTGTTCCGGATGCCTCCTGGTCGCCTCCCTCGGGAGGTGCTCCAGGCATGTCCTATTGGGAGGAGGCCTCGTGGAAGGCCCAGGACACACTGGTGGGACTATGTCTCCGAGCTGGCCTGGTGTCGCCTCGGGGTCCCCCAGAACAGCTGGAGGAGGTGTGCGTGGATCGGGAAGTCTGGGCATCTCTGCTGAAACTGCTGCCTCCGCGACCCGGCCCCGGATAAAGCGGAAGAAAATGGATGGATGGATGGATAATGAAATCATAATAATAAATATAGCCGCAAAGCGGCGATTATCGGCCCTTGCCGACCGCCCTGCCCAAAGCAATGGGGCGCTTCGCGCCCTTTTGTCTCCCTCAATCTAAAATTACGGTTTTGCTACTGCCTTTATGTTTGTTTGTTTTTAACTTTTTTCCCTAGGGTCTTAGTTTTAGGATTTTTGGAATGCACTAACGCGCCCTCTCGGTATCTGACAAAGCATTCGCTTTACAAAACTGTCCAAAACTGCTGCTTTTACCTTGAAGTTGCTAGTCTGGCTCTTTGTAACGATGAAGGAGGGAAACACGCTGTCCATCTGCTGCAGCCATGAAGAGTCCTGCTTCTGCATGCGATAATCCAAAACTCCAAAAACACTATGCACGATGGTCCTTGTGTTTCGGTTTGGTCTGTCAGTTCGTGATAAGCCTCATGTTTTCATAGTTTAGCCATTTTACAGAGCCATGTTTTCATTTGAGCCTGCTCTGAGAGGTGATGGTAGCGAAGCCTCTGACCATAGACTGTAAACACTGCTACGGAACGCGCCGTGGATACTGCCAAAACATATTGGTCATTGCTCAGAGAAGAATGCGTTTTTCTTCACATTTTATCCAGTGTGCGCATGCCGGCACTACTTGGCAGACATGGATGCCCCGCCGCTGCCTTTAGCGCTCCTCTAATCCTCTGAAACGGTGCAGCGCCTCCTGGGTTTGTCCTTGTTTCAGAGCGTGGTGTCCTGCACTGGTCAGCTCCACTTCCTCCTTTCTCTTCCTCCTGCGCAGCTCCCTCAGCTCCACAACCGTCTTTCACCATCTCCTGGGAACAGCTCAGCAGGGCGGCACGGTAGCACAGCGGTTAGCGCTTGTGCTTCACAGCTAGAAGGTCCCGGGTTCGATACCCACCAAGGCCGGGGCCTTTCTGTGTGGAGTTTGCATGTTCTCCCCGTGTCTGCGTAGGTTTCCTCCGGGTACTCCGGTTTCCCCTACCACTAAAAACATGTACAATAGGCCAGGATGTATGAGAGTGTGTTTGAGAGTGCGCATTGGGGACGACGGATGGAAATTAGCCCAAGGCTACAATCCGGTGTGGCTTGTTCATTAACTTGCACTGTCCCTACCAAATAAACCAATAAACAATAAACAGCAGTTTATCTGTTTTACCTGTATTCTCCAGTGAATTAGCTTAATTCCATTAGCCAGAACAATAGAAGGCATGTATGGCTTAGCTGTGAGGATACCTCTTAGTTTGTCCCTTTTTTGTTTCCTGTAGCTTCTCTTGTGAAGCCTCCACTGTGCTGCATGTGTTAGCTGGGCTCTTGTTGCCTCTTCAGTGTTTCAGAAGAAGACATTTGTGGGTCTCAAATGGGTTTAGCTGATAAGCTAGCTTTTTGTTTACTTTTAAAAAGTTTTATGGACTTTCTGCAGTTAAAAAATCCTCCGAACCCCACAAAAACACAGCAAAGATGTACAAAAGTATCCAGTAAAACAATGTGGAACACAGAAACCACAAATGCAGTTTGCAGAAAAGGGCAAAACATGCAGAGAGAGGGAGGTTGCTGCCTGTTTTCACTTCGCCATTACACGTCTGCATCGTTATTTATTCAGCCACTCATATAGCACACAGAAATGACAGTTACTAGACGTAACTATAGTTCTGTGAGTATGGTTATAACCCGAGGCATCGCCTTGCACCTGAGAGATAAAAGCATCTACCCGCTCCAATCATGTCAAGGTGATGGCACATCCACCTGGGGTATACCCCCTCTGCCTACCGCTCATCTCCTTTGAAACTCAGCCATAGGAGTTAGGATGGGCCTGCAGGGCGTGCAGGTAGCGGGTTACGCCCATACTCACAGAACTATAGTTGCATCTAGTAACTGTCATTTCTGTGTCATATGGGCTTGGCCCTCTACGGGCTTCGCTATTGGTTAAAAACCTGCGCGAAGGCCGTAGGGATGAATTTACTCCCAGCAGGCACAAATTACCCACGTTTGGAACGCACCCA
Source organism: Neogobius melanostomus (assembly GCA_007210695.1). Taxonomy (NCBI): domain Eukaryota; kingdom Metazoa; phylum Chordata; class Actinopteri; order Gobiiformes; family Gobiidae; genus Neogobius; species Neogobius melanostomus. Next base: position 420,081 of record VHKM01000232.1, on the reverse strand, counting down.
GGCACCAACCAGACGCGCCCATGGGCAGTCAGAGCAAGGGCCATGGGCTGCTCCTCCAGAGCACCAAGGCACCTAGCGCCGTATATATAAACATATAGAAGGAAGCATAACGGCCGCCTTTCCCAAGACCGCCCATGCAACCATAACAAAGCAGAGTACGCGTGTCGCCGCTCCCAAGAGCGCACACACACCCACAACCGAAAAGGAAAAGTGAAGGTGCACAGGTCGCCTCTCCCAAGAGCACATGCGCTGGGCAGTCAAAAAACAAACTAAACACGCCCACCGCTCAAAATCGAATGAGCGACAGACCCAGAAGCGACGTTCATTAAGTACAAGCGGGCGAATGTCAACGAGGATGACCAAGAAGCCGCCAAGCACACATCCTCTACCGACACCCCTCTAAACAACGCCGTAGAGGCAGCCATCCCTCTTGTGGGGTGGGCCCTGACGACTCTAGGAGCAGGAAGGCCCCGAGCCTTCTATGCCATATGAATGGCATGACAGACCCAATGAGCCAACCGTTGGGTGGAGAGTGAGGCACCCTTGAACCTGGCCCCAAAACCCACAAATAGTTGGTCCGACCGCCTGAACGTTGCCGAACGGTCCAAATAGCAACACAGGGCCCGAATCGGACACAGCAGGTGATGCCTCTCATCCTCCCCAGACACATGTGGGAGAGGAAAGAAGGGTCTAACTCTGATAACCCTAGACCTGAAAGAAATGACAATCCTGGGCTGAAAAGCCGGATTAGGCCACATCTCCAGCAGACCCCCACCATTCCTCGAAAAGCCGCCAACGAACACTGTACGCTCGCGTTGTTGATGCTGCACGGACACCCTGAATAGTGGCCACCACTGGAGAGGGAAGGCCTAAATACAACAACTTCCCCTCTCAGCTTCCAAACCAAGAGCCTGTGTCCCAACACCAGGCTGACACCCCTGCTTGGACCAACGTGTCCGACCGGTCCGGCAGGGGCCGGAAAAGTAGCAAAATGACCGTAACGCTAGCTGACTCATACGTCGCCACACCCGCACGAGCTACTCGGCCATCCCGGTGCTTCGATAGTTTCACACAGCACCCCAGCAGACCCCGGAATGCCAACCGAGCAGAGCCTTGGACGCCATGGAATGGTGCGCTATGAAGCCCTCAACCATCTGCGACACTACAGAAGAGCTCGTATTAGCGGCCATACAACGTACGAAGATAAATGAACGGCAAATATCTGCAATATCTACCTGACAGGAGACGTAAACACACCCTGGGCGCTCCAAGCCCAGCGGACCCATGGCGGAAGTACGGAGAATAGCAGAGGACGAATGAACGAAAGGGAGGGGCTTTTATACGATTTTAAGGGGTTGAGCGCCATCTGCTGATGTTCCAATGCTATCTACTAATAATGAATATTTAATAATAAGATCTACTAGCTTATATTTAACAATAAAACTGGTAATACCACACCCTGAAAATGCCTGAGTCACGTGACATGCACGTTTTGAATCGTGTTTTGAAACCCTAGATCTACATAATAGAGATCAGCGGGTCCCATTTAGCCCCATTCATGGTAATGATCCCGAATGGTCTGTGAAATTAAAATGGCTGCTCCTCCTGTTGTTTAAAAGGGCAAAAAGGCGGAAAGCCCAAAAGGCGGAAAGCCCCACCAGCTACGATCCTCCACAGAGCTCTAGAGCCTGTCAATCATAGACTAAGCCTTCCACTGTTTATTTCTAAAATACAAAAAACAGCGTGAATAAAAATATGATACCTACCACAGCATGATTTTTTTTTTTTTTGAAAAAATAAAACTCTTTGGAGCCAGGCTTTGAAGCTGTTTGATTGAGGTCCAAAGCTGCATTAGAATCCTGTTTCCAAAGTGTCTTTTGGAGTCGCCACTGGCCACCAGTGGGTGGTATTACAGCAATGTTAGCTCCCCTCCATGAGGACCAAAGAGAAGGGCTTTCCTCGCCCATTGAAACGCACAAAACAGTGCCGAATTGCTGGTTCAAGATGGCCATCCCTACCGTAACCCTATTTAGAGCATGGTCGACTAGGGGCGTTGTCACACATGTTAGAGCCTTGTGGTTCGACCTGAGACTGCCCTAGTTTTAACTGCATTTACTTCAAAGTTAGTCCAGTCCATGTTCACACATGCCCGCACCAAAGTCGCACTCTCAGCCAGATAACAAGGCAAGGCATGTTTATTTATACAGCGTATTTCATACACAAGCCAACTCAATGCTCCTTACAAAAGAAGATATCTGAAATTACAATCAGGTTAAAGCTGAGGTACCCGGTTTTTCCTGTTCAAACAGTGACATTTTTTGTTTTGGCCCAAACTTGTTTCTAGCTCTTACAATCCTTCCTGTGTATCTGAATTGTTCAAAAGAATTTAATTATATGCACACACTTTTATGTTTTAGCCACTGCTGCCAAAGTTATGCTCATTTCTGCAGCAGGCTGTGGTCCCAACGTGCCTCAAAGCGACCACCATCATTCCGGTGCCAAAGAAGTCACCACCATCCTGCTTTAATGACTACCGCCCAGTAGCACTCACTCCAATTCTTATGAAGTGCTTCAAGCGGCTCGTCATGGAACACATCAAATCTGTTCTCCCCCCACCCTGGACCCATACCAGTTTGCTTATCGGTCCAATCGCTCAACTGAAGATGCCATCTCCACTGCGCTTCATTCAGCCCTGACTCACCTTGAAACAAAGGACTCTTACGTTAGAATGCTGTTTTAGACTTTAGCTCAGCATTCAACACCATAATCCCACAGCAGCTAATACACAAACTGCTCCACCTGGGGATCAACACATCACTGTGCAACTGGCTGCTGGACTTTCTGACGGGGAGACCATAGGCTGTATGTGTCGGTGGAAAGTCCTACAGAAACATCACACTGAACACGGGGGCTCCCCAAGGCTGTGTGCTGAGCCCCCTCCTGTTCACTCTGCTGACCCATGACTGCGCTCCAAAGTACGACTCAAACCTCTTCATCAAGTTTGCAGACGACACAACAGTGGTGGGTCTCATCAGCAACAGAGACGAGTGAAACTACAGGAGTGAGGTGAGCAGTCTGGCCATGTGGTGCACACAGAACAATCTCTCTCTAAATGTGGAGAAGACAAAAGAGATTGTTGTGGACTTTCAAAGAGCGCGGGTCCAGCATGCTCCTCTAACAATCAATGGTGCTGCAGTGGAGAGGGTGACCAGCACTAAGTTCCTGGGTGTGCACATCACAGAGAACCTTTCCTGGACCATGCACACTACATCACTGGTCAAGAAAGGTAATCAGCGTCTCTACTTTCTCCGCAAGTTAAGACGAGTCAGAGTCCCAGTCTCCGTTATGTGCAACTTCTACAGAGGGACTATAGAGAGCATCCTGACCAGCTCCATCACTGTGTGGCACGGTGCCAGTACTGCCTCCTGCCGAAGGAGCCTCCAGCGCATCGTGAGAGCAGCGGAGAGGATCTGCGGAGCCCCTCTCCCTCCATTAAGGACATGTACTCCACTTGTCTCACCCGCAAAGCCAGCAGAATCACCAGGGACCATACGCACCCATTACACAGTCTCTTCAAGGTAATGCCTTCAGGGAGGAGACTGCGGCATCTACGACCCAGGTCCAGTCGACTTAAGAACAGTTTCATACACAAGGCCATCGGGAAGCTGAACTCCCTGCCCTCCCTCCCACCCCTCTTCCCCCACCCCCCGCTCCACAATCAAGGATGAGAGAAATATAATTTCAAATCATTCACATGGTTTGACAAATAATAAATCTTGAATTTTTTTCTCTCAGAAACAGTGTAGGCCTAATGTTTTTTATGCTCTCCCTCTGTGTTTTTGTTGGTAGGCTATGAGCTGCTATTGTAGTGGGATAGGTATAGCCCACTGTGCATGAAGAGCGGTTTATAAATAAAGCTTGATTGATTGATTGACCCGGCTCAGCTAGGTAAAAGGAAGTAACAAAACCAAGATGTAAAAGGTTAAATAAAGTTGTAATTTAATAAAAAGGAGTGTAAAAGGGAAAGTTTAACAAAGGGTAACAAAATACTTCAACCAAAAAGGGATATTTACAATATTTACAAGTGCAAAATACAAAGCAAAGTCATGACTAAACACAGCGAGTGTCACTTGATACCATATCACATTAAAGGATCTGTATCATGCTATTTTAGCCATTCCAAAGTAAAGTATAGGTATTTATATGAAATATTGTACCACTATCACTATGGAGTACTAATTTTTGTGATAAATATAAGTATTTCTGGGGGTATTTTCCAAACCCGGAAGATAAAACGCTTGGATTTAGTTAACTCCACCTCCTCTCTCCGCTCATACAACTTTACCGTAGTAGAAACATATAAATATCACAGCAATAAGTGAAGTTACTTCATGATGCAGTTATGAGTTGACAATTTATACCTTTAAAGGTCCTATATCATGCAAAATCGACTTTTTGGAGCTTTTAGCCATGTTGTTATGCTATATGCTTATCAAAAACACCCCCAGAGCGGTTTTTGGCTTCATTCACGCAGTTCTAAGTAATCCTCCTGAATCCTGCTCTCTGAGCAGCTGCTCTGCCCTCTCCTGGTAAACGACTGAGCTGTTCCTTCCGTTCCTTTGTGTCGTCACAAAGGAACGGAAGTGCTCTACGTCTGTAATGTAATGCCTTAAGGCCTGGTTTTAATTTATAAAACAGCGTTTTCATTTTTGTTGTTGTATAAGAGCAATAAAGAAAGAAAAAAAATAAAAATAAAAAGCAACTCTCCGATGCATCTGTGCTGTCTCACGACGCTAATCAAACGCACCCACGGCCGGAGGATCCATGGATCCCAGCAGAAGTGTTGTTTTGAAGACTGAGCTCTTTCTAACCTACTCTGGACATCGCCTGTTCTTTTTTCTTACCGAACGATAATGTCACGGATGCGCGTTTGGCTACGAGAGGAACAGGACTATTCAACCTTCCTAAAGAAGAGTGCACTCGCCAGAAGTTGGAATTTCTTTCCGGGATTCAGCTAGCTACTATATCAACCCACCTGATGGATGCTTGGTGAACCTTGGCCAGAATCAAAGTGGATTAACTTTTAAAACTTTTATAACTTTTATAACCAACGCATGTCCCATGGGGAGGCCAGACTGAGCGGTGAGTTAATCAAAACGCGTGTTAGCATGTGTGTTAGCCATTTATGAAACTGTTGCACATGTCAACTCCTTATAACTGCATTATGTGAAGTAACTTCACTTTTTGCAGCGATATTTATATTTATAATACTGCAAATGTGGAATGAGCGGAGTTAACTGAATCAAAGTGTTTTGTCTTCCAGGTAGGGAAAATACCCCCCAAAATACTTATATTTCTCTCAAAAATGAGTACTCCATAGTGATAGAGGTACAATATATCATATAAATGCCTATACTTTACTTTGGAATGGCTAAAATAGCATGATACAGATCCTTTAAAGAGGGCATTCCAAAAAGTGACACAACTTAACTAGTAATGGTGAGATGAAGCCCTGTGAGGCCTTTGAAGCAGTCACCGAGGTGGGTCGACACATGTACCAAAGCTTCAGAGTGGTTCATCTACTCTACAGCTCCATCAAGTGGACAAAATAATGTACTTCAACTTAAGTTACCATTATGCACATGCACCATATACACAGTGTCATTGTAATTAGGAGTGGAATATTCTCGTGTTATTTGAAGTAATGTGACGAGAGAGGGGTCTTTATTGATTTTTATTCAAAAATAATATTTTGTTTTTATAGAACACCACCGAGCCCTCAAACCCCACGCACCAGTTCCTGAATCAGTCACGTGGTACAGTGCTTCAGGAAGGTTCAAATCGTCATTGTGTACGTCACCAACACACGCTCCGAACCACACGCCGCCTCTGCCTTATTGCTCAACACACGCTTCGACGCCTTGATACGAACGTAACATCACTAAACTTAACTAACAAAACGAGTGTCCCTGGACACAAAATGGCTAGCAGAGAATGGCCCAAAGTGTGGTCTTTTAAAGGCGTGGCTGCAACAGGTGGTTGATTAGGGGCCAGGTGTTCGGATGCCGCACCAATCAGGACCCGGGACGAGCAGCCAACCAGAACCACGCTTGAAACCAGTCTTCCAATCGCAGGCCAGAGCTCACACAGCCAGGTTTCCATGGAGGAAAAGGGTAAATTAGCCACACACACACAAAACTAATACAACAAGGAGGGAGACTGGAGGCCTGGGGCCGTAACAGGTAGATTGATTGATAATGGTTATTTGTTGCGCAGCTAAAGCTAGCATGTATCCCTGACTTGCTTGTATAGTTTTGCGGTTACGCATTTTTGTACCAACAGCTGTATGCCTTGAACTTTTGTCATTTTTAATACAATGCAGTGCAGATCTAGATTTCTAGATGCAGAGCAGAGTTCACTACCAACACCTACTGATTAAAAAAATAAACATGATAAATAGCTTATAGTGGCTTTAATGTTAATATTTCTCTGGAGCTTTTTGTAAATAACTCAAATATATATATTGTGCAACTTCAAATTATATTTTTCAGCACAAAGAGGTTGTGATGGGGTACAACCAAGCAACACTGATTATGAGGCATCCAAACGACAACTGCCTGATCTTAGCATAATTTTTTAAATCTTAAAAAGTTAGGATATTGGCAAAATATGCTTTGTATTTTATACATCAGAAAAAATATAATAATAATAATTATATATATATATAGACTTGAGAGACAGTCTCAAGTCTCTGATGGATGAGTTGTTCAGGAGGCTGTTTGACTGACTTTGACTAACATGCTGAGACCTCTCTATACTATAAATGGCTCAACTGAGATGCACATGCATGCACCACCTTTACTCTCACAAATGTACGTGTGTCTTCTGTCGAAACATACCCAAACTGTGCACTCAAGCAGTTTTGCACTCACAAGCTGTCCAAACATTTCTTTCCTTTGAAAGATCATCCCACGCTCCTCATCATCACTTGGCACCTGGCGTCTCTTCTTAAAGGGCTTTTTCAGGGAGTTAGTAACAGACATGAGGTTTAACAGTGTGTGAGTGAGTGTTACAAACTAGTCTACTTACTGCATGTCATTTTTTTTGGTTTACTTTTGTTTTTTGGAGTCCATTTATCTAACCCTGAGCCATGTCATGGCTGCAGTTAAAAACCTAAACCAGTCACTATTTGGGGATGCCCCTTGACAAGGTGCAGCCCTATAGTCCTGACTCCTGAAAAGCTGTCACCTCTTCACTTGTCACTGAGTTAGGAGTGTTGGGAAAACCATAAACTTCCATTTTATAGATTTTATCCAATAGTCTTTATTAATGTTAGAGACTAAAATGAAATGGCTATTTATAGCTTCATTGATTGCAGCGTGCAGCACGAGGGAACGGCCTGCAGAGGAAGCCTCCCGCCACGCGTTCAGAGACTACACGAAGGGCAGATCACCCACCTGATACGCTACTTTGTGTGAGTTTGATCGTGGAAGCGCACAGTATCTAACTAATGGCGCATGGAAAAATGAATGAGTTTTGGGAACGGGACAGGAAACTGTAAAAGTGAACACTGTAAAAAATGCACACCTCCTGTATGAACAATTTGAAGTGGATTGGGAGGGACCAGATATTTTTGTCCCGGAAATGGCTGTCTGTGAAGACACAGGGGCCAGTGATGGATTCGATAGGGTGGATTGGGAAGGGCCGGAGCTATTTGTTCCAGTGGGTGGGTGTTACTTGTGACCGGTGACACCACTGAACTGCAACCTTCGCTCCAAATGTTGACCAGAGGGATGCAACTATGGTCAAACTGGACTGGAAACTTGGATCACTGGTCGACCAGCCTTGTGCCGAGGTGGTTGCTGCTGGTTCTCTTAAGGATAAGGAGCCTGAGAAGAACACAGTGATGAACGAGGGCAGCAATATTCTTCTCGTCGAAAGGTCACTGTTGGAGCTACTTCATACTGGCCCATCTAAGGACTGCTTTGATGCAGAGAACAATTTGATGGCAGTTGTTCTGCTGCTCTCACAAACTCTTGGAGAGTCCACATTTGTGAAGGGTAGCTCAATGAGCGCTGAAAACTGTGTTGCCATTTTGACCCGTTTTTTGTTCTTAATTGTTGGACAGACCCACAAACTGTTCCAACTTAAGGGATACAAAACATACAGCCTAATAATACATAAGAAAATTATTATGGTAATTATTATAAAGTAGTAAAGTTGACATTGTTTTGTATTATTCAATGCAGGCCTATTTATTTTATACGATATGTATTGCAATATATAGGTCACGATTTCAATTCGATTCGATACATTTAATGTGCTGAAAAAGTAATGCAAGTCCTATTTTTTTTTAAATAAGATTATGCTGACAAGCAAAAATTCCCCAAAACTGAATTGCACTATGTGCTGTATTGTACCAAATAGGTTCTAGTGCAAAGTATTCAAATGCTAAGCCCTTTAGAGCTTTAAAAATACTGTATTAAAGTTTAGTTTTTTGTTTAGTATGTTTGAGCTGCTTGCATTCTTATTTTCTTAAAAAATTTACATCATTACAGTAATGACAGCTCAAATGTACTAGGCTAAAGCAAGAAAGCCAATGTGACTCCATATTTATTAGGCCTATACTCGACTCGTGCATTTAATAGTAACGCATGCAAGCTGCATGCTTTCCCCATAAGGAGCTCTCCTAATCGGTCAAATGAAGACACGTGACCAACGACTCCACTGGAGGTCGCCATTTCGGCTGCGTGTCATATGACACCTGTCAATCGTTGTGTTGATTGGTCTGCAGCACGGAGAGAAGGCAAACAGGGGCTGTTTCCCAAACCCCAGGTACCTTGCCTTGCCTTGGTCTGAAATGGCCGTGGTCAGGCATCCACATCATCACTCGCCGCCCAAGTGCTGTTCCAATGCTCAAGTCGTTTGGAGGCATGTGTCCTCCCTTTGCTTAGCATGTGGCTAATATACCAAGGATACATCAGTGTAGCCTTCACTGCCTTGCTCAAGCCAAAATTACTATTATTAAAGAAAAAAGGTGGTGCTGGCTTGTGTGACTTGTTAAAGCACTTAAATTCCACTTTTTAACAAAAAACAAACAAACATACTTTGACTTGTTTAATGGCTCTGCAGCCCGTGTTCATGTTACTTGTACCGGTAGTCTTTTTACAAAAAAGGCAATGTTTTTGTCAAGATTTGGTCAAATAATTAATTTTAGGTTTTTGCCACTTTATTGTTTAGTGTAATTTGTTTTAACAAAAACAAATGTGAAATTTATATAATTTAATTCAAACATTAAAGCAAATGTCACTGCTTCATGGAGCAACAAAGGACATGATTTGTTTCATTTAAATAAAATTAAATTGATATAAGGCACTTTCAAATGTTCATTTCTAAAGTTTTTAGTCTCCCTTTCGAGTTTTTTATTTTGTATTTTCCGATAGGTTTCATCATCTCTGACTGCTTTTTAATTATTTATAATTACTTTCACACCCCAGCGCTTCAGAATCCTCCCTCCTCAGCAGACCCTCCCCTTTCCTCTGGTTTAAATATATCTTTTTTTAAAGGTCCTATATCATGCAAAATCGACTTTTTTGAGTTTTTAGCCATGTTGTTATGCTATTTCCTTATAAAAACACCCCCAGAGCGGTTTTTGGCTTCATTCACGCAGTTCTAAGTAATCCTCCTGAATCCTGCTCTCTGAGCAGCTGCTCCACCCTCTCCTGGTAAACGACTGAGCTGTTCAGTTGTGTCGTCACAGCGGAACGGAAGTGCTCTACGTCTGTAATGTAATGCCTTACGGCCTGATTTGTATTTATAAAACTTTTTTTTTTTTTTTTTGAAAAAAAAAAAAAAAAAAAAAAAAAAGCAACTCTCCGACGCGTCTGTGCTGTCCCACGACGCTAATCAAGCGCACCCACGGCTGGAGGAGCCATGGATCTGAGCATAAGTGTTGTTTTTGAAGACTGAGCTCTTTCTAACCTACTCTGGACACCGCCTGTTCTTTTTTCTTACCGATAATGTCACGGATGCGCGTTTGGCTACGAGAGGAACAGGACTATTCAACCTTCCTAAAGAAGAGTGCACTCGCCAGAAGTTGGAATTTCTTTCCGGGATTAAGCTAGCTACTATATCAACCAACCTGATGGATGCTTGGTAAACCTTGGCCAGAATCAAAGTGGATTAACTTTTATAACCAACACGAGGGCCATAACGTAAACACCCGACGATGGGGAGGCCATGCTGAGCGGTGAGTCAATCAAAACGCGTGTTAGCGTGTGTGTTAGCGTGTGTGTTAGCCATTTATGAAACTGTGTTGCACGTGTCAACTCCTTATAACTGCATTATGTGAAGTAACTTCACTTTTTGCAGCAATATTTATATTTATAATACTGCAAATGTGGAATGAGCGGAGAGAGGGGCGGAGTTAACTGAATCGAAGCGTCTTGTCTTCCGGGTAGGGAAATACCCCCCAAAAATACTTATATTTCTCTCAAAAATGAGTACTCCATAGTGATAGAGGTACAATATATCATATATATGCCTATACTTTACTTTGGAATGGCTAAAATAGCATGATACAGATCCTTTAAGTTTGTGATGTCACTTCCTTTACTTCTGAAGCAGCTCTTTTTGGTCTTGGTCAAGGTACCTAGGCTTTGGGAAACAGCCATTGTACCCATAGACCGTTAAAAAGAATAGACAACTCCTCCTCACTTCTCCCCGTTTACCATAATGACCACGTTCGAGGTAGCCTGGCCTTAGCCATCCGTAAACTCCGGTCAATTATATTTTCCCTGCATGTACGTCTGGGTTTGATCTCAGTGGCTGCGTTTCATCGGTTGAATTTCAACCTACCACTCGGCGAGCGGGGGAGGCGGGTGTTGTCGGTGACGTCAAGCATTTGCGCCGCATTTGCTGGTTGTAGTTCGGCAATGGCGGCGGATACGAATGTAAAGGTAGCTCTTCAATCCGTTCTGGCTCAGCTCCCAAATATCCAGAAATTATAACTGAAGCCTTGGAATACGCAAGGAATGCTCCCAAGAGTTATGATAGCTGCTTCACTCAACATGGGCGCACTACATACGTCACGACCACACGCTAGCGAAAATCAGATCCAATCGTTTCAAAGGAGTTCACCCCTCCCACCTGTTAACGGAGCTCAATTGAGAAAGTCCAGACCCTCTGTACGAAACGAAATGAGTACGAGGGGATGGTAAAACCAGGCTACGTTCGAGGGGGAATTCATGGCGGATTTACAGACTCCTCCTTCCCAGCTCTGACGAAGCATGTTCCTAATAAGGGCGGGATTTTCACTGTAGACTCGGCCCTTGCATGACGTGTAGCTCGCGCAGCTCCAATGCTAACAGTCCAACCTCCGTTAAGTAAGAGATTTAAACCTTTTTTTGTGACTAACCCAGCGTTATCTCAGGAGGAATATGTAGCCATAGAAAGTGTTAAAAAAATAGAAACCAGGCGTTAAATTTCTTTTTAACGTGTCTAAAGTCCAATGCTTTTCAATGAGGGCCTAGCGATGATGTGGAGGTACCACAGCAATGGCGGCTGAGAGCCAGGCTAACTGGCGTCTTGTCTTCTGCTAATTTGCTCAACCTGCCATCCATGGCATCTTTTCCATCTAGAAAACCCATACAAACGTAGGTTTCAGTGTATTGTTTGGTCTGAATTGCTACAGCAGCCTTTCACCCGACAACTGCTCACCACGTTCTTATTGTAAACTCTTCTGTTTAGCGGTAGCTAACGTAAATACTCACTCAGTGTCCCACCAATGAGAACACGGGCAATGTCTACCCTCCACAATGGTGCGCTGCCACGTCACAAATTTTTGACCGATAATAACATGTCAGCATCTCACATAGAATTGACATTACTTTGACATTTGATACAGCTTAATCCCTCTTGAGTTTACCAGATAAAGTCTTCAAAACTATACTTTTATGTGACAACAACAGCAGGAGTAATTTTTCTTATGTTTTTACCTTTTCTGTCCTCCCTGACAGCTGTAGGAGAGGCATGACGCCGTAGACGGGGCTCATGTTGGTTGTTTCCAGACACCATTATCTTCCCCTGGTCATTATAATCCATAGCAAAACCCTGCCACAGCTGATCTGTGCGAAGGTGGTGCGTTTTCTTGTTGTTTCTCGCCGTGTCCCGGTGCGTGAAGCAAATAATGCTACAAACACCAGCCGGCTAACCCACGTGTGGCTCCCTCCGCCTCCCAGGCAGACACACAGGAGGGAGGGGGTGCTTACAGGGAGGAGTTTCTCTCTGGTCGGAGGGGGTTGCTGTGTTTCTCTTGCTCCATCCGAAACCAGTAAATTGGTAAGCGGTCTTACGCCAAACCGGATGCGTCCGAATTGGGCTTTCAGTCAGGAAGGAGTTAGGGAAAGTGACCTGTATGCTAACTATCATAGCCACTTTAGCATAGGGACCTCTGATGCTAACTTACTGGCGATTAGGAGCTATGTGCCATCCCATAAACCACTGCGCCAATCTCCTCACCCCCCTCGCCCCCACCCTCGAGTGATTCATGCGCAACCACTGTTGATTGACAGGTGCACAATTAATAATAATTATTATTAAAAAAAGATTCTGCACAAGCCAAACTTTATAAAAGTGACTAAATACATGTTAGAGTCACCACAGCACATTCACAGGGTTTTAAAGAGCCTCCTCAGTAAATGGCCTAAATGAAGCAGTTTGTGCTTTTGCTTCATTTAGTAGAAACTTAAGCCACATGGCTAATTTGCATACTGTAGGGTTATGAAACAGCTGTTGAGATAAAATAAAGGGAAATGTGAAGGATTATTTGGATGTTTCTCTTTTTTTCCCCTTAAATGTCTTTATTTGGACACTATGTTGTTGGACAATATACAGTAGGTGGAGGTATGCGCTTTTGTTTGGCCTGCACTGAACAGCTGTTGGTGATGTCACTTCCCCTTCCCCTGGGTAAGGACGGTCGAATTGGGCAAATGCTGCTGAAGCAGAAGTTCACTAACTGCATAGAGATCTAACAGTTGACCCCATGAAATGCTAAGGATTAGTTGCTAGTGTTAGTACTTAGAGGCTACAATTTAGTGGTTTCGGATGGGGCCTCAGACTCCGTACCAAACTACTCAACACACCGGCAACATATCGCACAACGCTTGACGCACGCGTGGAAAAATAGGATTGGTTCTATTTTGAGGAATGCGTCCTGTGCGTTGCCCCTGGCGCACGTTACGCACAGCTCAGTGTGGCTGCTTCAAGCCATCATCAATGATTCTATGTCAAAACGCGTCAAAAAGGCAATGCATTTACGCAGAACAGGGTCATAAACATGCAGAAAACACGGCCAGTGTGTCTGGGGTGTCAGTGAGAGCGCGCAAAGGGTAATGGCTGATAGTAGCTAGCGGGCCACGGCGGCACATCTACAATAGTTCTTTGATTCTTATCGAACATATTTGCGTAGTGGATCGAGGAGGGCGTATCGAATGATTCGATATAATATCGAGAATCGTTGCATCCCTAGTGTGTATATGCACATGCAATATTTCAGAATATTTATTTTTAAGAAATTTGAAAAACATTTTTCACTTTGTCACAATGACACATTATGTGTCATTGTGTTTAGATTGATGATATATCTTTTTTAATCACTTTTGAAATGAGGCTGTAACATAACAATATGTGGAAAAAGTGTAGGTAGGGGTGTGTAGACTTTCCATATCCACTGTATATGAGTACTGTCTTTGCTATATGAGCTAAGAGAAGGAGTCAAGCTGCCTGCTTTTGAGCCATCCATCACCTCTGCTTCATGTATGTCTTCCCTGTATAAGCGGATGTGAATTGACATTTAACTTCCCAGTGAGGATAAGGGGCCTACATAAGACCAAAATTTGAAGAAAGTGTAATTGTTCTGTTACTGCATCGCAGGGTTGGCCTCTTTGTGTTTTCACACCTGGAGCTGTGCTTTCACCTCTGACAGTGAGGTCAACCAAGGGCTCCTGGGACCCCGTTGGCCAATAAAAGTAAGGCAGAATAAAAGGAGTGCACAGCTTCATTCTGCACACCTGCTGTCAGTCTCTGTTAATGCTCTTTGGCATTCTTTACTATTGCCTTGGAGGTAAATGTCAATTAGAAGCAATGGAAAGACTGCGGTACTCTATTTTGGAGGGCCTCACCATGAAGATCCTTGACTCTGCTTTTAATAACACCTTGAAAAATAAACGTATAAAATATGTAATGTCTCTATGTGTGTAACCAGATTTTATTTTATTTTTTTGCAGATTCACTTTGTGCGCATCTTGTATTATACTGTATGTCGTTGTCAGGCAATAAGGCAACAATAAAAGAATGGCTGTTTTTTGGATTATTGTAATGGGCCATTTTTTATTCACTCCAGTCCCCACACTTGGTGGTGAGCTACAAGTGACTCTCCATTGTCACTCTTCTTGATGAAGATTTAAAACAGATTTAAAAGATTTTTCGGTGGTTGCTTTAATTATATTAATTATTTAGTAGCAAGTCTGTGCCAGTTTGGGAGAAGTGTTCTTATTGTTCTATTCAGTATATGCAGTGAGCTAAGCCTCCATGATCCCCTTCTTACATGGAGGTGAAAAAGACAAAGGGCCTGACCGCTGGCAAGGTGAAGATATAGGCTTAGACTGAGTTTTAGCTCCGCATCACATGTCCACCTCCAAACACTTCAAACACGTTTTGTTGTCCACTGACATCAGCACTAACAATAAAACTCTGTTCTGATCCTCTGTGTATGCAGCAGTTTTAACTAGAATATAACTTGATGGCAGTTTAAAAAAAATAAAAATCACTTTAGGAGGAATGCAATCAGTAAGACAATGCTTGAGCAGTGCCTTGATTTTACTCTTGTTAATACAGCAGTTCATTGTTATTCAAGTTTTTTGTGGAGAAGTATTTTAATCACAGGATCCCATTTAAAACATATCTCCAGTCATTTTGTCAGCATTGCCTCCACTTACTGATATACGCAGCGCTGGAGTTCAGTTCCCAATATGACATAGTCTACCAGCGACCCCTTGTGGCACTCATAGGGAGTAACAATGGGCAAAGTTTTGTTTGTAGCTTAAAAAGTAATTAAGTCACAAATACGAAGGTTATTCATTACTTTTAATATCATGGGTTGGAGCTATAAACACTAAATATGTTTGGTCTATCTAACACTAAATAATAAATAAATAAAAATAAATAAATTGTAGGCTAATAATTGGCCAAGATATGCATAGTCCAAGGAAAACATAGCATATTAAACGATAGCAAAAGGCTACTAGAATCCAAACTAAACAGATCATCTCAAGAAAAAAATAAACTAACAAACCAATCCAAACACCGGTGGTACTGTAATGTCCTGCCCTAACAAGTCTACTACTGCACTTCAAATGGTTTCCTGTGTGACTGTATCATAGCCTCCGGGAAGGTATTTTTCAAGCCTTGCCTCTCTGCACAAACACATACATTCTCTTACAAGTGCAGGCATACTTTGCACTGTATGGGTGTGGCTTCTGCTGCACGCGGAAGGAACCAAACATGAACCTTTGACAGCTCGGCCTAATTGTTCCAACATCCATTGAAATGTCCTTGTTTGCATTTTTTCTTTCATCGGAGTATGAATGCTGACATACGCTTACCCGTATGCACTACATTTCACAGCTCAGAAATACAATTAGGCATGAAAAGGATCACAGGGATTACGGTATGGTGGACCTATTCTACATGTTTGTATACAGTTGTGCTCAAAATTTTCCATACCCTGGCAGAATATTTTTTATTTTTTGGGACATTTTTCAGAGGATATGAATGATAACACAAAGTTGTTGTTTTTTTCACTCACTTAGAGGTTGTACAGTGTTTTTTTGTTTTTATTAAATCATAATGGTAAAAGAAAGTACCAAAATGACCCTGATCAAAAGTTTACATACCCCAGTTCTTAATACTGCTGTATTTCCCCCTTTAACATCAATGACAGCTTGGATTCTTTTTTGGTAGTTGTGGATGAGCCTCTCTATTTCCTCGGATGGTAAAACTGGCCTTTCTTTTTGGTAAAAGCTTCCAGTTCCTGTAAATACCTGGGCCGTCTTGCATGAACTGCATGTTTGAGATCTCCCCAGACTGGCTTAATGATATTGAGGTTCTGAGATACCGCTGCAGAACCTTCACTTTATTATGCTGTAGCCAATGAGAGGTCGACATGGCCTTGTGCTTTGGATCGTTGCTGATGAGTGACACTTTTCCTCCAGTATTCTTTAATAACCTGCTGCATTCATCCTGAAATCATTTTTACCAAGTTCCCTGTAGCTCACACATCCCCAAAACATCAGTTATCCAGCTCCGTGTTTCGCTGTAGGAATGGTGCACCATTCATCAAAGGCCTTGTTGACTCCCCTCCAAATGTAACGTTTATGGTTATGGCCAAAAAGTTCCATTTTGGTTTCATCATTCCAAATGACATTGTTTCAGAAATGTTGAGGCTTGTCTCACATATTGTGAGCGAATACGTTGTGGCATTTGCAGTAATGGCTTTCTTCTGGCAGCCCATTTTCAACAAGTGCGTCCTTATTAAGCATCTCGAAGCAGCTACACAACTTCTTTTTCTTTTTCCTGTATTTCAGATGAAGTTATCTCGGTTTTACTTTGCATCCACAATTTTCCTGCCAGCTGTTACTAAAATGTTTGTTGGCCGACCTGACCATGGTTTGGTTTCAACAGAATCCTATATTTTCCACTTAGAGTTTGAACACTGCTGATGGATACTCTCAGTCCCTTGGATATCTTTTTTATAACCCTTTCCCATTTTATATAGTTATACAGATCCTCTGACAATTTTTTTGCTTTCCTCATGATTCAGAAACCGGGAACGCCAATGCAGCACTGGATGAAAGATGCAAGAGTCTGTCAGGAGCCCAAAAACTCACTGACCTTATATACACACACACACAATAATTACAAACACTGATCACAGGTGAAGATACTTACCTTTCAAACCCGTTTGTGTCCACTTGTGTGCATGCCAAGATCACCAGGGTATGTAAACTTTTTTTTTTAGAGGTTGCACAAGAAATTGCCCTATACTATAACATAGTGAACCAAATGAAAAAGACATTCTATAATAATTCTCCAAAAACAAAGTGAAACTTACATAAAATGTTACTTAGAAAATCCACTAATCACTGTGACTTTATTGGCATCACTAAAGATCTGTCTGTGCTCTTTCACAACTTGCAGTAAGTACTGTTTCTGCTCTTCATTCTTTGCAATATCATTGACAACTTTCCTGGAATGCACAATTTTAGCAGCCCTTTGAAAGTCTGCATCATCAGCCCAGTCTGCTGGAGAAATTCTTAGAAATGTTCGTGGCAGATCCAGAATTTCAAAGAAACGCATGGTGCTGGTGATGACAAAATCACTGATCTGCTTCCCTTCATAATCTGCTTGATTAAGAATATCACTACGCTTTGGTGGAACCTCTAACCCTTCCTTTTCATAGTGTTGTGAACCATGAGCTCTTTCTGTTCTTATGTCACATTGGAGTCGAAAAATGCCAGGTCAACCATCTCTTCACTCAAGTACCAAAGATGCTGGCCAAATGCTGTTAAGGCTGCTTTCTTGACAACTGAATTTGCATACTGTAACAGCTTATAGAGGAATGCCAAATCATTTGCAGGAGCTTTTGCTGGTGATGGGGCTTCAAACCACACTCTGATGTAAAGACTTGCTACAAAGAGAAGAAACTGCAGCATTCCACGTTCCTCAGATGCTTTCACGGTGAACTGCTCTCTGAACATTCACATCTTAAAGCAGTAAGTTTAATAAGTAAGTTTGGAAATGAACTCCTCGAGGTGGATCCTCACCAAGGAAAATGACCGTAAGTCAGGAAACTTTGAGCAGCTTGTGCAACCTCTATAAAACCTTCTTTTCCTTCCAAATTTCTACCCTAAGTCATCTTATGGATGCCAAAACTTAATGCAGGGTTCTAATCATACTCAAGATTCCAAAACATTTTGAGCAAAGCTTTTATTGAAAACAACAAATAAACTGAAATAGGCTGTTTTGCAACTGATGGAACGTTTAGGACCACATGCCTTTAAGAGGCCAAATCTGTGCAAAAATGTGGAGAACAGTGTCACTTTCTTTTAGGTATTCACATGGCATGACATTGAACGTGTTGGGTTGCTGAGCTGCATAAGCAAGGCCTCTCGCATGTGTATACTTACGCACATGCAATATTTCACAGTTTTATTTTTAATACATTTGCTAAATATTCTAAAGAACTGTTTTTTAACGTTGTCATTTTGGACTATTGTGTGCACTTTGCAGATTGATGAGAAAAGACAGCTACTTTAATAAATTAGAAATTAGAAAATGACGACACACCCAAAAGTTTCTAATAAACGTCTAAAACCTGCGGACATACAGTATAGGCCTATAAGCTATAGTTTATAGGTGTTTTATTATTATTATTATCATCATCATCATCATTAATATATTATTTTTCAAAACTCTCTCTCACTTCACACTCTTCAATGGGCAGTCAACATGGAAAGGAACATTATCTGTTGAGAATGTGTAGGTATGAGTTTCACGGTTTTACTGCTGAAATATTGTGAGAAAAATACGTCGCAGCGGTAAACAGCGGTAACGTCTGACACACCGAGTCATGAGTTTAGTTTTTGATTTTAAAAAGAGATTTGTAGTAGCCTATCTTGTTATAATAATGAGGAAACCCTAAAGCCTAATAAAACGCAGTAGAATTGATAAGAAAACACGCCCATTCTCTTGTTGTGTGATCATGGCCCCTCATTCCTGCCGCGTGGAGGCGCTGTTCATCCGAAAGTGCACTGCTTTTTGCAGTGTGTGGGTTCATGCCATTGCCGAGTGTGTTGTGAGTGGATTGATCGAAAATTGGCCGAAGACCGATCAAGACCGCTTTGGCCGTACCAAAGTGTGTCGTCTGTAGATATGGTACCTTAACACTGGTACATTTATTTCATGGATACGACACTATGTCGAAAATGAGGGGATAAAACGGAAGGAGACGTACGGCGAGGCGAGACTCAGCGGTTAGCGTTTTGTTGAATTGCGAGTGGGATCGCAGCTGCTGGCTACGAAAATGTCGGGGAAAATAGAAAGCAAACAAGGTAAGTCATGCTAGCACAATGCTGCACCTCCGGGTACCTCATAACGGGGATTTCGTATTTGGCACGGTTTGGTTCAAATCACGATGATGGGACACAGAAAATACAGTTAAGGATTTTACTATGGGAAATAATAGGGAATTGTGGGCCTGTCGGATTTAGTTTTTCCTCCACGCTGATCAGTGAAAAACACACATCAGTACAGCATCGCGCAAATTCCCTGCAAAGTGAATTCATTGTGTTGTGATAGTAACCTGTAATTATATGACTATTATAGCCTAGTGTAAGTCACAATAAGCCTGCAGTGTGCTAACTTCACATCATTTGATATCATTCCGTTGTGGTGTTTCATCGTCACTCCGCTGTCTCCTCAGTCCATCTAGGTCTAAACTTGGTTGGTATAAAAGGTGGCTAAAATGCGAGCATTATTGTATGGATTGAGCATTGGATATTGTTTATGGATGTGCTCAGTGTAAAAGGCGTGTGTAGAGGGCTGTGTGTTAGCGGCACTTGAAGGATAGGTTAGCTAGTCTCTGTCGCTAGCACTAGCTTTGATATTCGTACACTGGGTTGTTGATGATGAGTTCAGGCCCAGAACCACAGTGTGTAAGCCTTTTCATTTCTCTATTTTCACGAGGCCTTTTAACCTGCAGTCTTTCGCTGGCTTTCTAGACTTTGTGACAGAAGTGCAGGTCTCGGGCTAGGCTATGCATTTAAACGGTGACTTCATGCCCATAACAGTTGCATCCTTCCATACCAGCTGTCTATGTGTTTCTGCATACACAGCTTGGCTTTACTAGTGAGGTCTGCAGTGAGCAGCACACGACTCCCAGTCACCGAGGGAGTGTCATCTCTGCACATAGTCATTCATTCCCAACAAGCGCAAAAGTTTCCGATTCCCTTCATGTCTTACAGGCAGATGCCTACATATGGTCACAGCTGATTCAAAACAGCAGCTCAGCTCACACTGTTGACTGTCTCCTCTGAGTTAGCTCTTGGTTTTGAGCTGCCATTCATCTCAACTGTTATAACTCAGTTCACTGAATGTCGCATTTACGTTTTCCAAATCTAGACTGGAATCTTGCAAACGTGTCATACAGGATACTGTGTTATAGCCCTTGCATAGGAAGAAATTACTTCTAACATCAGAACTTTAAATATAGCAGTTGTGATTGGAAGGAGTAGTCCTTCATTTCATTGTAAACTACTTTGTGTGTTTAAACCCACATTACTTCATCGCTCAGGCAGCGCAATCTGTGAGCTATTAGCAGTTACTGTCTAGAAGATGTTAACATCATTATAGCCAACGGGGTAAAACTAGGCCAAGGGGTAAACTAGGCAATATTATTGACTTGGCCAACATACTTCTTTAGCATACATGAAATTGTTGTTTCAATTTCAAAACCATTAGGGAATCGTATTAATACACTTAACTTGAAGAATATTCCACTGGATTGGTCACTTTGTGACAAAAACAAACAAAACTTCCATAGAGGAGGATGTGAAAGAAGCGCGTTCGACCCATTTTGACAGGTCTAACACTTTTGTCGCGTTATTGGTGGTTTCAAAGGAATCAGTCGGAATGCCCCACTGCCTGAATGCCCCCACTGCCTGAATGCCTCACTCACCCAGTCTGAACGCTCCACTCCAAATCTATTCAAATACTAACCACGGTGGCAGTCATGTCTGAGTCAGTTCTGGCTTTCTTGTGGCACAGCTGGCTGACTGGCGACCCGACTGTTCTTCTCTGGCTCAGTAAAGAGCCATGCGATATAAATCGAGTGTCAGTAATAGATGGATCAATGATAGAGAAATACTTTATTGCCAGATGCGAGGATTTGAAATTTGTTTTAGCATTTAGACTGGGGTTTGGATGAATAAGGGTCTTACATTTTCGTCAGCCTGCAATTCTTTATAAGCCTGCATAATTCATAGTGTATTTGTTAGGCGCATTGAGTTGCCTTGTGTACGAAATGCGCAGTATAAATAAAGTTGCCTTGCCTTGCCTTCTATTGTATTTTTAGACAAACACACTTCAGAGTCTCTTTCAATATTACAGGTATTTGGCAAAGTTGTGACAAACATTGCGTCGTTGTTATTAATTCACTGCGTTCAAAGCAGTGAATGGTTCAGTTAGTTGTAAGTAAGTTAGCATATTTATAAGTGTAAACACATACTGGCACTAAGCACTGGTTAATGTTGGCAGTTTAAATGTTAATCCAAACACATTAAGGCAATGAGCACCAGGTGAAATACAAATGAAATTACTTTTTAATTCCACAACCAAAATCTGAAGGAAATAAGCCAAAATAATAAAGGCTACACATGTAAAGCAAGCAATTAAATAACTAGCTAAAGAATAGTATCGAAATTGCTATGGAGAAAACTAATATAGCTCCATCACAAGGTTATGTCCAATTTTGCTGTAGAAGGGCAATATTTGTCTTGTTGAACAGTGTGTTTGTTTTGAAGTTATTAAAAACAAAAAGTATTTCTGTATTCAACTTAAAATGTGAAAATCATATATGATATGATTACATGCAAAGTGACATGTCAAGCCTTTGTTCGTTATAATTTTGATGATTATGGCTCACAGTCCATTTTCTAAATATTCTAATTTTATGAGATTTTTAATTGTTTTTTTTTTACAACCTGAGCCATAATAATCAAAATTATAACAAATAAAGCCTACATATCTCACTTTGCATGTAATGAGTCTACTTTTTTAATGATATTCTAATAATTGATGAGCACCAGTACTATAATATGACATTGTAACTCAGTTAACATACATAATCAAGTGCATTTTCACAAGTGCATCTTCAATATACTAAAAATCAACTATAATAATGGGTGGGCCATTCAGACTAATATGGCCGGGGCATTCAGACTACTCAGCCGGGGCATTCAGACCAATGGGTGTGGGGCATTCAGGCAGTGGGGCATTCCGACTAGCACCCGTTTCAAAGTGTTGGGAGTAACAGTGTTTATAATTAGTTGTGGCTGACTCTTACTGGACAGTCAAAAGCAGTAACCAGCAGTGTGACTCCATTAGTTCCTTATTTTAGCCTCCCTGCCCCCCTGCACTGTCTGGCTGAATGTCGATAGTGTTTTCTTTAACAGGGTTTAACACAAGGGGTTTACTCTCAAACATTCCTGGACTTAACAATAGTTAAGTGTCGGCTATATTGGTTTTGTCTTTGCCAAGTGGATACTGTGTCACTTTAGTCTGAAAATTCTCTGGTCTCATGTACAGGTAGGCTATAGTCGAATAATAATTAAGACAACTCAGAGCAACAGCTAAAAAAGTCTTGATTACAAAAGAGATACCCAGGCCAGTGGGTCCCAACCTGGTGGGCAGGCCCTCCCAGGAGGGGTGCCTGGGATTGCAGTCACTCCCCCCTCAAATGGTGAAAATGGTAAAAAAAAATCAAATAAGACTGGGAAAGAAGTACAGGTACATAAAACATTCCAATTTCAGTTTTTCTTTGTTGAAATAAATGCTTTATTTAATTAGTTTCATGTTTTGATAAACTGTGGGGGCCACAGTTTTGGATTGTGGGGTGCCTGACTACAGCACATGCAAGGGGGCCACAAGGGAAAAAAAGTTAACTTGGGGACCAGACTATTAAGTTTGCACATTACTCCGAATTCAGTTTTCCCACTGTGGCAAAGGGTACAATGGATCTGACTTTTATTAGATGCAGTTTTGAGTTTTATGGCATAAACTATTTCACATCCCCCTTCCATATAGTTGGAAGCTTACTCTTCCCGTACAGTCTTTGCTGTATAGTACTAATTTTGTATGGGAGATTGAGGCAAGAGAATTTAGGAAGAGAAAAGATTGGAGAAGAGTCCAATGAGTACAATGAAAGAAGCTTTGTTTGGCCAATGATATGTAGCATCTGCAACAGTAATAGTTTCAAGGATATCCAAAACTTGAAGGAATTAACACACTGGATGATGTTTCTGTCTCTCCGAGGAAGGCTTCTGTGCTCTACAGCAATGTGTGGATCCTAAATACTGTAGTTGTATACCTAAAGTGTGGGGATTTCGTGTGTTCCCAAACTGTCTACATGTTGAGGCCATTGATTTATTTTCAGTGCAGATACATTACAAGACATTAAAGATGGGGAGGTAGGAAGATGGAGGAGGAATGAGGAGTTGATCTATTTAAAAAAAAATGCAACAAAGAGGACACTTCACTATTGCGACTAAAGCACCATTGTGTTTTAGGAAATAAGAAAATCCTCCGAGCCACCTTGAATGCAATCATACACACACTTAACGCATCAATGCACGATACACACTTCTATTTGGCTGCAGTCACTAACTCGAGTCTCTTCTTTCGCACATGTCGCTTCTGTTTGCTTCAGGACAAGCTAGTGCTGGCCCATGATGATGGCCGTGGCCTATAGATGTGAATGGAGCGGTGAGATACTGTGATGAGCAATCCACCATCTCATTGTCTCAGTTTAGGCAATATTTTAGTTACATGCAACAAAAAGTTATTTATTGGTAAATGGCCTGTGAAGCTAGTAGATGCACATTGAGGTGGTGGACAGTTTCAAGTACCTGGGTGTTCACCTCAACAATAAAGTGGGTCCCACAACACCAACGCCCTGTACAAGAAGGGCCAAAGTCGCCTCCACCTTCTGAGGAGACTGAGGTCCTTCGGAGTGAGCAGGTCTCTGCTCAGGACTTTTATGACTCTGTGGTAGCCTCTGCTATCCACTACACTGCCGTGTGCTGGGCTCCGGGCAGCACAGAGCGGGATAAGAACAGACTGAACAAGCTGGTCAGGAGCCCTGGACTCTGTGGAGGAGGTGAGGGACAGGAGGTTATTAGCTAAGCTCGCCTCCATCATGGACAACGCCTCCCACCAGTGGTTTCGCTAGGGATAATTTCTCTCCTTCATTTTGACGGGCAGGGTTATAAAAAATCCGTCATGGGATATTTTTATCCTTTCAATCTTGCATCATAAGCAATTTTTAAAGACCCATTTACATAGCCTATATAGGCTGCATATTGTGTATGTTAGGAAAAATGTGAGCTCGCTGGATAAATAGAGTTAAACTAAACATCTGAACAATCATGGAACACAAATTTTGCTACAGAAATGTGTATGAACTTGTGCGTTAAAGTCTCAACGCGACTTATTCAGAGCGTCATCAGCTCATCAATATCAGGGCTCATATTACACTAATACAAATGTAAAGTGGAGCTTATTATTTGCATTTTCTCGTTTTTAACATTAATATTTAAGAAACAGCGGGTGAACGGGACAATATTTGCCAGTTCGCATCACTGCACTACGCGCCGCGTGCCACGCACAGAAACACACACGCGGGAGGGAAAGAGACAGAGGGAGAGAAATAGATGAGCTCGTTCTGAGACTTACGCGAGTTAAAGTTAAAGAGCGGCACCAGATGAGAAGGATATTATTAGCCTTAAACTGCATTTTCATCGTGGTTTTCTTCCCCTTGTTGTTAGCGCCCAGAAAGTTAGCTAGCTAGGCAGTGATACAAGTGAAACAGTGAAGCTGCTTTGAGAGAGAGCGAGAGAGAGAGCCCCACGCGCTCTGATAAACAGCAGCGCTGAGTCTTAATTTTTCAATCCTTCAAAATCTTTGAAATGTTCCGTAAATGACGGAGAATTTTCGGTTAATGTAACCTCTGTCTCCCACCCACTGCACGGGACTGCAGAGGAGCAGGGCAGCTCTTTCAGTGGCAGGCTGAGGCACCCTCAGTGCAAGAAGGAGCGCTACCGCAAGGCCTTCATCCCCACTGCTGTCAGACTGTACAACAAGACTCTAAAGTAACATGTGCAATAACCCCCTTTGCAAAACTACGTGCAATAATCTCTGTATCAGCGCCACTTTATTCCCTGTACCAGCGTCACTTATTGACAACCTGCACTAGGACTGTGAACTTTGCACCTAGATATTCTAGTTTGTTATAGTCTGTTCTAACTTTTATTCTATTTTTATTTATGCTTATTTCCTAATTGTTATAATTCCACCCTTAAGATTTTTGTTTTTACTTATTGTACATAAGATGCCTCTTTTTTACTATTTAACTGTTTGCACATTTCCTGTCTATTTTGCACACCCTGAGTGATCTTACTGAATGCCAAATGTAACAAGTGAATTTCTCCATTGTGAGTTCAATAAAGGATCATCTTATCTCATCTTATATACAGCCTTTGCAGCAGACGGGTAAAAGCCTTTGCAGCAGATGGGTAAAAGCAGCCCACAAACCCATACTGGAAGGGGTACATCTCCCTCCATATGGAGGGTTTTCAGATGCAGACTTAAACAGAGGGGTAGGGGTTTAACAAAATGTGGGAACAAGCTGGCGAAATGAATTCATTAATAACATTCTTTTTTCATTTGTGATTTTGTTTGCTGTGTGCCACAATTTAAATAGTCAATTGCTGTAAATGTGCAACATTTACATTTTCACTGTGCTGCTGTAAAAGCCCTGTTCATCTGTGCTGATTTTGGAGTTTCCAAACTTTGCCACATGGAGTTACGCGTGACATTTTTTCATTGCATTTTATTTCAACTTTTCGATATGTCGCTATTGTCATGACACGCGGGGACTGGTGCCTCACGGCCAAGGTCTGCTAAAATTAATGTAGCCTTTTTATTGTTCACTATGATATTTAAGCCTGGGACTTATCTGCCTCATATTTGAACGACTTGCTCACAAAAGGCGCATGTTGAGTTACTACTAGGGCTGAAAGATATATCGTTATCATATCGATATCGAGATGTGAACATTCAAGTTATTAATATCGAAAAACCAAGATATAAATTATATTGATTTTTATCAATATAACTGCACTCTTTTGTATTATATTTTTAATTTTTCTGATGATTCTGGTTTTTCACCGAACCAGTAGTTATATCGTATCAATATCGAGATATCTGGCATAAATATCGACATATATAATTTGGTTCATATTGTTCAGTCCTAGTTACTACACGTAAAGTGACATTGAATTTTCTGTTGTTCCAATGTGTTTTCTGTGTTTGACTCTGCAATTGTAGTTTGTTAACCCTTTGGAAACTTTAACATGAAATGAAATGAACTGAATAAGATGCAGGGGACATTCCTCTTTTGCTTTTCATGTCGTGTGGCTTTACAGAAAGTGCTCATTTGCTTTGCGCAGCCATGGGTGGACCCAGTTTGAGGTGCATGCTCAGACCACAGTCTTTTTTTTTTTTTTTTTTACGTTTTACTTGCACATTCTCTCATCAGGATCAGCTGTGATGTTGATCATATAATAATTCACAAGGTCATAAAGTCAGTCAGAGGTTCTAGTGCTACTAAGAGACTGCAGAGATTTCATTCATTCAAACCTTTTTTATTTAACCAAGTAAAAATTTCATTGAGATCAAAAATCTCTTTTACAAGAGTGCCCTGGACCAAGAGACAGAAACAATTTCCACGACTTTATAATGTTTGAAGACCCTTGGATTGTGATTGAAGCTGCTCAATTGGCTTGTTTTCATGCTAATCACTGTAATCTGTTAGCCTGGCTAACGCCAGACTGCTGTGTGCGCTCGAATCTTTTCGAACTTCACAGCAGCCTGGGGACCATGGCTGAAATTTTCGCATGGATTTGGGACCAATCACAGAACGAGGAGGGACGGCAAGACGATGAAGCGCTATTTGACATAAGGAAGCTTGTAGTTTGTTTAGGGATATAAATAATAAAACATACTTACGGATCCAACATGACAGCAGCAGACGCGATGCCATCTTTCGATCAAGCTTTAGAACGTGTTCTAAATAATTTAGCTCAAAAGTTTACAGCAGGTACGTCATACTCATCTGATACGATGATACGATTGGCTATGGCTACGTGCAGACGCATGAGAGACATTCGTAGCGCCCAATAAACGGCTATGGACAATCGTAAACCACACCTCTCCTACGAGAAAATGAATTGGTGGTCCCCAGACTAAATATCACTTGTGATTTTAGTCTGGCGTTAGCCAGGCTAATAATCTGTAAGAAACATCATCTAATGCAAAGACGATATTGGTTTTCTCATGTCCTCAAGCATAGCTGAGACTAGCATTTTTTCAATTTATGACCCTGTTACTAGAGATTCAATTTTTGTGTCACGAAATTCTTGTTTTTTCTTTTTTTTGGTCCAGTATGGTGCCTTGAAGGTCTTGTGTTTTAATCGTGTTTGTGCTGTTGAGTCCATAATTGTATAATTAGACTGTATAATTCCTTGTCAAAACTCGGCTCAAAGCTGCACATGAATACAAGCGCAAGTTTCTATGAAAAGGCCATTCCTCATTTGAAAGCTGCTAATAAACTGACCCAACCCTCCCCATTATCGGAGAGGGTTGGGTCACTATTCTGAAGGGATTTTTAAGGCTGTGCTCAATACCGTTAAACGGTACCTACTTGGTACCGACCGAAAAGCTTCGGTAGGGGCGGTATCGAAAACCAAAATACGTTTGGTACCTAATTTTTTTAATTTTTTTTTATCTCCATATCACCCACAGCGACATGAACGTGTGTGCACATAATTGGCCTCTTCGGCGCAAATGCAGATGTTTACTTTAAGCGTAATTTGCAACCACAGAATGAGGCTGCAGCACTTTAGCAACAAATCTTTCAACAGCACAAGTTTTTTTCTTGTGTTTATCGGAGGCGAAGCTATAGGCGCCAACGATACTCTGAGATTTTTACCTCGTCTGTCCCACTTGCAAGACAGCTTGTCCAAGTCATGACTTCGGAGGTAGCTGCTCATGTTCGTTGTGTTTCCAGAGCACGAAATGAGGCCAAAACTTTGCATGGCTCCGCTCCTCTGCGCCAAAGGTAGTATAGAAACAGGGTAGCCGCGGGGTCGTAAAACTGTTAAAAGTTGATATAAGAAAAATTTCCAAATTAAGACCCGTAATTAGTTTAAAAAAGTCCTGAATGTGATTTTCTAAGGTATTCATTTTTGTTTTTGCTTTGACTTTTGACTTTTATTCCTAAAATTTATTGAAATTATATAAATGTTATAATTAGTTTGTCTTGTGCGGCGTGACGCTTAAGCTCCTCTGTTTTTGATGACCACCATTCTTTTGAAGGGTAGTTTTCATGAAACTACCCTTAAGCAAGTCGTTCAAAATAGGGAAAGTGTAAGTTTGCCGGTTCCTCGTTAGAAGTTGAAGAATTAAAATTTGAAGCAGCTCAAAGATGCTGTGAGGTCATGCCAACTCCAGTCATATCGATATCGGACCCGCTTTTGTGCATCGTTACATCCCTAAGCAATTGTTAAATCTGGCAAATACAAGAATAAAATGGCTGTCTGTTTTTTGTCCTGGCATCAATGTTTTCATTATACAGAAGTTGTGGAGGTAGTTTCACTTCTTGGTTCACAATGTCACTTAATATGTGAAAGTCTGACTGCTTTGGCCTCCACTCTGACTCAGTGTGGAAGTTTTAATTTGTGGAGTGATTAAGAGTCTCGATCCACAAAATCCTAGGCAAGTCTTAAAACTCCTAGAAAAGGATTTTATCAAGCCCATGCCTGACCCGAACACATGTTTTTTATATATATATATATATATATACTATATATATATATTGTTAAGCCATTTAAAGAGGCCTTCATGTAATAATATGCTTATTGCTTAACCAATAACCTATTGAAACGCACGAAGGAGAATTGATCATCATGCCATATAAAATAACAAAACGGAATCATCTGCAGCACTGTATTCAGATAAATCAATTTAGGATTAAACGTGTAGAATGTAATATTCAAGCACAATTTCAAGAAACTATTTGGCTTAAATTTCTGAATTGAAAGCTGCCGGTCAAGTCATTCACAGTGAAGCGGTTGTGCACAAAGTATCAAGAGGCTCACAAGCTCAGACAACATGAGCCTTGTTCTACATGCTACATGAGGAGAGTGGTACCACTCTTCTTCTCTGCTTAAGGCCATTTGCTCAAGAATAATGCTGCTGTGTGTGTGTTTCAGTGTTGCAGTCTTCAGTGATTGTTCTCTTATGGCTTTGAGTATGTCTATGCAGTGCTTTATTGTGTGTTTGTCTCGTCCTCTTCACAAACAGCTGTCTCAAACTCTGAATTGTGATTGACGGATCACAATGTTATTAGCAGTCACACCTTCTGCCCTGAAGCTGCTTGTTAAAAGTGATATTTATAGCAATAGTGAATATGTAGTACCATGCTTGTTGATAGGTTAGGGTTGGGCAATTAAAAACCTTGTCTGCAAGCTGAATTCTCGCGTATAGTGAGTTCACACTAGGGCAGGGCGATACGGCTAAAAATGAATTGCAATATAAAATAGAAATATCACAATACGATGGGTATATAGATATAATTGACACCAGACAAAATACTTAAAAATCACAGTCTTTAGCCAATGGGGCAAATTAATTCGAAGCTATTTGTTATTCTTTTTATTTATCTAGATTCACCTAAATCTGTGGTTCTATTTCCATCTGGAAGACAATGAAAGATAAAATATAATAGTGTTGCTACAATAACTGCTGCAGCTTCATCGCCATCAAAGTGAAATGCTCCTGTAAGTTCACCTGCCTCTGTGTGGTTTACATGCATTTTTATTGTCAGAAGACTGGAGATGGACTTGTGTGTAATAACGCGTTTACGATGTGTGTTTGGCAGCACCATGACTAAATAGGCTGTAAGGTGAACCATGAAAAGTTGCTCAGAAATTGAATCTCGTTCCACGGAAAGGGAACTACACAATCTCCAATTCATAAATAATAAGTTATGTTAAGCAACCAAAAATACCCGTCGCAAAATACCCTGCCAATAATTCATACCGAAGCATTTAATGCAGAACTACTGTCTTCAGGCGTAATACGATATTAGTGGCACGGTCCGTCATGTGATCGCGCTGCACCAATCGAGTGCTCGCTTGATGTCAACAGACTGGCAAGATGGCTTATTCTCTACTTACCCAATTGTTCTTTGTGAACTTCGCCAATTTTTATCTGATTTTTGAGTCTTTATTGCTCCTTATCGGTGATTGAATAAAAGTACGGCGGCTGCCATCTTGCCAGACTGTTGACATCAAGCGAGCACCCGATTGGTGCAGCGCGGACCGTGCCACCAATATCGTATTACGCCAGAAGAAAGTGGTTCTGCAATAAATGCTTCGATATGAATAATTGGCAGTATATTTTGCGCCAAACGTTTTTTTTGGTAACTTAAAATGACTCGTTAATATTTATGGAGTAGAGATCGTGTCGTTCCCCTTCTGTGGGACGGGACAAAACGAAAACTGGGTTCACCTTACGGCCTAAAAACTTATTGTGGCTTTCAAAGCATCCACTATTTCTCCTCCGCGTGTTGGTGCCACCGCTGCACACACAGAAGAAAAGAGACAGAGAGTAAGAAATAGTTGAGCTCGTCCCGGGACTTGCGTGAGAGCGGAAGAACGCCCCAGATGAGGAGGATATTATTAGCCTTAAACCGTGTTTGTGTCTTGATTTTCTTCATTGCTACAACTTTCAAGTCATCCAAGTTCATCTAAGACACACATTCTGAGCCCTTTCTTCTTAAATATGGTCTAGTCAAGCAACATACCTCATTCATATCATTAGATTTTTTTCAAGCGCCTACCCCTAAAGCCTCAACAGTCATGTTTGATTTGATTTTGTCATATAAAAAAAAAAAATTCATTATTATGCTTAATGTGATTTATGAACAGAGACAAGATAGACCTTTTTGAACCTGGACGCAAACAAAACAATCATTCCGATTAACTTTGTGAACTGTATTTGTCCACAGTGTTCGCTTTGTGGACTCCAGACTTCCCTAGCGTTATTTTTAGGGCGATAAACTCTAAAGCAAGCATTAAATCCGCTCCTGTTCTTGTTGTTCCGTTTTTTTGGGGTGGCAGCACACGGCTCTCGCCCCCCTTTTGAAGTCACTGCTGGGATAGAGCAGGGTACTCAAAGTGCAGATGGAATAAAGCAGAGAAGCCTTTACTCTCGATGTTTGCGTAGCCTTAACTGTATGTTGGTATTTCCAGCTGCAGTGGACAATGCAGGGGTGAGGGAGCGGCTCTGGGACAGGAAGTGGTGCCAGGGGCCATGGCGTCAGGGGAAGGAACAGGAGGAGTGCCCTGTGTGTCACTTCCCCCTCACAACACCTTACATGTGTTGTTTATTGGGCCTATCCTCCAGTCTGATACGGCTACGCAGCAAGACAAATTATTTTTCGCATTATTGGCTAAGAGAATATGTATCACATGAAACAGAATAGACTTACTGACTAAACTGTCATTAATTTAGCCCTAAAAAGGGTCACATTGTCTTAGCATTTCATCTTTATATCCTATTTAATTAAGATTACTTTTTAAATATTCAGATTGGGCTATCTTTTAAATCAAATGTGATCTTGGATAGGCTATAAAGATATGCATTTTATAATCTACCTAATATTTAAAAAACATAGTTGTGTTTAAAGCAATTATTTATCATTACCTGGTTAGAGTATTGAATATTTGAAGAGTATGAATATTTAAATTGCGATTGTTTTGACCAAGACAATCATGAGACAAAATTTCAATATTCTCCCTTGCCTACTTTGAGCGTAGAACTGCTCACAACAGAGCAAGTCATGAACTTTAAAAAATCTCAGTTGTCAGGCAAGCGTTCTGTCCTTCACATTTTCAAACTTGCATAAGTGAAGCAAAAATACTATAACTTCTGGTATATTTTTGATCAGGGAATGTTGTTAAATGGGTAAAAAAAAAAGTAGATTTTAGAACATCATGTAATACATCAATTAATGCAGAACTCCCAAGAGTGCACTGTTCTTTTGCACAGTCTAGTGCGTTAATGATGGACTATGCAGCTTTTACTCAAATCACATAGTTTTGAGGCAGTCTTTGTGCGGAGGTTTGTGTGTCCTGGTGAGTGGTTGCTTCAGCATTGTGATTGTGTATCTGTTCAAACAGGACAATTGACTGACCCAGGCCTCGGGGCACACACCATAGATACACCATGCAGGCCGAATAAACGCACTCATACAGTATGTGGTGCAGTTATTTACAAGTCCTGCTCTGATGCACAGCACGGGCTATGACCTATATTAAATCCGTTCAAGGAGCAATGCCAATAGGGAGAGGATTATTCAGAATATTGTGAATCAGAAAACGATTGGGACAAAGTCAAACACTGACTGTACACTCATAACACTAGGCATAACACATTAGAATGGCTTCGTTTTACGCCTTTTTGATTTTTGTGATTAAATTGGGCATTTGAAGTTTCTTTTTCATGATACTGTGACCACAGAATTTCTTTGAACTTTTTCTCGGTGCTTTGGCACACAGATACCGTAAATGAGTTTTGACTCTTTTATGTCCCTGTGTAACACTGAGATACTAGATCTGTTTGCATGTTTGGGCTATTTCCATTGGTTCCCATGATGCAACCACCTCTATCATTGCGCTGATATTCACAGCTCACTATTATCGGCAAGGTAAAGACCATGTTTGTGCAAAGGAGTTTGTGTATGCTGGTTTGAGTCACTCCTGGAGATCATCATTTTGGAACTGTTGTATCAGTTGTATATCAGGAGTCACATCACATGCAGTTTTGAGACCTTGACCTGAATCTAAAAATATAATTTCATATTTTTTCAAGTAACAGAGAGATATAGATTTACTTTTTGATGGTACAACACTAAAAACAAATCTACGGCCAAAGGTTTAAGTAGACACTTGACAAGATATCACCAGTTTTATACGGACCAGAGCCTACAGTGGGCCGTTGGACCCACTGTAGGTGGGGTGAGGAGTATTATTGTCTGTTTTTATTTGCAAGAGTGGGTGGTTGGGTGGGCGGGAACTGCTTTTAATCTGTAAAGCACTTTGCGTTATAACTTTGTATGAAAAGCGCTTTATAAATAAGGTTTTGATTGATTTAAAAAAAAAAAAATCTTTTCTCATCCTGTTTGTCAATACGTAGCTATTGTAAAACGCACAGGATTTCACACATGGCTGGGGGCATTAGCGCGTTCCCCCCGCGGTCTCCGAAGCCATGCCCGCAGATTGAGTCATAAAATTCTCCTTTTGATGGCGGGTCTGTTTGTGGCGGGTCGAACGATCCCAGCCTGCTGCTGCGTGCTGCCGTTCACCGCCGCCGTACACGCGTCCACTGTATGCAGCCAGAACTCGTTCTATCATCTTTACAGCAGGTGTTTGACGTCAATATGTGGCGGATTTTCATAGAATAAGCAGCGTTTTGTTGCTTGTGACCCAGAGAACGCGTTTGTGGAGCCAAATGTCTCCTATTTTCCACGGCATGTGCGTCTGTGCACGAGTTTGCTTTACCTAACATCTTGCAGAGTCTGCCCTCAAAGTGCTCATGCCCGTCCCAATAACTGTGAGGTTGGGTTTTCCAGTGTGAGATTGAAATTCTCCTCTTTAGAGCCAGACATTCAGAAACTGACGTGTGATAAGCAGCACCGCTCGTCTCAACATTCACGTTGAGTTTTTGATGGAAATCTCAAAATGTAAAATCCACAGATCTAATAGTTTTGTAATGTATTAGTTTGTGTTTCATGTGTAAAATCCCAGTAGTTTCAGTGATGGTGGACATTAAGGGGAACATTTTTTCCCCAGCATATTTTCAGCATTTTATTGTTACCATAGTAACTTCCTATACCCACCACCTCAGTTAGTTTTGGCTCTTTAGAATGACATTAAGTGGGACCTATAAGCTGTTACAGCAGTTTTTCCCCCCCACATGTTTGTTGTTCATTTTAAGCTGCAGCTCATGTCACATTTACTTTTTCAAATGAAATGAAATTCACATAAGAATTTCTGATCATATTTGCATTTGTGTTTGAATAATTCGTTTTTGACTTGAAACAGTTGCATGTTTGTAAAATGAAATGAAGGATGTAAACTGCTTGAGTAG
The DNA here is from genome assembly GCA_007210695.1 of Neogobius melanostomus. Classification (NCBI taxonomy): domain Eukaryota; kingdom Metazoa; phylum Chordata; class Actinopteri; order Gobiiformes; family Gobiidae; genus Neogobius; species Neogobius melanostomus. The sequence continues at coordinate 385,974 of VHKM01000232.1, read as the reverse complement.
ATCATATTTAAGAGGAAATTAGTATGGCTCTAACAAAAAAGAATTAAATGTCTTTGCATTATTTTCCAAATAGGCATAAGGCTGGAATTTTGATGTAATTTGTCTGTTGTCAATTATATTGTCAAATATATTGCTATCGTGATATTTCATTTTTATATCGTGATAGAGATTTTAGGCCACAGCGCCCTGTCCTAGTATATTATTTTCAAAGGTCTAAAGAGCTAAGTACTTGAATATTTTGAACTAAAACGTATTTTGATACAATACAGCAGATAGTGTAATTAAGCTTTGAGGAACTTAATATTTGTTCAGCACATTAAATATATGGCAATAACAACTGAAACATCAAGGTTAGCGAAGAGAACTCACTGTAGCACTTAGTAAATGAAAAGTAAAAGTAAACATGGCCAGATATTCCAGTGACAAAAACTGCTTTTTTGATGTCCAGCAATGACGGCTCATAAAACTCTTAGCAGAGGTGTAATAAAAGAAGTTAAAAAAAAGCCATTATGAATCTATCTCAAAAATCCAGCTGTAGTCCCAGCGATTCTGTTTCCCCTTCTTCTAAACTCATCAAAATATTTGCGTGAGTCTGTATCCCTGGACTCTCTCCTTCCCAACATGATGTGTGAGAGGTGGGTAATGGGAACGATAATGGGAACAGTTTCTGTGCTTAAGTTTCTGATCAGTCGTTATTTGATGATCAGCATCAAACTGGCACGGTGGCGCAGTCATACTTCACAGCTAAAAGGTCTCCGTTTCAAACAAGGCCTTTTCTGTGCCGAGTCTGCATGTTCTCCCTGTGCCTGCGTAGGCTTCTTCCCCCACCCCTAAAAATATGTATCATAGGCCAGGATGAATGCTGTGTGTGCGTGAATGAATGGTGGTGATGTGAAAAGTGCTACACACACAAGATTCCATTCCATTTTGACAGAAAAAGATCAAAAATAGAAAATGAAGAAAGATGAGCTTTAACAAAGCATTTGACGTCACAGAAATCTGCAAAGTCATTGTCTCTCCTTTCACAGATGCTTTAATGGTTATATGAAGCGCCTGACTAAAGTTTGAAAACTTCGTGCAACCTTCTGTGTTTTCTCTCCACACAGTCCAGTCAGGCTGAAGAACTACAAATGCAGCAGGTCACCGGGGAAACTGAGAGGAGACTTGTAGCTAGAAATATGCTTCAGCTCAGCATTAAAAATTATTGTTAAAATAAATGAGTAAATCCAGCCATAAAGTAACTACTGTCTGAGTGTAGAACAGTGTTACCACCCGGCTCAGCTAGATTAAAAGGAAGTAACAAAAACCAAGATGTAAAATGGATGAAGTTAAGTTGTATTTTAATAAAAGGGATGTAAAGGGTAAATTTAACAAAGGGGTAACAAAAATAACCAAACACAGGGTATGTACAGTATTTACAAAAGGGTAACCTAAACTAAGACAACAAAAGTAGGCCTAACAAACACAAAACAAAGTCATGACTAAACACAGCGAGTGTCTCTCGATCCCACGTCACATAGTGAACATTCCAAGGAGAGACACAACCTAAACGGCGTACTGGCCACCAAGGCCAGCAGCCTACCAAAATCCAAGTGGTCCCTAGACACACACAACATTAACACGGAAGGGACACAGACACATATACAGATACGAGCGGAATAAACAAACGAACACAAACAATATGGCATACTGGCCACAAAGACCAGCAGCCCCGAATGTTCTCTGGTGTGGGCTTATAAAGGCGTGGCCGCACCAGGAGGTTGATTGGGGCCAGGTGCTCCGAAACCGCACCAATCAGGACCAGGGACGAGCAGCAAACCAGAACAGAGCATGAAACGAGTCCTCCAATCCCAGACCAAGGCTCACACAGCCAGGGTTTCCATGGAGGACAAGGGGTAAATTAGCACCACACGAACAGAACTAACAAAAGGGAGGAACACTGGAGGCCTGGGGCCGTAACAAACAGCAGAAAATATTACATACAAAAAAAATATATTTATATTTTAGCCTTGGTGAGGAATAAAACCATTAAGTCTAAATTGATAAAATATTTCACAATATATCAGGAATTTGATCACAGTTATGAAACATTATTGGGGAAAAGAATCTACATAAGGCTAGATATAAAGTTGTAGTTAATTATGATGTGATGTTGACTCGACTGCCTGACTCGCCCCTGGACCTTGTGGTTGGTCAGTGCTTAATGTGGCTCTTCACAGGGTCATGGTTGAACACCTTGAATGAATCCTGACGTTAACCACTCCAGCACTTATCTTATTTAGCCACGTTTTACACATGGTTTCTTTTTCAGCCTTACCTGGCTTTTTTCCATCAAGTATTCCCCCGTGCTCCTGTTTTGAGAAGCTGCTAGAGTGAACTCTACCAACTTGGTCTAGTTCAGAGGAGTGTTGCATGTTTTCCCTGTGTCCGTATTGCCTCCGGTTTCCCCATCACGAAAAATATGTACAATAGGATGAAAATGAAATGAGACATTCTTAATCTCAGTGGGACTTTACTGGTTATATTAAGGACTGATATTGCAGACCAGTGACTTTTAAAGCGTGTTATTTAAAAGTGCATAGTTATTATTTGACTATAGATTTTCATGAAAAAAACTTTATTCATGTCTCAACTAAGGTAAAACTGTAGCAGACTAGGCTTTATTTTTTTGATGACTCAAAAGTGAATGAAAGCTGAAATATAGTATCGCGTAGGCTCTTAATCAACCCATGATTAAATCCATCAAGGCAAGGCAACTTTATTTATACCGTGCATTTCGTACACAAGGCAACTCCATGCGCCTCACAGATTTCAATGTATCGGCTTGGGGACGTTTTAATGGACAGGTCTACAACATATTGTCTATACAACATGGTTTGAAATGATTGTATTGTATTGTGTAACTGGAGTAAAAAGCATAGTCCCTTATGTTCCCGAACTACCGTAATTTCCGGACTATAAGCCGCTACTTTTTTCCCACGTTTTGAACCTTGCGGCTTATACATTGATTTATAGATTGTTATGGTAGTACTGTCATGACATGTTATCAATAACAATGCGGCCCTGGGTCTAGAGAGTCAGAAGAGCTTTCGGCTTGCATATTAAAATTGATCTTCCTCTTCAACCAATTTAAACCGGGCTCTATTCACCGTATTCCGGAAGCTCCCATGGGTGCGGCCCCTTCACTCGTATTATGCTATGCAAGTTTGTTTTGCACAGCCGTATTCCCATTCATTCTTTCTTATGGCCTAACTGACAGGAGCAAGGCCTTCTCTCCCTTCATCATTTTTGTTTTCCAGAGTAGACTCAGTATGTTACCTTTTGGATTTGAAATAATAGGCGTTTCTTGCTTATGCCTTCTCCTTTTGGGCATTGTTGCATTTTGTTTTCTTTTTCTAGACCCAATAATTGTTATCATGGCTTGCTTGAAAACCCCAGCTTCTCAAATAAAGAAATAGAATATAGATTTAAGTTACTGGTGCTGGTAGGCTTGGAGGAAACATCTTCATCCATCTGACTAAGAATAATGTCCATATGGATTCATTGTTCATTGCACTAAGGTGATCACGATGCGCATCCGAAAGGTGCAGACAAATAATATCAGAATTGATGCAATAACGCATCTTTGCGTTTTCCATGTCGCGGTAAAGCCATATTCCTACAGTTAAAATACACTTAATTATCCACGGAGAGTCTGCTGCCGCTAAGTTTGATCCGACTGTCTAAAAGAGTAAGCTAACATGCACGCATGATAAACGGCCGATTTTACTTTCACCTTTGTCTGGATTGAGCCTAGAGGTCGATCAGAGATATGGACAGGCTATATTATTGTCTATTTTTCAAGGCACTTGAAACGGCTGCCTGCGCCTCCCTAAATTAACTGGTCTCAAGTCGTCGGTTCTGGTCAAAGGATAATCAATCACACAAAATGTGTTTTTGTTGTTGTTGCCATTTTTCAACGGGTCTTAAACTTTTGATTGAGGCTGTTTTTGACAGCAGCTTCAAGATAATGTGAAGTGGGGAAGTGTCCGTCTGCATGGCTTTAACAGTGCTCTTTTCTGAGCTGCTTCTGCTTGTTTATTTATGTGCGAGGTGATGTCATTTCCAGTTAACAAAGCATTTGTGGCTGTTCTAAGCAGAACACGGTAGCACAGCGGTTAGAGCTCGTGCTTCACAGCTAGAAGGTCCGGGGTTCGATTCCCACCTGGACGGGGCCTTTCTGTGTGGAGTTTGCATGTTCTCCCCGTGTCTGCGTAGGTTTCCTCCGGGTACTCCGGTTTCCCCTACTACTAAAAACATGTACAATAGGCCAGGATGAATGTGAGTGTGTTTGAGAGTGCGCATGGGGGACAACGGACGCAAATTAGCCCAAGGCTACAATCCGGTGTGGCTTGTTTACATGCATGAGACCCATGTATGTTCATTAACATGCACTGTCCCGACCAAATAAACCAATAAAAAAAGTGCGTAAAGGAGTAGGAGATGATGAAGAATGTGCGGGTTAAATAGTGAGCGGCAGATACACGCGTGAGGCTGCTGTCCTGATTTTTGTGTGGACTCATGATCGGGGTTAAAGTGGATGGGAACGGTCCAGATCGGCGTTCCGACACCTTGGGCACTGACAGAAAAAAGATCTCTTGTGTCTGACAGATAATCAATTACCGACACCAGACAGAGAAGAAGAGCTCACAGAACTGACGCTGCACTCGACAGAAGTCCACTTTACAGAGAGAGACTGGAGGAATAATCATATGAAAGAACGGCAGCAGCATTCCCACTTGATGATGATGATGATGATGAAGCGCTGTCGCGACTGCACACAACGGTCCATCTGACCACCATCATTCATCCTGGCCTATTGTACATGTTTTTAGTGGTAGGGGAAACCGAAGTACCCGGAGGAAACCTCCGCAGACACGGGGAGAACATGCAAACTCCATGCATGTTCTCTAAGGGAATAAGCTGCAGGTTTAATCGTATATCAGTGCGCACGAAACGAGCGCCTCCTCTCAAACACCCACTAATGCACTCCTTTTGTCGTGCACGTCCCACGCACATAATGTAAAAATCAACATTGTAATTGTACAAAAAAGTAAATGGGCGACAGAGTCCTGGGTCACTGATGGGCGGTCGGCCAGGGCCGATAATCGCTGCTTTGCGGCTATAATATTATTATTATTATTATTATTATTATTATTATTATTATTTTCTCATTTGTTTTGATCTCTCGGTCTCACTAAACGTCACCTGCATGTTGACTGTACCATGCGGAGCTCTTTCAGGACATGTCCCTATGGGACGACACCACAAGTGTATCTGACATATGCCTATGTGTCCAGTGCTGTACAAACCGTGTTTATGGCTGTTAGTGTTACAAGTGGTTGAGTTTGACAATCTGTCTGAATAAAGAGAGCGAGGACCTTTTGGGCATGCTGTTCATTCCGCAGGGGATTTGTGGCTTATTTGAGAATTTGTGTAAGGAGAAAAGTGAACGTCATGAGGCACAGACTGGTCTTTGCTGCTTCTGGTCTCTTTGGCTCTTGATTGAAATCAGGGATGATCAGGATTAGTCCTGTGGAGTGAGTCTGTGTGCATCATGTTAATGCATGTAAAAGTGTTACCGGTTGAAAGTCTGTTTTGTTTTGTAACTTTTGTTTGTTATAATTATATAATAATTAGTAAAAAATACTCTTGATTCTTGAACAAACACAGATTTTATATAAAAACATTTTCTATCCATAATCCATAAGGCATTGCTGTACTGCACTTTGACCCTAGAGCGTTTGCATTGTAAATGTATGGTTGTGAGTTATGCCTGACTACTCTTTTTGTTTTTGCTCACTGTCATAGATTCACAGAGGTCCCACCTGTCCTCTTTCACTATGAAAGTGATAAACAAATTCCACTCTCCCAAGATCAAGAGGACTCCATCTAAGAAGGGCAAACAGCTGCAGCCTGAACCAGTGGCCAAGAGTCCAGAGAAACCAGCCAACAAGGTGGGTATCTTAAAATGGCCATATCGCTTTGTGAATGCTTATCAGATCTCGGAAGCTGAGCATCCTACTTGGATGGGAGAATGTAGTGTGTGAATGAGTGGTTGGTGGTGGTCGGAGGGGCCGACACCACAGATTGGCAGCCTAGCTTCCGTCAGTCTACCCCAGGGCAGCTGTGGTTACACACTTGGCTTATCACAGATATAAATGGTCACATTTATATATGGCCTTTCTACCTGCTTTAGGCAATCCAAGCGCTTTACATCAAGGAACCACTCACCCATTCACACTCATTCATACACCAGTGTATGGAGACACTGGAGGCAAGGAGGGTGAAGTGTCTTGCCCAAGGACACAACGACGGTGTGCACCTGCGGGATTCTAACTGCCAACCCTCCGGTCACAAGACGACCCGCTCTATTGTCAGTGCCACTGTCGCCCTTGCCGTATATAGAGTGAATGAATAAAGCACAAAATTGTACAGCCACTTTGAGCTACTGGAAAAGCACTATACATTTGTCTAATGCCTTATTATTATAATTATTTATAGTTTTTACAAAGTGATTACATTCTCAAAACAACACGGACAAGTCTTCAAACCACTGAGCATTTGTTCACAGCAGATTAGATTATTTTATTCTCCTTTTCTTTATGCACTTTTTTAAAGAAGCGCATCAGGCATGTGTAGAAAGCAGAACATATTTCCTCCCCCTGTGTTTGCTTTGACTTCATCGCAGTTGAGAGGCTAGAAGTGGCTTGTTTTTAGCAGAGAGCTAACGTAAAGCTAACAACTAAGCTGCTAAATGACCCTTTCCCCTTTAACTTTATTTTGGAATGTCTGTTTTAGCCCATAGCAATTTATATCCTTATATTTTGGTAATTTCTAATGTGTGATAATAATTAGGGCTGGAAAAATTATAGCGTTAACGCATTCCGTTAAAATTGCAATAAATTTCCCCGCCCAAAGACCTGTTCCTTTTATATGACGGCCGGACGTGTGATCTTCGCGGAGCAAACCAAGCAAAGCAAACCATGCTGGAAAAAAGTGACATGGCAACAGCGTGGCAGTTAGCTTTCCATCATGGCAACAGCAGCAAATTGAGTGAAAAGTTGTTGAAAGTTATGTTTTAAATCTAAACAGAAATGGAAATCACCTTTATTACCAAATATGTTTATTTTCTTTGTTTTTAATCATTGTGGAGCAGCAGTCTGAGAACCACTTAACTAAACAATAAAGGTTTGGCAAAATATGTCACGAACTATATAATATCACCTCACTGTAAATGGCTTTACAGCTACAGTAATCAGCTAAACATCTCAACATTTTGACCAACAGTACAAAAAGCAAAATGGACTTTGAGGACACTGACTACTTGTATTAAAAAAGTATTTAGTTTTGAAGCATGAGTTGACTGTTTTTTTAATGAAGGCGTTGTGCTGAATTATACTGGCCATTTTCCAAATGTATTTAGACCTTTGAGATTTGTAACTTCTGTTTTAACACATTGAGTGCCAAAAATGAAAAAAACTTTTGTTTTTAATTCCGAAACTATACACTCTAATACACCTTATGTGTGATTTTGGGAGCTCTGTGATGAACAGAACTGAAATAAATGACAATCAACAACTTGTGAAAAGTCATGATCTGGACATTTCAGGTGGGCAGTTAATCACAACGCGGCAGAAATGAACATGCTCCTTGTTAGTTCATCGTGTGTTTTTAATGCCCCACCCATCGCAGCGCTTGGAGAAAGGAGGAAGTGAGAGCAGAGGCATCTCCTGCACAGAACAACGATCTCCACACCTTGTGCTTCAGATCGCTCTTCATTCATCAGCCTCATAATCGCGGACCAATGAGGTCATCAAGCTGACAGTTTTATATGATCTAAAAATAAACCTTGTGTCAGGGCTCGCGATGTATTTTTGTCACAATATTTCAGGTCTATGTTCTCTTAAAACAATGTGACACTCAAGCCTGAACATTCTCAATAGTCGATGTTCTTTTCTTAAGCCCCTGTTTTTAGTCACGGCCCAGTGAAGAGAGTGGAGACAGTTGTGCTTCAAGAAACACGCGATATCTCCGTTTCTAGAAAAAAACAAAAAAACTGTGATTTTGATCAAAACTAGCCTCTGTTTAGCTTAGGATTTCTCAGGAACCGAGGCGCGTAGAATTAAACGGTTTTCACCTACAGAGATCTTAGAGTCTCATCTTTCAAACGAGCCATAGCATGTGTCCATCTATAACTGTGGTGCTACATATATCATGAAAATTGTCTGGATTGTTGGCACTCTACAGCTAAATCCCCAAAACAGCGCAGCACTCAATGTGTTAAGAAATGAGCCAAAGTGGAATCAATTATAGAACAGGCGTCTTTAAGGATATAGAGGAATACATACTCTTGCATTGCTTTCTTCACAACATCAAACCGATCAATCAAACAAACTATATTTTATAAAGCACTTTTCATACACAAATGTATGATCACCGAGAGCTTTAACAACATTTCCGCTCTCCAACCTTCCCAGCCTCCCAATATTTACAGATCACACGCACTCACTCACTCACTCACTCACTCATGAAAATAAAGTACATCAGGCTGAGGTTGAATACAGATGAACACAGGAAAGAAGAGGAGCGATCTGAACCGGGATCAGCGCACTCGCCGCTGCCTGGCTGTAGGCTATACCGAGATCAACAGCATTGAAGCTTGACGCACCAGGCGTATATTTGATCACATCAAATATACGCGTACAGTATGAAGTTGATGCTGGTAGTGATGTGGAGGTGTAAAACCTTTACAAGCTTTTTATTACATACAAAATGGTTATAGATAATAGAGGTTTCTTGTTATTGTCGTTGAACAAATTTCACTAAATGCTGTTTTCTACTTTATTTTTCTCCAGAAGGTCAGTCGCCTCGAGGAGCATGAAAAAGAGGTTGTCAGTGCACTACGTTACTTCAAGACCATTGTGGACAAAATGGTTGTTGAGAAGAAAGTGCTAGAGATGCTTCCAGGTTCAGCCAGCAAAGTACTCGAAGCCATCTTGCCCCTAGTTCAAGTGGAAGCCCGAATACAACATAGGTTAGTGTAATATTTTACATGTTTATTTTTATTCTTTTGTGTGTGCGTTGCTAAGTGTGTTTCTGCTGAAGTTTTCAATCAGCAACTTAACTAGACTAAACTATCAAGCTTGAGCAGTGTTTTTGCTTTTCCTTCATTCTTCCTATTTTTGTCTCTTAACATTTCCGTTCTGTCAGAACAAATTTAAGCTCATACAGCTGTCGACTGAACATTCAAGTAAAAGCCTGAACACTGATAATATAACTGAGGATATCCTGTGTGTTTTGTTTGGATGACTGCCGCTATTTGCAGTTTACTGGAGCCGGAGGTTGTTGTGTTTTAACAGTAGTAACACGCTGAAACTTTGGCTTTAGGCTGTAACAATGGTAGATGCCTTTGGTCATCCATCAGTGCAGACAAGAACAGGGAAGCCACAGCTGATGGAGTTTGAAGCTGCTCTGTGGTTTGTGGCCAATAATGGATTGTTGCTGCAATATTGAGAAGCAGCAACAATCTGTGGGGAATTGACCCCAACCAGGGGTCGAAACCCTCTTGGTCATAGTTGAATGAGGTCCGTCTTCATATTTCAAGTTTTTACATTTTGATTGCACTTTACTCTACAGCACAGTAACATGTTTCCTGATATATATTAGTTTAATTGTTTAGTTGACATTTAGTCAACAATTGTTTTTAAATTCTTATAAAGCAACAACACTCTTTCAAATGAAATGATCTCATGCACAAACCAAACAGTTGGCTATTGTCAAAGCAAAGCCAGTACGCATTCAATAATTATGATATATATGCTGAGTGAGTGATAGCTTCCTGAGGTTGGACTATTTTTAAGATGTGAGTGAAATAATGATTGATTCTCGATGTATCATTTTGTATATATTGTAAGTATGACATCAACCTGGAAATGAGCATTTTTGCTCTAACCATATGACATCTTTTCCTTTTTGTTACACATGTGCATTGTCCCTGATCAAATGAATAAATTCTTGCACATAGTGGTTTAGATTGAATTACAATTGTGGTAACAAGTCAAAACGTGTTATGATAACAAGAACCATACTGTGAATATCTTGCATACCATAATTCTAAAGTCAACAACCGGATATTTACTACTATTTCTATTTATTTATCTCAGAACAGGACCATAACTTTACTCAATTTCTACAAACCGTGGGTCTTAGTTGTGTGGAGACAGTGGACAGATATCCCAGCACTAGAGATCAGATGCGGCATGTTAACACAGGCCTGTGCCCCTCCTTGGAATCATTTCTGTATTTGAAGTTCACTCTATTGGCAAATAACTCCAGTCCACTCATCACCATCATGCGTAATCTGCTGTTGACACAGATATTCTTAACCCCCGAATCTCAGAATGGAATACATTTGTTATGTAATGGCGTGTGTATTCTAGTCTATTTATGTATATATGTACTTGATGTTACATTTTGTCACATTCTAATCCTATTCAACACATCTAGCCTCTGTTTCTTTTCTCTTATTGTGTTTTGTTTTGCCGTGGATTCTAAAACTACTCTTTTATTTTTCATATAGTACTGCATTGTCATCCTGCCACAGCCGAGTCTACCAGAGTCTGGCAAATCTTATACGATGGGCAGACCAAGTAATGCTCGATGGTATAGACTTGGAAGACAAGGAAAATGTGGCTGCTGTCACCAGTGTTATCAAAGCTGTGTTAGATGGTGTAAAGGTATCTGGATGAATATTTATCAACATTATTCTGTAATGTTATTTTATTGTTAGTTTTTCAGTGACAGACGATTGAATGTCATGTCTCTTCAAAGGAATTGGTGAAGCTTACCATAGAGAAACAGGAACAGCCGTCACCTACCACTCCTAACAAACCCATACCACCTGCTTCCTTGGCAGAGAAGTAAGGGAGAACAGTTCACACTGGCCCTCGTGTTATGTATTCATCTTTTTACAATTAAATCTTTTGTGTGTGCAGCAGTGTGTCAGCAGAGACACCCTTGCTAGACCAGGAGCAGGAACAATCTGCAAAAGTGACTCCAGCATCTCCTCCTGCAGAGGCTTCTACTGATGGGCCCGATGAAGATGTAGCCCCTCCAAAACCTCCTCTTCCGGAAGCCAAAATGGCGGAGCTCAGGTGAGATCCAGCTTTATGCTTAGACTTCTAATATCTATCTAATATTCTTAGATTCTACTTTTTCCGATACCCGTTGAAAGTTATATAAATCTGCTCTTATTTGTGGGAATGGTACACAGTAGTTTCAGCGAAAAATATTTTCTCTTTCTGCTGTTTTTGATTTGTTTTATATTTGGGTCCTTTTTGGATTCTGGGAACAGAGCACAGTTGAGTGCTGATGCTGGCCAAAGAAGACCGTGCCCAAAGGAGAAGTATGTTAGCTAGTTAGATTGTCTGTTTCCATTTTAACACCCAACCCCTGAGCTCCATTTCAAGCCTGTTGATTGGATGTGTTTTGGTGTGCATGGCTGCATTGTCTCAAGTGTTTTCGCCCAGGTATTTCCTGAAGAAGACATCCAATCAGATGGCCATCCAGTGCATGACTTTGTGCCCAATTTATGCTGTTATTTTTGATGAATCCCACATTGTGGCCCTGTTTCTTTTAATCTTCTGTCCATATTTAACATAACAACAGGGCAGCTTTATGTCATATAAGGCTAACGTGATGCCCCTTTAACTTTGTCTCTCTGTTCACCAGAGTGGATGATAATGTTAATGCATTCATACATACTTTTGTGTGTGCATACATGTCAAAGATAGTATATTTAATTGCTTGTCTTGGGTATTAATGACTTTGATTAAATGTTCATTTAAGTTTAATTGTAGCTGATTTGTTGTTTCAATAGTCCTCCACCAGCTTTACCGCCTAAAAAGCGGCAGTCGGCCCCGTCACCGACGCGAGTGGCAGTGGTGGCTCCCATGAGCCGAGGGTCCAGTCTACCGTGCAGTGTTCATAAGCAGGTGAGAGGTTGCATCATTTATACGGACAAAAAAAAAACAAGGATTATACTCTAAAGTGAATTTCTGCAGCAGCAGGACTATGAGCAGGAGTTCTCTCATAGGAGATTCTCAGGTGGGAGTCAGTCGTACGGTGGGGACTCCCCACGCCTGTCTCCATGCAGCAGTATGGGGAAACTGAGCAAGTCTGATGAACAGCTGTCCTCCATGGAGCAGGACAGTGGTCAGTGCTCACGTAACACTAGCTGTGAAACTCTCGGTAAATCATCGATAAACTAAACTATGCTTTTAACAGATCTTGTACAACTAGTATCTGTTTGTTTTTGTTTTAGACAACGCAGAAAACTATGATCCCGATTACGACTTCCTCCATCAGGACTTGTCAAATGGAGAAAATCTGCCCCCAATCCCAGTGGGAGGGTGTCTCAGCCCCCTCCCGGAATCTCACAGTGAATCCTCTTCCCCGGTGCCTGGACAGCACCCTTCGCATCCTCGCTTCAGTGCACCTCCGCCTCAGCACCTACCGGAATACTGGACCCCACAACCAAATCAGACCAACCCTTTGCAGTCATCTCGCATTAGTGCGCCACCTGCACTGCCCCAAAAGAAGAGGCGTAGCACTCAGACAGGCTTTTTAGAGGGTGGGTCTCGGGTGCTGTATGAACGCTATCCTTCTCAATATGACAACCTGTCAGAAGAGGAGCTGCACCCCACACCACCTTTCCCTCTCTTTACACCCATCTCGCCAATGCCCCAGTCAAATGGGGGTGTCTTTGTTGCTCAATATATGGCTAGTGAGAATGCGGACATGCCCGCCAGCCCACCTCCTTTGCCAGAGAAGAAAAGCCGACACAGTAAGTGAGAGTCATGGGGTGTTGTGCAACAGGACGAATTAAATGTGTGAAAATAGGAGTTTAGTATATAACAAAATCAAACATGATGAAAACACTGCACTGACTATATTAGGACTACACCCAGACTTCCTTTTCTCATAATTTAATTGAGGTCTGACAAGAAATTATTCAATTTTAAGTGTAGACAGAGACGGGAAGTGAGTAGCGGGACATACTACAATGGGTCCAGCCTTAGGGTTAGGGAGGGCAGCATGGGTCTCTTCCTAACATGCCTGCTTCACCGCTTACTACTGGACTACTGTAGTAGGTCAATTCATGAAGCCTTTTCTGTTTTCCGTTTTTATTCATCACACATTATGGCTAAATATACAGACTTGATAAGTGGAAGCTCTGCACACCTGAGTCGGCAACGGGTGCGTTGAAGAATAGAATACTTAACTTGGAAAAAAGGCTCCCGCACAAACAAGTTTGATGAAGGTCAGAGTGACCGAAACGTTGCTGCAATAAAAGCCAAGTAAAAGAGTGAGACAGTGTGCGGGAGCCTTTTTTCCAAGTTAAATATACAGACTTAAAATGTGCTCCATTTCGTGGGAAGCGGTACAACACAAATTAAATGTTTACCTTATCTTTTCATCTTCTTTTGTTAGTTCTCCAGTACATGCAGTTTGTTGAAGACTACTCTGAACCGCAGCCCTCTGTATTCTACCAAATGCCACAAAGTGAAAGCATCTATGAACAACGTAATAAGCGCTTTCAGGAAGTCTATGGCTTCAATGACTCCTTCAGCAGCACCGACTCTGTCCATGAGCCCATTCAACCTCCAGCACTACCCCCAAAGCAAAGACAACTGGTAAGAAGATATTTTAAATTTGTGTTATCCCCAAATTAGGCTTTTTGTGGGCTTCATTGTATTTCCTCGACACCTTTCAGTTGAGCTCGTCTATACAGGGTTCAGGCATAGACATATTATTAAAAGATCGTCAATACTCACTCCTCCACGTTTACCATAATGACCACGTTCGAGGGGGAATTCATGGCGGATTTACAGGCTCCTCCTCCCCAGCTCTGACGAAGCATGTTCCTAATAAGGGCATAAGGGCGGGATCTTCACTGTAGACTCGGCCCTTGCGTGACGTGTAGCTCGCGCAGCTCCAATGCTAACAGTCCGACCCCCGTTTAGTAGATTTAAAAAAAAAATCTTTCGAAAACCAGCCTGGTTTCTTTTTCTGTGACTAACCCAGCGTTATCTCAGGAGGAATATGTAGATATAGAAAGTGTTAAAAAAATAGAAACCAGGCGTTAAAGTTGTTTTTAACGTGTCTAAAGTCCAATGCTTTTCAATGGGGGCCTAGTGGCGATATGGAGGTACTACAGCAATGGCGGCCTCCAGTGTTGCGGTCATAAAGCAGCGCAGCTAGCGGCCATTGGGTTCAGGTGAGGGGAGCCCTGTTCAACACATTAGACCACATTAGATCCAGATGACTTACAAACTGTTAATAAAATATACTCATATAATTTAAATCAGGGCAGCAAGTGTGTAATTGTTCTGGATTTTTGCAAAGCTGTCCCATGTATGTTTCATGCTTATACGCAGCTCATTTGCTCCCTATATGGGCGACAACTTGGGTGAGCATTATGGGAAAAATATAACATATCTAACTAACTTTTCTATTGCAATTGCATTCATATTTAGTTTGCTTGCGCATTTCAACATTTCTAGAAACACTGATGAAAGACGGCAATGCCACATACAAATACGGCATGCAGTAAACATTTGTACTATTCTGCTGCTGGCACAGGGGCATGACTGCTGTTCCCTAGGATTTTATTTCCATCCTCCCCAAGCATAGCACAGTGTACCATCGCAGGTTCTCCTTGGACATAGGGTTTAAGGCGTCTGAAGCGTCGGGTGCGAGTGATTTCTGTGTATTGTCAATGTGAAGCGGTGCAATCAGTGTGTCAGAGCATCTCGCGCATCATATCAACACAAGCTCGTGAACGCAACATTACAGGTACATGGACAGGAGGAAGTGGAATCCAACCCACTCGTTCGGGCAAAAGAACACAGAAAATCATCTTTGTGAACTTGGAGCAACGTGTTCAAGCAGCCAAGTGGAAGCGTGTGACGTGACATATTTGATAAAGCTTGTTAGGGATTACGATTTTGTTTTTTTGGGGGGTTTTTTAGATGTGGGATTGGAGCCGTTAGTGAGTATTCAGGGAACAGAAGGACTTTTGAAGTATTGAAGTACCATATTCCCGGTTCTGCTGATCTCCAAAATTTAGAAAGGGAGATCATCAGGACTTTTTTTTTTTTAATGGGAGGTTATGATGAATGATATTGAAAGCAAATTAGAGACACACAAGGACTCCTCATAGAGAGTGATGTTTGACTCTCATTTACATTTTATTTAAAGCTCTTTGATATCTGGCTGCATTAAATTGGTTTGCATAATGAGTTTTCTCACTGAAGATTATAGACTTTAGGACCAGTTAAGAGGCCTTAAAGTGCTAAAACAGTTAACAGTTATATTTAAGATTTTGCAAAGGTTGTACCCAGCTGTCCTTAGTTTGTCCATTTTTGTAATGTCTATAGTTTCACTTCCTTATTGGACACCGACAGAAAGTGACACAGATGAAGGCAAACAATTGAAAATTGTTGCCGTGCCGACCATGTTAAGCAATGGGAAATGAGTGAGTCCAACTGTAATGAAACTTCACCTTCTTCTATGGCACTTCTTGTCAGCAGGTTAAAAACTAAAAACTTTTCTGCCCAACATTTCTTCATTAAAATTGCTTCTTCACTGAAATCAAATGATA
Source organism: Neogobius melanostomus (assembly GCA_007210695.1). Taxonomy (NCBI): domain Eukaryota; kingdom Metazoa; phylum Chordata; class Actinopteri; order Gobiiformes; family Gobiidae; genus Neogobius; species Neogobius melanostomus. The sequence goes on along the minus strand of VHKM01000232.1, from coordinate 370,268 downwards.
TTTATTACTTACAACAGATGTTATCCATCTAAATAAGTCATATTTTCAAAAGCATTAAAACCTGTCATATGCACTTAAACTGTGTTTTCAATCAGATTTTTGAAAATCGACATCTTACCTCTTGAATCATGACATTTTAGGTAACGTAAAATAAATTAATTTTGAAATCCAAGGGTCTTTATTCCACAGCAATCCACAAAGCATTAAACGACCTCTGCAACGTAACCCCTGAAGAGCTTGACATGAGAATAGTTATCAAATAAAGTATCAAATATGGCTTATAATCCATTTTTTAGTGGTGGTAGGAGGGGGAATAGAGGGCAATCTAAAATCTTGCCTCAGACACCAACTGGACCAAGGCCACACCTGAGAGTCCTGCTTATCTGTGCAACTGCAAAGCCTAATCTTGCAGCATGTTTTGGATTTGATGAAATGGTGACCCAGCAAAATGAGCCCTTTTTAAACCAGCTTTACATACTTTTCTGAGTTGACTTGGATAAAAAAAAAAGTTCAATGAGAGAGAAAAGAACTTACTGTCCTTTTAATAACATGCCATATTTTGTAGTTGATGAAAATGTATATATATATATATATATATATATATATATATATATATATATATATATATATATATTTACTTAATTCACTTTTCACTTTATTCACTTTTTACTTTATTAATTTTTATTTAATTTAAAGGTGTGCAAGATCCAAAGTGGAAACATCACAGTCTTCACATTTAACTCATTTTTACATTTTACTTTGTCCTGTTTTAAATGTTCCAAATAGGACACGTTTGTGTTTTTCTTTTTTTCTCTTTTTTTTCCTTTTTTTTTCGTGTATGATTTATTCAATCCAAACTTTTATTTAATGGTAACTAAAACAAACTGCTAAATGTTGACATTCCCCTGTTTTAACTTCGTTGATATAGTACTTCCCCTTCTGTTGTGAAAATCTGTTTCTAATCAATTCCTTTTAGTGTAATCAGCTTTCACTTTTAATCTTTTCTTAATAACCTTAATGACTTTATTTCTACTCGTCTTTTTTTCCTCCCTGTCCTTTTTGTCTTCTCAGGCCTCTCACTCCTCATCCCCTTCTTCCTCCTCTTCCTCCTCTCTGTCCTGCCACCTCCAGCCGTCTCTCGCGGCCATGGAGGAGACAGGCTCTGGGCTGGGCCTCAGCATGTCTGTCTCTAACTCATACCTGATTGGCCAGGCATCTCTGACCACGCCCACGGTGAGTCCCTTTGCACCCAGCCCATGTCTCCCATTGCCCATGAGTGGTTCAGGTGTGGCCTGGGTGCTATGTGTTCCAAATGGGTTGGCTTCTTCTAAGTATTACCCACAATAGCCCACTCACCTAGCCCGGATGTGCTGGAGATTTGGTTGCTGTTTACTCACCTTCATGACCCATTCTTGTGTGCTTTATCTGTGTGAGTTGACTTTGCTTCTAATCCAGTCTGCTGTGGTTTTGTTCTGCCTGAAAGCCACACCACGTAACATTTTACCCAATAAACAGAGTAAAATACAAGCCTTTAAATCATTTTGGGTGTTTTTGCTTGTGAATAATACTTTAAAAAAATATCATGCATCTTTACTGTGAGCAGGCTCACCTCTCCTCATAACTTTGCTGGAAGCAGGACATCACCTGCTCTTTTTGATGGAGGTGTTGCCGCTTTGCTTTGACTATAGGTAACCAAACATGAGGCCGTATGTTTGGTCCTCTTCCAAATGTTTATTTTGATTACTCAATTTCAAATAACAATGTTGTTGGCCTGAGCAATATGGAGAAAAACAATGATTGCAGTTTATTTTCATATTGATTGATCTAAATTTTAGTTTTAGGTGGACAATTCAAAATGAAGCAACAAATGCTAAACTTTATGTAAAGGCAATTTGTTGTTTATGAAATCGTTTTGTTAAAACATCGAATTATTGGCATCAATTTCCTTATTTTCTTTAATAGTATTGCTTTAGATGCACCTTACAATAGTTACTTTGGGCGTGTTTGGGTTGGGCCAGGTGGCGTATGGACTATTGTAGTTCTATTTATGTACAGTTGGGGGCGCCCTTAAGGATGTTGACCTGGGTTTAGGTACAACTGTTTTTTTTTTTACTGTAATATACTGTGGATCGTGGCATTAGAAGCTCCGGTCTAATTTGTGGAGCTCATATGTGGAAGCTGGACCATATTAAACATATCTATAACGCTATCTGCACATTCCATTCATTCTCGAACCCACATGTCAAGCTTGAACCCAGGCTACTTACTGTGGCAAGTGAACCTCAAAAAGCTGATGAATGAGATTGACTATATAATCACAATTTGATTTAAAACTTAATTACAGTTAGTCCTATATTGTCGGCACCTAACCACCACCTTATCATAAGGAGCACTATTAGATTGCTGGTTTGCGCAATTATTCTTAGTGGCATCCATATGTTTAAATTACGAGGGTGTCTATTTGCACCCATTTGAACCCTCAGTTTGTTCTGGAGCCGGCGCTGCTGGTTTGTTGTATCATTGTTTGATGACAGTTTCATTGCCGTTGTTGTGTTGCTTGAGGCTAGCACTGGACATTGCTCTAAAGATGTCATTCTTTACATGTTGTTTAAGAACGTTATATATGTGAGAATATCACTTATGAATAAATATGTAAGGGCGTCTCTGCACCTCTGGTTATAAGTGAAATGTTTTTGAACATACTTTTGGTCAACTTCCTTAAATTTACAGTAGTTGCGGAACAAGTTAATGCCAAGATGGGCTTGGGCTATGATTTGACAATGAACGTGTTTGCTGCTTATGGGACTTAAGCTGTTGGCCTAAAAAGACATGAGGTGTAGGAGTCAGTATGATGTCCCTCAGGAGATCTTTGGAGGAATGCAGCCCCAGATGGACATGATGGAAAACACATTTCTCTGCTGCTTATCCTCCTCCCATTGCTCCATCATCACATCTACGCTTTGTGGCTGTTATAAAACTTATTGCAACAGAGTTCGGGATCTAATGTTATGAATTGTTACCATAGAAATCCACCCTTTTTAAGGGGTAATTGCAGAAAACAGCTGCAGAACTGTTATTTACCGAGTCACTACGGGTCATTACAACGAACTCTCTGTAGTGGCGTTTATTTGAACAACACCTCCAATATTTGAATGATCTCCATTGTTTTTTGTTTTAATTGTGGAATGTACTGGATTCTCCAGAATGTTTAGCCGTTCTGGTGATGCAATCCACACAAGACACGGGGAGAACATGCAAACTCCACACAGAAAGGCCCCGTCCAGTTGGGAATCGAACCCCGGACCTTCTAGCTGTGAAGCACGAGCTCTAACCGTTGTACTACCGTGCCGGTAGCAAGTATTATTAAAGACGACCGGTCAAATTTACTGACAAGAGTTACTACTGATACTTTGGCTATATTTTGGGCTCCCGCTGTTTTAATATTTTCTATTTGATATGACCATTCTGTTGTAGTTTACAGTTGATAAATGTATTGGCCCGGTTCAATAAGTCAGTCATACAGCAAGAAAGGTGTTTGTCCTCACCAAGCTGTAAAACCCAAACCTCTTGGTGCACCCACATGTCTGTCTTTTGCTTGTCCTTTTTCTGTGGAATGTTTGCATTCCTCAGCTCCTTAGGGCATGTGTTTTCTGAGGATGTCATAGAAGAGGAAAAGCATGCTGGGAAGGCTGTTTTTGCATAGATTGGAAAGAGAACGAATAAGGATGGAATATTTATTAAAGAATAATAAGAATTTGTAATTTCCTCTTCTTATCAGCATTTATCCAAGAAAAAGTGAACTCAGCTTTTTACCGTGGATTCTGCCTGTTGGTGCATGAATACATTGTGTGCAGTGTGTTGATCAGGGATCTGTCTGAGCTGCTGGTATGTTGAAACAGCAGGTATGTGCTACATGTTGCTACAGGTTAACGGTACCTCACTGGCCCTTCTGACATTCATCTTTCCAATTACTCGTACATATTTCCTGCCAAGTCATCTCCCAGGTCATATTTTACATGGTCATTGTTGCATATATAATTTGGTCATCTTGTGCTTTCTTGCTGTAGATGTTTGTGTTGCAAGTAAAGGGTACAGTGCATTTTTTAGTCCAGGATTAACTTGGTGTGAAACATTTTGCGACTGTCCTCTCTTACTCTCTTCTCTGTTTTAACCTTCTGCTACCTTGACATAGCCTTTCTCTTCTTTTCTTCCTGCTTTTCACCAATCACAGAGCTCGGACCAGGTTGCCTTGGCCAATGCCACCTGCCTGGATGGCAGCGGGGGCGGACCCAACAGTTCACTGACTGGCTCAGTGGGCTCTATGGCTGTCTGTCTTCCCTCTGAGACTTCTCTCACTGATTCTCTCCACACCTCTGCGGTGAGCTAACAAACAGACGGCTCATATTCAGTAGATGGTTTCAGAGGATGAATGTGAGCGTCTTTTGTCCGAAGATTACATCTTATTACAGAATAAAGCTCTGTACCACTACTCTGATAATGTAGTGAGCCATTCTTTAGCCTCTGTCCTAAACTGCCCACTTATTGTTTGCTGTCTGATGACTACCCCTACAGGACTCCTGGTAGACAACTTTGCGTTGCATGTTGCTTTGCTGCTACTTTAAATAAACAGTGCACTTTAGTACCCCCTGGTGGTCTTTCAAACACTGTTAGCTTCTGACATGGTCACACAGACCCACCCATAGAAAACACCATTCCCCTCTCCGCTCCTTATGCTCTCGGCTTGTGTCCCTCCTCTCTTCCTGTAGAGCGAGAGTGCGAACGACGAGGGTGGAGAGGGGGAGTATGTCAACTTGTACTCATCCAACCAGGCCAATGGGGAGCTGCCTCTCTCCCACAGAGTAAGTAGGAGAATGTCATCAAAGAAAGGTCAATTCCATTTGCACATCACTTCAGGACATGAATCAGTGTAAAGGGAAAAAATATAAAGCGTTTGTTGTTCAGAGGTCTACACTATTGATTCATATCCTGAACTGTTCACTCTGAAATTGATTTTAAATGGAAAGAAACCTGACAACATGAACTCTATTCTGGTTTTTGCTTGTTAAGAGGCGTTGGTGCCGTGATGGGTATTTTCTTTACACGTGTGTGTGTTTGTGTGTTCTTCCTCTTTGGCTGGCAACTGCTCTCTCCACTTGCTTGTCATAAACAACAACCTCATAACACTGCTCCACCCTAACAGCTTTTTGGGAATCCCAATAGGTACTAAATGGTTTGCAGGCTGTAGCTTCTCCTCAGAATATTCTTCGTAACTGCTATGTGTTTGTCTTATGTGGAAACACTTTGTGGGATCTGTGAATTTACTGGAAACTAAATGTGTGAGGATCCTATGATTGCGTGTTTGTGTTTATGTAATTTTTACTTGGTGTCTCTGGGTTTTTTCAGTCATCTGTCAAAGTTACATGTCACCTTCTTCTATTAATACTCGTCAGCCTAACTATAACATTTCATAATATGTTGCTAAACATTGTCATTGCTTATAACCAATTCCCGATGATGATTCATGTATCCACGTATGGTGACATTCCAATGTTCTTCTTCCTTATCAGGAAACAACTGTTGCTGAAGATGTACTTCAAGATCCAACTCCTCAAATCACCGCTACCAATAGCAAAGAGGCTATAGATAAAGCAAGGTAAGAGCCACAATGTTTCAATCTAAATCTAACCAGAAACCAAAGTGACCTGCTCAGTTGAATCTGTGTACGTCTATGATTACAGGAGACCAAAGTCTGCAGATTCAGGGGAGAGTGATGAGGAAGACGTTGATGAGTTGTCCCTTATTGACCACAAAGAGATTATGAACAGGATAACTCTAAAACAAGAGGTGACTTCTGAAAAAAAGATCTATTGTTAAGCCCATTGTTAGTCCTGGTTGTCTCCAATGATCATGTTTCTTACCACCATTACTGATCTCTACAGATGCCAGTGTTTCCCACAGGTTTGAAGGCAATGTGTGGCGGTCGAACAGGGAGGGGGTGGGGGGGCGTTGTCAGGAGGCCTTTAGTGAATTTCACCAGCCGTCGTCTCTGCACCAAATAGACACAGCTTCCACGCTTCCAGCGATGATCGCTGATGGAGACGCGCGGTGTGCACGAAGGGGAGGGGCTGTGTGTGTGGGCTATGGGCATTGAAGTAAATATGTGGGAGAGACGTGTGAGTGAGAGTTACGGAGGAATAGCTTATAGGGCCGCCGCATTTTAAACCCCCCTGTGTGACGCAGTAGGACGGATGTGAAAAAATCATGGCATGCATGTATAAGAGGGCGGCCTGATAGGACTTTAAGAGTCTAAACATAAAGATAGAGACTTACACTTTTTTGGAATTTGTGGATTTTTGTCTTTCAAACTACCAACTAAACATGAAAAACCCACATCGGTCGACCCCTATTAGATACATTTCTATGATTGAAACCTTTACTTTGATGATAAATGTTTAACTATAGGCTATTTGAGAGGTAAAAAAAATTATATCAAATATCGGTATCAGACCTCAAAAATCCACATCAGTCGGGCCCTAGGGTGTATGTGTTTGACAGGCGAGAAGGGTTGATCTAGGTAATGTTTTCTTTATATTTATTCTTCTGTCTTGTTTCATATTGTTGTTTTGTCAGAATGATGATGGCCCCGATGTACGAGCTGGATCAGGGGATATCCTATTAGTCCATGCCACAGAAACCGACCGAAAAGGTAAAATACAAGAAGCGGCAATAAACCTGCAGTTGTTGTAGCTCTTTGGGTTTGACATTTACTTAACTGGCACAATCATAACACTAATAACAAGCGTGATTACTTGACAGATCTGGTGTTGTACTGTGAAGCATTTCTGACGACGTACAGGACGTTTATTATCCCAGAAGATCTCATTAAGAAGCTACACTACAGATATCCTTTTCTGAATGTAGCTCACCGTCCGAAGCACTTGCCAATATTCCAAGATTTATTCATTTCAGTTTTGGAGCCGTGTCTGTTGTTGTTCATCAAGAATCTGTGTGTGATGCCTTCAAAACACAATTGGGTGACATGTTTTTATATTGTGCAGTTGCTTTGTAAACGATGCATTTTAGTTGAACAATTCAAATCTTATTTGTGACGTTATATTTGTTGTTGCATTGTTTTTCTTAACAACGCTGCACATACACAACGTTTTGCCACAGTCCGGACACATTCAAGAAGAGGGTCAGCAAGAACACCTTCTTTGTTTTGGTCAGAGTGGTGGATGAGCTTTGGTTAGTTCTGTGGAAACCTTTTCAGAAAATACAAATTCTTCTGTAAATACAGTTCTCATAGTCTTATTTTACCTTTAGTCTTGTGGAGATGACCGAAGACATCCTTAAACAGCTAATGGACCTTGTGTTCACTTTGGTGTGTAACGGCGAGCTTAGTCTTGCTCGTGTGCTACGCAAGAACATCCTCGATAAAGTGGAACAGAAAAAGTTGCTCCGCTACACAAATTCCTTGAAACCCCTCTCTGCACGGGGTGTTTCTGCCAGGTACTGTGAAGGTTCTTTTTAAGTATACATCTCTTGGACATTGGCAGTTAAATTATGTGTGTCTTGTTAGGCCTGGTACCTTGCATGACTTCCGCAGTCATGAAATAGCAGACCAGCTGACTCTACTGGACGCTGAACTTTTCTACAAAATTGAAGTATATACCATTTTTATTCGACTTTTTCAGTTCTCCATTTGGCTATATTTGCCAAATATAAAGTTCAAGTTTTAATTTTACATACTTTCAGATTCCAGAAGTACTACTATGGGCCAAAGAACAAAATGAGGAGAAGAGTCCAAACTTGACACAGTTCACAGAGCACTTTAACAATATGAGTTACTGGTAAGTCACATTGTTATTTTTCTTTTCTTTTTTTTTACAAACCAATCTTCATTTTTCAAGTCTATAAAGAACTATGTTTTTGTAGGGTTCGCTCTTTGATAATTCAACAGGAGAAACCTCAAGACAGAGAGAAGTTGCTTCTTAAGTTCATTAAAATAATGAAGGTCTGTCACAGAGATTACAATGTTATTTATTTTGGATTCATTGCTACAGTATAATGCCTTTTATATGTGTTTTAGCACTTAAGAAAATTGAACAATTTCAACTCATATTTGGCAATACTGTCTGCACTGGACTCTGCCCCAATAAGGAGGTTAGAGTGGCAGAAGCAGACTTCTGAGGTCAGATGTTTGGAATTATATGCATAATTTTACTGTCAATGACTGTCTAATTACCATTAATGTTTTCTACTTCTTAGGGATTGGAGGAATATTGCACATTGATTGACAGCTCCTCCTCCTTTAGAGCGTACAGAGCAGCTCTTGCTGAGGTGGAGCCTCCATGCATCCCATACTTGTGAGCCACTTAATTATACATTCATACTGATAACCTACTATTGTATCTGTTATGTTGCACGCTTCATTGAAACACACTTTGTCCTACAGGGGTCTTATTCTACAGGACCTCACATTTGTGCATCTGGGAAACCCTGACCTCATTGAAGGAAAAGTAAACTTTTCCAAACGCTGGCAACAGTTTAACATTTTGGATAGCATGCGTCGCTTCCAGCAAGTGTAGGTCTACTGCTGAGTAACAATATTTGTGATACAAGATTTTTTTTTATTGCCCCTTGTTAAATATGTATCTTGTTTCCAGGCATTATGAACTGAAACGAAACGAAGATATTGTGTGTTTCTTCAACGACTTCAGCGACCACCTGGCAGAAGAGGCACTATGGGAGCTGTCACTTAAAATAAAACCTAGGAACATTGCTAGACGCAAGACGGATCGTGAGGAAAAGACCTAGGCCCAGTAGGCCTCTTTTCTGAGGCTTCAAGAATGACCTCCAACTGTGCTTTATGACACTACTTCCACTTTACTACAGACTGAAAGGAGGAGAATGAATGCTCTATACTTGGGCTGTGGGAGACACTTTTTGGGTGAAAAATGGCTGAAGTGTTTACAAGGAGCCCCGCTGCTGTAGGAGAATAAACTGGGACTACTGCAGCTCTTCTGTTTGGACACTGAGACTATATGATGAAATGGGAAGACGACACAGGGAAAAAAACTGTGTGAATAACCAGTTCACTTACTGGGATCTCAATTTGAGAGTGGAGCACTCTGGAGTTCGTGAGCTTGTAGTGAATGGCCCATTACGTTGCCCCCCCCCTTATATTATGTGCCATTTGTTGGTCATCTTCTGCAGCCTAACACTTATTCCTCAAACAGCAGAGCGGCTCAAGCATTACTTACTTTAAACCGTTGCAGGCTTGGGCATCTGCCAAAGCTAGAGAGGAACTGAACTTGAAGAAAGGATGACCTTTATAGACTGGAAATGAGGAGTTTGTTTTGGAACATTTTGTCAAAAATCATGTATGGTTATAATATATGTATTATATACAGTTCTCCTTTTGTTTATAAAAGGATGTTTGTGTTAATGAGAAGAGCTTAGCTTCTCGTAAGTGCCATACATAGGCTATGTGCACTAAAAAGCAAAAAACTATCAATTACAAAAGACGCTGTGATCTATGTACATCATACTCAATCATTGTGTGCCGTGCAAAAGTAGAGAATCGTCAGGCGATCACAAAATGGTGCAGATTTTGTCTGAGTGGAAGTGTGACAGAAGTCCACAGTGACTTGTGTGCTTGTCAATCCAAAATGTTCTATAGTAACCCATTTCAACTCATTTTTGAATAATGGTCAAAATTACACATCAACCTTAATAAAACAAATCTTTCTTTATGTTGTGTTTTAACATTGCCTTGTAAATGGACGACCCACTTGAACTTTGTGCCATGCAGGCCAAGTGGAGAGCTACAGTCGGAATTTATACAAAGAAACATAAAAATCAGTAACATTTAGTCAAACCAATACAATTGAATAGGAAGACTGCTATAAATAAAAATTGATACTTGACATTACTTGTAATTAAAATGTACATCAGGATGGGATATAATTAGTTTGTTGAAAAATGGTATAGTTGTTTAACCAATCTGCAGTAGTCATTATTAGTAGTCAAGTTACAGTCTAGCAACTCGTGCTTTTAACGCAACCATTTTTCAGTGTGGTCTGCTGGTAGGTTCGAGCAGGATCCTCTTCCCTGGTGGATTGGCAAGGCTGTTCTGTAGATTGCCCTGCTCCGAAATCGCCCTCTTGAAGCCTCGACTGCCGATAGATGTACGTTGCCATTTGCAGATGTCACCATTCAAAATGTCTTGGATGTGCTGGACTATCAGGTTAATTGCCACTGTCACGTGGGAATAAAAAAACACTATTGGTTATTGCAGTGGGAAAAGGTGGGAGTTATGTAATGAAAGGTAACACACCCATGTTATCGACGCCTCTTGGAATAATGACATCTGCATATTTTTTTGTCTGGAAGAGAACATGAGTATAGTGAACGACATAAGTGAACAAGATTCTCCATCTTAATACATACAGGAAGACAGAACTCCTCAAAAGCAGGCTTGACAAATGTTGTATACTGAGTGAGAATCTGCTCCAGGTCTCTTCCTCGGTTCACATCTCGTAAAACTGAAGGGAAAAAGATACGCAAGTTTAAGCAGACTTGAATACAATGAATTGGTTGTAGATGGCTATACCTCTTCGGGACAATCGGACATCTGAATCAGTGTCTACAAAGAGCTTCATATGAAACATGTCCCTCACTTTCAGCGGGTAAAAGACAAGGATACCCTCAAACAGGACAACATCAGCTGGATAAAAGGTAATGCTCTCTGGAAGTCTGCAATCATGCACAGATTTAGAACAAAACATGCAAGGCAGTGGAGTGGAAGGGCTGCTGGAGCATACCTGGAGTGAGTAACAAAGTCATATGTTGGAACTTCAACTACTCTGCCCTCCACAATATCTCGCAATGTTTGGTACATCAATTCATTATCAAAGGCCTCTGAAAAAAGCACACATTAAAAATAAATTCAGTGATTAATAACTATTTGTGAGACTTAATAGCTCACCTGGATGATCAAAGTTGTACTGTCCTCTGAGAGCCTTGGCTTTCTGCTCGGGTGTCAGTATTTTGTAGAAACTGTCCTGGCTTATAATGGCAACCTTTCTCTGGTGGTGGTCCACCTTATTCTGACCCAAAAGCTCCATAATTTTGGCACATACTGTTGACTAGGAATAAACAAAAACATTATCTAAATTGTGAAATGATGCAGGTCACCAAAACCAAAAAGTATGAGCTAGCTTTTTAGTAGCAAAGATGCTCGTGTGTGCGTATCTTTAGCATCAGCTGGGCTACATCTTACATTAGCTGTTTTCATCACATATTTGTAATATAAACCCGTAAGAAAAGGGCGTGGCGCATTTGACAGCTTGGATAAAACCATTGACCTGTCTAGTCAAGTTAGCTAACTGGCCATGTTGCACAGCTGATAAATGTTTAACAAAATGCATGACTTAAAAGACTACCTTGCCGCTAGCGGTTCCCCCGCTGACCCCAATCAGGAATGGACGATGCCGTAGCTTTTCCGGCTCGTCTAATAATTCAAAAGCAGCCATATCACTAAAGGCAAAAATATAAATTCTTCCAAGGCTAGAAACGTCTTGTAGCATAACACACACACACGTGATCTCGCGAGACCAACCAAGATGGCGCTCGATAGTCACAAGAAAATAATCAAGAGCTTTACAAAATATTCAAGTATATTGTTATACAAATATATTATACAAATGTAACACACAGGTGGTCGTCATGTAATTAGATTATGAAAAAGTGCACTAATTTCTGTTATTCAAAAACTGTGAAACTAATATGTGATAGACTCATGCAAATATGTATAGCCTTTATTTGTTATAATTTTGATTATTATGGCTCAGCTTGTAAAAAACCCAAATTAAAGATCTCATAAAATTAGAATATTTTGAAAATAGACTGCAAGTCATAATCATCAAAATTATAACAAATGAAGGCTTGACCCATGTCACTTTGCATGTAATGAGTCTATATCATATATTAGAATAAAAAACCCGCACAACTGCGTTTTAGCTCCCAAGAATTGTTTTTTTTAATGTGAACTCACACCACTGTAACGTTTCGGACTACAAGTCCTTCATCAGACAATATCATATATTTTCACATTTTAAGTTGAAATACAGAAATAAACAAACTTTCTATTCTAATTATATGATGAGCACCTGTACAAATATATTATACAAATATATTAGTGGTGGGACTCGATTAAAACGTTTATCGAGTTAATTATAGCTTTTGTAATTAATCGCATTTAAACAATGTATTGTATTTATTTTTTAGAGGCTTTCGATGCTTCTTTGTATTTTTGGTACATTTTAACTTGTATTAAGTGGAGATGTGAGGCCTGTGTGATCATTTCAAACACTTCAAAGACAATAGCAGTTTGATTTATTTTGTCCTGCCCCAAGACATTGGAGAATCTTTTTAAATACGTTTATGTAGGCTTAAGAGAAGTTTGACAGTAAAAAAATGTTTGGCTTTACACAGTGTTCGTCCCTGAGCAATGTCATTCAGGAAAAAGACTAAAGCTCGTATTATTTTCATGTAAATTGTAATTTGAATTAATAATACCACAAGAGAATGCTCACAGTGTTGCTGTATTTTCTTATTGCTTCTCAGCTGCACGTTGTTATTTGGTTTCATCAACAACTTCCAGCACTGTGTTGCCTTCAATTCTTTTCACTGTCTCACCCTTTGCAGCAAGGATTTCCTCAATATTCCTAAAGAAAACAAAACACGCTTTATTTTTATTCAGTTAGGTTATGCAATACATAACTTAGTCTTGCATCTTTATCTGTGAAAAATAGAATAGGAAGGATAAGTAGGTACATGTCTAGATAGGTACAAGAAGGCCAGTGAATTTGAAAATCTTTATATTGACCATTTATGTCTATAATTGAATCACCATCATCAGCACTTATTTAATCGGTTAGGTGAGATTCCCTTTTCTCTTGATGTTTAGAGACAACAAATGGGGCAATATTTGGGAGGATTTAGCAAAAAATTTAGATGGCATTATGTTTAATGCAAGTGTTTTGACCTATTCCCCCAATCCATTGCACCAGTCCAAAAGTATTCCTATAAATATTGACTTGAAAATCAAGAACTGATATTAAAATAAAGAAAAGCACTAGTTTTCACAGTGTCACATTTTCCAAAATAATTTTCTTCTCTTCAACAACTGCAGCGGCCAAATCATGATTCATGACACTGGGCCATTTTGCATGAACAGGGTGGTGAAAGAGATTCACTTTATTCATTAAATAATGAAGAGAAACACTGTTCCTCTCCACGGTCTACCTTAGAGGGTTGTGAACTGATGGAACTAGAGGAAAATTATGTGGCACAAGGGTGCATAACAACAGATTATGAAAACACCTATGACTGATTGCTAATTAGAGTGAGATCCCTTCATCATGTGGGATATAAATCAAGTAGAGACAAACCTTTTTCCCGCGAGGTCAGAGAACCAGGCAAGGTTATCAGCAATTATATGGTGATTTTTGCACCCAGGGCATGTTACAATCACCACTCCTTGATGGTAAGCCAGCTTTGATATCTTCTCAGTGGATCTGGTGTAACAAACCTGCAATCCAATCAAATACAGCATTCTGTAGTTTCATTGTGTGTAACACAGAATAAATCACCAGAAAACGGTACCTTGCATGTGTAAACAAGATGATAATGTGTTGATCTGACTTTTCCAACGACGTCATTAACTTCATTTGAACATGCAAAGGCCCTGGAGTTTAATCTAGGTACACAGTTCTTGATTCGTAATAAGACACTTGGATTCCGCTCTCTTTGAGAAGAGACATGCTGTTCTGGTGGCGTGTAATTGAGCAGGCAAGTCCTCTGACTAAGAGCAGAAACGGGGCGGAAAATACTCAATACGGTAGTGAACTTGTGCTTGTCCCGTGAGCTCAAAATAACGGCACGAAGCATTTGAAAAGTTTAAGTTTTCTTCAGGTGATAGGCAAATTAAGCTGTTTGGGTCACACTTCCATAAAAGCGGAGCTTCGATACACACGTGATGGAACCTTTAACCAGGAAGTGGATTGTGCAGCGGAGGAGAAGCGGAGAGTGACGTCATCAAAGGTCCATGAAGCTGTGGGCCGTTTCTCAATCTGTGTACTTGTGCGGACTTGTGTGCTCGTGGACCACTCGTGAAACGTCATCACGCGCGGGCAAAGTCCTGTTCCAATTCAAAGTTCGCTTCTCAGCCATAGACAGATTATTATTATTTTTCTCAGCAAGTCCGCTGTAAATCCCCGGATGAGAACTTGCTCCGCCCCTTTTACCGAGGATGCATCAGAGGAGACTGCGTTCTCCGCATGGATCTAATCCGTCCTCCGTTTGGCCACTTCGTTGACGTCCTCGGTGGTGGGCTCCTCCCAAACCGAGGCGAGTGTCCTGTGTCCTGCGTCACGTCATGTCACGTGTCAAATCATATAATAATATGTCAATCTATGCTTACAAAAACTACTGTTTTATGAATAAAAGCTGTTTATAAACTGGTTTTGGTTGGATGTCTTACTGTTTGAACATTTTGGCCTGAATAAAATAACATTTCTGCAAGGATTTGTAAGAAATTCAATTAAAATATCAAATATATTTAGCAGGTCCAGTTTATCACTAATCGCCTTCAATTGCAGACTTACGTTAACAACCATAGGCCTGATTTATCAATAAATAGGCCTATTTATTAGGGCTTTCATTAACTTTAAATAAACCTCTTTTTTACATCTTTACTTGCTAACAACACGTCTACCAATGACTTTTTATTACAATAATTTTTTTGCACAAATCTGGAACAAAACTTCGAACTAATAAAGTTTTGCGAGAAAAGGGAAGAAAAAAACAGTGTTGCATTGCATCATGGGTAATTTCAGCTCTCCGAAGCAGCGGAGGATCCACCGAAGGCATCCTTCGTAAATGAGCCAAACGGAGGAGTCGAACTGCGAGGAGGCGAGTGGTCTGAGTGAATTGGAACACCACTTGGCGGCGCTGAGATGACGTGAATTACGTCCGAAGTGGACTTTTCCACCTACAGGGTGTGGATGCGGATGACTCCAGATACTACTTGGTGGTTTCTGCCCTGGATCAGCAGACTACATGCAGGGTTATGCCGTTGCTTCGTAGCCCTCCTCCGCATGGGAAATACGGCGCTCTCAAGCAGCTCCTTTTGCGGAGGTTCAGTCTGTCCTCGGCGGAGAGGGCAGATAAGATTCTCACCCTGCCCAGTTTGGGGGACAGTACGGCCGTGGATCTAATGGACAATATGCTATCGCTCCTCGGTTCGGATGGCGGCGGTTTCCTTTTCCCGCACATTTTCCTGCGGCATCTCCCGCCAAATGTACGAGCAGTTTTGGCTAACACTCCTCTTCTCGCCGCTGGTGATTACCGAGGCCTCGCGGAGGAAGTGGACCGGGTCCTGCTAGCTACAAGGCGTTTTGGCGTCTGGCGATGTTTTTCAGTGTTTGTTAGCTGAATTTCTGTCCTTGACCACACCTGCTTTTTCCGCCGCGGTGGCTAAACACGGGGTGGAACATTTTATCCCCACTAGTGGCCCGCCGGCTTTTGCGCACGTGCGGCGCAAATTTGCTATCACTAAGGAGGAGTTCGCCACCATGGAGAGGTTGGGGATAGTGAGACGCTCTAACAGCCCGTGGGCTTTGCCCCTCCACATGGTGCCTAAGGCGGACGGCTCCTGGCGTCTGTGCGGTGACTTTCGCCGTTTAAACAACGTAACGACACCTGGCCGTTATCCTATTCCACACATTCAAGATTTTTCTGCGCGGTTGTCTGGTGCCTCGGTTTTTTCTAAGGTGGACCTGGTGCGCGGGTATCATCAGGTTCCGGTACAGGTGGCCGATGTGCCTAAGACCACGGTGATAACTCCATTCGGGCTTTTTGAGTTCCTCCGCATGCCTTTTGGCCTCAAGGGGGCGGCGCAAGTTGATGGACTCAGTGTTGCGCAGTCTCGATTTTGTATTTGTCTATCTGGACGACATTTTGGTGGCCAGTTCGTCTACTGAAGAGCACCACACGCACCTCAGGGAAGTTTTCCGGCGTTTAGACTCTCATGGCCTGATTGTCAACCCAGTCAAATGTCAGTTTGGGTTGCCGGTGATCGATTTTTTAGGCCATCGCATTTCCGCACGTGGCGCGGTTCCCTTGCCTGCTAAGGTCCAGGCGGTGGCAGATTTTCCTCGTCCAGTTGTGGTCAAGGCGTTACAGGAATTTTTGGGCATGGTGAACTTTTACAATAGGTTTATTCCTCGCGCTGCCCACCTCCTACAGCCGCTTTACGATGCTTTGCGTTCATGTAAGGCCACTGACTCCGTCGTCTGGACACCGGATTGCTGCTTTTGATGGAGCTAAGTCTGCGTTAGCTAGTGCAGCTCTCCTCGCTCACCCTGATCCAGATGCTCCCATCGCCCTGACAACCAACGCTTCCGACTTAGCTGTTGGGGCTGTTGTGGAGCAGTGGGTGGCAGACGCGTGGCAGCCTCTTGCGTTTTTTAGCCGCAAGTTGCGCAACTGCGAGCGTAAGTACAGCTGATGTTTGCCATAGCTAAGGTAACTGAACCATGGTCGGCGTGTCAGCAGCGCCACTTAGCGGCCATTTCTGAGTTTACTACTGACATACGTCATGTCGCAGGAAAGTCCAACTCGGTTGCCTCTCCCGCGTGCTCATTTGCCCTGTGCTTCTAGGGACGGCTTTTTCTGAGATGGCGGCCGAGCAGCCTGGTGACGCGGATATCCTGGCCCTTGGCTCCGTCAGTACAGGCCTCAGACTTGAGGAGCATGTGCTGCAGGAAGGGGGCCCGGCCCTCCTGTGTGACGTTTCCACGGGACGGCCCCGCCCTGTAGTTCTGTGGTGTCCATGTTGGAGGGGTGCCATAGGACTAGCTTTGTGACGCGCAAGGAGGCTATATGGTGACAAATACGCTGAAATCCAGAGCTACGTTTTGTACATTATTGCGTTAAAAAGAACAACGCTACAACAGCGCATAAAAATGAGTATGACAAAAAATGATGGAAACCAGAAGGATTAACAGACAAAAAATGATAAATGGAATGGGTGCGGTGCGGTCAACAAAAATTGTGGCTACCCAGACCAGACCTCTCTCATCCGTATCCCAGGTGAGTGCGCACACTCAGACTTCCGCGTGCACACGCCCATGCCCACGTGTGTACCCTCCTCAGAAACACACACACACACACACACACACACACACACACACACACACACACACACACACACACACACACACACACACACACACACACACACACACACACACACACACACACACACACACACACACACACACACACATTCAGTCCCAGATGCGTCTCCTACAGACTAGTTTAACTTAAAGCAGCTGTCAAAACATAAATTATGACAAATTCGTTTTATTATAAAGTCTTGACACATTTCTTATTTCTACTGCGGCTAGCAGATGGATGAGCTCCAGCTACTCTGGTTTTTAATTTATTGGTTTATTTGGTTGGGATAGTGTATGTTAATGAACATACGGGTCTCATGCATGTAAACAAAGCATCTACTCATGTTTATGATAATACTCATGTTCCCTGTCAAATAAACCAAATTTGAACATGAGTAACGCTAGATATTTTGTAGTATAACCGCTCGAAGCAAAGTATACAGTTCAGCTGCTTTTATTTTGGAGGCCAACACAGTAGGCAAAATCTTTGACTTTTATAGCACATTTTTTTACTTTTTTTCTCACAAATTTCTTGACTTTTTCTCTCACAAATCTGCTACTTTTTTCCGTCAAATTGTCGACTTTCTTTCTGGAAAATTTGCTGCTTTTTTCAGGCAGATTTGCTATTTTTCAACGCACTTTGATTTGAACGCTAATAGTAAACTAAATCCAGTGGGTGGCGGTAATGCACCAGGGTCAATGACGTATAAGGGGTCAAAAAACATATTTTCAAAAAGTTTTTACAAAACTGATGGCATGCATATTTTTGAGTCGATAATTTTGTGTTTAAACAAGTTATGTTTGTTAAATAACATTTAAAAGTATTTAAATGTATTTTTTGTATGTATTTGTAGCTTCTCTGTATAAAAACGTGTCAGGTGGCGCAACAGAGTTTTTTCTAAAATTTAAATAGTTTCCAAAAAATTGTAGAAAGTCAAATCTTTGCCAAGTATATCTTAGACAGTCTTTCTCCTCTGATCATTTCATCTGTAATTTGTAACTGACTGATGCTGTAATCAGCAATAAAACAGGAAGACCATGGACTGAGTGCTCGGTGTCAGCCCAAAATGGTTATCGGTTCAGTATCGGATATTTGAAACCAATAACTGATTTTTTTTTTCTAGTATTGACTCTGATAACTTATACCAGTATTGGATCAGTGCATCCCTATAGTTTTTAGATGGTAATTTGACATTTTTTGCAGTTGCACCACTTGACTGTGTGGTTGCACCACCTGACATTAGCAACTAATTTCAAATTAAATTGGCTTTTATGTGGACTCTTTCATTAGCTTTAGCATTTGTAAGCATGGGTAAACATTTACTTTTAAAACAAATTAAGACTTTTATAATAAAATAATATTTTCCAATATTTACATCGGTTGTACCACCTGACACCAAAAGTGTGACAGTTTACCTATGAGTCGGAAAAAAGCTATTTTTTCTCAATTCTTGAAAGAGATTTTCAAACCTTTTCACTCAGCCATAAATACAATTCGTTCCTCTGGCTGATGTCATATCCTGTTTGCTGTTACTATTCTTTATTTCAAAATGACAGCCCTGTTCTTACGGTTGTGCCACCCTGATATTTTAAGATTACAAATTGCCGGACAAACGTTTTTTAGTGATCTCAAAAGCTTTAAAACTATTAATATTCACAAATGACGGCTTATTTGAAAGATATTTAACATACAATTATGCCATGATGTTATATTGTTTTAATTGTTACCCTGAAAATACAATTTTCAGAAGCTTTATTAGTCTAATCATTTGCTCCACCTGACATTTTAGGGGTTTGAGGTGTGAAAACATAAAAAAATGTTTATTATTGAAATGTGATGAAAATGTGTTTAAACTAAATAGGTTTTGTAGAATAAAGTGATACATGTAATGAAAAGATCAAATTATTTAAAAAATAAATATATCACTCGGACACAAAAATATGCACGTCATGTCAATCACCCACCATCAAAGATGCCAAGCGCCGTTAAACTCCACCGAAGAAGAAACTGGGCTACAATGGCTACACTCTCCAATACAGTAGGTGGCGTCAAAACGCAAGTCCTGTATTCACCAAACAGAAAGAAAAGGCAGATGACTCTAATCAGTGGGGCCTCAATCCCGTTTTTCAACGCTAAAAACGTGAAAGATATGTGTACGCTGAAGGTGGAAAAGGCTATAGAAACCAACTGTAACAAACCTGGTAAGTCTTCTACATTTTACACTTTTAAACTATTTCCAAATGTGACCCGTGGACGAGAGCCAGACAGCGGTGTTTTCTTTCGAGCACTGACGGGAAAAGTGCCGTGGAAAACCAACTTTCACTGAAAAGGTAGCCGCAGGGCTCGGAATGTTCAACCATGATAATGACAATCATTTTCCTCGCGTTTTTGAGGGAATGATCAACTGTAGTCACACTATTCATTCCGTGATATAATAGCAAGGAAAATATCTATTTTTTAAAGTTTTTCTGCTACAATTAATTACAGATTAATACACACGCAGTTTTAGTTGACGAGGCCAATCAGCGGATGGACATTTCCTTTATGTTGTTCCTTCATTATGCAACTCTCATTACTACACAGCTCTGGTGAGGTTCAGGAATTGCTACTTGGCCCACAGTACTTATAATCTCTGCATGTTCACTTTCAATTATAAAGTTGTAAAGATAATATTATAAATCTGACTTTTTTGTTGTTTGTGGTTTGATTAAGTGGTATCCATTATAATGGGATGTTTTTCCACTTCTCATCATGTTGAAATGCTCAGTGAATCGGCTCTATTGAGATGGTGTTGTACATGTAGTGTCACTGAATGTAAGACGGAAGTATGTAATCAAGTATATCAAGTATATCAGATATTTGAAAAGCGTCATTATACACCAAAAGCAAATGTGCTGAAAGTTCTTATTAACCATTGCTCTCAACCAGTGCTTACTTTGTTACTAGTTGCAGGGTTTACTTTTGATCTGGTGTGATAGGTAAAGGGACACAGACCATTTGATTTTATTTTTTTTGCTACATTCTCCAACATATTTCCAGATTCTTTTACTCTCAAAGTTCAAGAGAAAACCGTTTGTGTTCTGCCAAACAGTGACTCAAATCATATCAAATCAGAGACAAACCTTTCCTATTTGTATTTTTTTTTCTATTGTAGAATTGTGTCTGTGCTTCTGTGTAATTATTTTCCTCACTTTGGTTCAAAAGTACACGTATTGCTAATTCATCTGATCCAATCCATCCTAGCAAAGCACCCTCTGTGTATTAGCGCAATCAGGAACAAATTGTGATTTATTTTTCTCTCTTTTTATTTCCCCCCCAGATAAACCATCATGATACCCATCACAGAACTGCGGTACTTTGCAGACACCCAGCCAACATACCGTATACTAAAGCCATGGTGGGATGTTTTTACCGACTACATCTCAATCGTCATGCTGATGATTGCGGTGTTCGGTGGGACACTGCAGGTCACACAGGACAAGATGATTTGCCTGCCTTGCAAGTGGGTGAGCAATAAAACCTGTGAGACACGGCCAATGCAGAATGTCACCATCCCTAATGCACTGGAGCCCAAAGGCATTCAGTATGACCTTGACCGCCATCAGTATAACTATGTTGATGCTGTCTGCTATGAGAACAAACTGCACTGGTTTGCCAAATATTTCCCTTACCTGGTGCTGCTCCATACTCTTATCTTCCTCGCCTGCAGTAACTTCTGGTTCAAGTTCCCCCGCACAAGCTCAAAACTTGAGCACTTTGTTTCTATACTTCTCAAGTGCTTTGACTCCCCTTGGACAACAAGAGCTTTGTCTGAAACTGTGGTCGAGGAGCGCGACCCTAAGCCTCCAGGCAAAATGAATGGCTCCATGGATAAGAAGTCCAGTATCAGTGAAGATGTTGAGGCCAGTGTGCCCATGCTCCAGCGAACAAAGTCCAGGATTGAACAGGGAATCGTAGACCGTTCGGACACTGGGGTTTTAGACAAGAAGGAGGGTGAGCAGGCTAAGGCACTTTTTGAGAAGGTGAAGAAGTTTAGGATCCATGTTGAGGAGGGCGATATAGTTTATCGTCTCTACATACGGCAGACTATCATCAAAGTCATAAAGTTCATCCTAATAATTTCTTATACTGCTTACTACGTCCAGAATATCAAGTTCAATGTGCTGTGCAATGTAACGACCATGCAGAAGCTCACAGGGTATGGCGTGTTTTACTGTGCCCACCCATTAGCAACGCTTTTTAAGATTTTGGCTTGTTTTTACATCAGTTTAGTGGTTGTCTATGGTTTGATCTGCATGTATACACTTTGCTGGATGGTCAGTCGATCTCTGAAAAGATACTCATTTGAGTCAATTCGCGAGGAAAGCAGTTACAGCGACATACCCGATGTTAAGAATGATTTTGCCTTCATGTTGCATATGATCGATCAGTATGACCCTTTATATTCCAAGCGCTTTGCAGTTTTTCTTTCCGAGGTGAGTGAGAACAAGCTAAGACAACTCAACCTGAACAACGAGTGGACTTTGGAGAAGCTCCGGCAGCGCATCACCAAGAACTCCCAGGAGAAGCTTGAGCTGCATCTGTTCATGCTCAGCGGCATCCCAGACACGGTATTTGATCTGGTCGAGCTTGAAGTGCTCAAGCTGGAGCTAATACCAGACGTCACTATTCCTCCAATCATTGCACAGCTTTCAAACTTGAGAGAGATGTGGCTATATCACACACCTGCTAAAATTGAGGCCCCCGCACTGGCATTTTTGAGGGAGAACATTAAGTCTCTCCACATTAAGTTCACAGATATCAAGGAGATCCCATTGTGGATATATAGTTTAAAGAACCTCAGTGAGCTGCACCTAACCGGCAACCTCAGCGCTGACAACAATCGCTTTATCATCATTGATGGCCTTCGTGAACTCAAGCGGCTCAAAGTGCTGCGCTTGAAGAGTAATCTGACGAAACTCCCCCAGGTGGTGACAGACGTTGGGGTACATCTTCAGAAGCTCTCCATCAACAACGAGGGAACCAAGCTAATGGTTCTCAACAGTCTCAAGAAAATGGTCAACCTCTCAGAGCTGGAGCTGGTTCGCTGTGATCTCGAACGCATCCCGCACTCCATTTTTAGTTTGCACAACCTGCAGGAGATTGACCTGAAGGACAATAACCTGAAGACCATAGAGGAGATCATCAGCTTTCAACACTTGCACAGACTTGTGTGCCTCAAGCTGTGGTATAACCAGATTGCATACATCCCCATGCAGATTGGTACACTCACTAACCTGGAGAGGCTGTATCTCAATAGAAACAAGATTGAAAAAATCCCCAGTCAACTTTTTTTCTGTCGCAAGCTTCGATTCCTGGATCTGAGTCACAACAACCTGACAAGCATCCCAGCAGACGTTGGCTTCCTCCAGAACTTGCAGTA
This sequence comes from Neogobius melanostomus, assembly GCA_007210695.1. Taxonomy (NCBI): domain Eukaryota; kingdom Metazoa; phylum Chordata; class Actinopteri; order Gobiiformes; family Gobiidae; genus Neogobius; species Neogobius melanostomus. Next base: position 347,599 of record VHKM01000232.1, on the reverse strand, counting down.
CTTTGCTGTAACTGCAAACAGAGTGAGTAACCAGCACCTTATTTTTTGTCATTTCCTCTTGTATTGGGTGATTACAATTCAATAAATCACAATTGTTTTACTCATTGATAAAACTCTATTTTCAATGTAAACAAATAAATATGCTTCATGAGATTAACGCTAATGTCCTCGTTTTTTTTTTGGGATCATTTATGCTTTTTAATTTCAGTGATAATACATGATATTTATTTGGCATCTACTATTAGGGCGACAGTGCCTCAAATATGCAAACTGTTGCAGTGTCCTTGGGGAAGACACCGAGTTTCCTATTTAGATTTGTCTGAGCGAGTGGTTTGGTGGCGCAGATTTGTAGCCTCATTTCCGTCAGTGTAATCCAAGCCAACTGTGGCTGAATGTAACTTACTACAAGAAAGTATAGAGCGCATAAATAATGGCATGTGTGCTAAAACGCACATCCATCCATCCATCCATTTTCTTCCACTTGTCCGTTGCCGGGTCGTGGGGGCAGCCGCCGGTGCTGCCCAAATCACATTGCACAACGCACAATATAAAATAAAATGTGTATTGTTTATTGTTAATAATAAATACTGACCACTTTTTGTTTCAGATTGAGTGTTTGCCTCCAGAGTTATTCCAGTGCAAGAAGCTGCGCACTCTGAACCTCGGAAACAACTGCTTGCAGACTCTTCCATCGCGTTTCGGGGAGCTGACCAGCCTCACTCAGCTGGAGCTGAGGGGGAATCGACTGGAGTGCCTGCCTGTGGAGCTGGGGGAGTGTCGGCTTCTGAAGCGGAGTGGCTTGGTTGTGGAGGAAGATCTCTTTAATACTTTGCCATCAGAAGTCAAAGAGCAGCTCTGGAGAGCGGATAAGGAGCAGGTCTGAGCTAAAGGCAAGGCAAGTTTATTTGTAGAGCACAATTCATACACAAGGCAATTCAAAGTGCTTCACAGTTGCAGAAAAAATTACAAGAAAACAGATAAAATCAATCAATAAAACATCAACATAAAGTTAATCAATGACAGTAAAAGGCAAGAGTGCAGATAAAATACTTTCAGTTTTCATATGCACGGGTAAAAAGAGCTGTTTTCAGCCTGGATTTGAACATTGTCAGAGTTGAGGCCTGTCTCACATCATCATGAAGACTGTTCCAGATTTTAGCTGCTTGAAACTGAAACACAGCCTCACCGTGTTTATTATTGACTCTGGGAACCACCAGGAGACCCCTCCCTGAAGTTCTCAGGGCCCGAGATGGTTCATACGGCTCTAACATGTCAGAGATGTACTTTGGTGCTAAACCATGAAAAGACTTGTACACAAGCAGAGCTGTTTTAAATTCTATTCTCTGAGTGACAGGAAGCCAGTGCAGAGACCGGAGCACTGGATTAATGTGGTCGTATTTCCTGGTTATTGTCAGGACTTGAGCAGCAGTGGAATGCATTTTGACTGCTGAAGGATTTAAGTGGAAACAACAAGCTGCAAACGACCAATGTATGGCTGGTGCAGTTTCTATTTGTGCTGCCTCGAAATCAGAATCTCAAATGTTACTGTAATCTCCCAATAATGAAAATTTTAATTGAAAAACTGACAGAGAGAATCTGAGTTGCTAATTTTCTATTAATCTAATCATGCACTACTTGAAATGGTATTTTTAGCAATACTTTGCCATTTCCATGAGATACCTGTTCACACAAGGTCTCTTTCTTTCTGCCTTCAAAGTGATTCAACCGCAAACGTATGCCTTAATCTAACAATTACATTAAACTTTACCAATGGAAATCTACCTGTGGAAATGCATGGGAACAACACTCCAGAAAAAGTCTTCAGCAGAAATCTGGACACTCCTTTATGTCTCATTCTACTGATAATAAATTACAGAGCGTTTTGCATGGTAAATTATATACTATAACTGTTCACTTCACATTGTTAACTTTTTTTTTTTACTTCTGGGGACACAAACTTTATGCCTTGTAATCAACACAGACTTCACGTTTTAGGATGTGAATCAGATACTCCTGCTGCTTTCAAGTGGTGTCAGGTAGTTACGACTATCCCACAGAAAGTGGCACATGAGCGGCCTTCGGACTCATTTCTTGTGGAAACATGTTGTGACGCCAGGACGTTTGATTGATGCTAGACAAAAGCAAGACCAAAGCAGATGTGATAATGATTGATATAATTTGTTTTAAAAGAACTTTTACGCTTCAGAGAAAAACTACTGAAACAATCTTAACATAAAATAGTGAGCCATAAATGGTGCATTTTCAGCATCCGACCAAAAGCAAATGAATGCACAGGTGACTCGTGAATGAGCTCCACCCTGGGTAAAAACTTCGGCAAAATCTGCTCAACGTGAAATAGAAAGCGTCACTGGGTCACGCAGGATACTTGGTCAATGTTTTTGTTTTTTATTGCCTTTTTGTATCGAACGCCTCTATTCAGAAATGTTAATGACCTTTCTTCAGCAGTTCTTACTTTACCATAGTATGTCTTGTAATGAGGTATTGTATGCCTTTTGGACAGGGTCAATGATTTTTGAAAGACTGTACAAATTTTACTGATGAAATGAAAACAAGCTTGCACGGTACCAATGAATTTTAACAAATATCCTTTATTACTATTTGACTTAAGTGCTTTAAGAATGGTATTGCCTGAAGACTCACGGTTTTCAAAGTGTGATAATGTACTGTTGACAAACTGCATGCTTTGTGTGCTTCTTGCGTAATTAAATATGACAAGCATAAGTCGACTTGTTAATAAAGCCTTTTATAGGCTATTAACAATCAAAGCACTTCCAACAGTGCGTGTGTGTGTTCTCGTGTTCTAGACATTTTTTTTTCTTTTTTTTTTTGGTTGAATAAACAATTCGTGAACTATTACTTAACCATTAACTATGATTGAACCATAAACCATGCATTTGAGAGATGTCACACCATGACCATGTCCTCAAAACATAACACAACTTTCCTAAACCTACATTTGATTAATAAATCAAATGATGGGTGTGGCGCATTTGTTGTCTGGCTAAATGCATGTTTCATGAAACCCTTATCGCTCTGCTCGGATTTCCTTGAGCATATGAAAAAACCTGACTATTTTTTTAGTCAAAAAAAGAGGAAAACTCACACATTATGGATGATTTGGTTATCTTTCTCATGGTCAAAACCAGAGTCACAACCAGATCGCCCCCAAATGGCTCCACCAGTGGGACAATTTATATAATGATTTTGTTTCTTGAATCTTGCTGAGATTCACCTGGAGTGGGCGCGGCCTGTGTCTGGTACAGAGCTGCTGTCTGTCTAAAAAATCAGAAGTGGGTTGTACTCGGAGGAACTTTTTCAACTGTACTTTTAGGATTTTTTTTTTTTTTTTTTTTTTTTTTTTTTTTAATCACAGTGCTTTTTACTTCTACATGAGTTAATTTATTTTGAAGTATGAGTAAAACCTTTGGTTAAAAGATTGTAACGTTTTGTCTAAATATTTTTAGGAAGCATGTTTATAATTTGTGCTTATTTCTGACAGTCTGGTCTGCATAAATGGGCTGACTAAACAGTGAGGAAAAACCGCTGTCCACTGGCCTCGAGTAATGTGACTGCTTCATTTTTGCAGAGTTTACATTTTTGGTCTGTCGGAGTCCTGGTCAGACCAGCTCTAATATCTACACACACAAAAAGACTTTAAACATTGTTGCCACAGTGTGTACTGGCTCGTAATTCTTTTACTAATAACTCCTTTGTACACTGTCAAGAAGTAAATAAAAACTTTTTACATAAACAACCTTGGCTTACAGCTGCAGTTGTGTTCATAGACTGTTGTTACACACGACATCTAGTGGTTAAGGTGCGCCATTGCATATGTGGAAAAGTACAAAATCCGATTAGTTCACAGGTCCACAGTCAACTGCCTATTTACATTAGGTTAGTGTAATCACATGATTGGAAACTACTTTCGCTGACCCCGCCGAAGGTACAGACCTCTTCCCAACTCTGTCCTGTCGCCTGATCTTGTATTTCGTCTTTTTTGCGCAGCTGAGAAAGCCTTCGCAAAGATGGATTTTTTAACCGATCGAGATGTGCAAAGGGTTAGTAGCTATCGGAATCACACCTATTCAGGTTTCCTACAAGTAAACAGTTAATATGGGATATATAAACGTACTTATTGTTCTTTCTCAAGTGCATCATATTGTAAAGTGCGCTTGATTGCAAATGCAAACGCTACCACACTGATACTGACCAGATCGAGATGATATTCTTGGATTACATAATAGTGGGCCACAGGCAGCAAACAGGCTGTTTCTTGTTAGACACGACACGTGTTTTGTTTTAGTACATGGAGGATGGCTATGTGGTCTTGAACGGGTTGCTCACTCCTCAAGAGTGTGATGAGCTCAGGCAGAGGATGGCCGAGATTGTGGACCAGATGGACGTCCCAGACCACTGCCGCACCACTTTCTCCACTTATCACGACGAGCAACTTAAAACACAGGTATCTGCGTTTGAAGTCTCTTAAAACTTTAAAGTAACTATTGGTCTGTATATAATTCACTTTGAATGTTTCTTTTGCATGCTGCATTGTTTCAGATGCAGGTATGCTTTCATGTAAAACTGTCCTTTGACCTTTGTCAACACTGTCAGGCTGAGCGGCCTGTTCTTGAGCCCCTCACACTGTCGAGATGACTCATTCTTTACTCTTTTAACACACAGGGAAATGCTGATTATTTCATAACCAGTGGAGATCAGATTCGATTTTTCTTTGAAAAGGGAGTATTTGATGACAAAGGTGGGGATTTTGAAGCAATTCACATTTTCATAATTGATTTTTAACATACAATTAAACTATGGTCCTCTCTTGCAGGAGATTTCATTGTTCCCAAACAGAAGTCGCTCAATAAAGTAGGACATGGTGAGGAGTCACAAATATTGGTTTCAGTTTGAGCTATGTATAGACAGTAGAGTAATGCGTTTTAAATATGTTTAAGCCCTCCATGCCCATGAGCCTTTGTTTAAAAAAGTTACACATTCACTAAAAATGCAGGTAAGTTAGTGTTCTCAATAATACATTAATTTAAAAACAAAAACTGAAAAGCACTTGTCTTGCACGTTATTGACTAGAGTATAGCAAAAAAAATGGGACTGGCAAGACCTGCTATTCTACAAAGCATGTACATCTTTAAGGTAAGTCAACAATTCATGCAACAATCTACAGTATATTCAATGAACCACCTGGCAGTTTGATCATTTGTTGTCGCTAATGTGTAGCAACCAGGGATTGGAGGAGAAGGTAGGAAAGGCTTAACCTTCAGTTATTATTGAATTTATATAATATTGTGCGTCACTCTCTTTTTGTTTTGTTTTAAGTAACACCACATCAAGATGCCACATTTTTGTACACTGAGCCCCTGGGCAGGGTCATGGGCGTGTGGATAGCTTTGGAGGAGGCTACAGTCAATAATGGCTGCCTCTGGTTTATCCCAGGATCACAGAAAAGTAAACACGTCAATAAAAGTACTAAGTCATTATCTATTTTGAAAGCTTAAAGGTAAAATTATATTTGCATGCAGATGGGATAACCCGGCGAATGGTGCGAACACCAAAGGGCACCTTTCCCCTGACAAACTTCATTGGTCGGGAACAGACGTACGAAGAGGATAAATTTGTCCCTGCACCAGTGAAAAAAGGTAAGCATGTGATCCGATGAACTTAAAGGATTACTGTACATTATTTCTGTTTTCTTTAACACTTTAGAGGTGACATAAGACAAAACTGGCTATGGCTTCTTCATAAAGTTCTGTGTAAAACTGTTGCAGGTGGTGTAGTTCTTATCCATGGGGAAGTAGTGCACCGAAGTGATGAAAACAGATCAGAAATCTCCCGTCACGTCTATACCTTTCATATGATGGAGCAACAAGACACAGAGTGGAGCCCAGATAATTGGTAGGGTTTATGTACTTTACAAAGAGTAATAAGGAATATATAGTAACATTTTTCTTTTTTCAGGTTGCAACCCACTGAGGAACTCCCTTTCCCGCCACTTTATACATAATAAAATCTAAATCTGAAAACGTTTTTAGGGAGAAATCATCTTATAAAAAGTCTTGAAAAAGTCTTGTCAAATCAGCTTTTTTATTTTAATTTTCATTGTTTTCAGTCAGTGCTTTTCATCTGGCTCAAACACGTCAGGGCCAGTAGATAACTTCCTTTATACAGCAGATGTTTCAAGTTTGCACATGGTAAGACTAAATAAATAAATATAACATGTATTGTGTTACTGCTTAAGGATAACACTGAAAACAGCAGCTGAATAATTAAGTAAATTGGTGTGACTGTCTCTGATCTCTAATGCATTGTGTAAGGATGAGGGTTTCACTAAAAGGATGAACAAAAGGACTTCATGCAAGTCACAATAATGCTTTTGTAAACAAAATGTTGAAATTATGGTGAAAAAAACAACTTTTGAGTATTTACAAAATTCAAAACCTTAAAGGCTTTGAAAAAGTTGGATTAAAGGGTAATGAAAGCGTTGTTTCAAACAAAGTACAGATTTGATCATGCATACCATAACAAAATACAAAGAGGCCCTTCATAAAATTAGTGCATGGGCTTCTACAAATTATGCAAATTTGTATTTACTCATACTATTATTTAGAATGGTAAAAATATTAAGGCAAACTGTTTTTAAGTAATATTCTTTCACACTATGATAAGATAGGCAAACAATGTACATTTTAGGTTTGTTCTTCAAGGGCAATACAAAAGATAATTCCTTATTAACAAGTTAAATTTAGAACAATGTTATTTGCTTAATGTTGATCACCCTGTGCTGTTTGCCAAGATTGTAGCATTCATTGGTTTATGTACCATTTATATTTTCCTTCTTGCATAAGTAAATTGTTCAGATTTGTACATGTACTGTAAATTCATAAACTTGGTGATGACTTATCTGTTAAAGCAACAATAGGATGAAGAGGTAGAGTGGCAGGAGGAGGTTGTCTATTTGTGACGTGTATGCTTCTAGCATTGCCACGAGAGTGATCGAACCAACAATCCATGAGTAGGTAGAGTTCAGATTGATATTTCCATCAAAGATGAGAAACAGTGCCACCGCAATTATTTGTGCAAACACCGATGTTGCCGTTCCCTCCATGGTTTTCTTTGTGCCTGGCCATTGGATCTCGCCCATCGTGCTGCCAAACACAGAGGCTACAGTGTCTCCGACCCCAACAGCCAGCACACCAGCATAAGGTACCAAGCCTCCTGCACCAGGAAGTATACCTTTAGGAGCACAGGGCCCTGGGAACAGCCACACGGGCAATGACATTCCCATGAGCAGATAGAGGTGTGTGAGGATGAGAGGTCCAGAGTCTCTCTCATCCAAAAATAATGTAAGCAACTGTCGTAGAAGCTGACCTAATGGTCGTATACGGAAATAACGCACATATTCCAGGAACAAAAACACTGCAAGGCAACCCACAGACGCTACATGGAGCAACTGTCGGTCATAGATCAGCCCAGGAACGTATGTGGCCACTACAATCAGATGAAAGTATTTCCTGACGACTGTTGATGCCTGATGCTTTTTGGAACCAGACTGACGCTGATAGTTTTGATGTAGTACAACACAGGTGGCCACTGCAGCCAGCAGAATCCAGTACCCCAGAAGACAAAGCCTCTTGTCATTTAATGTGAGAAAGTCCAACAGCCACATGATGGGGTGACGTCCGATGAACAACGCCAGCCACGGCAGGAGGATTCCCATCCCCAGGACTGCAGTCATTATGTGAAAAAATAGTGACGAAACCCATGTTTCTGACTCCATGAAGCAGAAGAGCAAAGCAAATATCATCCCCAGTAACAAAGAACCCAAGACTACCACTGGAAGCAAATAGTTCACAGGATCACCTTTTATCTCTGTCAGATTCAGGGAGCGTTTAATGAGCTGATTTACAATGAAGCTGATTCCTCCGACGATGAGAAGGGCTTCTCCGGGTGTGAAACAGCGAGGCATTAAGTAAAGCACAATTAAGCTGAGATAAACAAATATCAGTAGCACTTCTAAAACTTCAATGACCTCAGAGACTGTGAGTGTCTGTTTTGTTGTATAAAGTATGGCACTGGCAGCCATTCCTGCTATAATGCAGGTGTTTGTGGGCAGAGGTCTTGTGATGCCGAGAGCAATCAGAGAGAGAAATAGAGCCAGCATCATGCCTGTTATTGTGATGACCATGGAGAAGCGTTCAAAGTACACATTCCCTGAAGCAGAACATTTTTCTTTTAACGCTAGTCCTAGTAAGGGCATTACCATGGAGGCAGGGACTATGCCACTGTTTGCTGAAGGGCGAAACTGGAACACAGCCCCTCCTGATTTGAGCAGACGGTCCCATTTATGCTGTACATAGAAGGCTTGGATGATGAGGGCTATACTGCACCAGGAGTGCTGGTTCCAAACCACCATGTGGACACACAGCACCACAGCTAGCACCACAGACGACTCCACTATTGCTGGGTTGATCTCCATAGCTGCGAGGCCAAAATGTCAACAGAACAGAGGATGGATCTGCCCAGATGGTGAGCTGCAATGAAGCTGTGTCACTTCCTCTGTGTAGTGTTCATCATCTGGTGCACACTTTTTGTTTGTTTGGAGCGCCTGAAAAAGTAAAACAAATTAATGACTTTGTTAAAATTGTTAAGACACATCAGTAACATTTGGTGGTTGTATGTTATTGTATTTTTCTTTAGATATAACTGTACAAATACTTTTCTACACGTTAGAGTAAGGAGGGACCACATAGCAGTTGTAACCTTCTGTTGCTGTGGGGGATTTAATTGAATTTCAAAAGACTAATATAGCACAATATCTAAAAGGTGTGGACATGGTGTAAGCAGGCCGACATATTGGTTCATCGGTGGCAATGTTGCTTCAACGCGGTACAATAAAGCTTATAACAGTGAAGATGCAGCTAACCCCATGGGACACCGTGAAGCTAACAACACAGCTGACAATCGAGTGAGCACATTTCCACTGACAGAAGAAAATAACTGAGGCAGTCACACAGATAAATGAGTAACGCATACATACCGCTTATAAGTTGTTCTATTTAAGACGCAAAGATTGTCCAAAGATGCACCACAGCGCTCTGTGTACACAGATTACAAATCATTACCGAGTGTCGCTTTCCTCACACCCAGGAGGTGGCCATATTTGACAGTGATCACGTGGTAGTGTATTTAACGCTTGACGCATTTCTCGTCATGTTTCATTTATTAAGAGGGAAATACTTAAAAAGAGAAAATAATAAAGAAAATGAGGGGGGGGATTTGCAGTCTCACTGTTTTTCATTTTGTGTGAAAAACCATAAAGACACAATCATGAAACGTAAGGGTGCTCAAGTAATGTGAAAGTGTTGGTGTGATAAAGTTGTTGTAGCCCCCCTCCCTTCCCCCTCTAATAAGCTAATAACAAGAAGGTCATATTTCATGTTGATCGATGAGGGTCTGTGATTGTCATCTGTAATCTTAAAACGTACACACGGTGGCAGTGATGCAATAAACTCACGCGTCAGGGAGCAGAGAAGAAGAAAATACAGTGACGACATTTCGAAACAGCCAATCAGATGCCAGGGGAAAATGGCGGACTCAGGAATGAGCGTCAGGTTGGCAATGAGCTACTATGTCCACTTATTTCATTGAAAAGTCTTCAATTAGTTTGCCTATCTGTGTTGTTGATTATGTCGCGTTTAAAAGTTTGCCCCATACAACGCACGATCGATTTTGCAGTCTTAAAAGCTAATTTAGCTTTAGCACTTGCTCGAGATTGCTTTTCAGTTAGCGGCGTGCCACATGAAAACAACTGGCGTGTGTTGCCACTGACCAACAATGCTTTGTAAACTGTATCTTTGTTTGGACTCTCGAACAAGTAGCGTTACAGTGTTTACCAGAGATGTCCGATGAGACAACTCTGGCACTCTCTGTATAATTAAGAACAATGATTCACAATGATTCATATTTTTACATTGCTTTTGACATTGTCCATCTAGCATTTGAGAATTGTCTTATTTTTTGCCTGGTGTATCTTCAGGAGCTGTAGAGAGTTATGGACCATACTGCTGGGAAGATCAGCGTTACGAGAGCCGGTGTGTATTTGTGTATAAGAGACCTATTGTTTCCCGTGTTTTGTTACATTACGCTATTTTTGTTCTCAAGGCTCAAATTGAAGAAGAGCTTGATAAACATTGGGAGAGACTACACCAAGGTCTTCGTTACTACAAACCACCAAGGTAAAGTCACACCTAATAAAATCAAAGCCACGCAACTATCACACAGGTGAATTAAAAACATTTCTGTCCCACACTTAGCCCGGCATCTGCTCAGAAGTTAAAAGAAAACAAAGATGTTGCTCAAGCCTTGAAAGATTTTGGCCTTCGAGTCAGCAAGCTTCTGGTGAGTGGAAAATTCTTCCTCTGTTGTTTCTGAGTTCCCGGCAGGATACACATTTCATTTCTTACAGGGTCTTGACGAGCAACAAAGTGTCCAACTTTTACAGTGCTACCTGCAAGAGGACTATCGGGGGACACGGGATTCACTAAAGGTGTGTGTTGTAGACTGGATGTAAATATTATCTTATATAAAAGATGGTGGTTGTATTTACTAACCAATTTCCAGCCTTGTTATTCCATACATGTTTTACCTATGTTGTCTAAAATGAGTGTGATGAATGTCTTCTAACAGGTTATACTAAAAGATGAGAGGCAAAGTCAGGCTCTGTTGCTAAAGGTAATATCTACATCTGTGTTTACTTGTGTGCGGTGGTTGATTCTGGGTTGGATCATGTTCTTGCATATTTCTTCAGATAACAGACTATTACTATGAGGAGCGCCTGTGTCTGCTTCGATGCATCCTTCTCTTATTGACATACTTCCAGGATGAGCGACATCCCTACAGGGTTAGAAGCACAGAAAACCGTTCATATTGTATGTTCAAGAACACACTGCATTTGCTGATAACTCTGTCTGGCATCACAGGTGGAGTACTGCAACTGTGTAACTAAACTTGAAAAAGACCTAGTGAACAATTATCAATCCCAGTTTAAAGATCTTTTTGATGCAGAAGCACCAACATGGGAAACGCACGGACCCCTAATGGTGAGAGGGTTTTTTTCTTTGTAGATTAAAATGCAACACGATGGCACCAGTTGGTGTTTGTGCTCCACAACTAGAAGGTTAATTTATTTTATTTTATTGGATTATTTGGTTTATTCAGTGCATGTTAATGAACATGCACTGAATAAATGTCTCCATGGCACTGTTTCTCTGTATTTGGCTGAGCCCCTGCTTGGGCTCTGAGATCTGCTGATCAGCTGCTGCTGGAGGTTCTCGCTCCAAGTGTGTGACCAAAGGAGACAGGGCTTTATTTGTTGCAGCTCTCAAACTATGGAAAGAACTGCCGATCCAAATAAGAGTTGCACAGACGCTTGACCGTTTAAATCCTTGCTTAAGACACATTTCTACTCAAGCTTTTAACACTGTCTAGCACATATGATGGGCAAAATCTGAGCTGTTACTGCTTTGCTGTCTGTATATTGTGTATTGTTTATTTTTGTACCGTAGACCTTTTGTGAAGCACTTTGGTCAATGACCATGATGTTGTTTTTAAATGTTCTGTATACAGTGCCTTGCGAAAGTACGAATACACCTTGAACTTTTGCACATTTTGTCATGTTTACAACCATAAACATAAAGATTTTATTTTGATTTTTTTTACTGAAAGTTCACACATAAGTAACAGACAACTGTGAAGTGAAAGCAAAATGATACATGATTCTGTTATTTAAAAAAAAATAGAAAACCGAAAAGTGGGGCGTGCACAAGTATTAATACAGCATGAAATAATACTTTGTGGAACCCCCTTTTGCTGCAATAACAGCAGCAAGTCTTCTGGGGTATGACTCTACAAGGTTTGCACATCTAGAGACCGACATTTTAGCCCATTCCTCTTTACAAAACAACTCAAGCTCTGTCAAATTAGAAGGAGAGCGTTTGTAAACAGCAGTTTTCAATAGGATTTAGGTCAGGACTTTGACTGGGCCATTCTAACACAATATGTTTTTTTTAAACCATTCCATTGTAGATTCAGCTTTGTGTTTAGGGTCATTGTCCTGCTGAAGGTGAATCTCCGCCCCAGCCTCAATTCTCTTGCTGACTCCAGCAGGTTTTCCTCCAAAATGTCTCTGTATTTGGCTCCATCCATCTTCCCAACTATTCTTACAATCTTCCCAGTCCCCGCTGAGGAAAAGCAGCCCCATAGCATGATGCTCCCCCCACCATATTTGACACTGGGGATGGTGCACTCAGGACGATGAGCAGTGTTAGGTTTGTGCCATACATAACGTTTTGCATTTGGGCCAAAAAGTTCAATTTTTGTCTCATCTGATCAAAGCACCTTCTCCCACATGGTAGCTGTGTCCTCCATATGACTTCTAGCAAACTTCAAACGGGATTTCTTATGGCCTCCTTTCAATAATGGCTTTCTTCTTGCCGCTCGTCCATGAAGGCCAGATTTGTGTAGAGGACGACTTATAGTTGTCCCATGTACAGATTCCCCAGCTCAGCGGCAGTACGTCGCAGCTCCTCCAGAGTTATCTTGGGGCACTTGGTTGCATTTCTAACCAGTGCTCTCCTTGTTTGGTCTGTTAGTTTAGGTGGACGGCCGTGTCTTGGTAAGTTCGCAGTGGTGCTATACTCTTTCCATTTCTGAATGATGGATTGAACAGTGCTCTGTGAGATGTTCAAATCTTGGGAAATCTTTGTATAACTTAACACTGCTTTAAACTTCTCCACAGCTTTATCCCTGACCTCTCTGGTGTGCTCCTTGGCCTTCATGATGTTGCTTAGTGACCAATAAACTCCGACCATAGCTCTGAGGCCCTCACAGAACAGCTGGAATTATACTGAGAGTAGATTACACACAGGTGGCCTCTATTTAATGGTTAGGGCGTAAGGTGTGAACATTCTGCAGTCATTAGGAATGTTATAAAGGCAATTTAATGCACTCAGGAAATGCTGTATGAATACTTATGCACGCCCCACTTTTCTATGTTTTGAAAAATAACAGAATCGTGTATCATTTTTCTTTCACTTCACAGTTGTCTGTTACTTGTGTGTGAACTTTCAGTAAAAAATTCAAAATAAAATCTTTATGTTTATGGTTGTAAACATGACAAAATGTGCAAAAGTTCAAGGTGTATTAGTACTTTCGAGAGGCACTGTACACACATTTGATTTGTTTATTTATTGACAATTTATTCACCAGACTGGACGTCAAGTATCACGATGGTTCTTCCAGTGCTTGAGAGAGCAGTCACTGCTTCTGGAGACATTGTTTCTTTACCATGCCTATTTCGAGATGAGTCCATCAGATCTGCTGAGCTTCACCAGAATGTTTAAGGAACAAGGCTTTGGTTTGCGCCAGACAAACAGGCATCTGGTCGATAAAAGTATGGATGCACTGGTGGATCGTATTGGGTAAAGACATTTTTGCTAAACTTGACATTTATAGTTTGATAAATGATTCAAGTGGATTTCTTTCTATTGGTTTGTGTTATAGCTACCTAAGTTCGCTTATCCTGGTTGAGGGAATGGACATAGACTTTCTTCACAAGTGTGCTCTGGAGGATCGTACTGAGCAACATCAGTTTTCAAGTGCCACTGATGTAGTTAAGGTCATACATTTGTCATTGGGCCATTTAGATCATAAACTCTAAAGGAAAAGGTTTGAATTTTGCTGATTTTTTTATTTAAGGCAATGGACCAGATACTTCTTACATTTGGAGACATTCATCATCATGGCCCTGTCCTGCTGGCGTGGGTCCTGTTAAGACACACCCTAAGGCCTGAAGAGACCAGTACCGTGGTCAGAAAAATTGGCAATACAGCTCTGCAGCTTGGAGTTTTTGAATACCTTTCCACTATGCTTAAAAGTCTTGGGGCTTCAGGAAGCAATGTAGGAGAATATTTACAGTTTTTAAACAGTTTATTATTTTATGACAAAGTCAATAAGTGACACTTTCAGACACCCAGCAATAACTTGTATATTTTTCTTTTTCAGTGCACAGCAAGCACTGTTAAAATGTGCATCTATGGCCTCTTGTCCTTTGTGGTTACTTCCTTTGAAGAAGATAGCCTGCAGGTACAGCAGATACCAGGCCTGGTCTTATTATTATTGTTATGGCATTCATTTTCTTATATTTTGACATATAACTAAACTCCTCAACAGACAGAGAGAGTGACATCACAGGGTTTTCATCTGATTGATGCTGCCTGTGAGGTCCTTTCTGCACCCAGTCTGGCTGAGATCTTTTGGGAAATGGTGCGTTCCATGTGAAGTCAGGACAGTCTTCTGCTCGAACACATTGGATTTGCTTCAAACCTGATCTGATTATAACAGTCTGATTTTAATTTTACAATCAGTTATAATTGTAAGTTTGAAGGAAATCCATGATGGTCAGAAGTTCCTGCTTTGTTTTTTTGTTTTGTTTTTGTTTTTTATTATTTAAATTGTCTGATTTTTACAAGAATTTCTTGTAAGACTTCAAATGAACACTTCTTTTCATTTTCAGAAACCCAACATGGGGTTAGGAATGATTTTGGACAGCGCAGTTGGGATGTTCCCTCACAAAATAGCACCTTTGTTACAAATGTTGACGGCGCTTCTTACAAACAAATCGACTGTGAAAAGGGTACACTCGAGTTCCGTTTGTTTTCGTTTGGTCTATTCACCTTCATTCTCTGCACCCCTAGTTTTCTAGTTATTGTTAAAAAAACAACTACTATATTTTGATTAATTAATTGTATATTTTCTGCATTGTGGTATTATTTGTATTGCCTTTGCTTTACAGGTGTACAACTTTTTAGATAAGATGTCGTTCTACACAGAAATTCACAAGCAAAAACCCAATGACATCATCTCCAAGGACGATGAAACATTGTGGACAAGAAAGACCCCAAAACTCCTCTATCCTCTTGGTTTGTATTTAAAGTGGTTCTTTCTCTTACAGTTGTGTTGTTGAATATTTTCCTAATAATTGTGTCTGCTGCCAGGAACTGGGCAGACAAATCTGTGGCTGCCACAAGGTGTGCTGGGCCAAGTGATGATGGGGCCAGAGCAGGATTTCGTAGTACGCTGGGATTATTCCTACAGCGCCTGGACTCTGTTCACGTGTGAGGTGGAGATGCTGCTCCATGTTGTTTCCACTGCAGGTAGGCCTCTGGGTTTTGTTTTGTAAGTGAGCCGCCACTTCTTCATATTTGTTTATTTGTATTTCTTTAGATGTTCTTGCTCACTGTACTCGCGTGAAGCCGATCTTGGATCTGGTCTATAAGATCATTAGCACTGACTGGTCTGTGTCTGACTGTCTTCTCCCACTTACTTCACGCATCTACATGCTCTTACAGAGGTTAGTAATGCTTACTTTGAATAAACAAAGCCAGCATGAGTTTATGTATTTCATCTTTTGTTCTGCTCATTGTAGATTGACTTCTGTCATAAGTCCCACAGTGGACGTAATTGCATCGTGTGTAAACTGCCTTTCTGTTTTGGCTGCAAGATTGCCTGGAAAGGTAACTCCAATACTTAAAATTGGTTTTGTTGTGATTTTTTTCCTCATATTTCATTGTAATTTTCCCTTTTCTTTTTTGAGGTTTGGTCAAGTTTACAGCACACAGGTTTTTTACCTTTTGCATCTAATGCGTTGACCTCAATGGCTCAGTGTATCAGGTATAAAGTTATTTTCAATCTCTTGTATCTATAAATGCTTAAGAAAAATGTATAAAATTAACAAAAAACATTTCTGCAGTTCTGAAGGCATGAAAGCAGGCAACTATGGCAATCTGTTGGTTCAGATTGAACAGCCAAGAGGGGAATACCCTGTGACTATTGCTTTTCTACGACTCATTACAACTCTGGTTAAGGTCTCACAGCAACATGTTGATGCGTTTTAAAGGCACGCTGCCATTGGCTGTTTAATTCATCTGTACCTTCTTTTAGGGTCAGCTCGGTAGCACACAGAGCAGAGGTCTGATTCCTTGTGTGCTGCTGGTGTTGAAAGAAATGCTTCCCACTTACCACAAGTGGCGTTATAACTCTTACGGAGTGCGGGAGAGGATTGGTGAGTTGATTTTATCTTAATTTCTAAGAATAGAAATAGTTCAAAGCTATTAACATAAAGCGTTTGCAGGTTGTTTAATATTGGAACTTATCCATGCCATTTTAAATCTGAGCTCTGAAGGAGAGAATCAGGGCAGGTAAGTTTTACCTTTGATCTAGTAATTATTTAAACATAAAGGAAATTAAAGGCATCTTTGATGAATTAAACTGAAATGTTTTAGAAAATGCTCTTAAATCATGAATTCATACATCTCTTTCCAGCACTCCTACTTTGCAGTCTTTGTGCATCTACAGTTTGGCAAACACTGAGGCTGGACAAGCCATCGTCAATATTATGGGGGTGGGGGTGGATACCATAGATGTGGTTCTAGCTGCACAGCCAAGCAGGTAAATGGCTTATTATTGATAATGCTGATTGTGTTATTTTATTTTCACAAATGGAGTGTGTGTGTGTGTCTGATCTTGTCTAGTGGTGGGTCTGACGGTCCAGGACAAATCCTCATCCAAACTGTGAAACTGGCTTTCTCTGTCACTAACAATGTCATCCGGCTCAAACCGCCCTCTGAGGTGGTCTCGCCACTCGAGCAAGCTCTGACCCAACATGGGGGTCATGGCAACAACCTTGTGGTGGTCTTGGCAAAATATATTTACCATAAACATGACCCTGCACTACCTCGTCTTGCAATCCAGCTCCTCAAACGTCTCGCCACTGTAAGTACAGTCCAAACGTGTGTCTTTGAGTTCTCGTTCTGTCTTGTGTCTCATGACGGTGTGTTGGCAGGTGGCTCCCATGTCCATTTATGCCTGCCTCGGTAATGACGCCGCAGCGATCCGTGATGCGTTCCTCACACGATTGCAAAGCAAGACTGAAGACATGAGGATCAAAGTCATGATTCTAGAGTTTCTGACGGTTGCTGTGGAAACACAGCCAGGCCTGATCGAACTCTTCCTTAATTTAGAAGTCAAAGAAAGTAGTGATGGATCAAAGGTGAGGATGCTCTGCAGATAACATGCAGGTAATGACTGCATATGATGCTATGAAGTTGGTTTATTCTGGCAGGAGTTTCTCTTGGGAGAGTGGAGCTGTCTTCATGTCGTATTGGAACTGATTGACTCCAAACAACAGGGTAAATACTGGTGTCCACCACTGCTCCACAGATCGGCCTTAGCCTTTCTTCTTGCTCTCTGGCAAGATCGTCGGGACAGTGCCATTTCTGTCTTACGAACCAAGTAGGTTGTTACACGTGATCGCACATTTTTTTATGTCAACTGTTTCAAAATTTAAGGACTCCTTGTTTTAGAGAGAGATTTTGGGAAAATCTGTCAACACCGTTGTTCGGAAGCCTTCCTCCTCCTTCAGACACAGCAGAGGTATCTTTGTTTACTTATAGAAAGACTCGCCTCTCACTTCACCTGAATCATTAGTGCATATTTTATTTTTTAGCCTTGTGTGCTTGAGACTTGTGCTTTTGTCATGAAAATCCTTGGACTGGAAGTTTACTATGTTGCCAGGTATTAACAACAAATGATTTAAATTGTAAATGTTTTTCAAAAGGTCTGCTCTGAATCTAAAAATCTTATTTCTTTAAGTGGCTCCTTGGAAAAGTCTCTTAAAGATAGTCTTCAAAAGTTCTCTAACAGCCGACGCTACGAGTACTGGTCCCACTATGTCAAATCTGTGGTGTGCCATGTAGCAGAGACGGGGGAGGAGGGCATTTGCTATTTTGCTGAGACACAGATGCTGATTGCCGCCTGGAGAATGCTGCTTATTCTTGCCACCACTCATGTAAGTTACATCTTGCTGCCAATTCTAAATTCTTCTTCCTTCCGGAGATCTAAACCCATTTTCCATTTCAGTCAGAGGTGATGCATTTGACCGAGGATTCAACCAAGCTGAAATTGTTCATGGATGTTTTGGATGGAACTAAAGCTGCTGTAAGCTCTTATTTTACTTGTACTTTATTTTGGCCACCCCTCTGTTTACAGCTGACATATTTTTCTTTTAGCTCATGACACCTTCATCTGTGCCTTGTCTCCGTCTCGGCTCCATGATGGCCACTTTGCTTCTCATCCTCCTCAAACAGTGGAAGAGGTTTGTATTCTCTGGGCTGAATACTTTAGCTTTACTCTAGTTAATACTACTAACTAGAGTAAAGCAATTCTCTCACTCCAGTGTGGTTGCTGCGGCGCCAGATGTGCTCTGTCCCCTCTCATCGATCCTGGAAAGTGTCCTGCAAGCTGACCAACAGATGATGGAGAGAACCAAAGCCAAAGTCTTTTCAGCTCTGATATCTGTGCTACAAATCCAAGGCCTTAATGGTTGGAGATCATTTTATTTGTGGTTTCAGGTTCCTTTTTTTTTTCCTTTCGGTCGTTTGTGACGGAGTTGTTCATGTTGCAGGAGGAGAGATTTCTCAGCTGCCTCAACTTTTATTGTCCGTCTGCGAAACCGTGAAAGATGAATCCCTAGCACTCATCGACAATACTCTGCTCTTAAGTCAAGGAGGCGAGACCCTGGATGATGAGGACAGTATGGAAACGGAATCGCCTCGCGGCCAACAAAAGGATCGGAGAGATGGGGTGAGCTCACACAATACAACGATTGTTTCCCCGATACATGGTGCACTATTGGTCACGGAGTATGACTGCTGCTTTGCCTTCAGGTCTGTGTACTTGCTCTGCATTTGGCAAAGGAGCTGTGCCGCAGTGATGAAGACGGGGAACAGTGGGTCTCTGTGATGAGAAAGGTGCCAGTGCTACCCTCTGTCCTGAGTGCTCTGGAGCTCAGCCTGCGATCCAAACATAACCTCTACTTTACTGAAGCGGCTCTTCACCTGCTGTTAACATTGGCCCGCACTCCACAAGTAATCGGACACATTTTTAATTAGAATATTTGAACCATGTTTCCAATTGTCCCACTTCTTTGCTTGATTTGCTTGATCAGGGAGCCGCAGCGGTTGCTGGAGCTGGCATAACCCAAACCATCTGTCTACCTCTCTTAAGTGTGTACGAAGTGTCCAGTGCATCCCAGGTACTGACTGCTACATTGAACTAAATTGTCAATTGTTTCGATAACAAAACCTGAATGTTTGTATAGAGTTTTTCACGAAAGTCCCAGGACTCTGCATGCTGGCCTGGTGTCTATCGCCTCTGCATGTCCCTGATGGAAAGTCTACTCAAAACTCTTCGTTACACCTTCATCAATGAAGCCTTGGACTTTGTTGGAGTGCACCAAGAACGCATACTACAGGTATAACTCACCATAACTCCTTAGAAAGAAAGGCCTTATTCTATTGTTCCAATGGTGTTTGGTTACATTTTCAGTGCCTGAATGCAGTTCGAACAGTGCAGAGCCTCTCTTGTTTGGACGAGGCCGATCACACTGTTGGCTTTTTGCTGCAACTTTCCAATTTCTGTAAAGAGTGGCAGTTTCACTTGCCCAAACTACTTGGAGACATACAGGCAAGTCCAAAACCAAAGAATTAAATGCCACTGCTGTGCACAGCTGTTTCAACTTGACTGTGTCTGTACCACAGACAAACCTCTGTTACCTCTGCCAGACATGCACGTCCCTGCTGCACAGCAAGAAAATGCTTCATCATTACTTACAGGTCAGTCAATCTTAATATGACCATCATTATGTCGTACCTTTCATCACATCTTTAATACTCCTTTGTGTCAGACAAAAAATGGTGAGGCACTGCCCCCGGGTCCCCTCCCAAGGAGTAGTCGGCCGTCCCAGACGCCCTCTAAAGACACGGCCAATGGAGGGGAGAGAGAGACTGTGGAGCAGAAGGCCCTGCTAGCTATTCAGTGCAGTCTCCTTAAGATCCTGAGCAAAACGTTAGCAACTCTACAGCATTTCACGCCGGATTGCTGTCAAATCCTTCTAGACCAGGTCACCAAGCTGTCTTTAGATATGTAATATTTACCTGATTCTACAAAATAAAAGTAACCGGTTTTGTTTTTGCTGGTTTTAGTGCATGGACTTGGCTGAATACAGGATACTATTTGTGCTCAGTTTTACTACGGCTGCTTTTGACCCGGATGTTGCTCCTTCCTTTGGGACGTTGCTCAGCACCATTAATGTTGCCATGAGCATCTGGAGTGAGGCAAGTGTTTAATGAGGATACATAATACATTCTGATGCATTTTTCCCCAATTGCTGACGTGTACTTTTTTAGATTGATAAGAAGAAGGAACCAGCCTCTTTAAGTATTGTGTCACTTGCTTCATCAGAGGAGATCCTGGCACTTAAGTGAGTTATTTTATGTCCTCATTGACCTATCACTCAAAATAAATCTTTTATTTTTTTCTACAGGTCGTTGCTCATATTCACAATGGAGAACTGTTTCTACGTACTGATCTCTCAGGCTGTGCGGTGCCTCAAAGACAGTGCCATCCCACCAAGAGACAAACAGCGGCTCAAACAGGAACTCAGCTCTGAACTGGTAATGTTTACAAGCAATAACTGTATTTTTTTTTTCTTCTGCTGCAACTATATTTTCCCCCCTTTCTTTTATAGAGCACTCTTCTGTCAAGCTTGTCTCGTCACTTTCGTAGAGGTTCTCCTTCCTCCCCAGCCAGCGGTGTCCTTCCTTTGGGCCAAACCAAATCCGTCACTCCTAAAAGCAGCCACGAGGGACAGGAGCCGTTTATCCAGCTGGTTCAAGCCTTTGTCCGACTTGTACAAAGATAGACATTTGCCTCAAGCATGTGGCCATAAAGTGTTTAAAGAAAGTGCAGACGAGCTTGAGATTATCCTGTCAAATGTATCGTAAAAACCTTTGCTGTAAATAGGCGACCACTTTAATACAGTTCAAACCTAATATTTTCATAATTTGTTATAATTTGGAGGTAGATGGGGAAACGTCTTCATGAGGGCAGTTCCATTGGTCACTGCTTCAGAAAGAACTTGTTGAGCCCTCTGTAAATCTAGACAAAGCTTGTTTTGTATTGTAACTTGTAAAGCAGCGACCAAACATGTGCCTAAATGTCTTCCAGTAACACAACCTTTGTATCAGGAAAATAAAAATGGCAGAATAGTTGAACTTCTTTACTGTTTGTGGTAAGAGAAGAGTCATAATGAGACCATTAAAAAGTTTTGCTTTGTAAAAACATAATTGAAAAGGTTTATATTCACAACATATTTTCTTAGGAAAGGATTATGTATCAACTTAGTACCTAGTATAAAACAATGTTCTGTTCTTCTTATAAACATGACCAGAGCAGACGGGTTCTCAGTAGGTTTATCAGCTAGACCTTTTCGGTCCCTGTAAAGTGCGGATCAGTTGTCTCTTTCCCAACAGGACCTCGATCATCTTGAGTTGACCGTCACCTACAGGTCATCCACTGGAATCTCCTGTTGGGGAGAGAAGAAACTGGCTGTGAATAGACCAATTTTAGTAGCAAATGCATATTGAACATCTGGAGATAGCTCTTTTTTTGGCCTTTAAGTAGATGATGCTGCAACAGGGCAAGGACACAAAGACCATGTTTTCCAAATAACCCAGTGCCCCGAACGTAGCACCAGGTCAAAGGTGGGGAGGATGTTAAGTGCAGCAATAGGCAGGGGCGTAGCAGCAAATCCTGGGCCCTGGGTACAAGGTCTTGGTGGACCCCCCTCCCCCCAGTTAATTCACATTTATTATTTTATGTTTTTTAACCACATAACAGTTTTACAGTGCAGTTCATTTATTTCTATTATAACTTTATCACAGGTGCTCGTCATAAAATTAGAATATCATGAAAAAATGTGAAACTAATAGATATAGACTCATGACATGCAAAGTGACATGTCAAGCCTTTGTTATTTTGATGATTATGGTTTACAGTCCACTTTCAAAATATTCTAATTTTATGAGATTTATAAATTTCATCTGATTTGGCTCCTGTTACAGAAATTGAATAACCTTTAATCCTGTAGTGATATAGATATTGCTAGTTTTAGATAGAACATAATCATTATTATCATAGCACATTAAACAGGAGGGCTGCACCAGGGACATGGGAATAACACATTTGTGACTTTAAAATAGGCATTAAAATGCTATTTTATAATAAAAAATAAACATTATGTTCCCTCTGTGGCCCACAGGCATGCACAAAAACTCAAGGGCTTCAGCCTGATTTAGTCTCACATATTTGAAGCCTGCTTTTAAGTGTATTGTCAGTAAATTGTTGTTCTAAAAAGTTATGCTGGAATAGGCTAAATGGGACGAGACATCCCACATTTTCACTAGAACCACGTTGACTCGTCTCCAAACTGCGCATTGATAATGCAAGTCTCCAAATGCGCGCGGCTAATTAGCACAATTAATTCGACAAAAATGGCGTGAGCGACCTGTGGCTTTTGTCACTGTATTGGCCTGATGGCAGTCAATTACAATAAATATAAGGAAAGAGACACTAGAGGTTAAAACGAGGAGAGGGTGAGCTCTGTCTGTGGCTCTTTCTCTGACTCTGCACCATCCACAGAGGCAGGGACTCGCCTCACTTCATGTTTAACTGTCATTTATGACCAGACAGATGCATCTAAAGCCTGCTAGAATAGGCTAGTGTTAAATAAAAGCACATAAGAGCGTGGCAAGACTAATATTTCTCTTTCCTAGCTTCGTGTCACTGCATTGCAGAGGCCACCTCATCAAAGTCACTGTTGAGTTGAAGCGCGCGGTGCTGAACACCAGTGTGTGGGCTGAACCATTTGACACATTTTTAAAGGGGTGTCAGGGCCCTGAGATTCATCCATCATTGTATCAGCCCTGTTTTGTTAAATTCTTATATCGCTTATGAGGACATTTAGAAAGTCCAATACAGAACGCTTTTTGCAGCACTTTTGAGGGCCCCTACCCTACTCTGGGCCCTGGGTACTCAGTACCCTTTACCCCCCCAGTCCGACGCCCATTGCAATAGGCAACATCATAATCACAAGGAAACGCAAAGCCAAGTGCATGTCTAAAGCGAGTCATAAATCTGTCTGATATAACGTTAAGATTATCTGTTGAACACGTCTAAAGGGAAAAAAAACAAGCTATATTAGTTGTAGTGGTACATGCAAAAAAAACACACATTTCATGCAGCAAGTCAGTCACAACCCTATACTAACCTTCAGCCGGTGCTCCAGACAGACCTTTGAGCCCAATGAGGGTACAGTTATTTGTCTACAATTATTCATTGAGAATAAGAAGGGAGACTATTGTGATGATCTAGAGCTAGTACATGACATTCAAATAGTATAACCATAACTTTATTAAATATAGAGAAAAATGACAAAAACAAACTTACTTCTAAATTTCCTCGGGCTTTCTTCAGAACACCATGTGTTAAGGACACTGCAGTATTCAGAAAAAAAAAAATGGTAAAGTGTAGAGTCATATTTACAACAGACAGGTTCAAATTAAAATGCAACCATACGCTGATCAATGATGACTCTCTCCATTCCCTCTTTGAGCTGGTTCGTTGTTCGAAGGCGTTTGACGGCTCCACTCAACATCTTCTCCTGCTGCAGCACTCTGTTCTTCAGCCTCGAGATCTCTCTTTTCAGCTGCTCATCCTAAAGTGAAGGACAACATGAACTGACTTGTAGGCATTTATATTGAGTCCAGTTTCCTTCCTCTATATGAAACTGTACCTGCTGGTTGTTGCCAGTGCCCCTGTTGGTAAGTCAACGGGCAAAGAGACTCTCCACAGGAGTTTCAGTAGACGGCTGGCCTCCTCAAGGACTTGCTGCAGTATATTCATATTGTTGCACAAACTCTTCAGAGGCTGCTGTTCCACAAGCTAGTCGGAGAGTAATATTTAAATGTACAATTCGGGATAATGAAAAACTGAAAACGTGAAGCCAATACCTTGTCAGAACACTGTTGTTTGATTATGAGCATGCATTCTTGCAGTTGTGTGTCCAAGCTGACTGAAAGTTTACGTCCTTCCAAGATGTGTTTGCGAAGAGCACTGTAGTCCTCAATCAAGCCCATAATATGGTGTCCATTGCGATTGGCCCACATCTTGTGACCAGGGACCAAGCGAGAAGGAGCTCCAGAGGAGCTGTCCACAGAGCTACCGCTCAGAGACCCTCCAACTACCCTTTGTTGTAGAAGATGCATGTTCTCCCGACCTGCAGTCCCAGCTGCATCATCTGCTACAATAAAAGGTTTTTATCTTGTTAAATTGAGTTCTCCACTTTCAATACATAAAGGACTCAAATGACATGTGTAACTAAACTTCTCAACCGTATCGACATGGTTAAACATTGTTGCCCGAGCGAGAATACCTGGAGAAGAGAGCAGGTAGTTGATGTTAATGGTCTCTGAGTGGTTTGGTCTGCAGCCGAGCTGCTCTTCCAGCTTTTGCCTCAGGGCAGTGTTGGTCTGAATGCTTCTCTCCAGCTGCAGTCTCAAATGTTTGATTTCAGACAACAGCTCTCCCAGGTCCACAGTGTCCGACGAAGGCGCGCGGTCTTGTCTCTGAGGTGTTTGTCCATCTTCTGTGTACAGTAAATAAAGTTGTCAAATCCAGTAAGTGAACTTGAGAGCAGCGTAAATGCTGCAAATAGTACGTTTGTATCAAATTCCTATGATCCAATATCCAAAGATTAAGAATTGTGCTCTCAAAAAGTGAGACAAAACATAATTTGTACCTGTAGATTTAGGGCCTTGAGACTTCAGTTTTTCACAAACATGCAGCTCCACACGCAGGGACTGCAGCAGATTTTGTGAATCAGCCAACTCTTGGCCTTGAAGTTTCACCTCACACTGTAGCCTAAAAAACCAACAACAAACTCTTTCAGCAAAACCTATACCAATAACTGTTGGATCGATCACCACTGATCATAGAAAACAGCATCAGGCAGTTCTTATTGATAAGACGGAATGCTGTGGAGCTCAACCTTTGATGTATTTGTACGTTTTTCTAATTATTGCAATGAGCGACTTCAGTGCCGCAACCGTTAAGATCATAAGCTGGGTTTGTCAGGACCACCAGACTGGGGAACTTTAGCCTACTGGGCATGTTTGTACCCATGGCAGAACAGAACATGCAAACTGCACACAGAAAGGCCACACCCGGCAGGTTGGATGACGGTGCTTTGAACAGAAGGTTTCATTTACATTCGCCTCATCGCCTGTAAACACGAGGGCAAGAGTACATAACAGTACTTGCTTGAATGAGCTTCCTATATGTGGATTTACAAAAACACGATTGCTGACTTGAGTCGTCGGCTCTGTGGTCCATAGCAGCTGTCGGAGGTATTACGGTTTGTACCTGTGTAGCTCATCTTTACTGAGGTGCAGTGAATCTTGCAGTTGAGCGTTTTCTTGGGTCAAGAGGTCCAGCCTCTGTTGCACTTGGATGTTCTCCTGTCGCAGTGTCTCACATTCCTTCCTGCTCTGCTCAAGTTTTGCTGTTCTTCTCGCCAAAGTCTCACGAAGCTTATCATTCTCCTTCTGCTTATCTGCAACAAAAGCAATTGTTAATTTGCGCATAATAATTATTCCTTCATATTGTTTAAAAAATGTAATTCTACCTTGAGACTCAGAGTTTAGCTGCTCTTTCAAGGTTTGGTTTTGTTGCAAGAGAAACTGCACTTCTTTCGATACCTGGCTGTGCTCCTCATGGTCTTTGATGAAGATGTGTGCACGCACTGAAAGGTCATGAACAGTGTCATCAGCCACAACAAAGGTCTCTAAAGTGTTTTACACACGGTTTATGCGTGGCTTTTGTTAATGGCTATTCTCTGGCTTATGCATCTGCTGCAAGGGGCGGCAGGGGGGAGTGAGTGGAGTCGGGGATGATGTTTTAAAAGCGCAGTAGCAAGAACTCAAGTCTAATTGAAGAAATGAGCAAATTTGAACGCTGATATATCCATCAAACATTTGACCAAACAAAGAAAATTGAAGCACGGACACGTGGTGGAGTTTTACAGGGAGCTCATTCCTCTCAAAGGAGAGACGATGCGCTATGCCACAGACAAGGCAAACAGTCGCCTGAGCGTTAGGGCCAGTGGTATCTCCTACAAGTGAAAAAAAGGGGGGGCACCTGTGCACAAACAAGCAGCTCTTCTCGAACGAGCCGTGTAGTAGCCGTCTGAACGTGTCTATGTTTGTAAAAGTCTGAGTAAATGTGACACAATAAGGTTGGGTTCACATTCTAATGACCGCATAGTTTAACATTGAGGTGGGAGTCAGGCCAGGTGGGATTTGCCTTTCAATTGTGAAAATGCAGAGGTTTGGAAATGGTTTGTGGTCAGCCTGGCTAATGACAAAACAAGGAACACATTTAATGTACTCTCTGTAAGCAAAACACTATGGTAAAGATTGTTTTTCATTCTGTTATTAAAAAGTTGAAAAATGATTTAATCACAAAAACACAACTGTTGTCGTTTGAAGGGATTGTTGTGAATGTTAATTAGTAATGAGCACATTAATGTTCCAGGTCTGTAACAAATCTTGTAACATTGACACTCATTTGGCTTCTGTTGCCATGTTCTTGGCATGTTGTGAGATCATCTGCATATCCTCTATAAACATGGGGCAGTACCTGGGTCCTTTTCCACCTCTGCAAGTTTCTTTTCCAGTTGTTCTCTTAGGCTGTCGTTGTTTCTTATGCTCTCTTCCAAACGTTGACGCAGAGCTCGGATTTCCTGTAAATGTTCTGCCAATAGGTCTGTCAAAAAAAGCAAAAAGACAAAATTGTAGTTCTTGCTCTTAGCTTATTGCCCCTTGAACCAAATTGTAAAACCTGAAGTCAGCGGACAACCCTTTGGAGAGGCCCTGTCTGCTGTGGCTTTGGCTTCATTTTGGGAGTCGGCTTGGGCCATGATTGTACAGCGCAGGTCTAGCTCGTTGCGCAGGGTGGTGTTGAGCTCTGTGCTGTCCCTCAGTTGTTCCTGTAGACGGACATTCTCTCTTTGCAAACCCTGCAATCTCCCGGCACTATCTCGCTGACCAGGCGCACCTTCCTCCAAAACTCCTCCCCGTCCAGCGCCTGTCCAATCAGTGGCATGTTGCCGGTCTGGAGAAGGTAACATGAATAGCAGAATAAGTAATGCACGTTGGCTCTTGCAAAGGGAAACACACAGCAGAATGCACTTTGAACTACTCTATTTCAATTATCATTCATGTTGAGAAAAGCACTTTATTCATGAAGAGAACCTCATATTGAATTGAGTATTGAATGAGGTAAGTGTCACTGAATAATGCAAGAGGGGGTGGATTGTAACTCGACGCTGTGCTCTTCCACAGCAAGCATTGTTCTGTGTGATGCCTCACTGCCAAAAGTAAGTATCCAAGTGGAAATCAAGCAGGTACAAGTAGCAACAAAGCATCTCTAATCTATTCTAATAATGGCATGTGACAGGATTTTAAATGCATTTGAAAGAATATGTACAAACGTAATATTTCATCTTACTCTGTCCTGGGGTGGACCCTTGTGTAAACAGGCTGCTGTGGGGAGATGAAAGGGTTCGGTCTAAGTGGTACAAATCAGAATGGGAGCTGTGGTGGCTGCTTGGATTTTGGCCCCCGGTTTGACTCTGTAGAGTCTGGATAAGACGGGTCTTCTCCTGCAGCTCTCTAGTCAATCTGAATACAAATTTGAGAAGAACATGTTAATCTTTTATGAAGGGGGACTGAAGAACATTATCAAACCAAACGATAAAAACAAGTATAAAATCTGGAATAACTACACCATACTAGTTTTCAGTTCAGAAGAAGTTTCAGGAAAAGATCAGGAAGTCTGTAAGAGGAAATTCACTACAAAATACTTCTCAGACTAACTCACAGGTCGAGCTGGTCCCTAGTGCAATCGGCCAGGGACAAGTTTTGCTGGACTAAGAGGCGGACATGCTGCTGTAGCAGATCCCTTTCATCCTCTAGATCCACTCGGAGTCTATCTATTTCCTGCTGAATTTGAGCTGGGCTGTCGGTAGAGTTGAGTAGATGGAGACTTTCCCGCATGTCCTCATAACTGCTCACACCAGCGACAATGATATGATAGTTTTGCAAAACCGAGAAACCCCATTGCATTAAAATCAAATGTGATTAATGTTATTTAAATCTTTTATAAAATAAACATTTAAATACATTAATAGCTAGTTAGTTCATGAAAATATTTAATGTATTATTATTACTTGTTTGTATTACTTAATTGTAAATAAGATCAAAACACAAAAACTCACCTGTGTGTGACTTGTGGAGCAAGACAGTCCACGCCCAAATGAGACTCTCCTGTTGAACAGATGAAATGTGTTGTGTTGAATGTTTCACACAAAGGCTCATTGGCGCCCTCTTGTCTACAGCCACACTATTATTTACAAGCATAACTGTCATGTCACTAACAGCTCCTGAATTGTACAACTATATTAATCATTTATGTTTGTGTTTCTCATGTTTGAGAAAAGGTTTTTTTAAAAGCTTCATTGGTACAACAGAATCATTATGTACAAATCAGAGAAAAAAACATTACCATCCAAACAATGCCGACTTCTATCAAGACGTCCTTCAAGACTGTCCATAATTGCAAGGCTTCTGTCAAGCTGCTTTTTGACCTCCTCCCCCATGAGGTTGTCCAATTTAGCAGACTGTATCAGATTACTAAAGGCCTTGCCCAGGTCCTCTAGCTGCTGCCTTTGCAGGGCTCCCAGTCGGCGAGTTTCCTTGATCTCCTGTCTCAGCTGGGACAGCTCTCTGGCCTGGGACTGAATCAGTGACTCAAGTCTGAGGTAAACAAACAGCAATGTACAATAATGTAGTTGTATTGTACAACAACAGTCAGTGGAAATACAAAGAAAAATCGTACCTGGCTGGTGATGTTGAGCCACTTCGACTCTGGAACAGGTCACTTGGACTTCTGCCAAGTGATCTCCTTCTCTCAGAACTTATATTCAGGCAGTTCGATTTGTCCGTTATTGCTTTGCCCTTTACTTTACTTTGCCCCATTCTGGAATCTCCTTCTTCTTCATGGGGTTCCCTCTGGGCCTCTTCGCTAATCACTAGATTTTCAGACGTGTTGACAACCACATCACTGGATAAGGAGCTTCTCCGCAAGCTTTTGAGGCTCGCCTAGAAAAATATAATTTAACACATGATTTCCCCAAAATATATAACATGCATACACAAAACATTGAAGAGGACACTATTTACTGGGTTCACCTTAGCAGAACTTAGAACAGGGGATGTAGGGTATGTGCTAGACGCTGAGTGAATGTTCTCTGTAGAAGAATAACTGGATGGATCTTGCTTCGAGAGGGAAGGCAAACTAGATGCACAACAGATCGGTTTAAAACCAACCTCCAAATCTGTGATAGAAAACAGAAGCACAAATCATGAGATGCTATACCTGGATAATGTTTATTAGAAACCACATGCAGTAATTCAGCAGTGAGAAACCAAAGTTAAAACCAGGAAAGTTTCAACAGTGATTATTAGACCCAAACAGAAAAGAGAGAAAAGTCGAATGTTTTTCACACTTCATGCAGATGCAGAGATCCACCCTGTTAGTTTGCAGACAGTCGAGTACAAGTCTGCCTTAGAGTCAACTACCTGTGCTACTGCTCTCCTCTCTATCGAGCTCACTCTTGCCACTGGTTTCGTAACCCAGGTCCTGCAAATCCACCTGCACGCCTTTCTCATCCTGCTTCAGCGCTGGCATTTGATGCAATACAACAAGTATTAATTAATAGATTCACTGTCCAGATCTCTCATTAAAATGATTATAACATAGCTAACATAGGCTATATCCACACGAAGACAAAATATTTATCATTTCAAAAATATTCTCGATAAACACAAAGCCAGTTCTGTAAATACCAAATGGATCCACTCGTGTGTCTGAATACGCAGTAAAACATGAACCGTGACAATCTAAATGACCAGGATATTTCAGTGTTTAGGCCTAAGCTTGTCCTCATGTGGATAGGGCCTTTTGGACATGTAAGGAATTGGAAATACTGACACAACTTACCTTTCAATCTCACTTCAGGACTTGTTGCCTTGCTTATAAAAGATTGTGCAGTGGCAAGTTTCTCCTCTAGATTTTCACAGACTTTCCTCTTTTCCCTTAGCTCCTTATGAAGAGTCTCGATCTGATTTTGCACACTCGGTGGTAACGCCTTGGGGTTGTGTCCAGGTCTATGACCATCTGAGCTCTTTTGTGAGGCCTGATGCTCGACTTTTTGTTGAAGATTTCTAAAGATTTCATATAGGACTTGTAGATTGTGATGAGGACCTTGGGCCTTTGTTTGAATAGAACTCGAGCCTTCTGCAGTGTCTGTTTCAATAGTTTGTGTTGTAAACTTTGAAAGATCTCCAAGTTTCTCTTTTTCATGAATTGCTCTCTCAAACTTCTCTAAGCACGTCTGCAATTCAGAGGATGACACTGATGAGCTCGATGTGCTCGTACAGTGCGCAGTCAAAGAGGCAATGGCAGACTCAGCGGCATTGAGACAGTTCATTAAGATAATCGTAGGCTGAGAACCACTTGTGTGTGAGCTAGTAGCCTCACACCACTCTGACAGGGTTTTCTCAGAACTGCTGTGATGTTGGCCATCTCTAACAGCATCAGCAGTTTGTAATTTATCATCCAGCCCTGTACTTAGGTCCGAGTCAGAGTCACACTCTACATTTGGCTGTCGCTCATGACACGAGGCCACAAAATCATTTTGGCTGTAGGTGTTTTTTTGAAAAACTGCTTTGATATTTGAGCCAAGACTACTATTGTCATAATGCGGACATTTCAAGGAATTTAAAAGTTTATCAGCCTCATACAGTAGCTCTGTTAGCTCACAAATATACTCTTCCTTCTCATTTAAGTCATGCTCAAGTTGAACATTTTTGTAATGAGGTGTGGCATTTGAACCAAGAGCGCCCTGGTTGTCTAGGCTGCATGCCGTTAAATAGGCAATGGTGGACTCAGCAGCCTGAAGAGCCTCAGTATATTGCAGATGAAGACGCTCTTTTTCTTGAAGCTGGACTTCGAGCTCCCTGAAGTCAGCCAGTTTCTCTTGTAGTTCTTTGATCAAGGCGTCTTTATCCTGGTGCTGCTGGTGAAGCAACTGTGTCGCTACAGAAGCCTCAGACAGAGTGCTGCGAGTGGTATGTTGGATCTCAGAGTAACTTTCAGACACAGGAGGGTCATGGTGGGGGTCAGAGCATTGGATGGAAGTGCCGTTCTGCATTTGCTGATGTTCATGTGCAGCACCAGCGTCTGCTCTCGGTCTGACAGGAACAGGAAGCCGAGATCGTGAAGCCTTGAAAAATAGATTCACTCATTAATTAAAAAAAAGAAGAAAAACACAAAAAAAAGGCTGACAATCACAATATTAGCTTACCCCAAGTTTCTTTGTGGCATTTCTGTGTGAGTCAGTATATTGAGTCCTCTCAGTTAGCTCTCTGGCTGTCTGAGGGCCAGCTCTATTGGATTTGCTTTGATCATTTGACATTTCGCCACTTTGTTGTGAGAGACCAGGACTGTCACTGCCCATCGCAGAGGCTTCTACAAACTCATATGACGTTTGTTCTTTTTGGAGATTCTGCAGATGTTTGTTTTTCAGAAGACCTTCCTCTCTACAAATAAGCAAAATGAGCGTTTCAGTCGTCCATTATTCATCATAGTAGGGATTTGAAATATTGTCGACTGGACTTGACTGAGTTGAGGACGTTTTGCTTCTAGCTTTTTTTCTAGCTATTTTTTTTTCTATTTTCGTCTTGACAACAAGAGCGATAAGAAGCTTCTGAAGATAGAGGCAAAATGATCTCAACTCAACCAATCCAGTCCAGTTGAGAATATTCAATTATCTTCTACAATACAAAAATAAACAATATTACAAAGAAATAATCTATGAATGCTGAACATATTTGGACGAGCACAAAATGACTCACTTGATGCATGTCTCAGAAGCCTCACGGTCACTGAGGAGACTTGACACGGTCTTATTCTCCACGCAAGAATCCTGATCTTCGGAGCTGTTGCCACGAGGAGTGTGACTGAACAGGTCTCCGCCAATCATCTAATTTGGAAACAATAAAAACACTTGTAGATGATAAATGTTCACTTTGCATAACACCAAAGACATTCATCATACCTGCTCCAGTGTGGCATCAGTCTGGCTCTCTTTATCCCGGACAGTCAAAGGCTGCTAGCACAGTGAAATGGGAGGCGAGTATGGTGCACGTGATTTGATAAAAGGAAAAATTAAAGATGGAACAGAATCAATAAAACACTGCACAGCAAGAGCAGAATGGCATGGTGTGTCTAATGGTGTGTGGCAACAAGACCAGTTTATGAGACACAGAGATAAAGAAAAAATATTTGTTAGGAAAGGTAAAGGAGAGAAAAGTTGTGCTACTGGAGAGAAAAACTGACTTGTTAGTTTAAAGAAGCACTTCACAATATAAAGGAAACGCAACACGTTTGGCAATTTTACGGTTAAAGACAGAATAAAGAGTCACAACAAAAGGAATGATGAATGTTTAGAAACTACAATGTATGAATGCAGTTACAACATCTATATCTATTGCTAGAGGTTTAGAACAGTGTGCTTCTTAGTTTGCTGACCTGCTCCCAACAGATTTTGATCTTTTGCTCCTCTATGTCAGGACGTGGAAGCTCAGACTTTTCCTGTATGGCCAATCTGTTCTGCAAGTCTCTGTTCAAAGTATGTTGTCTGCTGATATAGTCCTGTAGCTCCATAACCTGAAACATCCAATATATACAAATCAACAAGGGCTGCACATATTCCAGTTATAGATGAAAGCTACGCTAACCTTTTCCCTAAGGTCGTGGGAAGTTAATTGGGACAGACTGTCCTCCTGCTCATCTCCAACACAAATGCTCATATAGGATGTCTGGTCACCAATGAAAACCAAGGAGTGCCCTGACGGTGGGAAACACAGAGTGCACGTTTCAGTAACACATTTAAAGTAATAAATTAATATAACTTGCGATGTGGATTTACCACCATCACTGGTTCCACCCACACCTCCTCCTCGGTCCTGTTTGGCACCCAGGCGAGACTGAAGTGACACATTCCAGCGATGAGCATCTTCAAGTTGGTTTCTCATGCTCTCAAGCTCCTTGGAGTCAATCAGGTCCATTCCTGTCAAAGTAACGTTTTACAAAATTAAACACCATCTTTCTCGGAGTACGTCACAACTGTACACAAATTGTGACGTTCATATGGTACAGGCCTCAGTTGGAAGGAACACAGATAACCCGGAGGTAAACTGACACCTTTAATCAGCCTTAACTCCAACCCACATCACTACAAATTAATTGTTTAAACCTCATTGAGAAGGTGATGTCACAAGATAATGAACTTAGAGTACTTTTAGATTGGGCTCTATTCCAGGACCTTAAAGACATTTTGTAAGTCATTTGTAAGAAGCTTTTTATAGAATTAGTATAATTAATTTTAGAGAATTGTACAATAAGAGCATGAAAGAGTCAAGACGAGACAAGCAACTGTAAAGAGCATTAGGCAAAAGGCTAAAAGCAGCCTTTATTTAGGTTAGACAGGTTGAGGATGAGTGACAACATTTACAGTGACAGAGGATTATTTCATGCTTGCAACAACATGCACATTCATGGGAAGACAAAAAAAACATTGAACAGACAGAATAAAAGAGACAAGATGAAAGAAGGTGCAGACATGAAAATGATATTAGTTAAGGAAATCGAACAAAAGAAATGATTTTAGAGATTTAACATGACTCTCTATGCTTTTATACAGATTTTTTCTTTAGTTTCCAACCTCATCTCCAACAAACAGAGTTTGCACAGCACCTTCTCTGAGTTTGGCTCGGTGTAGTTCCCTTTCCAGGTCATTTCTTAGTTCTTCATTAGTTTTGATGCTTTCCTCCAGCTGTTGCCGAAGGAGCTGCACAGCTGTTAGCTCTAACTGCAGAGCGTGGAGACGTTGAGCGCTGGAATTTAGAAACACAGGACTCAACGTTATTATATTTTTTATACTGAAGATGTTATGAGAGTAACATGTAACTAACCTGTCCTGCTCTTTAACAGCACGAACCAGGCTTGAATAAAGCTGCTGCTCTTTCTTCAGTGCTCTGTTGAGAGCCTCATGCTCCTGTTGCAGGACTATAAGGCTGGACACAGACTAAAAATAAACAAATAAATTACATCTAATGTGCAATGTCACAGTTACTATGAAGTAGAGGGTATAGATTATTTTTACATCATACAAAACCCTCATTGTTCTGGATTAAATGACAATATCAAATAACAAATATCAAAACTCATCATAACTCCAAAGCTTCACTCAAACAGAATGTTTCCACACGCTGTAAACTATGTAAACTAAACTATGACATCTTGCACATTCCCTCTATTGACTTAAGTGAATTCTAGAACATAAAACTTGAAGTACACTTTTCTCGTTGTCTTCACCAATCATGGTTTGTTCTCTCTGAGGAAGTTTGGGAGGAAATCTCTCTAGTCCACAACTTGTGGCATCATCATGTGAATCCTCAGCAAAAGACTCTGATTTTTGAGCAATGCGTTGGTGGAGTGCCTGCAAAAAAAAACACACAATACATTTTATTTAATGTTGTTAATTGTTAATTTTCTGGTTGCTGCAGTGACTTACTTCAATGATCTCATCCTTGGTCTTTAGAGTGGCAGTAAGAGAATGAATATTTGCTGCTTGACTATCACAACGATGTTCAATGTCATTTAACAATAACTGTGATGAAACCAATAAAACCAGAAGGGCAGTAAGCACTAGAACACAGTTAAATAATTTTAACCAGTTATCCTTGGTACTTGCCTTCAGTTCAGTCTCTCCTTTAAGGGCTTTGTTCAGTGCTTCGTTTTTTTGTTGCAATTCTTTTTTGAGGATAATAATGCTTTTCTTTGGGAGTGGAACATTGTCATCTTTATTTTCTCCAATCTTAGTGGACAACTCAGCTTAAGAAGAAGGAACAGGATATTTATAATACTATTTATCACCACAATAATATTATTTACAATATGTAAATGAATGAGACATTTCACCTTCCTTTTCGTCCAGTTTGTCCTGTATAATCTTAATGGTATGCCTGAGCTCCAGTACATGAGCCGATTCCTCTACATACTGGTCTCTATCCTTTTCTTGTTGCAGAAGCTTCTACAAAATAAAAAGTAATACAAGCAGGTTAAATCAACAGAAGCCAGTTTTCATGCGCGCTATAGTATAATCCCAAACAACTCACTGTGATGAAACGGTCTTTTTCTTCAAGCGAGGTTCTGAGCTGAGCAGCCTCCACCAGAGCCTCTTGTGTTCTTGCCGAGCATTGCTTCTCAACAGTGTTCAGGTGCTGCTGCCGGGCACAGAGCTGTTTTCTCAGTTCGTCAATCTCCTGAGTGCGCTGTAACATCATGTGCTTGTAATGGTCAGCCGAGTCCTGAGAAGACCATACAAACACACCTATGTAATAACAGTAACTTCACATGACGCCGGATACTTACTTTGTGTTTAATGGAAAGAGCAAAGCAATAAAATAGATCAATGACTGACCTTGAGAAGCTGATCTTTGCTGTTAATTGTAGCTAACAGTCCTTCTACCGCACTCTCATTGTCAGCAACCAGCCGTTCCCTCTCTTTAACAGCTTGAGCCAACATAGCTTCTGTGGCTTTCAACCTTTGAGCCATCTGTTGTTCAGCAGTGTCACACACAGGAGTCTGGGACTGGCCAAACATCGAAGAGGTCAATTCCTAAAATAAGATGAGATAGATATTTCATTTTGAGGTGTGATGTATAATACGGGTTTGAGCATGACTTTGTTCCAACTGACCTCGAAATCCTTAGTTTTGCCTTCCAAAGATGACTGTAATTGACTAATAATGGAGTCCTTTTCCCGCAATGATCGACTTAGGTTGTCTAATATTTCTTGTTTGGATCTTTGTAGATTCTTCAATGTATTTGCAAGATGCTGTAACTCCACATCTTTCTCCTTAATCATGCCGTCTAAGCTCTACATAGAGGACAAACGACAGGGAATCAATCATTGTTTGTGTAAAGGTTATTGCTCAATCCAATGAAATATGTACACACATTAATAGTCTCTTCATTGTGAGACACCAGATTGTTTAGTCGTTCCAAGTCTCGCTCCTTCTCCCTTAAAGACAGCTGCAAATGGTGAATCTCATTGTCTTTGTCTTCAATAGCTGCAAACTTTTCATCCAAGGCTTGCTATAAAAGATAAAATTGAGAATTCATCATTGTATTTAAAAAAAAAACAAGTTACAATAAAGGTATGGTTATTTATTTGCAGACCTCCAGTGCCTTGTCCTTGTCTTTAAGTCTTTGTCGCAGTTTGGAAAGCATCCCAGCCATGCCCTCAGAAGATTTGCTGTGCTCCAACTCTCCAACCATGTTTATGTACTCCTGAGAAAGACAAGATAAACCAAATTACATGCGTAGATCGAAAGTGTCTTGTATTTAGTGTTCTGTCTCACTTGTAGCTGCTGTTCTCTATCCATTACAGTAGACGTCAGCCGTTCTATGGTTGCTTCATGGACAAGGACCTTTTGTTTTGTTTGATCCAATAGTTCCTGGTATTGTTGCTCTAAAGAATTCTCCCGGTCTTTTATATCACCATTCAGCTTTCTAAGTTGATTGTTTAGGTCCTATATTAATAAAATACATATTTCATCAACTTAATAATATTATTATTACATGAGGTTTTGTTTTTTGGTTTTGTTTACATTGAACGCTTTATCTCCTTTTTTCTTCTGCTGCTGTATATCGTCCAGTTCCACCTCCAGTCGCTCTTTTGCCTGCTGGAGGTCAGACAGCTCCATCTCTTTTCTTTCCAATGCACGCTGGAGCTTCTGAGCCTCAAGAACCTTGGTGTGATGGTCTCCTTGGAGTTGGGCCAATTCTGTTTGCTTTTCCATTAATAGATTTTGATGCTCCTCAACTCCCTAAAGAAAAAAAGTAAACGTGACAGACAATTTAGATAATAAAAAAACATCCTAAAAAGTGCAACACTACCTGGTATTTTTGTAGCTGGGCCTTGTGTGCCGCTTCTCTTGCTTTGGATAGTGCTTCATCCCGGTCTTCAATTTCATGACACAGCTCTGCGATCTTTGTTTGGATAAGATCAGAAGTAGTCACTTGTTGCAGTTAGTGTGCATGTCGGTATAAACCGGTGTAGTTGCTCCTGGACTTTGTGGACTATTCTAGAACAGTGTCATTTTCTGAAAAAATAGGACCTCTCTCCTTCTCTCATCACTCCAGGAAATAATTGCGATGTATATTTAATAATAATAATAATAATAATAATGCATTAGTCTTATATAGCGCTTTTCTTTTGTAAATCCATCAGAAATGATTGTTATGTAAAATATCTGACCGTGAGGCTGTGTGCCGTTTGGAAGACCTAATGTAATTTTGCATTGTTCGTTTGATCGTAAGCCCACCTCATTTTCTTTGTCACGGAGGATCTGAGTGAGACCCTGAATCGTTTTGTCTCTCTTGAGTGCATTTTTCTTCTCAGAGTTGAATTCATTTTCTTTTTCCTCCAACTTCTGAGTGAGGACCTGTTTGGACATAATGTGTTTGATTAATCAAATCTGTATATGTTGATAACTAATGTAGAGAAATATATAAACACAGAAATACCAGGAGTTCATTGTTGATGTTCTCAAGTGTTTTGGACAGGGTTCCATTTACATTTTTTGTTTGGGTAAGCTCCTCAGTCAGCTGCTTATTAAGAGACTCCAAACTATTAACTTCACCTTTCTAAAACAAAACAACAAAAAACACAAAAATATATTTTAAAATGTATTAAATATATCATATATGTTTAGTATACAGTATAAATGTTGTCACACAAAAACACAATGTGCAATTTGTTCAGCTAACCATGACTACAAAATGGGCTACCTTCACTATAACAGGAGAGTATTCATCATCAAATTCGTCTGCTAATTGATGCAGAGTCTTCCACTTGTTATCTTTGAGTCTGTAGTTTGAGTGTGGATGGAGGCGTGTGCTGCTGATTCTCCTCAGAACAGGAATATGGCTTCCCGCTGGGACAGATATTTGACGTGTACAGATGCAGCATAAGAGCTGGATCAAATCAGAGATGACCGAGGGTTGCGTTGAAGTGCTTTGGACGAGCAGCCTGGCCTGAGCCTTTCCCACATCATCGCTAGAAGAGTTTGTTTTACTTAACCTTTTGACCCCTTTTGGCCCTAGTTTAAACAGACATTCTGAAGAAATGACTGAGGAAAAGTCTCGATTCAGCGACTGCAGGGAACTAGAGCAACCTTTAAATCCATGTCTCGGATGTGGGCCTTTGCGATGGACCAATTCAAAGTACATGCTTTGAGAGCGATGCCGTGTGCCTCGAAGACTCCCGTGTCCCCTATCCTGTCCAAGCTCACACATCTCCTCATACGGTTCTTTGTGTGGGTCGTTCCTCGGTCTTGATACTGCTGACCTTTAATGGCCCACTGCCCAATGAGTTCATCATCAGGACTGGCTGGAGCCGGGGTCATGAATGTACTTCTTGAGCAATTGGTTTCATCATCGTTCTTGTCCAAGACTGGGTTGTTTTTGTTGTAGACGTGGATCATGCACTGAATAAGGTGATCTTTTTCAGCCTGAAGTCTCTGAATTTTTCTGTTGTTGTCCTCTTGAATATGGCTTATGTCAACATCACATTTCACCACTTTCTCAAGCTGAAACACACATTTTCCACACAAAAACTCACCACGACCATCGCGGGTAACCTCTTTTCCCAGCACATGTGACAGTATCACCTGTAGTTTATTTTTTGCAGAGGGGCTAAAGATCCAGCGACACTGATTTCCGAGCAAACGCGTTCGACAAATCCGACACAGGTCCTTCATGTTTATCTTGAGATTTTCAAATCAGCCTATTTAAAGAGTCCAGAAACCCAAAAACTGTTCAGTATTTTAGCAGCAAACAGCTTTACAGCACTAACTTTCTGCATCACAGAGAAAGGCACAAAGCCTAATGACGGAGTACAGGCCAATGTAAGCCTAAGCTCTTAATAATCCCTGATCCCGCCTCTATTCCATTTCCCTGCCTGACAGTGGATCACACCAGACACAGAGATGTCAACAGTCTGCAACATAATATATATATAAAGTATATAAAGTCTGTTTCTCTCTCACTGGGTGTTAAATAGTAAATATATATAAAAAGTACGATCTGAGGTGTACAAACTTGTGATTGATTTTCATTGCGATATTTCTCAGCTCCCCTGAGGCCTGGGAAGTTACGGGAGGGCTCATTTAAAATGGTAAACGTGGTCTCAACTTATAAAGCGCTTTTTCTACCTTCATCAGGCCCAAAGCAAGAAACCAGTCACCCATTCACACTCTCATCCATACACCAATGTACGCAGACACTGGAGGCAAGGTGGGTGAAGTGTCTTGCCCAAGGATACAGCGAAAGTGAGCACCTGCAGGAGCTGGGATTCGAACCTTTGACCGTCCGATCATGAGACGACCCGCTCTACCATCTGCGCCACTGTCACCCTCTGATCTATTTCCAATGCCAAAGGAAGTCCCATCACCTTCGTTTCCAGAGAGACATTAGATCGGCCGATAGCCAAAATCATAAAATACCCAAATATCGGCCAGATATATCAGCCAGCAAATATATCAACCTCTAAGCTGAGGCACTGCGGTAATTCCTCTGCGCTTTCCACAGGAACCAGCCAGTCAAAGTATAAAAGATATTAAGCAGAGCTTAAGTATCCAAAAACTAACCTGGGGTTCTGCTGAAACTTTGTTCCGTTCAGTTAACAGTTCACCTCTTAATGCCTGTAAAACATGAGACACATACATTAGGAGAGATATTTTGGGTACAAAAAACAGGCAGTGTTTATAAGCATAACCATTTAAAGACGATACCTCAAGCTCCAGGTCTCTCTTTGTGATTAAATCAGTTAGTTGTTCGACTTGGACGGCTGATGGTGCATCTCCTGTTTGCTCTGCACAGTTTTTCATTTGCTTATTAGCTTCGTTTAAACGATCTTTGAGTTGACTTATTAGACTGGAGAATTACAAAATAAAAAAAATGTTTTGGTCAAATAAAACTTATTGACTTATTCCATTTTATGTCATGAACAGACCTGTCTTTCTCCTCCAGGGTTTGCTGCAAGTCATGAACTTGGTTAGGATGAGAAGCTGTGTGCCACTTGCACACAGGGTCTGTAGCTGCTTTTCCATGTTGATACTTTTACATTTTTCTTGTTCAGCAATTAGTGCCATCTTATCAATCTCCATCTCAGCAACTTGCAACGACTGAAATGACAACATGATACACTGCACTAAATTGTACAACATACAATCTTGCCATTATAATTTCAAATTATCACCTGCTCTAAGTCAGCTATTTTCTTGTTGAAAACAACTCTAAGTGCATCCATCTCTTTATGAGCTTGCTCTCTCACTTTTTGAGGGTCTCGTGAATCACGGCCAGCAAAACTCTCCAAAGCTTTCCTGACATTGACATGACATAGATATGTTTATTGATGACACAATAAAATAATATTGGAAAAGTTGGGTAAAGGATACTTACGATGCAGAGACTAGTAACTCCTGCTTTTCTGCCATCTCTCTCTTCATTGACTCCAGCTCAACTTTTAGCTCTATATTCTAATGAAAGAGAATACTGTATCATTCAATTAATACAATATTTTCTCCAAGTCAAGTGCTTTGGTGAAGTCAATCAATAGAGTTCTGGAAAATCTACTGTTACAATGGAGATGATCTCCATTGTAACAGCTGCAAACATGGCGGATCTTAGATCCACCATGTTTGCAGCTGTTAGCATACATTCTCCATAGACTAACATTAGCTAAAAACAGTATACAAAGTGAAGAAAAAGCCATGGTACAACTCCGATAGCTGCACTTACTGCTGGTAAATACAGCTAACTCACTGTGGT
This sequence comes from Neogobius melanostomus, assembly GCA_007210695.1. NCBI lineage: Eukaryota > Metazoa > Chordata > Actinopteri > Gobiiformes > Gobiidae > Neogobius > Neogobius melanostomus. The sequence goes on along the minus strand of VHKM01000232.1, from coordinate 306,524 downwards.
GTCCAAGTGTTTTAATGTGAACAATAACAATAACAGTATTTCAACTTTTAAAATCTCCATTAGTTTATAATTGCTGCTAATCCCATGATGCTTAGCGATATGACATCACATTCCCAAACCCTATAGTGACTGACAAACATTCTTGTTTATTATCTAAGGCTATAAAAATGTCATTTAAAACTAAATCCAGACTGATGGAATACTTCCTTAAATAGGATTTCATTTGATTTGAACACTGACTAGGATTTTTTTGCCCGGCATGCTAACTTAGTAACTTGACAGTAACTTGTAGAACTATAGTTATTTAAATTATGAGCTTGGCCATTTTTAAATTGAGGTAGGACATCAGCAGTTTTCTATAATTTAGGTATAATTTTGGTTTGAAAATATGCATCAGATACGTTTTTCGAATCTATTGAGGATAACGCATTATAGTCCTCTTTAAAAGTAAAAGGCCTCAGAGAGAAGACCGATTAATTGGATGCAGGTGCTTCATACTTAACATAGGCACTTGTTGAAAGAGCAGCATTGAAAAGCATTACATGAGTCAACAAAATGTCTATTGAAGACTTCACAGTTTTTTTGTTTGGCCTCAACAGTCGCTGAACCAAACACAATTTCAGTGGGTAGTGCAGATTCACACACATAATATATTAAATATATATATAAATGGATAAACAAGTATGGTTTTAAAGAGTAAACACAGGAGGGATAGACTTAGCACAGCTAATAGGAAACCTATTAATAAACAAAAACAACCCAACGCATATGATTGTAAATGAGATATACTATTTTGGTGGGAATAACATGCAACATATTTATAATCATATTCATATTTATAATGATGAGTAAAGCAGTGAGTTATTCACCGTCTTGAAATGTCCTCAGTGGAGTCATCACATTTCTGTTGCATGCGCCCCTCCATGAAGTAGATTCTCAGCTTTAGGTTAAAATTTTCTTTCTTCAGAGCTGTAATTTGCTGAGGATAATAACAACCATAATATATGTGCATCAGAGTCACTCAAAATAAACATTGAATTCCAAATTAAACATTAAAGTAGAAACATTGAAGGCAAAGTCACATGATTTTAGTAAAAGGGGTGTTTGTCTGTGTGTGTGTGTGTGTGTGTGTGTGTGTGTGTGTGTGTGTGTGTGTGTGTGTGTGTGTGTGTGTGTGTGTGTGTGTGTGCGTGCGTGCGTGCGTGCGTGCGTGCGTGCGTGCGTGCGTGCGTGTGTGCGTGCGTGTGTGTGTGTGTGTGTGTGTGCGCGTGCGTGTGTGCGTGTGTGAAATAGACTGTGCATCATTGTTGTGTCCGGGTTCTGAGAAGCATGCATCTGTTAGTGGGGGATGGGTACAAAATGAATGTGAAGGTGAAAGTCTAGATCAATTCAGTAGCCCGTCTGTAAACACCAACAACCCGAATGTTCACTTTAACAACACTGAATGCTACTGCCAATTTATGGCATTTGTTTTAGTTATAGTTAAATCTTTTGGCTTTTTACTTTTCATTAGCATTATTCGGTCTCAATTCAGAGTTGAATCACTTACGTTTTCATAGTCCTTCATAGTGAGAACTTTAACTGGAGACATCTTTTCAGGAAAGAATGGAGCTGTAAACAAATGACATTGAAGGGCTCCAACTCCATGACACATGACAAACAATATTGCAACTCATTAGTTCATCTTTTTTGACTTTCTTCTTTAAACAAGTAATTCATAATTCAATTCCGAAATTGAGGAAGCCATTTGGAAAGTGGCCTTACATGAACCTACAAAAGCAGTCAACAGATCATGTAACACACTGCAAGTAAACGGTACAGTTCAGTGACCCAAGCCCCTCAAGTTTGAAAAAGACATGACATGAATTTGGTAACACAAATATTATTTCTTTCTTAACAGAACCCTAACCATTTCAGTGGCAAAATCAAATAACGACTTTCATACCTGAATAGAGCCACTCAAACAGATCTTACAAATATAATTTTGTACTAGGCTATATTTTTAAGAATGCAATAGTCCACCTAAACGTAGGGATGCACCGATCAGCTACCGGTATCGGATATCGGAGCCAATACTGAAAGAAACACGATGTCGGGTATCAGCTACAAATATCCGATACTGAACCGATACCAGTTTTAGCTCTGAATGCCTTAAAAACACAATTTTAACCAAATAAATCTAGTGAACATGGGCATGCTGTATATCATTTTGATGGGCAGAACCAGAACCAGGAGAAATCAATTGCTGAGTGGAAACTAATCAAGGCTGGGTCAGAAACTATGATAGAAATACCTAAAGAAGCCTAATAAATACACTTGGCCACTGCTGAAGTGGCCATGTGTTTGTGTTTTAGTTTATGAAATGCTGATAAAATAAACTGACCTCACATATTTGTAATGCACAAGTTGAAATGATCATGAGGAGATGTTTATATTAATGTAAAATAGCCTGTCCCAAGGATAGTGTTGACAAGCCAGTGATCAAATGTAAAATGTTTTTCCATTAGTTTATTAAAGCAGAACTAAGTAACTCATGCCCCTAGAGGCCAAAGCGCCACTGCAGGCGTCGTAGCATGTTGAGCTTTTTTACTCATTAATTGTCTGTGAGAGTAAATATTACGCTGACAGAAAAGACTAAGGGAGAGAGGGATATCGTACATTCAATTAAACAATGGAGATATTTTTTCCTTCAAACTTGGCAGTAAATACTGCTAAAGTGGCGCTAGCTTTGCCCGTTAGCCTGTTAGCTACTTCTTCATGATTCCATTAGTGTGTATTGGGGCCTCCGACCCAGTGCAGGCAAAGTTGCAAGCGTGGTTTTCTGGCCAGAAACACCAGGGGGAGATGAAAGACCCCCAATCATCATCATTAACACTTGTATTACGCGCAGAGGGACTATGAAAAGGATTTATTAAGGTAAACACGTTGCTTAGTACTTAGTACACCGAGTTGCCTTGTGTACGAAATGCGCAGTATAAATAAAGTTGCCTTGCCTTGCCTACTGCCTTAATAGATATAATTGAAAATTAATCGGTAACATCAAGACAAGAAAAGATCAGACTTTATTGATCTCACAATAGAGATAAATGGACCATTCACTTTTTCACTCAGAGAAAGCTACTTTTAAGAAAGTCTCTTGGTATTGGTTAATATCGGATATCGACAGATACTCAAACCTCAGTATCGGAAGCAAAAAAGCTGGATCGGTGCATCTCTACCTAAAAGCTTTTATTTGTTGTGTCTGAAGTCTGAACGCACACCTGAGTCCATTAACTAAACAACAAACCTCATGTCGGGCAAAACTAAAACAGGAGCTCAAGACAGACAACTGTAGCAGCATTATGCGTACCTGTCATGTTTTCAGCGGAGTATTCAGCAGCACCTACTGAGTCTGTCAATCTGCAGCTGTAAATAAATTAATACAAATAAATTGCAATCACATTCAAAACAGTCTCATCCTTTGAAAAATAAACAGTATTTTACTGAGAAGAGTCAGGGCTGTTTTGCATTACTCACAGTGACCAGTTCCACTGAGCCCTTAGGATGCTCCATAAATAGCCTAAGAAAGACTCTTCGCTTCATTTACAACCACTGTCAGAGCCTCTACGACACAGTGCATGTGTAAAAGGAAAGGGGGGCATGTGCCAGTGGCAGCATAGACCCGTTGTTTGTTACCAGAGAAATTGCCAAGGAGAAGGCTTTCACTGGTGGACAAACAGTTTGCTATGACTCAGGCAATCACATAAGGATAAAATGAGGGGATATGCACACAAAGTATCAGACATTAACACACTTTCCTTTGTCACTACAACAGTCAGGGCTGACTAATACGACAAATAGGACTTGGGTGATTTAACAAATATTAGTTCAACTATTTATGATAAGACCATGTCATCAGTCAGTGACCCCAAAATGATCTATGCTTTGCATCTGGACATACACAACATCCTCTTCTCTAGCAATACTAAAACGTAGTACAGTTAGCCACAATTCATCAACCATAACTGCCTCTTTATGTACCACACATGTCTAGTATGCGCAGACAGTTGAGTAATCACAGTATCATTAGACTGGGAGATCAGTACAGGCTTTCATCGCAAAAAGCATGGGTAGCACTGTCGTCCATATCTCAATAACAAGTTGTTGCAATAAAGCTTCAGAACCCTGTGGAGTCTGTCCATGTCCCTTAGAGGGTCTGAGAGATCCACAGGGTACCCCAACTAACTGGTTGTCTATTTATAGTCTGAGTGATTTCTGTACTGGTCACAAACTGCTGTGAACGGTATCTATGACACTCATATTGTGGTAAAGTTTGACAAGTAAAATGATTTAAGCACTAGAGGCCATTCCACAATAAAGCAGTTTTTCTGAATTTTTAGGTGGTCTTTCAAATTACCTCACTACTATTACAACAGCTCATTATTACAGATAACTAATATTATTGCTCTGAAACATTAATGAATGTGTTACTCTCACAGTAAATACAAAGCTACACATGAATCGCCATAAAAACAAGACGCACAGGTGATAGTCTGGTTAACGGATTGCATATGACTTAAAAAAGTAAGCAATAAAATGTTGCAGTTGCTGCAGCTGGTTTCACGTATAGTACCACCCATTTCCTGCTTTTCTAAATGTTCCTAACAGTGTAAGAACCTACAGAATAGGTTCAGAAATGTAATGGTCTCTGTAACACGGAGCAGGGTTCACGGTCTCGCACCACACAAGCTCCATATCGGTCAACATCTTGAATTACTACTAGTACGAGTTCGTTTCCCACCTGGATGGCCGCTTTAACGCATACTCGGAAAAACCTCAATCGAAAGAAAACCAATACACGGGGATGTTTAGCTTGAATGTAAACAACTTGTTAAAAAAATAAAACTATGGTGGAACTGTGATGGAGTGATGTTGACTCAAAACAGAGAAACAGTCTCTGAACTTCCCCATTTTTGAGAAGATTTTGAAACGCTGTCACAGCGACAAGCTCAGAAGCTAGGAGGAAGTTATTCAACTTATGTTTTTCTCAAGTATCATTTGTCTGTGATGTATTTATGATGTGTCTTGAACAATACAAATCCTTGCAGCAACGACCGTAAGTAACTGCATATTTCTGGATGACCTTTCGTTTCCTCAGTATCAGAACTGTCGTAAACCCCATCTTTATTGTCAGCGTCATCTACAAAAATATATATTTCTAACACATTATAATAACAGATCTACAACAGCGGATTAGAGTCTCATCCCTCAGTGTGATAGCCTAACAATGGTGTTGTTGGGTTCAGGGAGTTAGCTAGTTGTGTTTAGTTATAACGTTACATGCTAATGCTAGAGTTAGCGAGCAATCGTTGGTTTCAAAATTACCTTCCATTTAAATCCACGGGGAGCGTCAGGTCATCTCCCACGACGGAATCCATTATATTTTATTACTTAATTTATGTCCCTGCTAAAACAAATAACCATTACACTGGCCTGTGTGTAAACTCCAGAAAGCGGGTGGAGAATTCAAAATAGTCCACAGTACCGCCATCATGGGCTCTGTTTACGTCACCATCGGGCACGTCGTCGGAGGCTGGTGGCGGTGCTGTATTCAAATGTTTTAGGAAAGAACAAAGAATTCAGATTGCTTTTTTGTTTGAGCGAATAAATTAATCAGATCCTGTCTGAGACCTTCACAGAATATCTTAATAACTGCAAATTGACTGGGATAATATTATTATTAACCCTTTTGACATTGCTAGTTTATTAAGCTTTATTACAGTTTTTCTCCATTGGTTTGGCTCATTTCTTGAAACAGAATTTACTTTCTCAAACAACATGGACAAATCTCCAAACCACTCGGCAATTGTTCACAACAGAATTGAATTTCTCATTAATTTCATCAAATTGCAAATGTCTAAGTCCATATCTCAGTACATCTTTGCAAATGATTAAGTACATATAGCCTGCAATGTGAAACACCGTCTAATGGTTGTTCGCTCCAAAACGTGATCAAAGTCATCACATGCACAATAGTCTATTCAATTGTCAAAATTAGTCAAGAACACATGAATACCATATATGAATCCCTTGGAACATTTTATACATTTATTACAGCAATTAACAGACTAGAACTGAGAACTGAGCCAAACCAATGGAGAAAAACTGTAATAATTAATCTCACAGATAGACTGTTCTTGGTTATTTTGGCTCATCAACCAAAGACCTTCTTTGCGTTACCATCTATTTATTACAGTTTTTGGCAAAACAGTCTTACAGTTCAGCACAACACTATAGCTTACTTGCAAAAGATCATGTCTCCCAAAACAGTTCACGCATGCTTCAAAACTAAATTTCCTTCTCATTTAAACAGTCAATGTCCCGAAAATGGCAAAGATCCTTCTCAATTGCTTTGGCTCATTTCTTGAAACAGACCGGACGTTCTCAACACTCCTGGTGCTTTTGCCAGAATAACGTGGATGGTTCGGCACAACACCATGGTTCACCTGCAAAAGCTCATACCTCTCCCAAAACTGTTCACTCATGTGTCAAAACTAAATTTCCTTCTAATTTAAACAGTCAGTGCCCCCAAAATGCTTGGTCACTTTGGCATTGTTTAAGCACTGCAAGTCTAAATGTTTAGATGGCAGAGGACCATTGAAATGTCCCTCATGTCCACCTTTCAGTCTTAGCCCAGTCCTTCATTGATAATGGTTACTGTAACTTTTTTTGTCTAACAGAATACAATTGTGTATAAAACTGGAAGAAAAAAACAACAAAGAAATAGGATTTGAGGGTAAGAGTCGCCTCCAAAGTGACACATTGCACTCATACTGCCAAGGAAATTGTAACCATTATCATTCACACAAATAAAGTAACTTCCATACATCAGAGTAAAAAGAAAATTCATTGATTCAGCATAACATACTGTCCACAAAGGAACTTCATCAGTTGCTGCTGCCCCAATAAATATCAAAAAACAAACATAAAAACACAGTACAAAACAACCATCAATAATAAAAGCCATAATAAAGTGCTACTGGGACCGTAAAAATAAAATGGATAATTCTGAAAATGGATAATTCTGAGTAGTCCTGCACCACCTCCGCATTTATCCCAAGGATGTTCACCAGAGTAACTGGGCCTTTCTTCCTCCTCATGTCCACGACTAGCTCTTTTGTTTTAGTCACATTTAGCTGCAGATGGTTTTTCAGACATGTTCCACCACTGACCTGTATTAAGCCTCGTCATCATTCTTGATGTAACGACGCTGAATACTTTTTACTTCAACTTGATTAACATTATGTTTAGGTAGACTACTTTTACTTTGGTAAAACAAATGGTTAATCTTTCCACTGTGAGCGTAATTCATACAAAAAAAATCTAAATTTTATAGTTTATATAATCTTCTTCTCCTAAATCAAATTTGTACATATACAAATGAGCATATTATTTTTGAAATGCCCATATAGGCCTACATCAACACTAAAACGTGAATCACTTTCATGCTTAAACAGATCAGTACTCAAGTAGTATTACAACGTTCCTTTATTCTTTTACTTGAGTAATTATTTTGGACTCTACTTTTTATTTTTTCTTGGGTAAAATTATTGTTGAAGTAACTTTACTTTTTCCTGTCAATATTTTGTCTACTCTACCTAACTCCTTGAAACTGTTAGGACATGTATCTCCTATCTACTAACTAGGGTCTAAAATGTTGTGATACAGCACAGCCTGAGTCCCCCTTAAATGCTCACGAAAAGTTTTGAAGCAGTGATTCCACTCAGGACTGACCAACCAAACTGGTTTCTAGCTCTCACTAGATAGATAGATAGATAGATAGATAGATAGATAGATAGATAGATAGATAGATAGATAGATAGATAGGCTTTATTTGTCATTATACATAAATACATTTTTTCCTGCACACCAAAATTAATCAAGCAAATTGATTGTATGCACGTTTCACGCCTGTGTAGTTTTGAGCAGTGGCGAAGTGTAGCAGGGTGGATCACTTCCAATGTCATTAATTTAGATTCTATTCTTTTATTGTTCTGTTTACAGCATACTCTTTTATCCACATAACATTATGCTTTAGCCATTTAAATAAATACTCGCACACAAAATAAAAATATTTATTAAACTACGGACTGGAGTATTGTGTTGACCATTGACAGAGGCCACATTGAGTTGATTTCATAAAAATGAATTCCAATGACCGAGAGAATGTTGTTCCAATTAAAATGTGTGGTATGATTTTTTTTTTTTTGTCCTATAGCCTACAAATGTTCACTGCAAAGGAGTTTCACAAATTTGCACATTTAGCACACATCTAATACAGTACCTGGTTCATTATCCTAAGGAAACAAGAGACACAAATATATAAAAAAATAAAATATAAAAGATAATTAACATTGCATTACAATTGCTCCCTTGAGCCACAAATTTACACAAAAACAGTTATAAACTCCAAGAACTGCTGAGTAAACGGATGAAAGTTGCAAGAGTAATATTACTCTAGAAATGTTCTCCTTCAACAGCCATGTAACAAATTATTAAATAACATAAATTACAAGAGGGGATCCACTGTATACAACAACGTTTGCACAATTATACACACACTTGTGTCTGAAGATCAACATGTTATATATAATGATACTACGAAAGTGTACCCATAAAATATTACATAGAGCTGTAAAGCCTTTATACAGAAAAATTTAATATTATTTTCCAAAATACCTCACATGTTTTTGTTTATTAAAATATAGAAAATGACACATTTGCAATAAATGTGAACTGGATGGATTTGTTTTGTTGATAGTGCATTAAAGATATTGTTCATACATTTAAACATGCACTAACGGAAAATGGTTCAAAGAAAAGAGTGGTGTAAATAATGTACAATACTTAGCACCTGAAGAACGTTACCGTAGCACCATATGTTAGCAAAGAATAGAACAGTTGGCAGAGATTTTGATTTCTAGAGCTCCTTAAATAAAATAAAGGTCTTCACCAATAAGACTATATGAATATAAATTTCTTTAACAATAAAGTAAAAAAAAAATTACCCATTTACTCCACAGTTGTAAATTCAATATATCAGCATTGAGAAGTAAATATAATGCCTGCAATTTTGCTTTGATCTCTAATTTCCACAGCTGCGTTACCCCAATCGTCAGTGGCTTCCAGTCATTCACTTCCATAAATTACTATTAAATGTAAGCAATCCATATTGTGCACTTGTTTCTTTCCACATAGACAGCTGTAAAACAGTGTGAGGTTAAAGTTAATCTCAATATTGTTATAAAAATAGGTACATTTATATTGATAGCATGATAGCATCAAAGAAGATGGCTATCAAAGATAAATAAATGGCAGGTTTACAACAATAAACTGTATTTTCATTTTCTATTGCACATAAATATTTTGTCACATAATATAAACATGTGTAACAGATAGGAATAAGCCTATATATGTACATTTAAACGATCCCACGAACAATTGTTACTGATTTCCTCCCAATTAACATCACCTGTATACAGTTATAAAAATAAGTTAACCAAAAAGTTCAAACATTGTTATTGGACTTGGTCTCTGTCTTTGAAATGTTCCAAAGAACATGTGTGGTAGTTCTCCAAGCTGCCACACATGTACATGACTTTCTTGAGGAGTATTCGCCATTTGGAGAAGTTATTAGTGCAAGAACTCTCCTACTCCTCATAAGCTCTTCTACATAATCCATTCTTCCCCGCTTCATTAACTTCCCTCTTTGTTATTCGCAGTCCAATGGGAATAATGAAGCAAAGCAGCTTGGAGGAACTTTGTTCTCCCTTTGGAGAATATTGCTGTTTGGAGGAGATAAATCTCCACACACCACAAAAAAGGTTCCTACAGTCAGTAACTCAAACAGAAGCCTTCAAAGAAAACACACTGGCCCAACCTCCAGGTGGTAATGAGAACTAGAACTTGTGTCGGGTAGATTGTAGATCTTGACCACTGGTAGAAGAGCTGGATCCAGTGAGTGGAGAACAAAATGTGTCTGATGCCATCGTCCATCTTTAATCTGAAACACAAAATGTATAGTTTCACATATTGTGTTATCTATTAATAAGAAGCATACATAATTCAGGTACATGACTCTTTTTCCTACCCAGCAAGAGTCCTCAACAACTTCAGGCTCAAGCTCCCCTCCTGCCTCCATCACTTCCCCACTCCAGGCCTTGAACTTCACAGACCACAGATCGGGAGGTTGGCCATCAGCTGATCTCCAGACTGAGAAGTTCAAGCAGTGGATAACAATATGTTGCACTGCTTCCGCACTCAGCAAGTGAAGAAAGTTCATTTGGACACGGCCAACAGTGTATACTGGCTGTTCAAACATAATATGTTTGTGATTATTGAAAATGAAGTTATGCATTTTTTATGGTTTATGTAAAAACAAATACCTTTGTCACTGTTACTGGTTTGATGCAGGTTTCTCCTCCTCCAGTAAAGTTGCAATAAACTTCAATTCTGTCTGATGAGCAGCCCAAGTTTGGGTCAATCCAGAAAGTGCCTGGGAAATATGCCATGTTTAATAGAATGAATTCTGGTACTTCATATGAACAGAAAATCCACACTGACCATCATTTTGCCTTTGTTCACAGGTGTAAAGGTCTCTACAGATGCGAGCAGGATTGTCACGAGTACCGAGAGGGTTCTTCAGGCTCTGAATCAGGTTACTGAGGTAGTGGAGGGTCTTGAAGATCTCTGCACTCTGATCTAGCATTGGTAAATCCATCATGGGTTTATTCCGCTATGGAAAAGCAAAGGTAAATCATAAGCAAACAAAGAAACAACAAAAAATCTTAAAGTTGGATGTAGAACACACACAAACCTCAGTCCTGAGGGGGACGTGTGAATCCATGAACAGAACACCATCTTCTTTCTGCCAAAAATTAAATGTATATATTATTGTATTTCTTTTTTCTTCTATAATGTAGAACACGTTATACAATGTCTTACAAATGATGCTGGGACTCCTGGTCGACCCTGAACACAGTAAAACTCTCCGTTAAACATGTTTCAAACAACTATGTGTTTGAGATTAAAACCTACAAAGGTCAAAAAGGACTTACTGGAGGTCCAGGAAGTCCTCGAGGTCCCGGAGAACCCTAAACATAATGATTTATCTTTATATTTAATACACTCAAGTAAAAAAGGGCTCCTTAGGAAAATAAAGTCATATGAAACATACCCTTGGACCCTGTAAACCCTTTTGACAGAAAAAGAAAAAGAGATTAGAACCACCAAATGAAGAATCAGGTGATTATATATTTCTATTGCCACATGAATTTAGAGAAATACGTACTGTTTCACCTCGGTTTCCCTTTTCTCCTCTAGGACCCTGTGAGTACAAAAAAAAGTGAATAAATAATTGTTATATATTCTCCTCTAATTAAGGCAATATAATACATACTGGACTTCCATTGGGACCAACAATTCCCATTGGGCCAACCACTCCTCCTCTCCCCTAATGGAGACATAAATCAATCAGACTGATTCGACAGGTTTTATGGATTATATGTTCTCATACCATTGAACCCTGTGGTCCCTTGGGTCCTCGCATGCCCTTCAGACCGTAGTCCCCAGGAGGCCCCTAAAAATAGCAATATAATCAAATCAGATATTGCATAATCTAAAGCAGGATGCTTTAATAATTTAATACCGGGGAGGGAAGAACAATAAGCAGAAATAAGCAGAATTCATTAACCCTGCTACAAAACGTGTAGTTTACCTTTAGGTAACTACTTACCTTTGGTCCAAACACTCCAAGAATTCCTGGGAAACCTGACTCTCCAGTATCACCCTGAAAACAAGGGTGACAATTAACAATGTGCACGTAATAAGCACTTCAAACCCTCAATGTCACTGGTCTCCAGTCTGTTGTGCTGGAGCACCCTGTCGCTTCATCTTCTCTGTGCGACTTCTTGTCAACTTCAGGGGGGTTCTCTTTCCAGAGTCAGGACTAAACACGGTGAGGCTGCGTTTCAGTTTCATGCGGCTAAAATCTGGAACAGTCTTCATGAGGATGTGAGACAGGCCTCAACTCTGACAATGTTCAAATCCAGGCTGAAAACAGTTCTTTTTACCCGTGCGTATGACACTGAAAGTATTATACTCTACACTCTTTGCTTTCACTGTAATTTATTAATACATTTTTATATTGATGTTTTATGGAATGATTTTATCTGCTTCTTATAATTTTATGTATCTGTGCAGCACTTTGAATTACCTTTATGAACCGTGCCTACACATAAACTTGCCTTGCCTTGTGTAACAATTCTTAAGGGTGAAGTCATTTTATGGATACATTTTCTCTTTGTGCACCAAATGAATTGGTTACGGACAAGTTAAACACAATCTGCAAACATTTAGGTGAATAGATTTAAGTATTATAAGGAAACTGAGTTTATTTCCTTTATTTCTCCTACACTCCAAAGTCCCATTAGTTAAGTAAACTCAAAGCATACCTCTCCATTGGTTTACTATGTAGTAGCTCATGAGAAAAAAAGTTTGGAGAACCCTGCTGTGTGTATAACACTCACAGGCTGTCCTTTTGGTCCTTGCTCCCCACGAGACCCTGGAAGTCCCATTCCTCCATGAAAACCTTTCTTTCCTGGTGGTCCGTTCTGACCTCTGAGCCCCTGTTCACCCTGAATGGAACATTGATCAGCAGCAAATATACGCGGCACATCACTTGAAGATAATAGCATTAATTTGGAAACTTAAGAGGAATATTTCAACTGTCCTTACCTTTGGACCTATGGCACCTTGATCACCTGGGAGTCCAGGAACTCCTGCCTTTCCACGAAATCCCGCTTTGCCAAGGAGACCAAACGCACCATCATCACCATGCTCCCCCTAAGTATAAAGTGTTAATGGAACACTGGCAAACAAACCACAAAATAACTCTCTCTAGTTCTGCAAGTTTCGGTGCATAATAATAGCATTTATTTTTCTACCGGCATGCCGTTTCTGCCATCCTTTCCAGAAGCTCCATCTGTCCCAGCCAGACCTTCTTGCCCCTCACGGCCAACCACACCTCTAGGACCAGTAGGACCGCTGATGCCCTGCACAAAATATTGCTACTGAAGTAAAACATACTAAAGCATAATAAAAGAGGTAGAAATGTAAAGGTTGTACCTCTTGTCCTCTGGCTCCTTTCTGTCCAGTCTGCCCTTTTTTGCCTTTTTGACCCTGTAGGGACAAAATTGTTAAAACCTTATTAGAATGATGATAACAACAAAATGTATTGCCCAGTTCTATTTGTATATTTACTTGAGCTCCTTTTGACCCTTTTGGTCCTTGTAGTCCTCGAGGTCCAGGTTGACCCTGCATGAAGCAGACATGTAATTAAAAAGATTGGCTCAAAACGTTGTCATTTTGTTTGTGCGCGGCGTAACTCACAGGTAATCCAAGAGCTCCAGGTCTTCCTCTTTCTCCATCAAAACCGATTTGCCCCTGACACATGGTAAGCAGATATAATCATTTAATAACAAATGTCAAGTTTAATTTTCAAATGGTTATTTGTTTAATAACTAACTTTGTATCCTGGGTCCCCTGGTTCCCCTCTCTCTCCTCTGTCACCAGGAGAACCCTGAAGGAATAAATGTATATTTAAAATTGTACTACAAACCTAATGTGAATAATATAGGAACAATTTGCAACTTGCCATTTCACCAGATGGACCAGGACGACCTTCAATCTTACTATCATCACCATGCTCACCCTGGTGGACATCAGACAGACACTTACCATCAATAAGCCCTTAAGCTATTCAAATGTTAGGATTGTTCAAAAATAAATTCAAGCAGGTTTTTATGGACAACCATACCTTAGTCTCTGACAAACTTTAAAATATCCTATGTTATACTTTTTAAATTAATTTTGGATACTGTAGAATTGGAATTTCACACTTGACAGGTTAAAACGTTGTAAAACAAGTAAATGTATCTGAACCATAAAATACAAACACCACAGTTGCCAGCAGAGGGCGTAAGGACTCGTCCACAGCTTGCATCCTGAGCAGTGAATCAATCCAAATGTCACTAAAAGCAATAGCTACTTGTATTTATGTTGAGAAGCATCTTAGTGTAAGCAATTTGAGTGCTGACATTATTAGCATGAGACAGGCTAAGGAAGTTTAATAACACAGAGAAGCACTTGGATAACCACCTAATGAAATCACAAGGTGAAACTGAGCATTTTGAGAACTGGAGAGGAAGATGGCCTATGTGCAGGGTTACTCAAACATGTGTGCATAAAACAAAAGACAATCTCAAGTATGTTTTTCTTGAGAGAACATTATAACATGGTTAAAAGGCAAGGAAAAAGTACTGTTTAAGTCTAATGTATTTTACAGTATTATGGCCTTTCATTTTGTGTACATACTGTAATAGGAAAAGATTACAATTAAAATACATGATGCTTTTTCTTGTTTTTATTTCGATAAGATCATCTTTAAAAAACATGAAATTTGGCACACTATTACAACAAAATCATGTTACGCCGAAAATGAACAATGTATACCTTTTCACCTTTTGGTCCTGGTGGTCCCATTGGGCCCTGTGGTCCCTGGTGACCCTGTAAGTAACATTGTTAACACTAATGCATTTGAAACAGACCAACAATGATAATGTGTTAAAAATGCAAACACAGTTACCTCATAACCTACAATACCAGGTTCTCCCTGCTGTCCCATTCGACCAGGAGCCCCCTTGAGACAAAAGAATCCCTTGTCTTAATTTAAAAATAATACACAGAGTTTAAAGTTGCCAAACAGTTTTCATTTTACCACATGTCCAGTTGTCCCTCTCGATCCCTTGGGCCCATCAAAACCTGGAGGCCCAATTTTACCAAGCGACCCGGTTTCGCCAAGGTGACCAAGTTGACCTTTTGTACCCTAGTTCATTTGCCAGGGTGTGAATAGACAGAAGTAAACATACTTGTATATCACATTGTCTTTATCTGCACAATGTAGATATGAGATACAGTACCTTTGGCCCTGTTTTGCCTTTTTCCCCAGTTTTGCCAGGTTTTCCCTCTGGACCCTGGATATAAAAAATAAAATTAGCACACAATATTATTTTGAGGTAACAATTGAGCAAAAAATAAACATTCTCACCCTAACGCCGATGAGTCCAGGACTGCCCGAAGGACCTTCCTTTCCCTTAAGTCCAACTTCTCCTTTTGGTCCAGTCTCGCCCTGTTGACCCATGTCACCTTTTCACCCTGAAGAAATTAAAAAAAACAATTTATGTCATAAAACAATTTATGTCACTGTTCATAAAACTAGAACGCAAACACAAAACAACAATGATCACCTTTGAACCATCAGGACCAGCAGAGCCAGCCTCTCCCTCAAGACCATGCTCGCCCTGTTTGTGGGAAAAACAAAGATGTGAACACTTCTTTATTTTATATATATATATATATATATATATATATATATAATATTTAAATACGAATGCATGAATACCCTTGGTCCTATTAGTCCTTGTTCTCCAATATTTCCTGCAGGCCCAACAGCTCCCTGAAACCACAATCACAGGGGCTAATTTTTTAAAAGAATTAAAAACGAATGAACAAAAGGGTTCTAAGTTTATAGGAACCCACCTTCTCGCCTGGTTCGCCTGGCAGCCCTGGGTCACCTTCTTTTCCTGGAGGACCCTATTTAAACACATATGAAAAGAAGAAACTGAAATGCATAAAAGTATTTCCAGACATGTCTCTAACATTTCGAATAGTTCAAAAAACAAAAGAGCTCATTGTCATTATTCATTACATCATTTGGTCCTACACAAACAGTGTTTAAAAGTTTATTCAGGCAATCACCTTGTGTCCTATTTCACCTAAAAGTCCCACAGGCCCTGGTGGTCCAGTTGGTCCCTAAGAATAACAACATAGGAGAGCAATGTCCATAACAAACGACAGAATACAATGTGATATATTGTGTTAAATTGTGTATTTGTTGCAGTGCATTAAACCTAGCATCTTAATTGTGTCATTAACATGTCTTCTTTTAAACAAACATGTCTTCTTTTTAAACATGCCCATGTTTACCAGCGCCTAATCACATAATCAATATGTTAATCAGTCGTCATTCCCAGCAGCTTCAACATTTTGGATTTTCCATAAATGTTTAAAAAAGACTTCTTTGAAACAGAGATTAGACATTAGCGATGCAAGATTGAAAAGTGAGTTGAGAAGACTACACAGATTAGATGATCAATAACAGGTTCCTACCGGTTCGCCAGGAATTCCCTTATCACCGGAAGATCCTGAAGGCCCTGAGATTCCCTGAAACCATATTATAATTTAGTCGCCAAAATAATGACATCATTTGATATTGATAATTAATGTGTCTTGATGTGTCAATTGTACAAGTAATACTGACCAAAACACAAACACATAGGACTTACAGGAAAACCTTTAGGCCCAACATCCCCTGGGTCGCCATTTTTTCCCTGGAGATAAACCGCAACAAAACAGTTGATAAATCGAAGCATTATAGTATTGATTATGGTACTATTTATGAATTCTATGTTATGTTGTTGATTGAAATTCAATTGCACAAATGTTTAGGTTTCGATATGATATATGTGTGTTTTAGTTGTGTTTTAAAGGAGTAATGAAGTTCCTTGAAAATGATGTCCGGCAGGAATATAACTATAAATAAATTAGCGAGGAAAACAAGAAAATACATTACCTGTGGTCCAAGAAAACCTATTTTTCCTGGAGGACCATCAGGACCCTGTGTAGAATGGGCAAAAAGTGCACTGGTTCATGCATATTTCACTCAACGAATATATAGACGTGTGTTCAATATATGTACATAAAGTTCTTCGGTTGATATATTGCTTTGTCGGCTTATTTGTGGTCAAACTAATACACAATTTTACCAGCAAAAGGACTTACTTTCTTGCCCTCTAATCCGCTCTCTCCTGTTGTACCGTCAGGCCCTATTGCACCCTGAAATACAAAGCACAAGTGACTTCACCAACAGAGGTCACTGTAACTCAGACTGTTCCCAAATGACACAGTAAACAGACCTTATTAGAATGTGCAGGAACATGTGTAGTACAGCGTTGTGTATTGTGTGTGCCTGCATATGGGGGCAGCTTGCCCATCTCTCAGATTTTCGGAGCAAATGATCCGATAACTGTTTTGGAGGATCTGGCAAAGATTTTAGATCATATAATAGTGCTTAAAAAGAGGTTTCCAGCTGTTGTTTTGGTATATTCTCCAATTCCTCACACCAGTCCAAAAGTGCTCCAGGAAATAAAATGATTTACAAATTAAGCACCAGAAACAAGTCAGTGATAGTGTCCTTGGTATATCGTTTTTTAGCACAAACAAAATCTGACATTATGGGCACAGCTTATGTGCAGAGTAGAATCACATGCTGCTGCTAAATTTAAACCCCCTTTAATGCTTAAGGCCTGGTGCTGATGATAAATGCAAACAGGCGGTGGACCAGTGTAGTTTGTATGTGCTACACCTGCACTGCAACATGTACTGAACAAGACATTTTATGAATGAGAGCCTGTCATGTATACTAAATAAACCTTGCATTGTTTGCTGTGAGATTAAAATCCAGGAGAACACCACCATCTTAAAGTTTGGGTACGATTTTACATGATATAAAAGTTTATCATCGTTTACCATTTTTGCTATGGTTCACAAAGACCATTTTACATTTGAGAACGAGAATGAAGCTCAATGATTGAACTCTGGAGGTGCTTAGTTTTCAAAAAAGGAATGGTCCCTTTCTTAAACACCTACGAGCACATTCTGCAGCAATTATCTTTAAGTTAGTGCTACCTTATAAGAACGTCAGCACATTAAAATGATAATATATACGTTTAAATGTTTCTCAAATTTAAAGATTACGTATAACTGCCTGGTCAATATTAAGGAATATTATAAATGTTCTTGTTTTTTTATCTGATCTCAGCAACTAATCAGAATCCCCAGTGCCATCACTTTGACCAATGAGACGAGCTTGGTCGTGGGGGGGGAGAGACTGGTGTACTTCCTTTCTCTCCTCATTTTGCAATATTACAGACTATCACTTTAAAATTCCTGTCTGCAGTACTATACAAACGGGTAAATTATGATGTCCAGACAACTCAGCATGAATCAGACACATTTTCTGGCAGAGGCAGGTAAAACCATTAGTAATAACTGAAAACTCAGAGAGACAGAACAATGAATAAAGAAATTTACCTGTGTCAGTTCAAGAAATGATTATGTGTTATTGAAATATATTTAACAAAATCCAATGATAGTAATGTACAATATAGATGGAAACCGTAATTTAAGCTTAAATTAAACTGTCCAATCAGAGTGCCAGAGGGACAGCAGCGGAGAGAGAAAACCTTCTCTGGACCAGGACAATTGACTTTGAGTCCTTTGGGGTGAACAAACGCAGAGTATATAAGATGCCACATTTCATGTAAAAATGACATCAGGACAAAACGTACCCTCAAGCCTTTGGGTCCTCTGGCACCACTTGGCCCAGCGGCTCCTGGGGTACCCTGGTAAAAAAAAAGAAGGTGCATAAGATCAATAAACTTTGCATTATTGCTACAGCAACAAGTACTTAAGTAAAATAAAAAACAAAAAAATCTAACCAGTTAATACGTATGTTAAAATTACCTTGTCTAGTATATTGAAGTAAAAGTTATTATACAAGGTACAGTAGGAAATAAAAGCTAGAAATGATCTTTATTTGCTAATTTTCCTTGTTTACGAAATAAAATAAAAATACAATTACACTCGAATAGAGCTTCAACTATACAGTGCCTCTCGAAAGTACTAATACACCTTGAACTTTTGCACATTTTGTCATGTTTACAACCCTAAACGTAAAGATTTTATTTTGATTTTTTTACTGAAAGTTCACACACAGTAACAGACAACTGTGAAGTGAAAGCAAAATGATACATGATTCTGTTATTTTTCAAAAAATAGAAAAATGAAAAGTGGGGTGTGCATAAGTATTCATACAGCATTTTCTTAGTGCATTAAATTGCCTTTATAACATTCCTAATGACTGCAGAATGTTCACACCTTGTCCTAACCATTAAATAGAGGCCACCCGTGTGTAATCTACTCTCAGTATAATTCCAGCTGTTCTGTGAGGGCCTCAGAGCTATGGTCAGAGTGTATTGGTCACTAAGCAACATCATGAAGGCCAAGGAGCACACCAGAGAGGCCAGGGATAAAGCTGTGGAGAAGTTTAAAGCAGCGTTAAGTTATACAAAGATTTCCCAGTGTCAAATATGGTGGGGGGAGCATCATGCTATGGGGCTGCTTTTCCTCAGCGGGAACTGGGAAGATTGTAAGAATAGTTGGGAAGATGGATGGAGCCAAATACAGGGACATTTTGGAGGAAAACCTGCTGGAGTCAGCAAGAGAATTGAGGCTGGGGCGGAGATTCACCTTCCAGCAGGACAATGACCCTAAACACAAAGCTAAATCTACAATGGAATGGTTTAAAAACAAACATATTAATGTGTTAGAATGGCCCAGTCAAAGTCCTGACCTAAATCCTATTGAAGATCTGTGGAAAGACGTGAAAACTGCTGTTCACAAATGTTCTCCTTCTAATTTGACAGAGCTTGAGTTGTTTTGTAAAGAGGAATGGGCTAAAATGTCAGTCTCTAGATGTGCAAACCTTGTAGTCATACCCCAGAAGACTTGCTGCTGTTATTGCAGCAAAAGGGGGTTCCACAAAGTATGAAGTCATGCTGTACGAATACTTACAGTATGCACGCCCCACTTTTCGGTTTTCTATTTTTTGAAAAATAACAGAATCATGTATCATTTTGCTTTCACATCACAGTTGTCTGTTACTTGTGTGTGAACTTTCAGTAAAAAATTCTAAATAAAATCTTTATATTTATGGTTGTAAACATGACAAAATGTGCAAAAGTTCAAGGTGTATTAGTACTTTCAAGAGGCACTGTATATGACAACATTAGGCTCGGTAACTCTATGTAAATGAATATGATCAGCTGTAAACACATGACATTTGGTTTGACTACAAAAGTAGTAAGTTTGTCTCAAGACCCCAAAGAGCTTCCCACTCAGAAATTCATTTTGAGTTGTATCACCATCTTGGGAGCACAGTGGATCCTGCTTTCAACCTTTGTTTGGCCTGTGCCTTTAAAACTCACCAAAGGAAAGATACGCAAAGGCGATCACAGCAGTTTATAAATGGTTATAGCTTTTGTTTTTAGAATGAAAGCAGACCTTTGTTAAACACAACATGCTCTAATCATTATCCGGAAATCACTGGCTACCGACTGGAGTTTATATAGAAGTACACAAAATGATTGATAAAATAGTGGATAAAGAGAAGAGAGTATAATAAAAAAACAACTTAAAGATACAGCATATCAAATAAACCAATAAATAAATAAATAATAAATCATTAACTCACTGGTCTTCCTGGTGGTCCTGGAGGCCCGGTTTCCCCTGGTGTCCCTGGATGACCCTATATGTATGCAGACACAAATACAAGACATATCAGTGGTGAATAATATCACACCTCCCACTATGTTGGTTTAACTTTGGCTGTAGTTAAACACTAGCCACGACATTGGAAGCATGAGTGAACATCATCGAGTCAGATAACTTGTCTCAGTCGTCCCCCAAAGACAAAAACTTATTTCGCCCAGTTAGACCATTTCTACCATTGACAGTCATTATTATCTGTGCATATCACAACTGAAAGTATTTTATCTGCACTCCTTGCTTTGAATGTAATTAATTAATTACTATATTGATGATCTATGGATTGATTTTATTTTATTTGCCAATATCTTTTTAAAATTAAGAAAACCCAGCAGCACTAACAATCAATAGATGTACAGGGTTAAATTATGAACTCTCTCTCTATATATATACAAGGAGCAAGATGTCTGCTGGTTGTTCCCCCCTTTTGTATGAGCAAGTTTTTTCCAGAGGGTCTGTTTCCATTTTGCAATGGACAGAAGGAACAGAGGACTTCCTAACAGAAGTGTGTGTCTGGTTAAGTCCTTGAAGAGGTCCAACTGGCTTAGAGCCAGCAGGAAACTTCACTCTGTTTGAACAAGAATAATTACTACTTTCTTATTCATGAAAGCTGCTTAGGTACAACTACCAAGTTTTGTAGTAAAGTACACTTGCCATCTTCTGTCTGAAATGTTGGGGATTTTAGTCAGTGTTGTGTTTAGTTTAGTTTGTTCATGCACATACGCTCCATGCCAGACTAATTAATTATTATTCATTTATTTAGTATAATACCATGAACACAACAATAGCACATCATTTGTACTGTTTCAAGACTTTTTAAGTGCTTACATGATGTTTTATAAAATAGATGAAACAAAATAAACATGTTATGTAATGTTATGTTCTAATGTTATGTTATGATTACCTGGTTTTATCAGTTCACGCATTGATTATTGCTGTACCTCACAGTCATCCTTTCATCACCTTCAGTTAGTGCAGAATTTACTGTCTTCTAACCAGTTCATCCAGATTTGGCTACATCACACCAATGCTTTCCACTCTCCACTGGCTCCTTATCTGCTTCCACATTCATTTTAAACTGTAAGTGTTTGTTTTTAAAGCACTTCATGGGCTTGCACCACTGCATTTGACAGAGATGTTAACTATACACCTCTGATTGTCTGTCCTCTGTTTGGACATGCGCAGGTCCCGGTACAAATAGTAGGCCGATCGTTTCTTTGTGGTTGCCCCGCCTGAACTGTGAAACAGCCTGCCCCTCAGTCTGCGTGTTCTCACTGACCTGTCCCTTCTTAAATCCAGGATAAAGATTAACTTTTCAGACTAGGATTTAAAACTGTCACTTTAGGTTTTAAGCTTCTGTAATTGTGCCACACCCTTTTATTGTCAGCATATTCAAATTGCAAGTATTTTAACTTTTTTATTTATTTTTTACTGTGAAGCACTTTGTTCTTCTTTGAGTTGTTGTAAAGGGCCATACACATTCACTTTGATTGATATTGATCAATTGTCTTTTGTATTTAGGTTTTCCTCTTATGGAGTTAACGTATCATTTGACTGATTTGCTATAATTATACAGTACAACCTTGTAAATGCTCGATCTCGCCTGATCTGGGAGGCAAAGCAGGGATGGACCAGATTAATACCAGGATGGGACACCAGGTGCTTCCAGTTTGTATGGGTTGAAAGGGTGTTTATGTATGTGAGTGTGGGACAAACAATGGAAATTAGCCGATGACTAATCAGGATGTTTTTAACATGCATTAATTACATGAATGGTAAATGATCTCAACTTGTATAGTGCTTTTCCATCTACATTAGGCACTCAACGTGCTTTACAGTAAGGAACCACTCACTCATTCACACTCTCATTAATACACTAATGCACGCAGACACTGAAGGCAAGGTGGGTGAAGTGTCTTGCCCAAGGATACAACGACAACGGGCACCTACGTGAGCCAGGATTCAAACCCCCGACCTTCTGATCATGAGACAACCTGCTCTATCACCTGCGCCACTGTCACCCATAGTTTGATGACATTTCCCTAAACGATCCATCTAACTATGTCTGGGAAGCTCACCAAAACAAGCTTTATTTGATAGACTAGCAGATGATTTCCCTCTTATACACATTCTGTAACCCCCCATCCCCTAATACACACATTACAGTATATACGTACTATACTTACATGGAATGAAAAAAATAAAAAAATAAAAAAAAATTTACTAAATGACATGCCATTTTGTAAATCTACATACATTTTAAAGTTTTGCGCATTAATCGTTGTGGAACAAAAATGAAAGAAATCCAGTAATATCCATATTTTGTCAATATTGGCCCTAACCTTGCAACACGACGTTAATATGTGAAGAATCAGGAACTTTACCAAAAGATTTCTTTGCTTAAGGATTAATAAAACAACTAGATAGAATGGCTTATGACTGTCGCATACAAAATGATTTTTTTGTTCAGATATGAACTTGGCTCAGAAACATGTATATTCCCATGGGAATAAAAAACTTCCTTGTTTTGACCCATGCGATTAGTTGCTGTTATCAATCAATGGTGTAGATGTGCGGCGTAATAATCAGCACCAAATACTGGCATTAGTTCAATCAGAGACAGTTTTTTAGAGTTTAGAGTAATTTAGAGTTGTATCTTACAGTTGATCCTTTTTCCCCAGGAGGGCCTGGATGTCCTATTTCACCCCGATCACCCTGAGCACAAACAATAAAGAAAAATAATTAAACAGATCAATAGACTATTATCCCCAGTGCAATATCTAATTAAAATTGTACCTTCTCTCCTGCAAGGCCTGACTCTCCAACAGGTCCAATAAAACCCACCAAGCCCTAAAACACGACAATATTTTCATTCATTATTATATTAATCGGTGCACGTTACAAATTGATCATAACATCTATTTAATAATTACGACCACACCGTTCAGTTTCTTACCCTTTCTCCCATTGGTCCCACATTTCCTATGATACCAGGTTCTCCCTATAGATAGATAGTTATGGATGTTTACCAGGTAATATTATTTTTTCTCATACGTTGGGTACGTTGGGTACAAAACTAATAATGTTTTCACCTTAACTCCTTGCTCTCCAAGTTTTCCAGGAAATCCTTTTCGGCCCAGTCTACCCTGGATCCCAAAAACATAAAATGGTCATTCACAAGAAATATTGTATTTTATGGCCAAAAACTGACCTTTGTTAAATGTTTTGCTTTAACAAAGGTCAGTGTGTAAACACAAAACAAGGACATTTAATCTCAAGAAGGTAGAAACAATTGCATAAAGTTGTGAGTTAGATTTATATCTCTAAGAGCCAGCACATTGTTTTTGTACCAGTGATGTTTTATTACAAAGAAAAAACAAAGACACTACAGGAAGTGACATAAAGAAGCAAAAGTGCATCTCTGGGATAAGTTTACAGCTGGTGCAGTGGGGGTTAGAGAAAGCAGGGCACAGCACACACACAGATGGCACCACGTCAGGAATCAGTCACAACTCCTGGGTTAGTTTTGTAGCACCACATTCCCTCAAGTCAGCATTGTTAGGAACTCGGTACACATAACAAGTGTGTGGTTGAGAATTTATGTGTTGAAAATGAAAATAACATTTCCATGTTAGATACACTCAGAAAAAATATGAATCATTCTTTCGTCTGGCCTCGATTAGTTTCCGTTAGTAGCAGCACACAGAGATCTAACCACATCATGAGTAGAACTAATAACGCCCTCTGGTGTACATTTGAAGGAACAGCATATAGCCCACCAAGACAAATAGTATCCATTTCTTATGTCACTCACTGAAACCAATAATCTATATTCCTTTCTGTTACTCACTGAAACCAAAAATAATTTCTTTAAATCTCACCTCAAGCCCTGATGGGCCTGGTGGTCCAAGAGGGCCCTCATCACCCTGAAAAAAAGACATTAACTTTGCATGAACAATGAGGTTCAACATACAGTGTTACTTCCCTCTGATCTTTGCATGTATTTACCTCCAGCCCTGGCACCCCTCTCGGACCTGGTAAACCCCTGGCTCCTAGTTTTCCCTAAAAATTATACAATATGGTGAGGTCAATGTTGAAAGCCACTAAATTTCAGCTCTAATTAAGTGTCTCTCACCTTTGGGCCTTCAATGCCATTTTCTCCTGGTGGCCCCATGTCCCCAGGAAAACCCTACAATTGTGAAAAACCAACACTTCATTAAGTTTTAGGCTGTTGTTTTCATTTTGTTTTTACAGACTACATGCAGCCATGAGTGGATTAAGACAGACCTCAGCGCCCGGTGGTCCGGGTAAACCATCAGGGCCCCTCTCTCCAACGTTACCCTGCATTTGAAAACATAATGTTATGTTGATGGTCTATCTCTGTGAGGGCCTAGTTTAATCAAAGTTAATAGTCCATAATTCCGGAAGCCAACCTGTGGTCCAGGTTTTCCACGAATGCCTGGTAAGCCCGGTGCCCCCTGGATACCCTGTACAACACGAGCACAAGAAAGACAAAGGTTTAATAAAAAAGACGATAAAAAAAAAAAAAATCTGCACAGGTTTATTGAGTTGAGAGAGAAGCAGCTGGTGTGCCTGTAATGGCTTCTACTTTTATTGCGCTTTACAAGCCTTTGTCACAAGTTTCTCACAGCGCTACACTGTGGTCATTATTCATTTTCTCCACTGGAGGTAAGATACTATTATAGCCACAGCTGCCCTGGAGAAGACTGACGGAAGCGAGGCGCAATCAGCCCCTCCAACTACCACCAACCACTCACTCACTCACTACAGTAGTGGGCGAAGTGTCTTACCCAAGGACACAATTACAGTCTGCACCTACTGGATCTGGGATTTGAATCAACACACTTTTGGTTGTTGGACTACTCGCTCTACCATCTGAGCCACTGTCGTCCTGTCATTAATTTACTGTAACAGAGTTGTACATGTGAAAGAGGAACCATCTAAGTGTTTTCTTTTACCTTGTCTCCTTTGAAGCCAATCTCCCCTTGCATACCAGGAAGCCCAACTTCACCCTACCGAAATAGCATTAAGAGGATTAGCAATTTCTCACATTCAAGAGACAAAACAAACATATTCACGCTTAGTCTAATCTGAATTGTATACAGGGCTTTTGATCATTTATTAATGAAGATAACAAATACTTAATAATATCATATTTATGCTTTGTACTTTTAACAACACTGGGGAGAAAATACAAATCAGAAATTACACAGAGCATTTTCACATGACATAAACGGGAATATTCAGATCACCTTATCACCTTTCAGTCCTGGTTCTCCTGGATTTCCTTGTACCCCCTGCAATAGACACAACAGTCCAATTCAAAACACTCATGATTATATAGTTCAATAATCAAACACAAGGTAGTAATGCATTGTCAAAAATGCAACAAATTTAAAGATTACCTTTAGTCCATTAGGTCCTGGTATACCCATTTGTCCCACAGGACCCATGTCACCCTGAGTCATAACAAAAACAATCAAGATTTGCCTTCAATATTTCAGCCTTTCTAGACATTGATGACGCTGTATATTAGCAGATAATTCACCCTACAGGCACACAAGTGCAGGGAATTTACATTATTCTTATTATTCTTTTGCAAATGAAGCTCAAAACCTGCTCTAGTTCAGGAAGTAATAATTGAATTAATTTTCCCAATATACTAACATTTTAAAGACATGACAAAGGCTAATCCATAGGAGCCTTCAGCACAAATTGAGAGCAACTGAGAAGATCGTCAATGCCCCTCTCCCCTCCATTCAGGACATTTACTCCATCAGTCTCACCCGCAAAACTGAGATGAACTCGCTCCCTTCATGGCCCTCCCTCACTTTGCTTTACCTGCAGTCACAAACTGTGGTCCACTCCAGCCCCTCAATGAGACTGTCCTTAATCTAATCAGCTATGTGTTCAAATATTCATCATGAAAGAAATACTTTCAAGAGCCAAATACTTGAAAATATGGAATAAGACTTTAATAGCTTTTCAGTTTGTGTTTAAACTCCTAATATCACAGCTTTTAATAAGTTACTAAGAAACGTACTTCCTGTACCCAGAGTGTGTTTCAACATGGTATCTTGAGGTTTTAAAGAGGCAAAGGTGCCTCACAATATGTTAAGTAGTCCAATAGAAGCATTACAAAAGTGCACTCCATTTGTCGATCCAAACAATAGAATTTGCCACTCACAATAAGTCCTAGCACTCCCATTGGACCAGGGGCTCCCATTTTGCCCTGGTGAGAGAATGAGAACATTGGATAAGTGTATAGAGAACGATTAATTAGGAGAAAGTATCACAAGTTATTGAGTTTTAAACGAACAAGCTGAGAAAAGTGGATCAAGAGAGACAAAGGGCTGTTAGAAAGCCAAACGATTTAGTTACTCCTAGCTCTTCAGCAGATTATAAAGGAAATGCCAGGGTAATGTAACCTCTAATATAATGTAACTGCTACCAACACGTGTAACATATCACAGCTTTACAACAAGAGTAAACAAGAGTTTACAGTCAATACTGTATCCAGGACATTTTATGTTACAGAGGGTGTAACATACTGGCTCTCCATCTGGTCCAGGTGGTCCTCTCTCACCAAAGTCGCCTGGAAACCCCTGAGTACACAGAAGAAGGCGCTTTTAGGACGATTCTGCACAAAAAGTAAAAAGCACTTTTACTTTCATTTTTTGAAGTTATTGTGGATCTAAATTTTGTAAACTACACATCTCACATAAAGTGAACTACACAAGTAAACTATACATGGCACAGCGGTTAGTGCTCGTGCTTCACAGTTAGAAGGTCCCGGGTTTGATCCCCAGCAGACGAGGCCTTTCTGTGTAGAGTTTGCATGTTCTCCTCGAGTCTGCATAGGTTTCCTTTGGGTACTCCGGTTTCCCCTACCATGGCAGCCTCGCTTCCGTCAGTCTACCCCGTGGCTACAATAGTTGCTTACCGAGTATGGCGTGAATGAATACGCTTTGAGAAACTTGGTGACACAGGCTTGTAGTCACCAAGTGCAATTTAAGTGTAAGCCATTATTATTATTATTGTAAAAATGCTGAACATAAAAGTATATGATAAATAACTAGTCCCACTGTCCCCATAGTCCCAATAAGGTCCCACTGAGATTAAGAATCTCTTTTTCAGGGGAGTCCTGGCCCCAGAGGGGAACCTATTGTACATGTTATTAGTTTTAGGGGAAACCGGAGGAAACCTACACAGACATGGGGAGAACATGCAAACTCCACACAGAAAGGCCCCGTCCAGGTGCGCGGTAAGCGCACGAGCGCTAACTCTGTGCTACCGTACCGCCCATAAATAATAAATATAAGTATTTGAATTATTCAAAACTTATTACAGATCATTATAAATAGTGGTGTTCAGATCATTTATATGTGCAGTGGCATAGTACAAACAGTGTACAACAGAGGGTTCTTAGTGACGTGAACTCAGCTCCTCGTGCAGTAAGATGTACTGAAGCTTGTACTCTTTTTGTTTCGTGGAGGTAGAATAGAGGAACCCGCTTATTAAAGAACGATTTGTATATTTACTTTCATAAAACGTTTCAAATGAATTGATTGAATTGAAGTTACTTAAAGCTTCAAAAGTAAATTTTTCATACTACTTTGGGAACCTTCTCCAAATGAAACAATGTTCGGTCAGTATTTTGATAAGGCGGCTGCTTTATGGCACTGAGTAAAAGTGCAAATCAAGGGGAAACATCAACATAGCAAAAGTCTGTGAAGCATGAGAGTGGCCTAAATAACGAATCAGAGCTGTCACTGTTTCTGCACTTCATGAGGAGATTATTGAGTGAATCACAGATTGGCCAAGCAAGACAGTTTGGAAGAGCGCCACAGTAGGCGTCAGTGTTTCTGTACACATGCACGATTTTTGACCCTGTTGGACAGACAACTACAGGTCACACGGAATATGCTCAGCAATAATAAAAACAGTGTCCTCAAGCCAAACACAAAGAGAAACTTTATGCCAGCAGGGAAGAGGTAAGCTAAAAAGCAGGTCTTAGAGTGTGGAAAGTGGAATTTATAGCCTGCATTTAGGTATGTCTACTGCTTCATCACCTCTACGCCTAGTGTATGTGTATTAAGGTGTGTGCTGCCTTGACAGTGAACAAGCTCTCTGGTTTTGGTCATTAAAATGTCCTGCTCGACTTCTTCTCTGCACAAAAGTGAAATGATCGCTAAGGAGTCATCTTTTTTGTTCACAACCTCAGTACGTGTGTATCCACCTCACTCAGTTGTGTGTGTATTGAACTGCTCTATCCAAGACTGCTTTCACTGCAGTCTGACTTGCAAGTTTTCTCTTTACTTTAATACTAAGAAGCCAATAAGCAACAGCTGCACAGTGATGTCAGCATTGTGTTTGGGGGCAGTACACTCTTGGCATGATCGAATACACAGAAAGACATATATCCTACTGTGGAGAGGCAAAAAGAACCTTTTCTAGCTGCACCCAAGACACTGACAAGCGGCTGATGGGACTGTACTGCAATGAACCGATTTGGCAGAAATGGAAACAGACCAAACTCAAACAATTATGTACAGTGCCTTGCGAAAGTACTCATACACCTTGAACTTTTGCACATTTTGTCATGTTTAAATGCAATAACAGCAGCAAGTCTTTTGGGGTATGACTCTACAAGATTTCCACATCTAGAGACTGACATTTTAGCCCATTCCTCTTTACAAAACAACTCAAGCTCTGTCAAATTAGAAGGAGAGCGTTTGTGAACAGCAGTTTTCAGGTCTTTCCACAGATTTTCAATAGGATTTAAGTCAGGACTTTGACTGGGCCATTCTAACACATTATTATGTTTGTTTTTAAACCATTCCATTCTCATGCCTCAATTCTCTTGCTGACTCCAGCAGGTTTTCCTCCAAAATGTCCCTGTATTTGGCTCCATCCATCTTCCCAACTATTCTTACAATCTTCCCAGTCCCCGCTGAGGAAAAGCAGCCCCATAGCATGATGCTCCCCCCACCATATTTGACACTGGGGATGGTGCACTCAGGACGATGAGAAGTGTTAGGTTTGTGCCATACATAACGTTTTGCATTTGTATAACTTGACGACTGAAAGTATTTTATCTGCACTCTTGCCTTTTACTGTAACTGATTAACTTTATGTTGATGTTTTATTGATTGGTTTTCTTGTAATTTTATGCAACTGTGAAGCACTTTGAATTGCCTGAATTGTGCTCTACAAATAAACTTGCCTTCCCTTGCCTATAACTTGACACTGCTTTAAACTTCTCCACAACTTTATCCCTGACCTCTCTGGTGTGCTCCTTTGCCTTCATGATGTTGCTTAGTGACCAATACACTCTGACCATAGCTCTGAGGCCCTCACAGAACAGCTGGAATTATACTGAGAGTAGATTACACACAGGTGGCCTCTATTTAATGGTTAGGCAAGGTGTGAACATTCTGCAGTCATGTTATAAAGGCAATTTAATGCACTCAGAAAAATGCTGTATGAATACTTATGCAGCCCCAGTTTTAATTTTTCTATTTTTTGAAAAATAACAGAATCATGTATCATTTTGCTTTCACTTCACAGTTGTCTGTTACTTGTGTGTGAACTTTCAGTAAAAAATCTTTACGTTTAGGGTTGTAAACATGACAAAATGTGCAAAAGTTCAAGGTGTATGAGTACTTTCGCAAGGCACTGTACATACAGCCATTTTAAATTGTCAATGTGTAGATGTTGCAGTTTTGAACCCACAACTAAAACATACTCTACTATATTAGACTATACAATTATACAATGTTAATTCCACTTGGAGGTTCATATGATACACAGAGCACATTCTTCCAGTTTGACAGAGATTAAACAATCAATAAATCTTTTTAAATGATTATGTGTAAAGTATGTTTAGACAAAACTTTACCGGCCTACCCATCTTGCCCCTCTTCCCTGGTTCACCCAGAATTCCCTGAAATTCAAAACAGAAGAACATATAAGAAAAAGCATTAAACAGAACAAACACGGATTCTAGCAATATATCTAAAACTTGGTAGTTAGGAGGATGGGGGACCAACTGACAGATAGGTACTCTGTTGTGGAGTAAATACTGTCTATTAGTGATTTGTAGAATAGTTGACAAAACTCACTCTTTCTCCATCAGGCCCAGGAAGGCCAAACAGCCCCGGGATTCCAATGAAACCCTGCAACAGGAAACAACAGAGAATAAAGATATTTTAATATGATGTCATCAGAGCTCTCTTTGAGGAGAGGCATGGGGCAACAACATGGACAGACAAGCCTTGCATGAAGAACCAAGCCATGAGGCAAGTGTATATGCCCATGGACTGCATGGTGCTGGCTTCCACGATGTAGTCCAAGGGCACATACCCTCACGCCAGGGATCTCTGAAGATAGCCACGTCAGCAGACTGAGCTGTCAAGATAAGACAGACACACAAAGGCAGCAAACAATACACCATTGTAAGAGCACTTTGACAAAACATGAGGACCCTTTATGATGACTAATATTTACAAAGGTAAATAGACACATTTATATAGCGCCTTTCTATCTTGCTTTAGGCACTCAAAGCGCTTTACAGCAAGGAACCAGTCACCCATTCACTCTCTCATTCATACACCAGTGTACACAGACACTAGAGGCAAGGTGGGTGAAGTGTCTTGCCCAAGGACACAACAACAGTGTGCACCTGCAGGATTCAAACCGCTGATCCTCTGGTCATAAGACAACCCGCTCAACTATCTGCGCCACTGTCACCCCAACAGTGCTTTATAAAGTGTACAAGAGAGAACTAATATGCCTCCTTAAGACTTCAGGGCCTCTTATAGAGCTTAAACAGGAAATTCCAGCCAGTGGGGGCAGGGGAGGCTGAGGAACAGCAAAAAGGAGCTGATAAAGAACATTTATTACCAAAATCTGTCTTTATGACGGTTTGTGCGCCTGTGTAACTAGAGGTTTATCATCAGTTAAGTCAGTATGCATGACAGCGTTTACATTACTAGGCTCCAAAGGTCATAGCTAATAATAGATGTAAATGGTGTGCGTTGAGGCCAAGTGTAGCAGTGGATTTATTCATAATTCCATAACGTAACCTAATGGACTTTAATATAACCAAAGACACCTATCTGAGAAAACACAAAAGATATAACAGACTAAATAACTTTAGGGCATATTGGGTGGCTGCCGTGGACCAGAGTGGGTTCCAGGTTGCTGCTTTTCTGAAGGGATAAATCCGGCCTGTGCCCTGTTATGTAGTGGAGGGAAGTAAGGTGAAGCAGTGTAGAGTCAAACACAGACCAAAGATTGGTGTAATGTTAGGTAAGATTAAACTGAATTCAATAAATGTGCACAATAAATCTATTTATGTAACATCACAAAATATAGTACTTACCCGAACGCCTTTCGGCCCCACTGGTCCTATTGGCCCTGGTAAACCCTGTAGAAATAATAATAATAAAAAACTTCAATTTGGCAAAATATCCATTAAGTCTGGGAATATTGTTTAATACCTTTGCACAACATAAGTACAGAATAATTGTAATCTGCAAGCAATGATTGTGTACTGTATATAAACTAGATCAGTATAAATGTACCCTTTTGCATCTTTTCTACCCATGGTTTTTATTGTAGACTATAGTTTTGAGTCAGCTGTGAGTCTATTTTCTTATGTCCCTTTGCTCTCTATGGCCCTGACTACTGGTACCAGTCACAGCAGAGGATTTACTGCACCTGCCTGCCAGGATAACCTTTGGCACCTGGGCTTCCGACGGGACCTTGCTCTCCCTGTAGGAAAAAGACAGAAAGGTGGGGTGAGTGACCCAAATTACAGTGGCACACAAGAAGCCCTTTATGTACAGTAGCGGATTTAGAGCAGGAGACACAGCATCGTCTACAATGGCCCCTTCTCCACTCCTGAGATCAGCTGCCACAGTATGTACTCGGACTCTCCTTGCTTTTTTATACTAAATTAACTGTCTGATCATTTTAGAAACATTTTGCTACATATATAATACAAAAATCACACAGACAGTGAAAACATAGTGAAAATAGCATCACGTAATCGTGCATGTTTTAGAAGTCACTACGTGAAGCCTCATTCATTCATACAAATGTTTGAGCTTGAAGTCACTACTAGAGAAACACTGATGTGAACACTGGACAACACACATTAAACACAGAAGCTGCTTTGTGAAACCTAATTACTTCCTTCAACACACTCCAAACCTTCAATATTTGCAGTGCTAGCTGTTTTACAGTTTGGATAAATATAGAGCATAGTGCAGGCGGTTAAACCCAGAGAAGAAATTGGCTGAGGTACATTTGGACTTTTCACTGCCAAAGTAGAGAGGAGGGCCAATGATGCGTTACAGTAACAAGGAATCGTGAACATTTTATGTGGACCAGCTGGCTTATTTTCTGCAACAGAAGTGGCTTCTTGTTCAACCAGTTGTGCTTATTACTCAATTATCAATGCAATGATGAGTAACTTTGATGGCCTGATCTGTGGGAAAGAAGGGGGTGTTCTAGGATGGACACGGTCCACAACGAAAAACAATCATGTAAGCTAAAAATTATTTTTTGGACACGGACCCCATTATGAGTAGGATCTCCCTATGCTGATGACATCACATGGGACTTTCCCAAAATTGGTCACAAAGAGCACTGTGCTTTTATGACTGAGAGCTTTTCTTTTTAAATCCAATGTGATGGATTACTTTGCAGACTTAATCCTAAAAGTTTAATGGGAGTGTTTTAAGCACATTCTCTTTTTCAGTCTTTTCTCTCTCCTTGGCACAGATATTTGATATCCCAGAGAGCGCTTTGGCCAGATGTCTGTGCTCGCCAGGGTTTCATAACAGAGTAATATAGTCTCATTGGCAAGCTTTCAGCATGTGCACAAACAAACACAGAGGATGTGAATATTAGGGATCTAGGTCACTAAGCTAATACTAAACTACGGAGCTGAGTATGACTGACTTGCACAGAATATTATACTATATAAAACAGATTTGTATCAACTTTAAAGTCCTATTGTTGGATACATTTAGTATATGTCCAATAGGATCTAGAGTATATTTTTTAAAGTAAGTTAAAAAAAGCTTTTGAAATATGAAATATACATACAGACTCTCCAGGCAGTCCAGGTGGACCAGGGTACCCTTTCTGTCCCTAAAAAAGCAAACAAAAGACAAAAATGTTACAACAGTGTATGATTTAAAATTTTGACAGCATGCAACATGGACAGAGAATACAGTGTGGAACGATTCATAGTTTGGGAAAAATCCCAACTGGCAAACACCATCGGGCCTGTGGTAATTTTTTGTGTAAAGTAAAATATGCTTGTTGACGCTGTAACAGCAGGGAAAGACGTTTAGGTGCATAAGGTATCAATCTGCCCTGTGTCAGACAATCAGACTTTCCACTGACTGTGTTCACATCGAGCCTGAGAAGGACCAAGGCATGCTGAGGCTATAAATGACTTCCTGATTTAGTCAGATAGGATCGCTCTCTCTGCCTGAAGAACACCCCACACTGATGATGCTCTGTTTTGGAGCTTGGAGATCAATCCAGGAAGGTTTGTGGTAGATGGAGTTACCAAAACAGTCAGTAATGTATGTTCCATTTTCCCAGGTCCAAGAGCACAAGAGACAAACCCTTTCAATTCCTGTAAACCATCCTCCAGCACCGACATCCGACTCCAGCACAGGAAGAAGACAACTTCCTTGTGATATGAAACAATCCGTCTTGCTGACTTGCATCCACATACTCAAGCAGCACAATTCTACAAACTTGTGTAAATCATTGATATTGTGGATGCCAGAATAGAATCAAAAGAGATTACTACTGTATAAGGTGATACAAGACATTTGAACTTTTAAGTTACAAATACTAATAATACATGAATGAACCAATAAACTGTCCAAAACATAAACAATTATGTTGATAGAAAAGATATGTGTACAACTGCATAAAAGAAGTGTTACTTTTTCTCATAGCGGCCAACATGACACAACCTTCTTGTCAGAATGTGTCAGCTTATGTTCCCAGGCTGTGTGTGAGCTTCACTTGTCTCACACATAAGCTATTGCTGTGGGCCCTGTGTGTAATGATCACAAGCTTCCAACTCCAGCAAGATCTCAGATCTTTATCTCACTCATTATGAGCTTGCTAACGAGAGCAGTCCTTTTGTGTTTACAATGCCACTTTCTTAAAAAGCATGTGTGTCTAATCAGATAAATCCAACAAAGTCCTTCTAAATAACAGATGTTCACTAGTAGCACTTTAAGAACAACCAACTAAGTTCAGGAGTGCGTCTGGAAAACCTATATAACTGTTAACAAGAGCCAAAACACAGTATGCCTGGCTAACAGGCGACACTAACCTTTGCACCACCATTTAACTTTGTAGGGGGTAAGAGGCCTTATGTCAGTTAACAACTGTAAACCACAAATGATGAATGTGTGTCTTCCACTCGCAGCATAACTACTGCTCTCACCTCGTTAATCTGGGCTTTCATCTTTCTAACTCAGTCTCCAAACAACTGTGGCACTGAGCCATTAGGTCAACCCCATACATGTGTTGCCTGACTGGTTTGAAGCTCTAAACACACAAGAACAGATGCAAACAACCCACCTACCAGCACTATTACTGGTGTGTAATTAGACCAAATGGAAAATGTCTATTAGTCAAGACTCATACAACATAAATACAACAGTAAACACATTAATACATTATTTTTTGCACAGATGTTCACTAATGTTGGATTATACTGTGGGTAAAAAGTCTTTACATCTCATTAATATAATACATATCATTCCTGTGATGGTTTTAGCTTTGATCAGTGGCTTAAAAAGAAATGCCTTTCTTCTGAAAAGTAAAATGAAGAAAAGACAAAGTTATAAAAAAAAATCATAAAAAATGCTTCTTTGTACACTATCACCTTGTCTTTGCATAATGTCATTACTGCCGTTTCAAACAACTACCTTCTGATGCAAAAACACACACCTTAATATGCACAGTCATTACTTCACAAAGGTGCAATGGTAAACTCAACCTTAACTTGTATACTGCAAGTTATCACACTTCTGTATATTTTCAACAAAAAAGTAGCATTAATGACATTAAAAACCAAAATAAACAAGATTATGTAACAAGTACTTTATAAATTAAAAGTGTAAGAAATACCAATGTCTCTTCCCACAAGTGGTTGAATTAAAGCTGTAGACAGTAAGGTGAGATGTGTGCTCTGTAATATGGCCTTATAGCTGAGGTTAGGCGCTGTGGATGACCCTCTCCCTGACCTTGCCTGCCACACTGAAAACTCATTGAGTCGACTCAGCGCAGAACATGCTTGGCTTGTCTAACTGTAAAATCCCACTCGTTTCATAGCGCAACTGCTTGTTCCATTAAAGATTTCCAAAAAAATAAATTATTGCCAAATTCCTAAATTCCCAAAAGAAGTGTCAGTCTTTCGGCTGGATTATGGCATGCCCAGTGTGACTGCTTAAAAGAAAAAGGGAAGTGAGGAGTCCATACAACAGAGAAAATGCTGCTGTTTGCCTAATTTTCCAACCCACAGGCAATAGGGTAAACCAAAAAAGTCAGACCGAGCATGACGCAGAGGAAAGAGGGGTAAATCCACACATAAGTTTTTCAGGGTGGCCCAGCAAAAACAGGCACTGACTTCAAGCACTACATATACAGTTCTGTGCTATTCTGTGAGGCCTAATCCAACAAATTGATCTGACAGGAGCAACAGCACAGAGCCAAGTGTGCAGCGACAGAACAGCTGGAAGTGGGCTGACTCAGCGATAGCATGTTTTGACTTGAGGCATACAAACCAAACTCAAGTCTGCTTTCCAACATTGTTGTCTAGTAGTGTACTCCAAGTGAAGTCAAACGATTCCTAACAAGTATAATGTTTGTGGTTTGCTGACCAATACCTGAGGCACACTGTGTGTTGATGAAGTTGCTATGACAACCACTTCCCAGACACGAGAAGATGATGTAATTCTGATAAAGTCCCTGTTACAGCTATGCACTCACTATCTTTTATAAGTGTATTGAATCTGGTTTATCTCAATAACGTACTAAATTTAAAAAGTTTCCAGCAGATTTCACAGCTATCAGTTATTGAATGGCATTGCACAACTTCTTTGTGTTAAAGCTGACTGAAGGTTTGATTCACACACGACCAAGCTAAGTTTCTGACAGACTTTTAAATCACTGCCAGCACAGTCTTAAGGAAATTAGGGAGCGTTTTCCACCAGCTTTACATTTTCCATTTTGGCTGTGTGGGGATGAACTAAAAGGGGAGGGATGGTGCACAAACAAATGGAGATAGAGATTTAAAAAAAAAAAAAAAATGACTTGAACAAAAGCCACATGTTAAGCTGGAGGCTGTGATTCTGCAGAGTAGACTGCCACTCTTAAGGAACTGTGGTTATGACAGACAATGCATACCTCTGAGTCTTGCAGTTTGTATTTCTACTTGTTATACCAAAAGCACTGACTGTTGGCATTGGAAATTGCTGTACTTTCTTTTTCTGTGATCAAGTTAATTTGGAAAGGTTGGTTGCACCTCAGCAGCAATGAAAATGTAAAGCTTACTTTTCGACCGATTTGGCCAGTCAGTCCAACAGGGCCGATAATCCCAAAGTCTCCCTACAAAACAGGTATTAAATGTTGTAAATATAATGAAATCGCAAACATAAATGCATACAGCATATTTCAGAGTTTATAAAAATGTATAGATACCTTCTCTCCTTTAGGAGCTGGACCAGGTGATATGCCGGGATCTCCTTTTCTCCCCTAGAGGAAAAAACAACTATAATGTGCTTTACTATTAATTAAAAAATTATCATCTTAACATAGCAACAACAGGCCCCTGCATCAAAGCCAAAAATTGTAAATTAACATAAGCACTCAGCAACAATTTTCTTCCTCATGGGATCCAGGCCTTTTAAAAGCTTGTTTCCTTTATTAATGATGAAAGAGCACAGGCTGTGGAGCCCAGCGGGACTTCAAACATCATTGACTCAACACACAGCAGCAGGTAGGAAACTGCTGGTTCTAGGCAACACTGACGCACAAGGCACTAAGCCAACTGGAATGTTTATGTGAAAATAACTTATTGAGGTTAAAGCATAATTACATAAAATCCGGTTACAATGCTATTACTGTTGTAAATAGAAAGAGCATGCTAAAATATAATTCTGTTAGGACTAAATAAAAATCAATCTCATAGCATTTTTATATAGTCTGTTTTTTGGATCTTTTGCCTTTAAATATAGACTCTGGAGTGATATGTGCTTTGCTCGAGAGGTCAAGGAAAAAGAAATGTATGGAACAGTTTAAAAAGGTGAAGAATGCAAGTTAAAACCTGGTGCAATGTTTGTATATTTTAACCTGATGACAAGGACAAACAGAGCCTTTTAAGGTGACTCTCAGAGGTCAGTGGTGCAATAATAGGGATAAGCCATGAAAAATTGCTGCTGCACAGTTATTGAAGGCATTTTAAAATGCATTTCAAACATGGGTACGGTGCATACTGTGTGTTTCCCAAGTAAACAGAGTGAAAGGTCAAGGATGGTTACCAAGGTCAGGAATAGTTTTACAATTGTTGAGACAATCAAAGGAGGATTGTTTAAATTTGTCTTAAACTGTGTGTACCTTCATTTCAGTGTTTTAAATTCCTATTATTCAAGCTCATAAAATGCATTTAAAATATGGAGAACCCAAAGAAGTGGTTTATAACTGGTACACTATGACACGCATACCTTTAGCCCCATTGGGCCAGGTGGACCAGGATTTCCATGAGAACCAGGGTCTCCCTGTTAAAAAGCAAGAGAGAGAAAAACATAATCAGATGAGGGCCCAATCAATCTCCATATAGTGAGATGACAGATACAAGTGTGGCTTTGCTACTGTGAGGAAAAAGGAGGAAGGCAGCTGAGACAGACTTCTTTAACCTACTTTCCTATACATCAACTGTGTGTGAGGTATTCGGAGTTGGGGGTCGAGGCCTATGGAAAATGGGGCACTGTGCAGGAGTGCTGTTTCGCCATATGGTTGTGTTTTTTCTGGTCCCTGTCGGCTCAAAATCTCCCACCAACAGTAACGCATTTGCCAAAGTGGAGATTATCTTATCTATTCTGCTTTCTTAAAAATAAAAGTAACAATAAAGTAACAAAAAACAAAATAAGTTCACATGTTAGTTGTCTATTTGTAATCATAATGTTTTGTCCTCAAACCACACAGGGAAAAAGCCTTGAGTAACAAACAACCACAGGCAGCTACCACAGCTCAGTGGCGCATCACAGTGGCTCAGTTATCTGTCTGCCTCCTCTACTGTATGAGTCTATCCCTTTCCTAGATTTCTGACCTCTGTTCTGCCCTGCACGTGGTACCACAACCTTAGGCCCCTCACCTTCCCCCAAGGGTCTGCTGAATACAACAGACACTACACATGGAAAAAAATCTGCAACTGCTTTCTGTCAAATAAGTTACAATGTTAGGGACCTTGTCTGTGTGGGTTAAAGATCTAAATTCTGGAAAAGAACCCTTGGTAATAAATTAGAAGGGAGGAAAACTGTTTCTGTAAGATATGAATTGTCTTCAGTTGTGCAGCTCAACAAAAAGCTCTTTGAGAAAGTTCAAACACACAGTCAGTAGCAGACAAGACAACATTCTTTGCTCTGACCACCTCTTCCAGCTGATTGACGATTTAATGACAGATCTGTGAGATTCATTCATCAAGATGTCCACTGACAAAATGGATATTATCAATATAGAACTTGTACAATCAACAAGATTATGGAACACATAATTATCTTAAATTAATTGTGGGGTCAAATATCTGGGTGTTTTGTTTATTCCTTCACACTTGGTAATCTCATTCAGTCTCATTTTTAGTTTGTGCAAAACGTGCATTTCCTTGAGAGCCACAGCCCAAACGCTGTTAAGGCACACTGTTGTGCCCTAAATAAACTAAAACAAACTAGAATTACATACTTCAAAATTAACTCTGTGGCTTACCACATTTTGGGCAGTACACTGACTGGCATGGGCTGGCACTGACATAATGGGACAGTGCTAGTTGTCCCAAACAGGTGTGTAATTATAGAAGAGCTGGGCAGATGAAGGCTGAGGGCTATCAGATAGAAAAACACACACTTTTGAACAGCAAACTACTAAGTAGGGTGTGGGTGATAAAGATATGGTTGAATAAACATTCAAACATGCAATTTATAAATTACTGCTTTTGGGGCACAAATGTCCTTTCATCCTTTTTGATAAAATAATGTGTTCTATGAGCGCACAATAAACTAAAATCCCAATATAGAGACTTGCACTTGCTGCCTTTAAATTAAGTGACATCAGCCTAGGGTTATGTTCCCACACTAAGTATGTCAGACTGACCCTTTTAGCATGTTTAACGAGTGGTGCTGTGAACAATGTCTGAGTCTCATAAAAGGACATTTAAGCATTCCATGTCTGTATAAACATGAAAGGCACTGTGTACGATGCCGTGCCAAAAGCAACAATAATAGTTATACAGTACAACTACAGACAATTTGTTGTTGCAAAAAGTAAATCAACAGTTACCGTTAAAAAATTATCTTTATCCATTCTTAAAAAAGCAGTCACAGAATAAACAGCACTCGGATTAGGGCTGGGCGATATGGACCAAAAGTCATATCCCGATATATTTTGATTGAATATCGATATACGATATATATACCGATATTTTTCCGCAAAGTGAGAGCTGTGAAATGAAATGCTAAGTCAAAGTCAAAGCCAAATAAAATACGAGTAGTTTTATTGAAAACTCACTATAAAATGTAAACATAAACACTGTATAAAGCTCCTTAAGGTGCACATTTAAATAAATAAAAATATTCAAAAACAACATAAAAAATAGCCAAGAAAATAAAATAGGGCAGCATTTATATATAAAGAGATAACAAAATAAAGTGCTCAGTTTAAGAATAAGATAAACCTTTTTTTTTTTATCAGCTTGAGATTACCTGCTTCTTTTTGTTAACTTAATAGCTTAAGTTAGACCATATCCCGATATACGCGATATGGTCTAATTCCATATCCAATTCCATTCTCGTTTAAAAATAAATATATCGATATATCTTAAATATCGATATATCGCCCAGCCCTAACTCGGAAAGAATAATAGATTATCAATAGTTCTTTGAGGGCAGTGGTCATTGATTACCAAGTTTGCACCTTTGTTTTCCACATACACTGTGGGGGACAGCTGCTTTTATTAAATTATAGATAATGTTTTATTATTTTAGAAATACATGTTTGCTTCACCGTAATAAATCTAAATATTCACACATTCACACATAAACTGGGAGCATGTTCATTTATTTATTAATCTGTTTGCATGTTAATGAACATACATGGTACTCATACATGTAAACACGGCACGCCGGATTGTAGCCTAATTTACATCCGTTGTCCCCCAGTCCCACTCTCAAACATACCCGCATTCATCCTGACCTATTGTACATGTTTTTAGTGGATGATGGGGAGCCACCGTGCCGCCCCATCATCAATTACTGTACGACCTAAGGCAGGAAATGAACTACTTTTTATCAAGGTAAAGATGGAACATGAGACCTGCTTGAGACAGTCTGAGCTCTGATTTGTCCCCGGAGCCAACTATTAGTGGTCACTTAGAAACTAAATACAGTACACCGCTCAGATCCAGAAAATTAGTAGTTATATAAAACCAGCAAACAAAAGCTCATCGTGACCATGACATTAAACAACACTAAAATAAATGGAAAATTGAGCAAATCAGTGCCACACATTTGAAGCGCACAATGAATTCTGAGAAGGGAACTATAAAAGGTACTAAACAAATGGTATGTCTTGGCTCGTCACTTTCTTGGATTGCATTTCTCTTTAATATACACAGTTTACACCGGAGCCAAGTCAGACCTTTTAAAAGAAGCTGGTGCCAAAACATCTGCCACAGGACAATACCCTACACAGCTACGCTTATTAAAAACCTTCCTGCAGGTCTCACTGAAGGCATGCACCTTTATAAAGTGACAGGGAGTTATAATAAACTGTGCTCAATGTGAGGCAGCACAAATTACGGTCAGCCACTGAGCAAAAGTTTCAAGGTTATTATGCTTTAATTCCAGGCTTTTAAAAATATTTTTAGACACCTCAGAATTGGGCTTTGAGGGCTTTTTCTTTTTGCTCAATGTCTCTACCCACTCTTCACTCCTTT
Organism: Neogobius melanostomus; assembly: GCA_007210695.1. Taxonomy (NCBI): domain Eukaryota; kingdom Metazoa; phylum Chordata; class Actinopteri; order Gobiiformes; family Gobiidae; genus Neogobius; species Neogobius melanostomus. The sequence goes on along the minus strand of VHKM01000232.1, from coordinate 264,703 downwards.
TACAAAAATCCTTTAAAAAAATAAATAATAAAGCTGCCAGGGTATAAGCCAGAAATCATTGTTGTATAAGCACTTATAATAATAATAATTATGGTAAAGTTGTCTGGATTGTAGGAACACGCAGGGGTGCAATCAACAGGTAGAGATCTTATTTAGCTCTTGAGAAGAAGATGGACTGAATACGCAGGATTTCTCAAATATGAATAAGACTCCAGTATGTTTTTCATGAGGAAACAATATAACACGGTTCAACGCTCTATCCGGGTTACCGACATCTCACTCCCTTTCTCTACCTTCTGTGTTTATGTCCTACAAATAGGCTTTCTTCCAGCCGACAGATTCTACCGCAGACACTCGATGCCATGGAGACAGCGACTCGCAACATGTGCAGGATCAGAGGTGAAGGTTCATGGGCTGAGCGGGTGGACTCATATCTGTGTCATCATGCAGACTTCCAGTAATAGATGAGAGAAAAAGCTGACAAGGCTAAAAGGCCCGTCTTTCCAGTAAAATGCTCACTTACTTTTTATCAAACAAAGATGACGACAACCACAATTAGAGAAGTCACCTGTGAACCAAATCACTATGGTGTGACTTCAAGGTAATTATCCCACTGATTAGTCTGTTTTCAAACTGAAGCCATATTCTTATCTGGCCAAAGGGGGGAAACAGCTTGGCCAACATGTGTTTTGAAGTTGATGCTCATGCTTATTTGTTTGTGCATATACACACACGGACACACACAGACACACACATATACGACAGCAGCAATTAAAGATGATAAATGCTTTTGTTTACACGAAAGCCGCAAAGTCTGCCCCTCTCTTTATATAGGAAAGCCTCAAACAAAGCCACATACGTGCACGACTCAATGCAGGATTTGACTTTTGTCAGTGCTTACAGCATTTGGAGGTCAGAATCGGACACTGTTGGATGTGGCCCCATTTAAATCTGAACACAACTCAGTGCTCTGCTATTATATCTAAAAGGCCAGGGTTTATTTCATTGTGTGCTCTTTGCTAACCAATCATTTCTACTGACACATGCCGTGCACAGCTGCTTCCATGTCTGCAGCGAACAAAAGCATTGTCTAAAGTCACCAGGATGCATGTCTGTGTGAGCCTCCATGGGCCTAAACTTACTGCACAGCCAGTCAAGCAGTGCTCTATATATAGTTACTCTGGACAAGTGAGTTTAACAATAATATCGTAACACATATATTTAATCAGGATTAATAAGAAATTGTTTTATGAGTGTTTGGTGTGATGCTTTAATAGGTTTAATTACAGCCAGACAAAGCTCACTCAGCCGCATGCATTTGTATATGGAGGATCAAAAGATTGGGGCTTAATAGTTGCCTTAAGACAGGGAGACTCTTAAACTTGCAATTAATGGATACATAAAAAGTGTACACAGCACGTGGCTGGTAATTAGTCCATTATACCATGGTCTGGGTGAATACTCGATTCTGATTGGCTGGAGGGTGTCCGTTAAAAAGTGATAATGTACACCTAGCCCGGCAACAGTTAAATCACGTTCTATAGACCCTTTAATTGTTTGTAAACATTCCGGGCTTAGCTGGAGGCGGGAAGCTCAATTCCTATCTATTTCCATTGTAGCTGTTGTCATAGTAACGATAAACAAATGTTTAACTGTTTTTGGAAATATCAGATAAACCTTATTTTATCGTCTCAGATGTCATTCCTCTTGTTCTTGCACCTTAAGCCACAACAGGACCACATTTTTCAGTTGTAGTTTTACACTTAAAATCACTAGTTTTAGTTTAATCTTATTTCTCTTGATCACTTCCTGCCTCCAGCTGATGTCACTGATGATGTCAGCAGTTAAAGGGTCTCACGCCACTGCAGCTGTTTCCATAGTAACGGTAAACAATTGAGCTGGAACTAGCTTCAGGTAAAACAGCTTAAAAAGTGAGATAACTCCTGCCTAGGACTTAAAAAAATAAGCAAACAGGCCCCAATGAACAGTTTCAGTTCGCGGGACCATGGTTTAAGCGGGATAATGCACTGCGAGGTGTCCATTATCAGAATAACTGTCCCCCGCGTCGTCCAGTTATTTCTGATAATGGACACCTCATCGTGCATTATCCCTTACTTAATGACCAGGATAAAACAAGGACAGGCACCCCGTTTTAGTAATACAACAAGACCTGTACTCTGCAGTGCACTCTATGGTAATGACCCTGTCACACTCTGGAAAACCCTGTCCATGTGTTCCCTGTCTGTTTACAGCACTTTTATTAGGCATCCCTTGGCACAGACAACCTTTTGAAAAGCCATCTTTTAGGAGCTTTCCTGTTTATGCTGAGGGTGGGAGGTCAGCACTCACAGGCCTATGTTGAATATGCCCAATCTTGCAGCATAGGGTGTTTGTATGTGTGTGAAAGAGAGAGTGTGTTCCTGGCAACAGCAAAGTGAGCTATGTGGTAGCCTCCATGGTCAGTTCCTGAAGATCTGTTAATTTTAAATACAGTAAATTGAATATTTACAAATAGTGTTTGATTAATGCTAAACATAGAAAGACAAAAAAGCAGGAAATACAGAAGTAACAAATCTGTCCAAACTCACCCGAGGACCCCTCTTTCCTGGCAGGCCTGGCTTCCCAGGAGGTCCTGGCAGTCCCTAAAGAAAAAGAGGAGAACCCCAGTCAATGTTTATATCAAACAAAATGAAATGGCACCTGAAACCTGTTTAAGCAATTAATATGCATTTCCACATTACAATAGGCTATTGTGCGGACACAATGTGCACAGTGGTTTCAGAGTAAAAAGTGACACCTTTTCTGTAAAGTAATTCCATCCCCAAGTGATGAAAGGTCAGCCTTATCCATCAGGAGGTCCTGTGCCTGTGTGGCAGGAAACCATAGAAACTCTAGAAATAACAGGTCATTTCCTGCACGTTTCAATGCCCCTGTGTGGTTTTATCAGGCCTGCGCTTATTCGTTTTCTTTTAATCAAAAAAGAGGAAAAGAAGAAGTGAAGGAAAACAAGACTTGAGATTTATGTAGCTACTAGAAACTATTGGAGCAAAGTATATTTAACTTTCTTATTCCTTCCAAAATAAATACAACCGAAACACAAATACTACAAAGCTATAAGCTTAAAAACTAATCCAAAACAATGGGTCCACTAACAGATCTTAGAGGTATATAAGACCACAAGCCCGATGCAAAGTCAAACAGCAGTCCAATCTGCTTCATATACTCTTCTGAAAAATATTCAATTGCGTTATTTGGCATGGGGTTGATGGCTGAGTGAGACCACCCCCAGTAGCGGCTCAAAATGTGTTGATGGTCGCACCCCCGTCTGTCTTTACAGACCTCTGTGCCTGCTCACTTTTACAAGAAGTCTATTGGCAATGGTCAGAAGAAAAGATATTTAAAAAATAGAGGAAAAAATTAATAAACACACAACAGAAATGTTATATAATAAAGATCTTGCTATACTTTCTTACACAGAAAATAACTGAGAATGAAGAAAGAATATTACAAACTGCACAACCAAACCATGGAATTTAAGTCATTTGAACATGTAACAGGTTTACTTATGTATCATGATATCACAATAATAATTTTCAGAAAAGGACATACTTGGCAATGACACCACATTGCAGATACAAGGGAAGTTCTCAGCTCCTTCAATATACAAAAGAGTATAACTACTGTAAGCTACTGTTGACGAAACCTTTTCCTCACGTTCCTAATCAGATAAGTGTATCTTATCTAGCTTCAATATTACATGGCAGATGGATCTTTATTTTGAATGAGCCTTAAATAGTGCCACCACAGAACTCAAATCAGTACTCAGGTCAGGCCTAGACACTGAGACATGTGTAATCTACAGGAGAAAATTACAAGGTAAAATGCCAGGGACACTTATCAAACTTACTACTTTTGCTCACAAAGAATGACACTAGTGCTGCATTCATGAAACTGCACTTTTAGGAGGATGTAATTAAATATTCAGGCCCATTCTTGGGTGTAGTCAGCTTAATGTTACTTACTTGAAGGAACACTGCGTAACATTTTGGACTATACTGTTGACATCAGTACAAAACATGCTCCTAATGACCAGCTCGACACAGAAAATGCTATTTCTGCTGTGGGTAATCAAAGAATGGATTTAGATGAAGTCCTAATCTGTTTAAATCTCAAATTATGCTGACTTTAGTCAACATCTCCATGGAGACAAGCTGGAGACGTACCCACTTCCGGTAAAATTACAGTCATGTATTCGTAGAGCTGAGCCGCTCACAGCCGCTGTTTGTGCATTTATGAGGTATTTTTCAATGATGAAAATAAATACTTGTATTTCAATTTTATTTATTGAGTAAAATTCTACACAATGTGGCTTTAATGTAACTTTGCACCAATGCTAATCTTGGAATCCATGTTAACTAACCATATAACCAATACAAGAGCAGGGTTTACAGACATCCAATTTCAATACTGAGGTCAATCAAGAAAAGTCCTGCACATAATATTTTATAATAAGGACATCAGGTCAATGTTTCGGCGCTATGGCCTCCATCAGGCAAATGACACACCGTTTTGCCAGTGTGCGGGATTTTCCTGATTTATGTAACATTGGTTGCTCCATCGTATTTGACGTGCAAAGTTATATAAATACACACTATTGAACCTGGTAAATGCTTTTTTTTAAAGTTTGAGAACCCCTGCTCTAGAGTTTCATTATGAAGGTGAGAATGGCTGACAGATATTCGTAAACTGACAGCACAAGTCCCTTCCGACACTTCTGACTCAAAAATGTGTTCTACTTTTCCATTCCACACAGGAATTAGACCACAGTCTCATTGTGGTTGAGCTAGAAAAGAGAATGATTGTGTTTACTCACTGCATTGACCCCTGACACAGCTTTAAAAAAGGGCAGAGGAACCTCCTCTAGTCTCTGTGATTTAGGAATCTAGTGTAGAGACGGCAAGGCGTCAGATGTGAGACGTCACACCCAACCTGTAGGACGCTGTACATAAAAGCAAGAATGAGGGGCTTCTATCTTAAGTTTGTCTATTTTAAGATCAACAGTGAGTAACACTGGCAACTGGCACTTCATTGAGAACTATCAGAGAGGAGTAAATGTTGCTTTTGCATCAGATTAAACAAATTGTGTGTCTACACCCCTCTATACTTCAAAGAGCAAAACTTTTAAAATGAATCTCACCTGTGGGCCTACTTCTCCTTTCTGTCCTGAAGGTCCTGGCAGCAGAGGGAATTGAGTCGGTGCCACTTCCCAACTTTGGAAACCATCTGTAGCTGGAGGTGTCACAGTGATGAAAGAAGGTTTTGATGGTTTCAGTGTTAAAGGGCCCTTGGTCTTACTAGGTTTAGTTGGCTGGGTAAACTGCTTGGACACTGATTTAGTAGTAACAGTTTTGGAGACTGTTGGCTTTGATGAGCTTGCTTTGACTTTAACTAAAGGTTTGGATGGAGGGGTTTTTGTGGGTGTCACCTTTGCTTTGGGATGTGTTTTCTTAGTTGGTTGAGGTTTCTTTGGAACAAAACCTTGGTCAAATAAAGTAGACTTTGTCGTGGATGGTTTGGTGCGGGCCACAGTTGGAGCAGTAGCTTTTTTCTTTTCTGATGTTTTCAACTTCTTTGAATTACTCTGGACAGTGGGCTTTAGAGGAAAGGATTTTGATGTTTTGTTACTCAATGTTTTTGAGGTGGGAAAGGTTGTGGGCGATGTGTTTATCCTGAGTGGTACAGTAACGGTTTCAGTCTTGGCTCTGGGAGTCATAAGTGGAGACTGCACTATGACAGTTGTAGACAAGGTTGTAGAAAGGGGCTTTATTGTAGATAGGGTGTCCACTTGTCTAACAGCAGAGGCAGCAGCAGCAACACTCTTAGCCAGGCTGAGTCGAAGAGGCTTTTTAGAGGTCTCTGTGCCACTACGTTTAGCAGAAGCAGCGGAAGGTGTGACGTTTGATTCTTCTGGTAAAATTGGTAGTAAAGGGGAAAGGTTAGGCCTAAAAGTGTCCGCTTCCCTGCACTGTTTCTTAATGTACCTGCAGTAGTTATGAGCTGCCTGTGCAGAGGGGACCAGGTCAAACTGGCAGATAGCTCCTTCAAAATGAGCTGAGGTCTGCTGCTGGTTTGACCGCCCCAAAAGGAAAGAGCCCTGTAGCTCACGAGCGAGTCCCCCATCCTTGTCCCACCCCAAGTCTGCATGAACACTCTGCTCTCCGCAGGAGGCATAAAGAGTTACATTTGGTCCATTAAATCCCACCGCCAGCTGGTGCCACTGGCCATCATGGGGATTATAGGGCAGTGCCACAGAGGTGTTTGGTCCTGTGTGGAGAACCAGTTTACCTGGTGTGAGCTGTAGACCTAGAAGAAGCTTCTTCTGGCCCGAGAGCAGTGAAAAGAGAAAGGCACTGTTGACCCTGTGTGAACGGACACTCAGGACCAGTGCCAGATTTGGCCAGACAGTCGTTGAAAAGATGGAGAACAGTGGAGCTTCAATGTGGGCTCGCTGATTGAGGATGATCCCAGATCTGAAGGGAATGACTCCGACTGGTATCGTCCGTGATGGTTTCTCTCCCTTAAGCCCCAGCTTCTCAAGGATATCCACATCTGCAAAATAAAGAAGCTGTAGTTAAAATCTGGTGGCACAGACTGAGACCAAACCTTAGAAGGGATAGTGTGGCCTTCATTGGTTTCACTGGGAGCAAAACCGTAAATATATACCGCAGCGGCTTAAGCTTTAAATATCAGCGGCACAGGAAGCTAAAAGACCACATCAATTCAAATAAGAAGGCCTATATATAATTTATAGTGTGACTGGCACTGTTACATGATACACCCATACTAAATTAAAATGTAAAATTAAAATCATGTCATACACTCAGATGATGTTTCATATTGTTCTGTGATATCTAATTTTATTTCATCAACAACAGTAGACAAACACGAGACAATAGCTTAAAGATTCCAAAGATTGGTGGCCAAATTACCATTGAATACTTTTTTGTGTCCTCCGGGCAAAATCTCGGGTATATAAATGTAACCACTGGCAATTGCTGAATGTATAAATAAATAAATAAATAAATACCGTGAACATGTTAACAAGGCTACAATGCATAAAATAATGGAATGGCAGATTTACAAAAGATTTACAGTTTTTGATGTAAGCCCTGTTCTTTGACAACAGAGCAAAGCAATTGTGCATGAACTGGATGGACGATCTAGTTTTATTTCAGTAGAACAAATTATTTTTCTCATCAAAATATAATCTACAAACGCTACATTTGAACAGTTAGTTGTGTGTCCTCGTTATCATTCTGTGTATGATTTAGGCCCCTCACCATTTTTGTTCCCTGACTACCCCTGACCTGTGGTCATTAGGCCATGTCTAATGGGGATGTGTATAAAGAAACCATGCTTCTGAAATAATAGAAAGAAGCTACAGAGCAATGTTGATGAGATGAGACAAAAGTAGAAAGATGAGGGGATGCCTCAACAGTTGCCATCTGTGTAAGTCACTGAAAACAAAGACTTTAATGTGATGACTTTGTTTTGAACCAGCTTGCCTCATTAGCTCTTTGAATTGGCCCGGCCTTTGAACTTGTAATGGCACAAACCATTTGAAGAGTTTAACAAATTGTGATGCTAGGGAACTGAACTTCCTCTGTATTCACATTGGTCTAAAGAATAGACACTAGAACTGTGTTACTTTGCCCCTTTTAAATGCAGCCATAACATAACATTGGCCATGTGTTTTTCCATACAGTGGATCAATGGGAACACATGGCTTAAGTTTATGGTTTTGGTCTGTGCCAAGTCACTCAAACAGGGCAGAGGGGGTGTCCAATGTGCCTTTTTAGAGGATTAGGTGACAGATTAATTATATAACAAGTCAATAACAGTCTTTATGAAACAAGAGATTTTTAAACGGATGAATATATGTAAATTATACAGCGCTGACAGGTAGCTTTTAATTGGAGCATCAAATCCATTAAACTTCACAAAAAGAAGTTAGGGAGTATCATACAAACGTGACTAACTTTTCCCACAAGGACAATGAGGCTGAGGCATATGAATTGTTCTTTGAAAATTGCCTGTACAGGTCAGAAATGTCTTACCTTCAGGGTGGACTTGTGTAAGACCCAAGTAACAAGTACAATATAAAATGGTGATGAGCAATAGGGCTCTCCTGTTGGGAGAAGAAAAGAGTAAATTAGACGTCTGAAGAATTTCCTCTAGGTTGAGTTGACACAATGACCATAACATGACAGTCAATTATTTAGGACCTGAGTTACGAAGCGCTTGCACACAGGAAAGATTGGATAGTGCATGCTAAAATGGTGCAAAAAGCAGGTGCATATGAGATTTGGGTTTCTCATAAACGTCAAACTCATTTATGTATCAGATTTGAGCCATTAATACAGTTTCTAATGAAAACTCAGGTGTAACATGCTATGAAAAAGCATGCCATGCCATTAAGCAGTATTTTTAGTTTAGCACCTGGCTTATACAGGCCCTTAGCACAGCTGCAACAGCACACTCCCCACATCCATCTATAGGGCTGGGCCATATGGCGCTAAAATTCAAATTGTGATCTAATCCCTGTCAAATCATGGAGATTGTAATAACATGATCTACGATTAGTGACAGGAGGATGTAAACCAATCAAAGACATGTGAACTTAAAGGAGCAAATGGCTTTGGTTACCTCTAACAGGCAAATTAAAAACTGGGATCTAGACTCTCAGGAAATTGGGATATAATATTTGGGCATTACGACCACCCCTACTTGTATAACTTTACTTTGCAGCACGATCTTGTGTTGGTTTCAAGAGATTAGGGTGGTACTGGGAGGTATTGTCATCATGGTAAGTAATTAGTGACTATGAAGGGTGTTCTATGAATAAAGATTGATTGAATCTTTCTCATCCATATGCAGTACTTACCGTTACTGAAGTAGTACTTCTGCAACAGTGTACAAACTCTCTGACCCTCTTACTGAACATAACAGAGATTGTGTAGAATAGCTCTCCACCACTACAAATCTAAACTACTGTCGGTATAACAGCCAAAACAAAAGAGACTGCTGCTTCCAGGTGTGCAAGAGAAGAGTGATTGGCACCAGGACAAGGAGGCTCAGCGGGGGCTCAGATCTGGTCACAGGAAGAGAAGCCACTGTTTACCGCTGGCGGTCATCCAGACACACATGGTCACACACACACTGGGGGAGGAAATGTGCATTGCAGCTGTAGCTATAGGGCAGAGTGTGTGGGCAAAGGTCTCCAAATACATCTTTGTGGTCAAGCCTGTAACCACTAAAATGTAATGTTAAATGCACTGTGCTGTATGTTTTTAATTTAAACATATGCATTAAATACAGTGACTCTATCACTGTTCCTCCGTAGCTGAGCTAGACATGCTCAATAGTAAGGCTGAACTGAAATTGTTCCGATCATACATTGAAATCGGGGTTGCAGCTTGTCATACATTGATGGTGGGTCCTGAACCACGGCTCTATAGATCTTTTTGGATTTACCAATAAGTAGCAACAATTATGTTTATTCATTCCATTAGGACACAATAGTATAACGAGTGTTGTATTGGATTCACAACATCACAATCGTCGGATTCTAATGATCAAAGATGAAATGCTTCAGAATTTGTCTATGATGTTTAAGTCACATGGGGTAGAAGAAGAAGAAACCCCATCTATTGCAACAGAGAGTGGTGACATGACTCCCTTTGGGAATACACTACTCAGCTGAGTTGACAGCACAAAACAAACCGGCTCAACATTGCCACCTCCACAACAATCATGCAAACAACCAAAAATTGTAAGCGAGGAGGGTACACTGGTTCTACAACACCAGCAAGTCAATGTAGCTTCTGTTTCTTTTAGCTACGACTTCTCATTGATTCCTCCAGAGGACGTCCCATAAACACACGTACACACACTGGAAAATTCCTGTGAATGAGGAGACCCCAGCAGGGGCTAGAGGTGCTCTATGGACTGGTTTACCTGTAATCCTGATAATGGTCATGTTAATTTGGTATGTGATTTATCTTCTAATGATAGATACATCCCAATTACTCTAAAACATAAAGTATTAACAACTACAGAATTCATATTTTTTGTGTTGTCATGTTCACATTCAGAACACTTTCAATGTTACCTTCTAATACTTTGTAATTCAAAGTAGGTTTACAGCAAAATCAGCAGCATCACAGAAACATGGCATGCCCAACATTAGTACAATGTGAGTTATTGTATAAGGGGATGTGTGAGAGATTCATAAATAGCGACATCCAATGGCTACACTGAAAGTTGCAGAAAATCTGAATCACAAGTATTGTATACGTATAAAAAGAACATTTGTATAATGTAAGCCTGTTAAGCTGATATCTGTTTTGTTTTGTTTTCACTTTCTGTCTAATCCTACAACAATAGAACAAAATAGTCTGGCTATCCCCTCACATGCTAAAATAAAGGGTAAACTGAGTAATCTGTGATTGTACAATGCAAAATTGTTGAATAAACATTACACTGATAACATCAAAATAGTCAATAGCCAAAATCTTTGCATAGGCACTTTTCAGGCTAGCCTAGGTCTCTTTTCTTCCAACTTTAATATTAATAAAATAATCGAAGTGTATCAGATAACTGTAATGTTTATAAGCGGTGGACAAATGTCATCGATGCTAAATGAAGACTTCAGAGAGAAATTAGTCGGCTCTTCCTCTGGGCAGAGCTGATGAGCTGGACCTTGGCCAGCCGGCAGGTAGGCATCCTCTCTGATAAGTGATAACATATCTTGCATCTCCGACAAAGGCGTTCAAACATTCAAAGATACTCACTTTGTGCCTAGATGAGAGGTTCTGCAATCTCTCCTTCGGATGCCTAAATTCATTTGTATTCATTTGTCCTGGCAGTCAAAAACCTGATCCGTTAATCACAGCGTGACTCCTTTGCGAAGGGGCAGAAGACACCGGCGGCCGTTTTACTCATGAGTGAAGTTTGACACCAAGCTCCAGAGGTAAAAACTCATGTTGAAGTCCCTGTCAAGCCCGACATAAAATCCGTGTTGGCAAAAAAAGATTTGACAGAGTTTCCCTGCGCCTTTGTCTAACGATATTCCAATCCCAGTGTGATTCATTCATTTATGTCGATCCAGTTTGAGTGACGCGCAGCCCGCTGAGAAAGCGCAGCTCTCTTGGACGAAGTTACGGAGTCAGGAGGGCTGCATTCATCCCTTTCCTTTTTAAATAGGCCTCTGTGAGTAAAGCTACGGCAAATGCACCGCGAGTCCAGGTGTCAAGTTACAAAACCCAGCGGTTGAGCCGAGCAACTGCACGCCCTCAGCAGAGACCTGGAGGTACCTACAACAGCGCCAAAAACATGGATGGCGATGGACAGCCCTGAAAACATGCAACCTGACATGAACTACAGACAGGCGGCAACATTGAGTAGGTATGGCGCTCATCTAGCTACAGACAATGATCAGGAAAGCTTCGGTCAGAATGGGGATCAACACCTGTGGTCATCACAAACAAATAAGGCTATTTTGAAACTCATTCCTTAATTTTCCATTTGAGACAGAGAGCAAAACAAGTCCCTTTCCGATACTTTTTTTTCTTTTTTTAAAGGATGATGGCAGCTAGGCTATGGTAACATATCTCCATCCATGCATAAAACACACACCCAATCGGTCAGATTGTACTCTGATACATTTTCTCAAGTAAATCAATGTACTTTAGTGACTTTTTGAAGTACTAATAGTGAGTAGTTTTATCATACTTTTTTACTTCTACTTCAGTATATTATAATGCAGTATACTCTTACTTGAGTAAAAAGTGGCAAAAGCTTAATTTAAAATATTTTTTTGTTTGTGTTTCATGTATTTCTTTGTATATGTTCCTATGACTTATGGCGCAGCTTGGCATCCTCGCTTCCGCCAGGGCAGCTGTGGCTACAATTGTAGCTTACCACCACCAAGTATGGCGTGAATGAATAAGGCAATGTAAAGCGTCTTTGAGTGTCCAGAAAAGTGCTATATAAAACCAATGCATTATTATTATTTTTATTATTATTATTATTATTATTATTATTATAAACTCGTATTCCAGTCTTTTATCTCCCAGCATTCAAATCCTTTTGGCAGAGTTCATTTCATAGACAGAGCTCTCCTGAGGATGTGCGCTGTGCCAAGGAGGGTTGTTTTCTCAAGTTCATGGATGTTGATGTTACCTGGTATTTGTTATATATATTTATTCATTCCCTTTTGATGGTTCCAACAATCACTGGAATAGTTGATTTTAAGTCCCCACATTCTCTCAACCTCGATTTCAAGATTTTTATATTTGCTGATCTTCTCAGGTGTTTTGACAGAGGTGTTGATGTCAAGAGGCACAGCCATGTCTATGAGGATGCAGGGTTTTTCCTTCTTATTCTTCAGCACTATGTCGGGCCTATTTGCTGCAATATTCCGGTCTGTGTGGATTGGCATGTCCCACAGAACAGAGATAACACAACACATAACAATAAAAAGTCATAATTGTGTAGCATACTCAGCTCAATTTGTGTTAAAAGCCTTTGAGAAAAGGTGATTTAAAGTGCTGAAGGGACTTTGCAGCTCTGATATGCAAAGGCAAACTGTTCCAGTGTGGGGACAGGCCACAGGAAAGGTCCCCTCTGATCTTCCAATCAGTCCAATGTCCAAGAGCAGCTGAGAGAGACCTTGAGGTCCTGGCTGGAGCAGTAACCGATAAGAAATCACATAAATAGGAAGGAGCCAGGCCATTTAAACACTTAAAAACAATGAGCAATAGTTTTATATTAATTCTGTGAAAGATTGGAAGCCAGTGCAATTATGCCAACTTGCCAAGACTGGAGCAATGTGTTGGTGCCATTTTGTTCCAGTCAGCAATCAGGCAGCTGCATTTTGTATCAGCTGTAACCTCTTCAGAGAGGCCTGGTCTAAACCAAATATAAAGAATTACAATAGTCCAGGCGTGCAGTGATAAGCATGTAAATCACTCGCTCAAAGTCTCTTGTGTTAATTTTTGGAAGTAGCTGCAGCAGTTTTGTCAAACATTCAAGGGATGACGCGTTTGGTTGTAACGGCACATACATTTGTATGTCGTCTGTGAAGAAATGACACTAAATACTTTCTCAGTATGGATCCTTTCATTTATTTATTTATTCATCAATGTTCATATTTTTCTTTGCAGGGTCTTACATTAATATGAATGGGTGAAAAGGAGCACGATGAAGACATTGTCTTATGGCCCTCCATATTGTCCATGCCCCTCCTAAGGGCAATAAATAAATAGCAAAAATAATCGGGCCCAAAATGGGACCCTGAGTTACACCACAACTAAGAAGTGTGTATTTAGAGTGTTGGGGGCCAATGTGAGCAGAGAGATATCTATTTGTCAGAGATGATCGAAACCAATCCAGGGCCGCACCTTTAACACCAACAGACAAGTGTTAAAAGGAGGTCAATAAAACGCGTAAAAGCACTATTGGTGCCGTGTCTTTTGATAGTTTATATTCATGAAAATTATTGCATAAGCTGCACTTAGGGGCTGAGCTGTTTTGACAGTGTGAAAGTGTGGGCGCCGCAACAGCAAAAGCACAGTCACCCCTGGTTTTCATCTGTGATCTCGGAACAACTAGCAACATTTCATTTGCCGACCTTTTTGTCCTCTGGGACATGAACAGACAGAAGCTCTGACAAGTAAGATGGAGCCATCCAAATTTGACACGAACAGGAGTTATATGCTCAGATTTCCGAGAGCCAGTGAGCAAGCGCGCTGCAGCGTTTTGGTGCAGCTGCAGGCGATGGATGGAGGCCCGGTCTAATCCGTAGTATAACGAATTACAGTAGTCCAACCGGCACGAGATAAGGGCATGGACTACACACTCTAGATAAGCGCGTGGTAGGTAGGGCTTGACTTTACTGAGAGTCAAGAAAGCAAAATTTGGTGATCCATAGTGTAAAAAGCTACGGATAAATCTAAAAGCACAAGAACAGTGGAAAAAACAGTCAACAGATAAAAGAAGATCAATAAAACTCTAAAAAAAAGTGCTGTTTCAGTGCTGTGACACATTTTAAAACCAGACTGAATTTTTTCCAAAAGGCTATTAGCTTCCAGGTGGTTTTGAATTTGTGCATATTTCATAAGCCAATTTCTCCAATAATTTGGACAAAAAAAGGGAGCTTTGAAATAGGCCTATATTTAGATCGTACTTCATGATCTATGTAATATGTTCCATTGCCGTTCTCTAATTTTGTTATTAATACAATATTTAAATGAATTTAGCCATGTTGTATGCTCATTAATATTTGGGAATTTAGAGATCCAGTAGGACTTGCAAGCTGGTATGATTACTCATTTGTTGGGCATTTCTTATATATTTATCCGTACATTTGTAACTGTTAACAGGGATTACTCTTAGATGTTGACAGTTTTATGTGTCTTCAGCAGTTAATTCAAACCATTAGGGATACTTTTCATCAAGAGTTAAATTGATAGGATACTCACCTGGGGTCACTCTAGGACCTATGGGACGCTGCCACACGCATTATGAGGCACAACCACATCTTGCTGTATCAATCACCAATCAGTGTGCGACCGATAGTGTCATGACTTGTCCTCAATATGGCGACCTCCAGCATGAGCCTATAGTATCTTTATTTGAATGAACATTTTCCAATATTTAACAGCAAATTATGATTATAACATTTCTTCTCTGTTAAAGGCAACATGTGGAGCAGCAGTTGGTGGCCATGATCTGAGGAGGAGTCATGGACTGGTAGTGCCTCAGGTCTTCCAAGGCCACAAGAAATATTACCGCCTAATGTTTGCTTTGAGATGGGTCAACTTAAGGTATGTAAAAATATATATATTTATATAGTTCTGGTCTTTTAATAGTGCTTAACCTTCACAATGGATTTGGGCCACCCATTTGCCTTCCGAAAAAAAGAAAGACACCAAATAAAGACATGGGCGGCGCAACTCGAGAAATGACTAGACAGACAAGAAGAGACAGAGGAGGAAGACACATAATTGTCAGACACAAGTAAACTGCTGGTTATTACACTATGGAAGATAGAATCTTTCAGAAAATGTTTAGAAACATTTTAGAAAATGTGAGCGCAATAATTTGAGTTTTATCCACCGAATGCCTCATAATAAAGCAGGATTGATCCATGAAATGAATGATGAAATGCATGTTGTCATGCCATGGCAGACTAAAAAACAATTCCAGGTGTTTACATTTGGTTTTATTGATTACTTCGTAATTGTGTAATAATTTACATACTTGATAATCTGTTGTTATTCATTCGCTTAATCTGTAGTCCCTCCTGTGAACATCACGTACACAGGAGTGAGTGACTGGGTTTGCTCTTTGAAATGGTCTGTAACTTAATCTTAAATGACGCTCTGTTTGTGTGAGATGGTTGCATGTGTCACACACTTTGGGATTTTTCTGCATTCAAGCCTGAGGCCGTTGGTCTGCCAGCCTTAGGTTTGAGTGCTAATGGGGGCAAGTCATTAACATCCTTCTTTACAGTCCTCTTCACACACTTTATCCCTTATGTTCAAGAGATGGGTGCCACCCGACGCTGCTATGTACTTCCAATGAGCCACAGCAGCACGGCCCCCTTTGTCCAAATTACAAACTTAGTGCTTGCTAGCACGCTCACTGCCACCCCTTAAAGGTGCTTAATTATGGTCATTGGCACCAAGTCTGAAAGCTCCCTTTATCCCCCCCACGCTCCAGAAATAGGCCCTACTGAAACACACAAGCAGCCCAGATCAAACGCTCCCCAAAGGGAAGGGGTCATTACTGGTGCACTGGGCGGACACTGGATGGGTGCTGAGCCACGCCTTGTGCCCAAATTGCTGCTTGGGCCTAGTGAGGACACAAGACCGTTCTTTGATGCACAGCACAGTAACAGCAACTTTGGCTGTTTGGATATCAATGTTTACAGTGGCCTGTTTAGTGTACACATACAAAAACAACCAGTACAGTGTTTTACACACCTAAATGAAAGAAAAGTTGGATTGGTGTTTGGCTGGGCGTTCACGTATTTAGTAGTGTATATTTATGTTATAGCTGTGACAGTGTATTACACTGTAATACACTTGCCATGAAAAGCTCATATTTTAGATCTGATAAAATTGTTGTGCTATTTTTCTTACCCCAAATAAAATTTAAAAAAAAATATGAGGTTGTAAAAGTAACCTCATGTGACCATACAAGGAAAGCGTCACCTCTGCGTAGGTGTGTGTGCTGGCCAGAGGCAGTGGTTGCAGAACTGGACAACGCTGTCTCTCTTAGTTCCACTGCACACAAGTGGACAGTTCATTCTGGGAAATTTTGCCAGTGAAAGTCAAATGTGCCATGTGTGAGTGGGCTGTCTCAGTGGTTTGTTCCCAAGGTGGTACTTATTTGTTCTGTAAGCCTGTCTCCTTCCTGTGTAAGGATTGTAAGACAGTGGTATAACAATCTGACTTTGGTGTAATTTTTGCTATTTCTATACACGTCTCTTTTATGCCTTGCTACATCTCAACACAGCTCCTTTTGTCTACCAGACCCTTCCTACAACTCCCATCATTTCATCTGCTTTCTTGCATCTCACCCTCCCTTTCTTTTCCCCTGTCATTCCTTCACCACAAGCATTTCCAGTGCTGGTACAGCAGTGCAAACAGCAACCCCAAAACCGGTGCCACAACCATAATGGCTATGTTGAGTTCTCATAATAACACCAGAATAACCTGTTGAGGAGGCACAAGATTCTGGGGACGGGTGCGTACATCCAGGATTGTAAGTGTCAGTCCAACGCAGACATAAATCTATATGTGAGAAATAAAAATACACTTTATTCCTTTTCTTGCAGTCATGGCTGAATGGGTTTAGTTGAATACATACACTGCCTGACCAAAAAACAAGTCGCCACCTGGATTTAACTGTTATGATTCAGCAACACTATGTGCCCACACGGACTGGCCACTACATAGTCCAGATCTTGACCCCAGTGAGAATCTGTGAGATGTGCGGGAAAAGGTTTTGCGCAGTGGTCACACTATCCCATCATCAGTACAAGATCTTGGTGAAAAATTAATGCGACACTGGATTTTTTTCAACAAATAGTGCTGTAATCAAAGCTAAAGGCGGTCCAACTATAACTCCAAATATAACTATTATATAACCAACTATAGCTCCAAATATTAGAGCATGTGACCTTTTATGTGGCAACTGTTTTCGAGGGTTGTGCAGTGTATTTGTGACATGCTTATTTGCATTTACAGTTTTGCTCATTTGTTTGTTTATTCCCACTTTGGACAATAATATTTTTCAAGCAACAATCCCAAAACCACCATCTTGGTTTTCTGTGAAATATTACAGTGTAGTAGAATGGTCCCTGTAGTAGAACTTTTACCCGACTCATTCCTGACACATTTTTTGGCAGGCGTGGAAAGCTGATTTCGAACCAACTTGGCACCATTAGAAAGGCCCGATACTCAGGGAAGTCCACACCTGTGTGAGTACATAGAAGATGTACTGTACTGCACTGTAAGCGTGTGCAAGTTTATTATGTGTATGTGAATGAATTTGGCAGACTGCATGCTGTGAAATTCCATCATTTAAGCTCCTCCTTTTCTAAAAAATTAGACCTTTGGAGTAGGACTGCACAATAAGCAAAAAAGTTGACTGTCTTGCATATTGCAATTAAATGTATTGCAATAAATAATTTCAACACAGCACATTCTATTCTACCAGTCCAAAACCAGGACCAAAAATGTAATAAAATTAGGAAAATCCTCAACAAAAAAATAATTTTGCATATTTTTGATTTACCACATGTTTCTGTTTTATTTTATATATTTGCAGTGTGCAAAATGAAATCTTAGTCATGTGGAAGACTTTAGTGATTTTGCAAAATATTGTGGCTTCTTGCGATATGGATATCGCATCCCCTGAAAATGTAATGATGATTTGAGGAAATATTGTTTAGCCTTAATTTGGAAACAGAATTCTCTGTTCATGTCAATTTCCTCTTTGTTGCATAATAAATCCCATGTTTTTGTATTAGGCATGCCTTATCAAATCCTCCTTCAATATCCGATTTTCTAGGTCTCAGCATAAAATAGAGCCAAACCCTATTCTTATTCCGTCCACAAGGGTGAATTTGGATTGGGCCACTAGACTCTTATAGCCTAAGTAGAAACAGCACAGCGGGCGGAGTGAAACCTGCTCTCTTTGGCATAAAATCTCTGTCCAGATTCCAATGATGCTTCGGTAAAAGGACTTCATTATGCTCTCAGAATATGGACTAGACAAATATTTGGCTTGGTCATTATGATGCTGTATCCACTCCCTCGACGGACCAGAGTGCTACACCGACCTTACTGTTCTGAATCTCAAAGATGGCTCAACCTACCCCCAACCAGACTTCCCCTGTTTTTCCTCTAACTCCAGCCAACTGGAAAAGAAATTTACACCAGGCACTTTGAACACAAACGTGTTTCTCACCTAAAGTAACTCTATTTTAAAACCAATCACTGCTTTAAATTCACATTTAGTATGTTTGTTTGACTATGTATGGGGAAGAGGCATTCAGAAAACTAGCCTGGGAATCAATCTCACAATGCTGAGTTGGACAGAATTAACCTTAAAGTGCATATGACAGATTTTAATGCTCTTGAAAATATGACTTATTTAGATGGATTACATCAGTTGCAAGTTCATCAGTTGCATAGTTATCTTTTTTTTTAGTGAAGCAGCAATTTTAATGAAGAAATGTTGGGCAGAAAAGTTATTTTTATTTGAATTTTTAAGCTGCTGACAGGTAGTGACATAAAGGAAGGTAACATTCCATAGTAGTTTGACTCACTCATTTCCCATTAACTTAACATGGTTGCACGGCAACAGTTTAAAATTGTTTACCTTCTTCGATGTCACTTCCTGTCGGTGTCCAATAAGGAAGTGAAAACATAAACATCACAAAAATGGTCAAACTAAAGAAAACTGGGTATAATCTTTAGCAAAATCTTAAATATAATCGTGTTAACTGTGTTTTAGCAAAAATTGTGTCTAATGTGTCATATGCACTTTAATGGGCACCGCAATCTTACCCCTAGGCCATTTTGCAGCACCCCCTTTTTATTTTTTTTAAATAAACCAGTTATTATTTCCTTTTCCCTTTTTGATAAACTGTTCTACATTATGCTGAAATTTGATTCTTTACAGATCAGATTGCACTGATCTCCAAAATCGCTTACTGCTGAAGCATAGCCCTACGTCCAAGACAGTAACGGTGAGACCACTAAGCCAAATACTGGATGTAATGTTGAGTAAAGCTGAGCATACTAAACGTATAACCATGGCCTCTTATGTGTGTGACCACAGTATACACAAACGTGTTCCGCATAAGTCCACTGGTAAATACGATCTAAAAATCCAAACCATACCACAATGGGAATCATTTTCAGCTGGGGTATTATCCAGTCCACAGCCATTGCAGGAAATTGAAGAATTCTGCCGTGGACACACAAGTCAGGGAACCATTATGATAAATGTCTGTTTCATTAAAAAAAACACACACACACAATCTGTCACTAGTACAAAATATACATAAATATAATATATAAATGTTTTTCTATATATTGTTTTTTCTTTTAGTTCAAGACCATTTACACTGTAGATTCTCACTGTAGTTGCCTTTTGCTATTGATTACTTCTGGACATGTTTAAAATGTGCACTGAACTGAACCGAGATTTAAGAAGAATTGCCATCACAAAAAGATTATTTTCCAAAGTTGAACAGCCCTGACAGATGATAAAGGTAAAGACAGCAAAGCAGAAGATATCATGTTTGTCTTTGGGGGTAAAAAATAAAAATCATTAGTGATCTTTTAAGTGTCCCCTTATGTCAGGCCAAACCACACATCGCATGTTATGGTCGGAAATATCACACCAAATTCCAGTGCCCTCTAATAACGACTACATTTTGAAGCTGATTTAGAGAATATTGCCCTGGGTTTATTCTTATTGTTATCATGATGGCATCATGATTACCATGTCCTTTGAAATACAGTTATATATTTAGAGGTAGTAAAAACTTGCGTGCTTATAGTGATATTTATAACATAAATACGTTTATATAAAATAATTGCGAGCATCAACATCAACTGTCAACTGTGGGCACATGTGAAAATAACAATTACAAAGCTTCACATGCAAGTTACATGCAGGTGTGAGAAAGGTGCTTACTTCTATATGAACTATGACGCAGCTGATAGGGCAGTAGATTTACACAGAGCCGTCTACTGTCTACAGACTCTTATTACCGTCACAAACTGCCTATCACTTCAATTGCACATTCATTATTATTGCTGCCTTCTAAATACTATGGCTCTAGTAATTATACAGTACCTTGGTTTCTTCTCACTGTGTGTTTAGGTATGACATCCTGCATGCTGCTGCTAAGCTAAGGTAGCAGCAGGAGGATTAGGAGAAATGTAATGTTTACATCACACTGTACTGTATGTTTATTCTCTACTGGACAAACAAGCACCTGATGCTTTAATCGCCCCCTTCGTTCAGCCAGTCAGTCTGTTGTTTTAGCTGCTCAAATGTGTTTATGATTGAAACATGGGCAGGAGGTCCTCTCTACGTTTGCATTAACGATAAAGGATTTTAGAGGTGCAGTAGTTAAAGTATAGAATCTACGTGCACACAAATAATTAAAGAACTCTTTACATAATGTTACACAACACCACAAAAGACAGAATTAATCCCAAAGTTGAGTCGCTTCGTGTGGGTATGGTAATCCACCCAACAATGAGGAAAACGGTTTTCACATTTTGATGGTGTAACACTAGTTGACATCCCTAATTCTAATAGATAAAAGTGCTTCTGTAAATGACAAATTTAAATTCACCCAACTGACCACCACTTACTCGATGATTCCCATTTTCAAAGCATTTTAGATCTATTTTGACCCACAACATTGTCTCTATACAATTGTAATAAAACTATGTGCAGTGTGTGCCGTATTATGAACTATTTTACAAATAAGCGGTCTATGAAAATAACAAAACAACATAATCACGACTGACCAGGCTTGTAAGTTCCAGTAATACTCAAGTACATTAATAGTATTGGCTAAGTATTATACAAGCACATGGTATTACCATTACTAAATGGGAATCCCTGTCTCTCTATAACGACACTGTTTTTTGTAATGTGTAGGGGACTGCATGACATAACTTTAAAGAGCCCACAATAATAACTTATGGCATGTTCTGCTCGGCAAAGCTTTGGTGTTGGACTATGATGAGGCTTTACACTGAGCAGCTCTAATCTGTAGCTCAGGTTCATGTGACTGACTGGCGCAGCACTGACTACCTGCTTTCATTACACTTTGTGCTTGTGCATGTGCTCTCACTCTGAGATTGTGTTATTTCTGTGGGAGGAAGGGAATTGCCATTAAGCCAAGGTATTCCAGTGCAATTTCCAGTGGCAGGCCACTAGCACAGGCTGTGAAACTCTTTGAGTAAATACCCTCTTCTGGTCATGGGCCCCTTCAGGGGTCAGTGCTCTGTTACATCACAGAAGTTAGATTCACTGACTTTGTGGATGCTTGGTCAGAGAGAAGAGAGGTGCAGTCCAGAATGAGATCTGTCACCTTGTACCTTGAGCAGACCAACACTGACCAACAGGCAGCACTGATTACCTCCATTCATGGCAGCGCCTTGTGTCTGAGTTAATTTCCAACATCAAGTTTTCCTTACATCTCTCATTTACTCTCTTTGTCATTTTGCCTTGGTCCTTTCTTTAATCATGGACACACTCACCTCTCATTCACACGTCTATTTCTGCTCTTCCCTTTCTTCCATTCTGTCGTACATGTAGGTAAATGAGAGGTCAGAGAGAGAGTCAGACAGTGTTAAACACACATATTATGTGAGGATTTTTTTTGTGGGGATAAAAGGAAATCTCTGACCATATTTGCTCAGACTGTGGCCCTCAGGTTAAACTGTCGTGAAAAATCTAATTCTAATCTGAATTATATTATGAACATACATTTGCACAATTGATGAATGAATGTCCAATGACTGAAAAGTGACAGGGAAACAAAGCTACCTCTAGTGGCTGCATGAGGACAATACACCTGTAATGTAGATTCTGAGTGCTTTAATAGAAAGTGCCTTGTCTATGTTGTTTGAATGTGTAGCTATATTACTTTTAAAATGCAGTACTTTTCAAAAACTCTGATACATTTACTTATGCAGAGCTTCTTACAAGAAGTGAACACGCATCTCAGGGCAAAATAAGTAGCTAACTACAGACTAGTATATTTTTCTCTGTACGTATACAATAATTAACGTTATATATGTTTTCCCCAAGGCACTTTTTAGTGCTGTGCAGCTGTGTATTTGTGGTGCCAGCAGCAGGCAAGGGCCACTGTCATTTCCAAACCAGAACTCGCTCATACGTAGATCAGTCTCACATCAACCACCACACTTGTCCCAGTAAACCAAACCTTAATGACAGGCCTCTCTAAAGATGGAGTCTGTAAAAGGCTTTAGACCACTTCTACTCATTCTATGTCTGGTTTTCATTTCTATATTCATGGACATTTAACTTTTAAATTAAAAACATTAATAACAGAGCAACTGGCGAAATAGTTATGCTTGCTGAAAATACAAGATAGTGTTACTGTTCATAAAATGAGATGTGCCCCTTCCTTCCCTTATGCCAGCAGCTCTAAAGCTGAGAGTCCCAGTGGGGCCTAGTTTTTTCAAAATCTATTCTGAATGAAGTCTTTCTACAAAACTCATTAATATCATACTGCAGTCACACCTACATTCGCTTGCTGAACTTCCTGCAGAAATCCAAACAGGTCAGATAGAAACAGATGGACTTTTGAGAATTGGCCATGTTTGGGTCGCAGTGGAACAGCAGAGCTGTGTAGAGCCAGGCCTGTGCCCTATGAAGGCCACTCACTACAGCATCACTGAAGCCGTTTCACTGAAAACATCCATCAAAGACTTCATTTAACTAGAGATGAAAGGTGAGCATTTTAACTCCTTCCTTGTCCCGGGCCCGGCCTGTTGACCCTCCCATTTGTTTATGTTGAGAGGTACAAACAACCAAAGCGCCTCCTGTGCACGAGGTCTCAGTTCTCACATGATTAGTGACAGTATGTCCACAGAGTTTCTGGCCCATAAAACAAATGCTGCCATCTTGGAATAAGTCCCTCCAGAGATTGATATATTCAGCACAGTATTAGCTCACAGCACATGTACTGCCATTCCAAGACATAAATAATAATGTGACATGAAAACCAAAAGGCATTCATTTATACCATCAACACTTTTAGCGTTTAATTATAAGATAACAATTTTATTTTTGGACTAAATGGAGAACTATAGTGTGACTGTCACAGGGGGCTGACATGACACTAAAATTACAGCTTCAGTACATAATGTACATCCTTCACTTGAAATCACCCACTGTATACTTTGAAAGGGTGGAGTTCTTTTTGCTATATTCAGGGATCCGCAGGGTTTGGCAGGAATGCATGGCTGAGTTTGCTCTGCTCACACTTGCATGACATTAACTTCAAACAAAGATCATCCCTGCACTTCCAGTAATTTTTCACATCTTAAACACTAAAGACGTGCAATAAAAGCAGAAAAGATGTGTTCCTATAAACATTGTTAAAAGTATTTAAAAGCGGCAGTACAAAAGCGGCTCCCATGTTTTGTGTGCATTTATTTCTGTGGCAAAGCAGCTTACTGTGGTGTGCGTCTGTGCAGTCTGGGCTGTTGAAAGTCCTCCCTGTAACAAACCTTTATTCAGGTCAGATTAAGATCTCATTCTGGGGCAGGACAATGAGGGCACTGATCTGGGGCCAGAAGAAATGGAGATCAAGACCTGCTCTCCTTTTTAAACAAGCAAAGGAGAAACATTATTATACTCAGTAAAATTCACAGACTTTTAGGGAAAAATAGAAGTTAAAGCTTATGATTTTGTCTTGAGTTAAATAAAGGAATGCACAGTAATGTTCTCATGGACTGTTGTCTTGTGCTATATTGTACAATCCGTGTGTATTTGCCAAAGCATTACAAAAATATTGCCTGTCATCTCAATAGCAGCAGATAAGGACTACAAGACACTCTATTTGTTTTAAAGTTAAAACTCATGCTTGGCTTTTAGTAAAGCAAACACAGGTTTGCTCAGGCCTCTTAAGGGGGTAGAGGTGTTTTTTATTAACCATGGAGGTCAAATGTCAGCCTCTGCAACTACTGCAACCAACAAAAATAAATCCCTTCTGGATTACAATAAATAAGTCTATAAATAATAAATATTTCTGCCAAAGTGGTGCCACAAACGTAACTCTTGACAATTGGCTCCTGCACAGAAAGCACAGTCTGTAGGAATTATAGATACTGAATTAGTACAGACAGTCATTTGTACAGACATCTGAGCTGTAATCACTTGTGTGACAAACTGAATCTTTATTCTACATTAAGAGAATAAGTTGACCATCTCCTCCCGGTGCCGCTGTTAGCAGAAACATTTGGTTGTTGAAAATGTCTTCTGTCGCTGTAGGGCTACTTCCAGGTGCTGTCACTGAGATGTGTTGAAACATTGGGGGGAAAACAATGAAACTTAATTGAATTTAAGTGCATTCCGAAAGTATTCACACCGCTTCACTTTTTCTACATGTTTCAGCCTTTTTCCAAAATGGATAAAATAATAATAATAAAAAATCTCATCTACAAACAATACCCCATAATGACAAGTGAAATGATTGTTTTTGTTGTTTTAGAATGTCTTGCTATAACACTCAAATCTGAGCTCAGGAGTGTCCTTTGTTCCACTGATTGTACTTGAGATATTTCTACAACTTGACTGAAGTCCACCTGTGGTAAATAGATTTTAACTTGATTTGGAAAGAAACGCGCCTCGCACCCCACAGCTGACAGTGCATGTCAGAGCAGAAGCTAAGCCTACTAAACTAAGTTTAAAGAACTGTCTGTAGACTGCGAGAAAGGTTTATATGGAGCCCAATGTCTGGGTAAAGGTACAGAAAAATAGTTGCAGCATTGAAGGTCCCGAAGAGCACAGTGACATCCATCATTTGTAAATGGACTCTTCCTAGAGCTGGCCGCCCGCCCAAACTGAGCAATTGAGGGAGAAGGGTCTTGGTCAGGAGCGCTCAGGACCTCAGACTGGAGCGACAGTTCACCTTTCAACTGGACAACAACTCGAAGCACAGCCATGATAACGAAGGAGTGGCTTTAGGACACGTCTGTGAATGCCCTTGAGTGTCCCAGCAGAGCATAGACTAAAACCCGAATGAACATCTCTGGAAGGACCTTAAAATAGCTGTGCAGAGATGCTTCCCATCTAACATGACAGAGCGTAAGACGATCTGCAGAGAAGAATGGAAAAAATACCCCAAATGCAGGTGTGCCAATATTTACAGTAGTATCATACCCAAGGAATCTTGAGGATGTAATTGCTGCCAAAGACGCCTCAACAAAGTACTGAATAAATGGTATGAATACTTATATGTACTACGTGTGATATTTCAGTTTTTGTTTAGTCTTTTAAAAAAAAATTGGCAAAAATGACTAAAAAACGTTATTATGGGGTATTGTGTGTAGATTGATGAGAGAGAAAAAAGGCTGTAACATAACAAAATGTGAAAAAAGTGAAGGGGCATGAATGCTTTCCAGATGCATTGTACCTGAAAAATAAAACACATCATAAAATATATATCTAATCAATCAATCAATCAATCAATCAATCAATCAATCAATCAATCAATCAATCAATCAGTCATATATGTATAGTCCAATATCACAACAGGAGTTGCCTTACAGGGCTGCACAAACATTAGAACAATGAAACAAAAACAAATACATATTTGCACTTATTTACCCACAGTTGTAGTCTCTTCTTTCTTCTTGTCTTCACCCTTTAACACATAAATAAATAGCTTTGTGATTGCTTGTTAGCATTTTTTTTTTCTCTTTTTCATTAAACATTTCTAGCAATTAAAATGCAATATCAAATTCGGCATATTTTCTGAACCCTCAGACTTGCCCTGAAATTATAATAGTTTTTTCATCATAGTGTAATGTTTACTTTTGTGGCAAGAGGAAGAAATTCCTGTTATGTCATAGGAAAGAATATAAATGTTAGTAAACTGAGGTAAACGTAAACCACATAATCTTGAAATTTCTTGTGGGTTTATCATTGTGGATCTTTGTGAGTGTTTAGGAGGGGGGCAGACCATATGAAAGTTGTTTAAACTGGTATATGAACAAAAACAAGGGACACTTGCAGTAGCAACTAAAGACGTTCAGACTTGATGATCAGATCATGTGAGAGGATATTGAAACGACCATAGAGAACTCTAACATGACAAAAATGATAATTTGGGGGTTGAACAACATGATAATTGATATTATGATCAGAGCAAATGCTAGTGTAAGTTTTCAATTTAAATAAGGCATTCATTATTCCATATAGTATGCAGCCAGATTCAATGCAAAGTAACTATTTATTCCATTGATCATAAAAAGCCTAAAACTATGCACACATTTACCTCAATGCGCTTATTTGGACACAGATGGTTTGAAGGATTTGCTGAAAAGAGGACATTCATGTTTTACACTTTCTAATCTAGGTTTTAAAAATGAAACAGAAACAAAAGGAATTAAAGGGTTGAAAATGTTTTAGAGCTTTATAAAGTTCATGCACACTTTTTACTGCCCCATGTAGTAAGTAAAGTAAGTAAGTAAAGTTTATTTATAAAGCGCTTTTCACAGATAAAATCACAAAGTGCTGTACAGGATAAAAAGAAAATAGTAATAATATTAATAATAAAAATGTGGGGACATATGTAAAATCAAAGTGACACTAGTGAAAACCCATCAATCAAAAGCTTGTTTGAATAAACATGTCTTCAGGTCCTTTTTAAAAGAGTCCACAGAGCCGGCCAGACGCAGAGACAGGGGCAAGGCGTTCCACAGTCTGGGAGCAGCAGACTGCTTAAACGGGCGATAAAGTGCTAAAATGCATATTTACCTTTGATATTGGAGCATTGTACTGGAGCTTGTACGTGATGTTCCCCTCGCTACACAGAAACAAAACAAACTTAACTTAAATACAACTTTTCATTCCGTGCCTTACTTACATTAACTCCACAGACAGACGCACAGTCTGACGATGAATCTGTGATCTTATCTGTACAGGAATAGCGCAGTGTTTAAGCCGATATGCAGCAGGCTGCTAAGCTTTCACTTTGTACTGAGAAAAACTGCAAAAAAGACCTTCGCGAGACATTGGCTGACACAAATACGCCGGTTCTGGTGATTCAGATTGTGCTGGCATTCCAATGTAGAGGTTTTTTGCTGAGATGATACGGTTTGTGTGTTGTCAGGAAAATACAAACAGGAAGGAGGCACCACATCTGGAGAATTCAGTGAATCCTGGAAGTCGCACATCTCAAAACTGTAGGCATTTTGCTGCTGTTGATTGTCTGGCTGCAAGTTCAGAGATGGTGGACCTTGTTCAACGTAACTCTTTGGTAGAAGGCAATGTAGCTGGGGCCTGTCAGAGTCCATAACTGTTAAAGCATGAACAATATTCAAATCTATTAACGAAAAGAAGTTACAGCAATTATAAACCAACTATTTTTACGTTGCCTAATAAATAGATTTAAAACCCATCACCTGAAACATCAAAAAGGAAGTGCATAAATCTTAAATTGTTAAAAGTGCACAATGTATAACATTTTTATACATAAAAAAGTTTATATTAATACTTATTTGACTTTTCAGTGACCCACCAGATTCTTGGGTGGTTAGCATACCGCCTTTACCTTCTCCATGGCCTGTAGGATGCTCCAGGATCAATTGCTTTTCTAGGTTTTCACTGCTGATTGAACCGTATCCATGGTTACATATTATGTAAAACCTACCAGAAATCTTTAAAAAAAATTAAATAAAATTGATCCTGAAGCATCATATGACCTTTTTTTTTACATGAAAAGTTGCATAATGCACCTTTAACACTAGTCGAGGCAAAAACTCATTCCTAACTTTCCTGCTCTGGCTTTACTCTCACTGTAGCGCCGGCAACAACTAGCCTGCTAGCTAGTTCACTATGCATTGGAAAATGCTAAATAAAGATACATTTTGTATCTAGATACACATTCATAAAGGTCTGCCACAAGATACAGAAGGAACAAACACATTTCGTTCCACTACAAGAACGAAACAAAAATATAGGGCCTTTGGCTAATCAGACTCACCTGAGCATCAGGGCAGCTGTTGTTTTCTTTTAAACATACACAGTTAACGCTAGAAGGTTCCAGAATGACAGCATGTATGTCATAGTTGACCCTGATTACATTATTGAGTTTTACTTTTATATATATTTCCCCATCTTGATCATAGAACCAAAATAAATAAATAAATAAATAAAATGCATTTATGAGTAGCCTAAGTACAGTACATTATGTGAGACTTTCGGAACTATGCCGTGCTTTATTAACCTCTTAACCCCCACTTTAACCAAGTGCATTTTTCTTTCGTAGTTTTTTTTGTGTGTGTTGTGTTTTTGTTGCTTTTTCTTCGCTTTTTGTCTTCACTTTTTTTCCGGTGCACTTTTGTCACTTTTTTGTGGCTTGATGCTTTTTCATCACTGTTTTTGTCGCTTTTTTATTGTGTTGTTGTTACTTTTTCGGCTGCTGTTTTGTCACTTAGTTGTTGCATTTTCATTCTCGTTTTTGTGTCCATTTTGCGTTTTTCAAGAAGCTTTTGGATCTGGGTAACGCTAGCCTGGCCTTTGCCATCCGTAACCTCCGGTCAATTATCTTTTCCCTTCATGTACGTCTGGGTCTGATCTCAGTGGCTGCGTTTCATTGGTTGAATTTCAACCTACCACTCGGCGAGCGGGGGAGGCGGGTGTTGTCGGTGACGTCAAGCATTTGCGCCGCATTTGCTGGTTGTAGTTTGGCAATGGTGGCAAAAGTACAAAATACGAAAGTAAAGGAAGCTCTTCAATCCGTTCTGGCTCGGCTCCCAAATATCCAGAAATTAAAATCGAAACATTGGAATGTGCAAGGAATGCTCCCAAGAGTTATGATAGAGTTATAATAGCTGCTTCACTCAACACGGGCGCATTACATATGTCACGACCAAACGCTAGAGAAAATCAGATCCAATCGTTTCAAAGGAGTTCACCCCTCCCACCTGATAACGGAGCTCAATTGTAAAGATCCAGACCCTTGTACGAAACAAAATGAGTACGAGGGTATGGTAAAACCAGGCTAGGGTAACGCTGAACTGGAGCAAATGTGTTTGGTTCAGGTGGGGGTTAAGAGGTTAATTAGCTCCTAAGTGTTTGACTCCTAAATAGCAGCGTGCATAGGCTACTGTAGCCTCTGTTATACACAATGTGCACATAATATATGACAGTGATGTGTTTCTTTGCTCAGTTCAACACACTGAGTCCTGGCTTAGTCCAGGTTTAGTCCTGGTTTAGTCCCGTTTTGGTCCAGGTTTAGTCCTGGTTTAGTCCAGGTTTAGTCCTGGTTTAGTCCCGGTTTAGTCCAGGTTTAGTCCTGGTTTAGTCCCGGTTTAGTCCTGGTTTAGTCCCGGTTTAGTCCAGGTTTAGTCCAGGTTTAGTCCTCGATCGCGCGTGCATATTTAATGAGGGCGTCCTCCGCTTTTGTTTTTAGCGAGCCGTATTTCAGTCATTCCGAAACCGTTTCTAAAAATTTAAAAAGTATCATGGAGCTAAGATGTAGGATTTTTTTTTCTTTGTGGGCTGTAGTTTACCGCTCTGCAGTCAGAGAGGAAGAGGGAGGGAGAGAGTGTGTGTGTGAGAGAGAGAGAGCGCAGACGCAGCCGCTCGTCTGAGGGGATTCACGGTCCGGATTGGCTGGCGGATGGGCCCGGATCCGGACCGAGGTCCGCCGTTTAGTGACCTCTGGTCTAAATCATCTGGAGGAGGTCCAGGATATGAAAGACACAACATAACCACAAGGGAGTTCATCCGTATGCAGAACAAGACCATAATGACAAGTACTCTAGCTCCTATATTACAGACTGCATCTCTCCACCCAAAACAGTCCATGAGAATGACTCAAGTAGTTGTAGTAGATGCTAAATCACTTGATGGTTCAGACAGTATGAAGAAAAGATAGGCTACATAATCAAATTTAAAATCAAGATTGATCAATATGGGGAAAGAAAGGGATTTTTCTTTCTTTTCTTTCTTTCTATTATCCAGGAAACTTAGAAAAAATACTTTTTTGACATTATGGTAAATGCTACTGATGTAGCATGCATTCTTTTGTTGTGTAAGCTGTATATTTTGAAACGTCTATGTAGCCTATCTCACAAACCATATTAGTAAAATCCCTTTTGTGTGAATATGGCTGAACAATGTGGAAAAAAACACGTTGACTATTGCAATATTATTGCAATATTTTTAGCAACACGTATGATGCATTTTGATACTTTTATTATCTTATAGTCTGTTCTAGTTTTTTATAACTATTTCGATTTTTTTATTATTCATTGTAATAAAATGCCCCATTTACTAATACATGTTTGCACATTATCCTGTTCTCTTGTTATTGCACGTTTCCTGACTATTTGCACACCTGAGGGTTCTTGAGAGCTGTTGTAACAAGTGAATTTCTCCATTGTGAGATCAATGAAGTTCGTGTTATATTTTTCTTTTTCATATTAAAAAAGCAGCACCACAACCAGGCTAAAATTGATCTAAATAATACAGTTTGAGAACCATGAGCAGTGGTTCCCAAAGAGAGGGTTGGGACCCCACGGGGGTCCCGGGACACTGAGGTGGGCGTTGCTAGAGGATTTCAAGACAATAGTTTAAAAAATTATACATTGTGTTGAATGTGTTTTTGATTGAAAACAGCTTATTTTTGTGTTAAATTAGTCAAAAAAAGAATTAAAATAAATATGAACACACCAGATGTCTTTAAAAATAAGGTTTAATACACAAATCAGGTTAATGCTGCTTTAAAATGGAAAGATCCAACACATAGTTGGCATAGGATCAAATAGAGGTAACATACAATTATTTCATTCATCAGTCAAGTCGCTGACTCCTGCTGACCTATGACTCAATCAGAGCGACAGCTCCACTCAGTGCAAACAGCCTAAATAAAACATTGCTGGTCGTAGCAGCCTCTCCGCAGTGATGCGTCTCTGAGGGGAGGCATTCAGTAGTGTTGCACACCACCCACACGGTTTACCGACCCCACACTAACACAGTCTCTGCAGCATCAGTGTGGGGGGTGGGGCATCTGGTTTGGGGGTGCAACTGCCTAAAGTTCTTCCTGTGGAAAACCCTTCAGACCTCAAGTAGTCAGTGGTATTCTTGAAAATATGCCCTAACTTTTAGCTCCAACTTTTTATTAGGTCAAATTATTGGATAATTGTTAACAAATAAGTGATTGCAGATTTAATAACATGACTCAGATAATAACGCTGCTCTAACTCACTTTCCACAAAATCTTAGCCTCTAGTGCTGCTTGAGTTGTTTGAACCTGTTATTGTTAAAACGTCACATAACCTGCGTGAAACAAATAACAGGCCAATGTGATAACTGCAGTAATTCTGTTTTTATTGTCCTTTTACTAGGCTATACTTTGGACACTAGATGGCCTCCTAAATCTTCAACTAAATGTGTCTCTGTAGTTCAATACAGGAGTGGGCAACAAATCAAATTTGTATTAAAATAGCAATCTGAACAAGCATCAGTTATTGTCTTAGGGCTTGCCAGGTCTACATTCAATGCTGTGGCTATGGCAGTACCTGGTCTGGAGTTTAGGGGAGTAGTTTAGGATATTACATCACAAAACTTTACAGGAGAATAGTTGTTTCATTTTATTACACTTAAAGGTAAAAGTATTAAGCTCATTCCCAAGAGTTGGACAGTTTATGCAAGTATGTTAGCGTTTTGCAAATGACCAGGCCTGAGTAAGTTTTAATTAAGGAACAATATTTCTGTTTCATGTCTTTCCAGACTGTCTGAAGTTCTTTGCTGTCCATTCCTGCAGAGCTGAACAGGTAGCGATAACAACAGGCGTTGTACTGGATGTGCTTTTCTCCGGAGAAGCGAGAACTGTGTGTTGGGGCCACTCCAGCCTTCTGTGCACAGAGACCCATAAAGACATCAGCAGGCACAGCAGCGTGGATTCCTGCCGAGGCGATATAGACCTTACGCACCACGTCCTGAGACAGCACGTATGCAGTCTGGTCACAGTATTCTGGTAGGAACTTGTTGGGATATAAAGCTGGAGGTAAGTATCCTGGACTGTTAGGGTCTCGATCTGGTGACTCTTTCTGAATCACTCTGCCGAGATAGAGGTCCTCTGGATGTCTGTGAAGTCCAAGTAAGTAGGACACAATGGCCAGGAGGTTGACGTATACTCTATCTTGGGTCAGTAAAACAAAGCGAGCAACAGGACAGAAAGCAATGATCCAACGCAGAGCTTGCACAGTTATGTCAATAGGTTCCCGATGTAATGCATCGGACATTGCATGTCCCTGAATTATGTCACTGTACAATTTTGACTCTTTAATGAGGCTCTCTTGTGCAAGAGATGTTTGAGTTGATCCCAAAAAGAACAGTACTTTAGCTGGAACACCTTGGACTTGCGTTTGATTTGCCCATGTCTTTCTGACCGCATCTCTCTGAGTGACATTAGATACAGAGCTGAAGACCAGCACAAGCAGGAACAGATCATTGTTGTCGCATGATTCAGGGTTTGTCACAGGGTAGGCCTCGGAGACATTCTCTCTGGAGTTGGTCATATCAAGTTTTCTCGCCTTTTCTCTCACTGCCCCAACTGTGCCGTCAGTGTAGATCCCAGGAGTAGGTTGCAGGAGGTACTCCTCAACAAAGTCTGCCCCAAACAGAAGAGCGTGGAAGAGGAGAACATTGAAGAGAAGGAAACACCACTGGTGGGTGCGCAGCCCACACAAAGTAAACTGAAAGGAATAAATAACAAAAAGTCAAACATTGTCAGAGTGAACATTTCAAACAAAACAGAGAATAAACTGTACCTGCATAGCAAGTGCGGTTTTCTATTTTCATGTAAGAGATTGCACCTTGATGTTCAACGACAGCACTAACAGAGCAAGTGTCCACTTTCATGAAACTCTAGTAGCATGTAATCATGCACCTAAAACCCAGGGCACATGGAGAGAGGAGTGCACACTACATCATTAATGAATCACAGATCACAATACCTGTATGTCTTGACACCTGAGAAGATATAACTAGCACACTGTATTATTTTTTCTTAAACATCTGATGACTTAATGTTAAATTATATTAATAAATGTTTAATATTCTCAGTTTTTAGTTGCAAAACATAAGATGGTTGACACTACAATCCAGGTAAACATCTTGCCCCATATGTTTTATAATGGTCTCACAGACCTACGTATGTTCTCTGGACATTGATTACATGAACTGACAAAGGTGAGAAAGAGATCTGGTTAGAAGTAAAGCCTTGCATTATATCCAACCTCTATACATCCAAAACCTGTCCTGTCACAATGACCTCATGAGTCCCACTTTAATTGTATACCAATAAAACCAAATCATTATTATTATTATAATTATAATAATAATAATAATTATTATTATTAATAAATGTGTAGGCTATGTAGCCTCTTTCACTGCAAATTTGATATTTTTTATTTATATTCGCTTTCATATTAAAGGTAGTCCTTGTTTATAACTCTTTATTTTATCATTCTTATTTGTTTGCACATTTGCCTCATTTTTTCCCCATTTTACTTTGACTTTTAAAGGATAGCACAACTAAAGGTGGCTTGCCAAAAAAAGAAAAAGAAAAAAAGAAGCTGGCAATATGCCTTTGAACGAGTGAAAATGAATAGTCTTATTGCTAGATAGGTCTATGCTTACAGTATGAAACGTTAGCAATGCAGACAGAATCATGTTTCATGTCATGAATAACCTTTGACAATGTTGCGGAGGACAAACTCACAAAGTAAGCAAACAATTTAGCCACTTGCGTTGTCCTCAAAAAACGACTTGCAGGCCTGCTTCTATCCGCACGATGGCGACAAAGCAACGCGGTGACTAGGGCGGTTAAGCGAACGAAGAAGTAACATTTAACAACAGGCGGAAAACATGGCCGCGTCCATCGAGAGTTTACTCACTGAAATTGCTTCTGTTCAGGATCCTGTTGAAGAATTGCAGAGTTTAAAAACAGCCCTTTTGTCCATACCCATCAGTGCTTTGAGAGATGCAGTGAGCGGGCAGCGCCTGGATGTCATCTTTTCTCTGTTAAACTCAAACTCAAGGTGTAGTAAAATTGTGCATGATGATGACATTATTTGCTGAGTCAGAGAGCTGTTGGCTTCATGAACACATTTCTATCGAATTAATTATATTGCTGTATTATATCAAAGTGTAAAAAGTCAGAAGTAAATCAGAATGTTAACGTCTTGAACAACTTGTTTGACAGGGAACAGGTTGAGCTATGTGTGGACATCCTTGAACGAATACTAATGGCCCTAAGTCCAGTTCACCTGGCCCACAACTACAGAGCTGAGCTTCAAGGTGGCCTCAAGCACAACAATGACGCTGTTAAAATACTTGCCTTGACACAGGTAAAGATCATATATTCATAGTGGTTAGTGAGACACGCCTGTTGCCAGTCACTCCTGCTTTCTGTTTAAAAGCAGGTCTTTGTAAACAATAGGAAAAACGTGCAGTCAGGCTGGCCATGCTAAGTTGAAAGTACGGACATTACCTTTCCTTTTTCAGATCGGGAGAATGGTGGAGAACCCAGATGCTGTCACTGAAATCCTGAGCAACGATGGCCTCCTCTGTGCTATCATTCAGTCGATTGGTGCGGAGAAAATGTCTGTGGCAAAACAGGTAACAGAGGCTTCTGCCTATGTGAATAAAATTCCAATGAAAGTTCGCTAATACGTTATTTTTTTTCTTATAGGCTATTCAGTCCCTGTCTAAACTTTGTCAGTCTAAACCTGGTTTGGATAAACTATTCCAAAGCGATCTGTTAAAAACTATCAAGGACGTGATGGCCATAGATGATTTAGTACGTTACAGAATATATGAGGTATGTGTTCATCAACGTTATCTTTGTTGGAAATGTATGTGTCTCAAATCAATCACATGTTTTTCCACACAGCTGGTTGTTGAAGTGTCCTCATTCTCTCCCATTTCCTTTGGATATTGTGTAAACAGCGGTCTGGTCTTACAACTGCTTGGTGAACTGACAGGAGATGATGTATTAATTAGGTATCATGCGGCTTCATTATTGTGAGTGTATCTAAGACATTGTGTTGAACAACAGTATTGATCTAACTTTACTGATGTAGAGTAACTGCTGCTGAAATGGTGACAAATCTGGCACAAAGTCAACATGGCCGTCAATTTTTGGCCCGTCAAGGCATAATGGACAAGATCTCAAACATGATCAAAGGAGCTGATACTGACCCCTTCTCCTCCTTTTACCTTCCTGGTATGCTTTTTCCTGCTTTGATTGAAGACTTGGCATACTTTATGTTAGTAATCCTGGATTTATTTCCATAGGTTTCGTGAAATTCTTTGGCAATGTGGCCATTATGGACAGCCCTCAGCAGGTTTGTGAAACCTACCCAGCTTTTCAGAACAAGGTGTTTGAGATGGTCCTTGATCCAGACCCAGCTATGACTGGTGTGGGCTTGGATACTTTGGGTTTACTTGGAACTTCTGTTGAAGGCAAACAAGTCCTGCAGAAAACGGGTAATCTTCTTAAACTCATCACATCACTCCTAACAAATTCCCCTCCACGTGAACCCCTTTGAAATGTTCTACAGGAGAGAAAATCAAAGCTGTACTTGTCAGAATGAGCCAGCTTGCCAGCACAGGGGCAACCGAGCTCAGAGTTCGCAGCCTAGAGGCCATATCGCAACTGCTCAAATTAGAGGTATTGGTGTTAACAATATGAAATAATTGTAGTATATGTTTTGATATGTGTTTCCTTTGTTTTGTTGCAGCCAGAGCAGCAGACGGAAGATCTTCTGGCTCTGACGGAGTCCTGGTTCAAGCTTTTGTCAAAGGAGCCAATGGACATGATTCATAAAATCAGCACACAGCCTTTTCCTGAGTTGCATTGCAGTGCTCTTTGCATTTTCACTGTAAGTGCAAGTCTTTTTTACCCATATGTGTGTTATTCCCTGTAGAACAACATATCTGCTCTAATCACACTTAATTTGTTGTACAGACCATTGCTTCTCAGCCGTGGGGACAGAGGTTAATGATGAGCACTCCTGGTTTTATGGAGTTTGTTTTGGATCGTTCAACAAGTCACACCAAGGATGCTAAAGATGCAAAGTTTGAACTGGTTGGGGCACTTATCAATTCATCATCTGCAACAGAAATTTTAGGCAGCCAGAACTGTCTGCGTCTGAAAACGTACTTGAGAGAAGGACCGTACTACGTCACCGCAGTGGCAGCAGTTGGCACAGAAGGCGCTAATTGACTGGGAAATAGATCAGTCTTTGTTGTAATTTGTAACAGACGCTTTCTCTCGACTTTCTTTGTTTCTCTATTGTGCATTTTGGCTCGAACAGTGGAATATTAGAATTACTTACATGTTCTCATTCTTCAAATTCACTCTTACAATAAAACGGATAACATCTGAAACTAAAACATCTTTGCTTTTGTAAAAACACTTCAGGTTGGAATTTATTTTACAAAATGCATGCAACTCCCATGATCAGAAATCAGCTCAATAATATTATGAAGGAAAACCTCACATCTACATCATAGTGGTAGAGCTCAGAATAACAGGATACGTTAAGTTCTGTATATGATGCATCGCTGACAATATTAGAGTAATGGGATGAAATTGTGATCATGTATGAGCCTTTTTGTACAAGGTAACCTACGATGTATTAGGGTTATTGCAATTCTTCTTAAAGCAATGACCACTATATTATTACTTTTTAAACATTAATTTATGGGTGTAGGAAACCACTACAAACCACTGTTTTATGAAATACTTAAAGGCCCTATAACCGATTTGTCTGATATAAACAATGAAAGACGAAGCCGCTACATTAAAATGTCAGTTGTTGTCTAAATTCATTTCTAACGTTCCTAAGATATTTATTAGTTTATAGGCACATTTCACAACTCGCAGGGTCCCTTTTCAGAGTCACTGTCACAGAAATGCTACAAAACTAACCTGCCAGTTCATAAAATTTATTGAAATACTTTAGAATTAGATGCAGTGTTTTTTTCCACCACACATGTCTCAGTTTACGATATACTAAAGGAGGATAAAATACATTTTGTTCCATTACTTGGAACAAACAACTATCAGGTATAGTGCCTTTAATTTAATGATCAGTACATTGATCACCATCTGCTGAAAATGTGCTTTAAAAACATTTCCTGTCTCCTAATGCCTGTATTTAGTTTTACAAAATATTTTAAGCGTACATTGATATACATGTTTCTGTATTTTGTCATGGCTTTTACCCATCCCCACTTACTTGAGAAATGTTCATTTACATAATATACAATACTTATTTAACAGGTGTTTTCCTGAAACTAAACTGTGAGCACCGTCACCTTTTCTCAACCTTGTGTAGCCCAAACTAGTGATTCATGTCGCCTCTCCCACGTACCACATTTACCTTGAGATGGTTTGATGAAAAGAACCTGAAATTCATCTTTACACGAGACTAACAGCCAATCTGTGGCATCTACTTTAAAAATGAGCTTTCATTCAATGTCCTGAGCATCATGGTCACTGGCACCTAAACTTACATCATTTTGCGGTGTCCGTCTCTGATGTAAGGAGCGAGGTGTGTGTGTCACAAAACACCTATGCAAACCAATCTATAGAAAATGTATCCACCACCAGAATGTATGTAATTGTTGCTGTAAGTTCAAGAGCTTGGGCAAGCCTATTCCATGTAATTATATTATATCAGCTCTTTTATAAATAATGTTTATATTATTTCTGTAGCACATTTCGACTTGTGTTGCAAATTGTTTCAAAAGCCATACAGCCATAAATTCCAAAACGGTCTATAGCTACAACAAATGCAAACAATCAGCAGTACATCTGATCTGCGCAGCTTCCAACAGAGGGTGCTAATCTCTGCAGATGAGGAGTTTGAGTAAAAAAAAAAATTTAAACTATTTGATGATCACCTCCTGGGATTAAAACTGTCTGAACCTCAAAATCTTCAGACCGCGCTGGAAAGACTGTGCCCAGGAGTTCAGTCTGTTCAAGCTGTTTGCTGTGGATGGTCTAAACTTCCATCACATCAGGCTTCAAGATGCGCAGGATTTACTTTGGGCTCTCGGTACAAGTCACCTGAGCGCTTTTGACTACACTTGTTTGGGAAGTTGGTCGGTCACTGTCCAGTGCCAAACCAGCCAGAAGACTTTGTGAAGGGGGATTCCACGCGAACCACCGCATCTCTCCAATCCGTCGCGAGCCCCTGTTCTCGGGCCAAAATGTGCAGTGAATGTTACGTGAATCAGTCATTTGTCAACGATGATGGTACTGTGATCGACCAAAAACCCCGGTAAGACACGGATAAACTCATTTATAGGCACTTACCTAGTTGCAAGTTGCAGTTATACCTGTATGGGAATGTGTGTCTATATGTTATATTAGCGGTTTTGTAGTTTTCACTGACAATATTCTTTTGGCTTGTGGCATTCAATGTACCAACACGTTGTTTTGTGTGCTTTAATCATGCATCATCATTTCTGTGCATACAAGTGTGCTTTAGGCTTTAACATTTCACCTTCACTGGATCCAGACTGACCATAACAAGTAAAGTTATGTGATTATATTATCTGCATTCTGCAATCGATTACACGTTAAAAAATGTACCAAAATAAAATTCTTCAGATCTAAGTTTAGTTCCGACTGTGGTGGTGGTGGTGTTGCCAGGTTTATTTTGTCTAATCAATGTTTGATCAATTTGTTTAGTAATAAACAATATTGTATGATACAATAATTTCTGATATGTAAAGATGATTAAATGCCCTTGTTTTACAGCGTATTGCAAAGAGTTTAAGTCGAGAGTTAATCACTCACCTTATTGCTTCAGCTGATTGCCATCTCATCCTTGTGCTGGGGACCACAGGTAACCTTTCATGGTAGTCCCCTTTAATGTACCTTCATTTTTATTAACTCTCATTATATCACATTCTCGGTGTTAGAGTTAAAACTTCGCTTTAACTTGCTTCTCTTAACATGCGTCACTGTGGGATAGTGCACAATTTTTGACAGGCTATTTCTTTCCTTATTGCTTCCTGCTCATTCACTGTGCTTTGACTCAGTGTTTAGGTCTTTATCCCTTCATACCTCTATTAATCCTAGTTTTCCTACAATGCAGCTCTTCAGTACCTACGCAGAGAAGCAGTAGTGGGATTATACTGAACATCTCCAGCCTACATATGGAGCCGGCGGAGAGCGAGGTGCCACCTCTGCCCCCCAGGTTTCGCTTCAGGGACCTTCTGCTCGGAGACCAAAGCTTCCAGAATGATGACAAGTATGTTTTTCCTATGGGGAATTACACATGATTAAAACTGTGTTTAAGTGCTCTATAAACATTTAGCCCAAATTACGTTGTTTTGGTATTCCATAAAAACAACATGTTTCCATGTGGATCATCTTGGTTTCTGTATTTACTAAGTGCATAGTTGCGTAATAATTGCTGAACACTGTCTTTTGCAATTTGTGCACCCTTTTCGTATATCTGTGTTCTTAAGAAGTCATCCTATTCTTTTTAACTTCCATACAACCTACTCACCTGCTGTTACTGCCAACAGTATTTTAATAAGCCACACTCCCAATCTTATAGGATCTAATCACTTTGACTCTGACATTCATCGATGTTAATGGGCAGGGCCTTTCTGTGTTGAGTTTACATGTTCTCCACGTGACTGTGCAAGTTTCCCTCCAAAAACATGCTGGTCAGACTGGCCCATAGTGGCAGCTCACAGTGGCTAACCATCCATCTGATCGACATATTGTTTAATGACAACTAAAGCATCTTACCTTACCATTATGGAAAAGCATGAAAACATGCTAAATTAATAATCCCACTGCACTAGAAAGCAAGCGATTGAGTCCAGTGACAGCAGAGGAAACATGCCAAAAGATATGTTTAGATTAGTGTAATTAGTGGCCAACATGATTTGAAACCTGTTCAACAAAAGAAATGAGCACACACAAAACAGCCTTCAACACTTTTTCAAATATAAGTGGAAGGTGCTGTCCGTGGTGCTGAAATGCTGTGATCTTGAAGCTTAGTGCTCGGAAATGAGCTGACTAAACATACAATGATGATGTGCTACCCTGAGGTCAGCCTGTTGTTGTTGTTCTGAAGAGTAAACAGAGTGACTGACCTTCCTAAAACATTGGCGCTTTTGGTAAAATGCTGCAGCTGAATTATTTATAATTATTAAGATGATACAGTGTTTTTGTAAAGCTTACTGGGCTTATGCTTGTTCCTTCCATTCACAGCTGTGACTCAGTTTGAAAATGTCAGTGGTCACATCTGCCCAGGGTTGATTCGTTACTCAAATGTTCCCTTTGCAAAGGCATGCATGCATAAGGAACAACGCGAACAAACCGACAGAAGCCACACAAACGCATAATCTTAAATAGAGGCTTTTCTCTATGCTCCATTCTTGCCAATGTTAACAGCTGCTCAACCACAAATCTACAGTGATTTAACATTGAGATAAAACATTGCAATTACATAAAATAAAATAACATATTATTTTGTGTAATATATGCATATAATACATGTTCTGGAACATTTTTAAAGTTTGTTTTCAAAGGCTTCTAATATATTAATATGATATGACTTTCATTTACAAATAAATCAATTTAATTTAAATTGATTGAATTATTCTTATAACATCTCACACAGTGTCCTCAGATGGGCATGTTTCTCGCCATCTGCTGTTTTGAAAAAGAGAAGGACAGCTTTTCCTGCTGCAGTGCCAGTCAGAGGGCTAGATGGTAGACACAGCACAGTGAGTCCACACCAACCCACCTCTGCTGATGACGAATCGCGGTTCACCTGGTGGCATCTGACGTACATGCCAGTCAGAGTTTACAGTTTGTCACAGGATATGTTGCTGCTGCAGAGGACCACATCATCGTGCTGGTTATTCAAATCTTTGCATCGTTGCTGTGGTAACAGGGGAGAGAGAAAGCGGAAGAGGAATAAATGTCGTTAAGTGTTTACATAAGCACCGCTTTTCGCATCTTACTGTCAGAGCTAAACAGTTTAAAGCACATTTGCCTTTTTACACTAGTTCCCAGCAACGTTAAATTGTTACGTAATTGAAAGGTTTGGCACGACACAGCTACAGGTTGCCTACTTGGCGCCAATTTCCCTATGGAGCCTGGCATCGTCATCCCGACCTGGGTCAGTACAGTCACGGAAACGTGGAGGTGGGAGGCTTTTGGTAGTGATGGCGTACCAAGGTAGGGATTAGGATTTGCATTGCTAATGTCGTCAAACACCAACATTATACATTAATAAATGTATAATGTTTTCAGAATTTTGCTTGTGTATAGCTATAAAGAAATGATTTCTTTTAAAAATATAACAATCTGTGGACTACTTTGTCGGAGACTGTGAGACCACTCAGTCTAAGGTATGACTCATGCCAGACCAGTTCAAAGAGGATCATAATAGAGTTCTCAACAAGAGATGATTAAGGCTCATTACGCGCACTATAGCGCAAATATGCATGCGACTGTGAGTGGGCGGAGGAGCTCAGGTACTGTACCTCCATCTCAACTGGACTAAACTTTTATTACCATTTTTCTTCATTGATGTATTCTAATTAACATGGATAATCTTTATCCATGTTTTCTCTCTAATCTTCAGAGAGAAAGCATGGATAAAGATGTATATAAAACTCCCAGTTTTACATGCCTTTGCTTTGATCACCTGCTGTTTTTTACATTTTGTATTCAATGCGTGTATGGAATATAATATGTTTTTATTTAGAAAATGTTTCAGTGTAAAGTTGTGAAATTAACTTTTTTTTTTCTTCTTCCATCCTTTGATGTATGTCATAAAAACTAAAATGTTTTTGTTCTTTGGAGTCACTGTTTGGACTGCCAAACTATATATCCTTACAGTGGCAACTAAATCAGACGTGGTCCTTATTTACCTCTGGTCAACATTGAGATCTTATTACTGTGACATGAAGTTCTTATGTTTCCTTTATTATGTACACGCAATTTTCTGATAATCCCTCTTTGTTTTTTTTTAGGGTTCAAGTTGAGTTTTACGTGAATGAGAACACATTTAAAGAGCGCCTGAAATTGTTCTTCATTAAAAACCAACGATCTAGTAAGTTTATTACATATGTGCTCTACTGCATACAAATGTATAAAATATAACCTCCTGTAA
Organism: Neogobius melanostomus; assembly: GCA_007210695.1. Classification (NCBI taxonomy): domain Eukaryota; kingdom Metazoa; phylum Chordata; class Actinopteri; order Gobiiformes; family Gobiidae; genus Neogobius; species Neogobius melanostomus. The sequence continues at coordinate 222,158 of VHKM01000232.1, read as the reverse complement.
AGTTAAATCCAAATTTAACAGAGCAACAACAATGGCCTCAATTATATATAAGATAAATACATTTATGTGAGTAGTCGATATAGTGTATGTATATATCCATCCATGCATCCATCTATCTTGTTCTGCTTTATCCGGGGTTGGGTTGTGAAAGCAGCACTCAGAGATTTCTAAGAGGTGGGATCCTGTGGTCCTCATACCAGAACCCCTAAGGCCTCTACCTAGAAATTCTGTCCATAAAGGTAATGAAGAGAACCAGGGCAGCCAATACCGCCTTTGCTCTGCCCGATCCCGTCAGACCTTGGAAGCTAAGCAGGGAAGGGCCTGGTTGGTACTTGGGAGACCGCAGGAGAACACCAGGAAGCCTGGGTGAATGTAGTGAGTGGGTGGTGGTCAGAGAGGCCGATGGTGCAGATTAGCAGCCTTCGCTTCCAATAGTCTAACCCAGGGCAGCTGTGGCTACAATAGTAGCTTACCACCACCAAATATGGAGTGGGTGAATATTATAATGTAAAGCGTCTTTGAGTGTCCAGAAAAGTGCTATATAAAACCATCCATCCATCCATTTTCTTCCACTTGTCTGTTGCCGTGTCGTGGGGGCAGCTGTTGGAGCTGCCCAAATCTCATTGCACCAGGCCCTATGGCTCCTCCTGCAGGTGGTGGGTCCACAGAAGGACGGCCTCATGGTTCTAACCGGGCCTGTTGGTCTTTCATAAGGGGCTTCTGAACCACTCTTTGTCTGACCCGTCACCTAGGACCTGTTTGCCCTGGGAGACCCTACCAGGGGCACGAAGCCCCCGACAACAGAGCTCCCAGGATCATTCGGGCGCTCAAACCCCTCCACCACGTTAAGGTGGCGGTTCCAGGGGGGTATAAAGAACCAATGCAATATTATTATTATTATTATTATTATTATTATTATTATTATTATTGTTGTTATTATTATTAGCCCTGGCAGAGACCAACCTGCAGTGGAAACAGGTCTGACTTTCTGTCAACAATCGGTCAAATGAAGACACATGACCAACAACTCTGCTGGAGGTCGCTATTTCGGCTGCGTGTCATATGGCTCCTGTCAATCGTTGTGTTGATTGGTTTGCAGCACGGAGAGAAAGAAATCATTGTGCCCCAGAGCTGAGATCCAGGATAACTGGCATCCTCTGCCAATTTGCTCAACCTGCCCTCCATAGCTAGGAAACCTATAGAGACTTAAATGTTGGTGTATTTTTTGGTGTATTTAGCAACCTTTCACGCAACAACTGTTCACCCTTTTCTTACTGCAAACTCCTCTGTTTTGCGGTAGCTAACTTAAATAATCACTCAGCATCTCACCAAGAAGAACAAGGGCAATGATGTCTACCCTCCACAATGGCGCTCTCCTGAGCCGAATGCGACGTCACAATATTTTGACCAAATTGCTGGGTTTCAGGTTCTAGAATGTGATGATGTCACAGTACCCAGTGGGGGGCAGGAGACAGTTTTTCATGCATTACAGTGCATTACACTTTCACAAGTCGTAGCTAAAAAGAAAATTCATGAATTACAAAAATGATCATTAATGTCAGTAACTGAGTCCATGATGTCTCTGTACCAAAAATCTCCTCAAAAACAAAATAAATTTACCCAAATTTAAATTTAAATTTGTCCAACGGATACCAACAAGGAACTCTGTCAAACGCGTTCTCCAGATCCACAAACTGCCATGTAGACTGGTTGGGCAAACTCTCATGAACAAGGGTATAAAGCTGGTCCAGTGGACAAAAACCACACACTTCTCCTGAATCTGCTGTTTGACTATTGGTCGGATTCTCCTCTCCAGTACCCTGGATCGACTTTACTGGGGAGGCTGGGCGTGTGATCCTCAGTAAAACAATGGAACCCTAGTCAGAGCACTGTGTAATGCCCCTCCCAGGGACTCCAAGACGGTCAGGTACTTTGCACTGCTGTGCAGACCATCTAACAGTGAGAGACATGACTCTCTTGTTCACTTGTGCTGAGCTGGAGGCATTGAGCAAGCCTACACCAGCCTGCTACCTTTCTCTGTGGGCAATGCCAGATTATTGAGGATCAAATCCCTCTCAAGTAGTTGGGTTCCAAAGCCCAAGCTGTGCGTGGAAGTGAGCCCAACTACATCTAGCTGGTACCACTCAACCTACCGCACAAGCTCAGGCTCCTTTGCCTCCAACGAGGTGACATTCCACGTCCCGACAGCCAGATGCTGTGCACGTGGACTGATCTGCCTTTGACTGCCCCCGAGTCCTCTTACTAGCCAACCCCTACTGCTCCCCCACCCATCCTTCATTGTTCATATAAGTTTGATGTGTTAACATAGATAATCATAATAATCATGATACTAATAAAAAAATAATAATAATAATAATACCCTTTCTTAACAAGGCCTGAGGATTCGTGTTTTCAACTTCTGTCTGAAGCTGCTCACATGTCTACTGTATATAATCAGAGTGATGACAGACAACCCCATACAGAGCCACACCAGCCTCAGCGGTGGACAGACGGGCACTGCCAGCACCAACACCAAATGGTATGTTCGTCTAGGTGCTTTCGTGAGCACTGTGCTTTGTGTTGATTCTAATAAACAAGTTCTACCTTCCTTTTAAAAAAATCTTTTCAATCTTCTGTTTAGTGTTGACTGTCTATCTAATGCGTCCATTCAAGACCGTGAAATTAACTGGTGAGCGACCATATTGATATAGTGTTCTTAGCATTGGTATTTACCTGGTCTTCTCATTGTGATAGGGAACTGATCTTTTGGGTGGATAGGAAAATCCCTGTCTGGGCCATTCAAGTAAGCCACCATTTAAACTCTAAGATTGCTTTATATATATTTTTTCATTTTCTCATGGTAAAGTTATTTCTATTTTCTATCTTGTCGTATTCAAACATAGAGTGCTTTGTGGTTTATACAGGTGATTGTAGCCATTATCAGTTTTTTGGAGACGATGTTGTTGATGTATTTGAGTTACAAGGTGAGTCGAAGCACACAGCTCCTACAGCCTTGACACTCATGTGAATGATTATTTTTATTATGTACAATTAGTCACTTTCAGCCAGTGAGAATGACAATCCATAAGTGCAGTAATTAGATCCAATTGTTATCAAGGATGCATTAAGGTTGGATGCTAATTGCAGTGTCAGGTGGGGGGTAAAGATTAAGTGCTCACGGAAAGAAACAGGTGACAGGGAAGAAAAGTCTCCATGGCAACTCAAAGCCTCATATTTGCACTGGTAAAGTGTTTTGTTTTTTTACAGGGAAACATTTGGGAGCAGATATTTCAGGTGTCCTTTCTCCTGGAGATGATCAACACAGTCCCTTTCATTATCACGGTAAAATGATAGATGTAAAAGGCCTGTGGTCAAATCTTTTTGCATGTTTTAGCCTGGAAAATTGGAGTCTCTCTACTAAGCCTTTAAGTCAATCATTGTTGTTGTTTTACTTAGATTTTCTGGCCCTCCCTAAAGAACATCTTCATCCCTGTGTTTCTTAATTGCTGGTTGGCCAAATGTGCTTTGGAGAACATGATAGTGAGTAACTGTTTTGACCTAAATGTTCCTGTCCAAATGAGTTAAATCAAAGCCCTCTGACTCACTACTTGGTGGCTGGATGACTTGTTGTCACTAACTCTCACAGAAGATCTCCTGCTTTGGTTACTTTGTTATTCTGTGAACCATCAACTCTTTTGGCGCATAGAAATTCACTATGGAGTGCATTTGACAAACACATTTTTTTTCACCAGAACATAGTTATATTGAGGATTTTGCTATAAATACCTAGTTTTCCCTGATTTTGCAACCCTGTATGTAAGGGCCATGTGTGAGTTTTATCCTTTGAATGTGGAATTCTCCCTCTCCCTATAATACAAATGTTTAGAACATTAAAGCTGAAGCTTGTTTTCTACCATCAGCACAGTTACACCAAACTAAGTCATGATTTAATCATATGGCCTAATGCTTAATAGTACAGGCTTTTGTTCATATTGATTGATTTGCAGTCAGTTTAATTTTCTTCTTGTGTTGTAGAATGATGTTCACAGGGCAATTCAGAGGACAAACTCGGCCATGTTTAACCAGGTCCTGATACTGATATGCACATTGCTCTGCCTCGTCTTCACTGGGTAAGCAGTTGCTGAGCCATAAACTGTTGTTTTTGTAGTTTCTACTGCTATTGTAAATCCATACACTTAAAAGTCATTTACTTGATGTAGCACGTGTGGAATCCAGCATTTGGAACGAGCTGGAAAGAATCTCTCGCTTTTCAATTCCTTCTACTTCTGCATTGTTACCTTCTCTACTGTGGGGTTTGGAGACGTCACTCCCCGAATTTGGCCTTCTCAGCTACTGGTAGTCATCATGATCTGCGTGGCACTGGTGGTCCTCCCTCTGCAGGTAATTAGATCCTCTATTATGTAACCAAATGTTTTTATTCCTGTCAAAGGCATTTGTGAATGAATGACAATGTTAATTTGGTTTCTTGCCTTGACAGTTTGAAGAGTTAATCTATCTGTGGATGGAGCGACAAAAATCAGGGGGAAATTATAGCCGTCACCGAGCACAGACAGAAAAGCATGTGGTGTTGTGTGTCAGCGCACTAAAGATTGATTTACTGATGGACTTCCTTAATGAATTCTACGCACATCCCAGATTACAGGTACAATTGAGCATACCTTGCACACAAAGCTAAGTTTGTTGATTTATAGTCTCTGCAATTGACCGGATGTCTGTGAGTTCAAACAAATATGACCGGTCACACTCGTGTATATGAGGTCTTTGCTGGTTTTTATGCAACAGAACTTAATGACAGGCTAGACTTATTTTGTCCAAATATCCATCCATTTTCTTCCACTTAATCTGGGGCTGGGTCATGGAGGCAGCAGTCTGAGCAGAGATGCCCAGACTTCCTATCCACGCACACATCCTCCAGATGTTCTGGGGGATCTCGATGCGACACCAGGCCAGCTCAGAGACATGGTCCCTCCAGTGAGTCCTGGGCCTTCCCGGGGACCTCCTCCCAATGGGACATGCCTGGAACACCATCCGAATGAGGCAACCAGGAGGCATCCAAAACAGATGCCCGTGCCATCTCAGCTGGCTCCTCTCGACTGCTCCGAGCTCCTCCTGGGCGCCCAGCCACCCTGTGCAGGAAACTCATTTCGGCTGCCTGTATCAGCGATCTTATCCTTTCTGTCATTACCCAGATCTTATCATAGTTGAGGGTAGGAGCGTAGATCGACCGGTAAATCGAGAGCTTTGCCCCCAGACTCGGCAACTTATTTTTTATTCCTTTTTATTTTTAACCAATTTAGTCATCTGGAAACAAAATATTTACAATGACAACCTAGACAAGAGGCTTTGCAAAGACACTACAAAGACAGTACAGACAATTGCCATTTTTCATCAGAACATAATTATCTTTGACAATATAGTTTTCCCTGGTTTTATATTTTTGGCAATGTATTTAATTGGACATGGGCACAGGACGATATACAAAACTGTACTGTACAAATGAGCCATGGATGTGTTTGGTCCTCGGAATATGGAATTCCCTCTTTTTGTCACTAATGATTCAGAACATTATACAAATTGCTAAACATTTTTATAATGTTCTTCATAAAACTGCTGCGTCAAAGGGGTAAAACTACTTACAACATATGCCAGATACATTCCACCACACTGTGCCATAACTAAACACGTATGCAGTATGCAATTATTCATGACAGAATTACACAGAGTCTACTTGTATAACTGTTTCTCACTAATTATTAAGCATCCTATTAAAATGCAGCATTATCTTACATTTTAAGTATTGTAACACATTTTGCACTGTTTCAATGTTCAATTTCAATGTATAATTGTCGTTTTTAATCATTAGGATTATTACGTGGTGATTTTATGTCCAAGTGATATGGACCTCCAGGTGCGGAGAGTGCTGCAGATTCCTCTGTGGTCACAGCGAGTAATTTACTTACAAGGATCTGTCCTCAAAGACCAGGATCTGCTCAGAGCCAAGTAAGTTTCTTTCATTTTTAATACATCTTTGAGAGTGGTCTGGCAAATTACATGTTGATGCAATTGCTTTCAGTGGTGTAATTATTGGTGGTGGGACTCAATTAAATTTTTTAATCGAGTTAATTATGGCCTTTATAATTAATCAATCACAATGAATAACATTTATTTATGAGTTGTATTTATTATTTTATTGACGATGAGATGTGAGGCTTGTGTGATCATTTCACTTTAAAGACAATAGCAGTTTGATCTATTTTAAGAATGATCTTTTTAAATACGTTTATGTGTGAATAAACAAGTTTGACAGTAAAATAGTTTTTGGTTTAACGTGGTGTTCGTCCCTAAGCAACGTCTTACTGGAAAAAGGAAATTGACAAAGTCTCTGCGCCGCTTAAGTAAAGTGTGATTCATTTCAATTGTAATCGCACTAAACTTTATGTAATGGCAAGGCTTGTTTATTTATACTGCGCATTTTGTAAACTCATTAATTTGCATAAACTGATTATTTTGTACAAACTGTTTAATTCCATAAACTGGTCAAACTGTTGAAATCGCTGAGCTGCTGAAATGGCAGAAGCTGCAGAAATGGCTGAAAGACCTGGAGTCCCTGAAATCCATTGAAATGAATGGGCAGGATTCCCAATCCCGTAGAAAAAACTGGAAAACTGCAGAAGGAAGGATTCCGCAGTCAATCAATTAATCGTAATTAATCGAAAAAGTCCCGGCCCTAATAGTTATAAAAACTGTTCATTTTGAAAGCAGCTCTTTACTAATTCTTGACCTAGTGATTGTAGGTTCGATGTCACTGAAGCACTTAATAAAGTTTTTAATTGGAAAACTTAAAAGTCTTTTCAGCTATTTAGTGAGTACTTGTAACTTTACTATGTCTTACTAAATACAACCATTTGACTGACTTCAAATTGGGTTTAGTGAACAAATGTAAGAAAATGTCCAGTTGTTTTGTTTTTATGTTAAAAGATTAAATTAGAAAATGGAGACTGGAGTGTGTCACACTCATATCTTACATCTGTCGTTAATTTCAAATCCACCCACACTTGTTTTGCATTTTGTTCTCGGCTGGCTCTTATCATATGCAAAACAGTTACACATTCAGATTATTTTGTTGAGCATTTTAGGAATTTGAGTATAAACTGTAAAACTGGTCAAATACATCATGACATTTACAATAGATTTTAAAAATGCTTTTTATGTCTACAGAATGGATGATGCTGAAGCATGTTTTATTCTCAGCAGTCGTAATGAAGTGGATCGCACTGCAGCGGTGTGACACTTGATACCTAATAATAATTAATCCATTGTTTGAGCTGAAATAAATTAATGGAATTAATACTGTCAATCTTGATTACATTTAATTATTCAGAAGTGAGTAATATATATTTTAACCGTCTCCTCGCAGGACCATCAAACTATACTGAGGGCTTGGGCAGTCAAGGACTTTGCTCCAAACTGTCCACTTTACGTCCAGATACTTAAACCAGAGAACAAGTTTCATGTCAAATTTGCAGGTGAGTCATTACAATAAGAAGAGTAAAGAAGAGTCATGATGAATGAGAAAAGAGCTTGTACTTGTACTTGTACTTCTGAATCCATGTACATATCCAGCTCTTTAGTTTATTTGAACATTGCCTGTTTAGAGTATCTTTGTTTTATATTTAGACACATATATTATATTATATATTTTGAGAGGTTCAGTTTTAGTGGCACATGGCGAGGTCTTTATGGAGTCACTCTGATGTTGCCCAGCAACAGGTGAAGACAAGTCATTGTGCCTTTTGGTACAGTGCTGCTGCTTTTTCAAAAAAGAAACCAAACATGTTGAGATTTTGCAAAAAAGTATTAAAACGCATTAAGACCACATTTAGTAAAATATGTTCTTTGTTTCTTTGTTTCAGATCATGTTGTGTGTGAAGAAGAATTCAAATATGCCATGTTGGCACTAAACTGTGTATGCCCAGCCACCTCTACTTTGATAACACTCCTTGTGCATACTTCACGTGGACGGTCTGTCAACTTTTGCCTTTTTATTTTCTCCCAAGTGTGCTTATAAATTCACTCTGTAGAGATTACATATTTCTATGAAGTCGTCAGAGAAGTGACAAAGAGACACGAATTTAAAAAAAATGGAAGCAAAGTGTTTAGTGAACCACAGCATGAGTCAGGCAAAGTGGATTTAACAAAAGGAGAACGCAGGCAGTGCCTAAGCGGGTTTGTTCCTAATACAAAAGCATAAAAAGCTCAGCGTGATAATGATTTCTCCCAGCATGCTAGCATTACTCTTTTACATGGAGGCCTCAGTTATGTAGAAACTGTAAGGGAAATCAATTGACTGCAGCTTCTATTGCTGCTGGTATTTCTTATTTATAGAAACTGATGCTAACCAACAACACTACTAGAAAATGATGGATTGGACATGAGCTCACTGATAATAACCCGCTTGTAACCCGTCATACTGTTCATAATACAAAAACACATGAACATAGTCATAAGTGCAACAATATCCCCCTCATGTTTTACAGGCACGGGTACAAACGTGGGGAGTTAATTTGGTACCGGTTGTTTGCACAAGAAAAGTCTTTTCCCAAAAAACATTTTGTGGGATGTATAAGAAAGACATCCCTATCAAAACACTGTTTCGGTTTCCTGCACCAGCCAGTGCAGCATACCATTGTGCACATTTGTTACCAGTGCAAAACAAAAGATAAACTACTTGAGGGAGACAATTTTGCAATTTAAGTCTTTTCACATGGGGTGTATCTTGTACTAATGTATTTAAAAAAAAATTATCTTATGTTTATTTTCATTTTATTATTTTAGAGAAGGACAACAGTCACCTGAGCAATGGCAGAGGATGTATGGATGTTGCTCTGGCAACGAGGTCTACCACATTCGACTTTGTGACAGCAAGTTCTTTGGAGAGTATAATGGCAAATGCTTCACATATGCATCCTTTCATGCACATAAGAAGTAAGTGAGAACTTTCTTCAGAAGCACTAAAAAACTTCACCAATTGTTTGTAATTATTGTTCTGTTCCTTTGTATTTGTTTTGGTTGCTAATTGTTAAATTCTACTTGACCCTTTGTCCTCTGAACATACTTTTCAGGTATGGTGTTTGTCTAATTGGCATTAAGCAAGAAGACAATAAGAGCATCCTGCTAAACCCAGGTCCACGCCACATCATGGCTGCCACAGACACTTGTTACTACATAAATATCACAAAGGAGGAAAACTCTGCTCTCAGTTTTAACCAGGAAGAAAAGAAAGGCAAAGCTGCTGTGGGGATTTATGATGGACCTGGACAGCTTCCGGTTCATAGCATCATTGCTAGCATGGGTAACGAGAGTCCACAAATCCCTGTTGCTTTACTTATTTAGCTGTTTTATTTTTCTCTTTTGCTTGATTTAATTTTTTTATTGTGAACCTAGTAGTTTCAATCAAATAATGATACACATCGTAAATAATAAAATAATTAAGACAACAAGATTGTTTTGTTTGCAAATCTACAGGCACAGTAGCCATGGATCTTCAAAACACAAGCCCACCCAATGCCACAGGTGGAAATCGAATCCCATCAACCACAGTAAATGGGACCGGGGGCCGGCGGCCAAGTATTGCACCAGTTCAGGAGATTGCAGATTCCTCGTGTATTTTGCCTTGTGATCTTCTTAGTGATCAATCTGAAGATGACTCCGTATTCTCAGATGAGAAAGACCAGTCCTCTACAGAGCAGGGACAGTAAGGACGCTAATGCATGCAGTTCTTCATTTATACCACATCTTAATCGTATCAAAATCATAGTGCAGTTGCCTTGTTTCACGCTGTTATTGCACATTAAAAGACAATGTTATTGAATGCTAAAGTCCAATCAATATTGTAAATATTCACAAACCTGTCGAGTGTTCAACATTTTTTCTTTTTTCTATATTTCATTTGTTACTGAATCAAACTTGATGGCCCTTCCAGGTATGTGAAAGGGTATCCTCCCAACTCACCCTACATTGGAAGCTCGCCCACATTGTGTCATTTGTTAGTTCAGAGAGCCCCGTTCTGCTGTCTACGCCTGGACCAGGTGGGTTTTTTCCTACTGTATACTCAAGATAAGTCACTCATCTTTCTGCATTTATGTTACATATGTTACATACAGTACATGTGTTTTATGCAGGGATGCCGGCACAACAGTTTTGAAGATGCCAAGGCATATGGTTTTAAAAACAAGCTCATCATCGTATCTGCTGAAACGGCTGGAAATGGCCTTTACAACTTTATTGTCCCTCTCAGAGCTTATTACAGACCGAGAAAAGAGCTCAACCCCATCGTCTTGTTGCTGGATAATCCGTAAGTTAATATTGATATACAGTTTTCATCCAGTTTTCTTTAATTTGCTCATTCCTATTTCATGTCAGGGAAAATTGTGTATTCTAAAAGCTCACGTCAACAGAGCACTTCGGCAAAGGCTGAGGAGGCGGGCCGACATTGTCCGTCCCGATGTTAGGTTACCTCTGCTGCTCAGCGTCACGGTGTGTTTTGAGTGACAAAGAAAATAAAACACTGCGCTTTAGTGCCAGACTGTAACCATGGCAACACTTTTCCTTAAACTTAGATGAAACATATTGCTACGACTGAAAAGTTCTATTCAGAAATACATCATGCTTTCAACAAGGCTAGTTATGTCATTTCATCCACTACATGTATGCTCTGGGAAACATGTTTTATGACAACCTCTTGGTGCCCTGCAGCACTCTCTCCTCTGTTGTCGCGCACAAATACAAACGCCCACTCACTCATACATCCAATTCAAGCACATACACAGCCTTGAGCCTTGTGTCAGCAGGACTAGCCTTCTGTCATGGGTGGTACAGTAGATGACGACAGCCATTAATAAAGTGACTAAATATCTCTGAGTAAGCTCACCCATCAATGCAAAGAAACACTAATGACCTGTGTCAGGCAGACTGAGATGTCCATGAAGCATATTTAGACGAGTTTGTTTGGGAACTAACAAATATTTTGTCTTACAGACCAGACAATCACTTTCTAGAGGCTATCTGCTGTTTCCCCATGGTTTACTACATGGCTGGTTCTATAGACAAGTAAGTAAAAGGAGATTGTAGTAGGCAGTACTAATGTTTCAGTTGTATAGTAATTATTGTGTTTGCTTTGGTGGTTCAGTTTAGACAGCCTGCTGCAATGTGGAATCATTTACGCAGACAATCTGGTTGTTGTGGATAAAGAAAGTACAATGAGTGCAGAGGAAGACTACATGGCTGATGCCAAAACTATTGTCAACGTACAGACAATGTTCAGGTGATTTCTTTTATTCTATAAAAGAAAATGAATTGTATATTTCCTTTATACAGGTGCTCGTCATATAATTAGAATATCATAAAAAAGTGCATTCACTTCTGTTATTCAACTTAAACTGTGAAACTAATATATGATAGACTCATTACATGCAAAGTGTATAGCCTTTATTTGTTATAATTTCGATTACTATGGCTCGGCTTGTAAAAACACCAAATTAAAAATCTCATAAAATGTTAATATTTTGAACATGGACTGTAAGCCATAATCATCAAAATTATAACAAATAAGGGCTTGACATATGTCACTTTGCATGTAATGAGTCTATATCATATATTAGTTAGCACCTGTATATACACATCTGTCTGTTTCAGGTTGTTTCCCAGTCTCAGTATCATCACAGAGCTAACCCATCCATCCAACATGAGGTTCATGCAGTTCAGGGCTAAAGACTGCTATTCCCTTGCACTCTCCAAACTGGAGAAAGTAAGTAAGATTTCCCTGGACTAAGCCTCTTTTCTGCAACTGTGTGGACTTGTCATGTGTGTTTTTGTTTGCAGAAAGAGCGTGATAAAGGCTCTAATCTAGCCTTCATGTTTCGTCTTCCATTTGCTGCTGGCCGAGTGTTCAGTATCAGCATGTTGGATACGCTGCTATATCAGGTTCATGTTAAGATATTACATTTTTTGTAATCTATTTTTCTCAACATTCCCCGACAGCACATTTAAACAGCACTTTAAAAAAAACTGTGGATCCAAAACGCCACCTTGTGTTCGAAGCAGAGAACACCCCGATGAAATGAACTGTTGCTCGTTTTCTCTGCTGACTGATCTTTACTTCTTATCATTTCAGTCTTTTGTGAAAGATTATATGATACTTATTGCAAGGCTGCTCTTAGGATTAGATACAACTCCTGGATCTGGATATCTTTGTGCTGTGAGTAACATGATACTGTTATATAGACTGAGATTTTTCTTGGTTACTCAAGTCTTTTCATTTCAAGATGAAAGTTACGGAGGAGGATCTTTGGATTAGTACTTATGGAAGGCTGTTTCAGAAGCTTTGCTCCTCCAGTGCCGAAATTCCTATTGGAATCTACCGCACAGAATCACACATTTTCTCTACATCTGAGGTAACAAAAACTATTTCTGTTAAAGAGCATTCTTTTGTGGTAAATTTAAACTTCTTAATCCCAGTCTCAGGTGTCAGTGAATGTAGATGACGGTGAGGACACTAAAGACCGGGGATTTGAACTTCGAAGCATAGATCAGGCCGACCCTTCTCTGCGGAGGAAAAAAAGCATGCAGTGGGCACGCCGCCTGAGCCGGCGAAGTGGCAAGTGGCAGAGCGTCAGCCGCGACTCGACCAAAGATCCTGCGCAACGCATCGCCCAGCAGCGCCTCAACCTCTACAGGCGATCTGAACGAGAAGAGCTGTCGGAACTGGTCCGCAACCGTATGAAACATCTGGGACTGCCCACATCCGGATACGGTGAGTGGGATACACTTTTTGTTTCATTTGAAAACAATGTCTTAAAATGTCCATCTCATGTGAATCACAGAAGATCTAACCAATCTGACAGCCAGCGATGTCATGAACAGAGTCAATCTGGGTTACCTACAAGGTAAGGAATTCAAGCACAGTTCTTCTCAAGTACGGACTTTGATCAACAAATTGTTTTTACAGATGAGCAGAATGATCAGCAGAACACTCTGTCTTATGTTCTGATAAACCCTTCCCAAGACACGAGACTGGAACTGAATGACATTGTGTAAGCGTCACTTCTTCACTGAAAATAAGAGATTCATAGCAAGTCAAGAATCACATTCTTTCATTGTACTAAAGTGGCATTTGCTACATCTGCACAGCTTTTTTGTTGTTTGTTGTTATCTAAATTCACCTACTCTTTGTTTAGCTACTTGATCCGGTCTGACCCTCTGGCTCATGTGCCAGAGGAGCGTCCCTTCCACAGCACCAGCCTCAAAGAGCGCCACGAGTCCAGCTTTGACAAAAGGGAGAACACTCAGCTGTGAATACACTCTTGTCCTTCTTGAGTGAGCACATGCACATAACTTCAAGACTGTGCTTTGTATAACAGCTCTACTGTCCAACACAGTAAGTAATAGAGAGCCTCCTGATTTGTGGATCAATTGTACAGTACAACACAACTGTTGTTGGATCATTGTTGCCTTCTGTGTTTAAACAGTTAGAAAATGTTGAGGTTGGTTATAGAGTAGTCAAAGCTTTTACTTTTGAGATTCTCAAATGGCCTCTGCTGCAGTTTTAGTAGTGTGGCATTTGCATTATGTAATTAATCTGATAGACAGTGTAGTTTTCCAGACTTTGTTTATAGTTACTATTTATAAAATGATACAGTATGAATATGTAAAATGTTGTAGTTTTTTTCTAGAATTTAATTACATTAAGGCTTTTCTTTATGTCTCTGTTATGAACTTAAGAAAGGCTAATGTTCTAAGAAAAAAAAACACTATTTCAATAGACAAAATCTCATGATGCACAGCTTTTTCAATGCGTGGTTGACTTTTGTATAAAGAAATATCTCCTGTTTACACATAGTGACATTTCTTGGCACTTTTAATTTTTCAATCTTAACACAGAATTGAATATATATGAATGATTTATTATTACAAACACATTAGCGATTTGACTTCAACATTTTGTACTACTTGCAGATAAACTACCCTTATGTGCTTTGGTCATTTTATGCTGCTAGACAAATGCTATAGATGATTTTTCCAGTTTATTCTACCTTTATCAGGCCCAAAGCGCTTTACAGTAAGGAACCAGTCACCCATTCACACACCAATGTGCGCAGACACTGGAGGCAAGTAGGGTGAAGTGTCTTGCCCAAGGACACAACGACAGCTCCTCTTTTTCATTTCAATTTCTTCCTTTGTTTAGTTAAGGACCGCACAACTCAACTCGTAACATTAATGTTATGGCTATGACCTGTAAGCAATAGTGTGTGTGAATATTGTAACCACTTCTTGATTTGATTGAGATTCTTTGAAATTAATTTCTACATTTCTTAACTGGCTTCATCTCTCCCTTTTTGCACATACTTTGGAATTTACTTTGAACTAGTCCAAATTGTCGCATTTTCACGTCAGTTTGATCTGGACCATGAGTCTGTAATAAAGTTATCGATATATCTAAACCAGTATTAGAATGCCATAAAATTGTGCATAAGCGTAGAATATATTATGGGTATCAAATGATATGCATTGTGTGTTTAAATATATACAGTATTATGCTAAATGTAAGGTATGTCTTTATAGCAATAACAATATTTGAAATAAACTTGTATGTCTTTGGGACAGATGTGTTATCTCTAAAATAATCCCCAATGGTTAAATAAATGTATAAATGTACCGCTTTTATTTTAATAAATAAACAAGTTGACAATCAACATAAACACAAAATAATGCTTTGTTTTACATAAAAACTAAATCAATCTCAAAATGATATTTTTCCATATTTAAAAAAAATGTGTGCATTACATTAAAAAGTGCTACAAAAATTCTACATATTTCAGCAAAATATCAAGTATAGTGCATTTGTTTGTTTGGTCTGAGCAGCTTGAAGAGTGTTTCTTTTAGTCCAACAATCAGTCAATTTTGCATCTCCCTTTGCTGTAATACCATATAAAGCACAAATCCACTGCTTAAGCCAGGTTTGACCACATAGAAATAGAACATAGAAATCACAGATGTTTTAACACACAAGTGAGACTTCATCTTTGTTCAACTTGCAACAGAAACCTAATAATTTGAACGTAATAACTGATGATTGGGTCCAGCCCAATTGCAGTAAGTTATCAAAAAACTCCTCTTACGCTCTTCACTTCCTGCGTGCACTCCCTGGTCGTTGAACATGCCAGAAGTGATTGTGGATGGTCAGTGCGTCTATACTGACAGACACAGACTTGGCTGGAATGATACTGAACTGTTTTTTGTCGGAGCTATACTTGTAGAGTTTATCAATCATTTTCGGGCTGATTTTACGTGGCCCTGTACCCGTGACTTTGGTTATTTCTTCAGTGTCTGGGGAGTATGAATAAATGGCACGAAACTGGCACCCACCATCTCGAAACAGAATGAATAAGTGGCTGGATTCACACTTGTCCAGCTCCTACAATATGAGTTGTAATTGACAGAAGAGAAGTGACAGTCAGTAAAATGTCACAGTCAGTAAAATGTCAAAAGACCACCACTACGTTAGACATTAAAGGCCCTATCCCTGATTTATTTACATTTTTATTACAAACACTGAAAGAGCAGCCACTAAATTAAAATGTTAGCTGTGGTGCTGACATATTTGTAGCCTCCCAAATCTTCAAAGGGACGTGTTTATAGTCACGTTTCACAACTTGCAGGGTCACTTTTCAGGGTCAAGGTCACAGAAATGTTAGAAAACTCTCCTGCAAGCTCATGAAATCAATACAAATGCCTTACAATTAGATGCACAATGTTTTTCCACACAGTTTCCCCCAGTTTTCAATGTACTAAAGGGGTACAAAACCAATTTTGTCCCACTACTAAAAAAAATCAGGTATAGGGCCTTTAAGTTATACACACATTACACTCACCTCCAAAATTACATTCTTCTGGGTCTCATTGACCTTGCCAGCGAGGCAGCAGTGAATAATAGCATTTGTGATGATTGGCTTGTTTGATTTAGAGCTTGGCTCTTTGAATAATTTGGGGCCTGTTGGAAAAAGAAAAATATATAAATAATACTATCAACACATTACATTGAAGTACTTCAAATCCATCACTTTAAATACTTCTCATAATCTGTTACATGACCACTGTCTGGTACCTGCTGTGGGAACATACACACATTTGCACTTCTGACAAATATATAACTAACACAATAAAAAATAACTAACTGTAATGCTCATTAGCTATTAGGCTATAGTTCCTCTACTCTACACAACGTCTTAGTTATCATAGTATATTTGACCAAGGTGCCATACACAACTCACACAATAAATAAAAGTGGTAGGAAATTGATCACTCTGACCATGTGCTCTGGACATTCATACCTCTCCTTGTACAGTGCATGTTTACAACCCTAAACGTAAAGATTTTATTTAGAATTTTTTACTGAAAGTTCACACACAAGTAACAGACAACTGTGAAGTGAAAGCAAAATGATACATGATTCTGTTATTTTTCAAAAAATAGAAAAGTGAAAAGTGGGCCGTGCACAAGTATTCATACAGCATTATGGGAGTGCATTAAATTGCCTTTATAACATTCCTAATGACTGCAGAAAGTTCACACATTGCCCTAACCATTAAATAGAGGCCACCTGTGTGTAATCTACTCTCAGTATAATTACAGCTGTTCTGTGAGGGCCTCAGAGCTATGGTCAGAGTGTATTGGTCACTAAACAACATCATGAAGGCCAAGGAGCACACCAGAGAGGTCAGGGATAAAGCTGTGGAGAAGTTTAAAGCAGCGTTAAGTTATACAAAGATTTCCCAAGATTTGAACATCTCACGGAGCACTGTTCAATCCATCATTCAGAAATGGAAAGAGTATAGCACCACTGCGAACTTTCCAAGGCACGGCCATCCACCTAAACTAACAGACCGAACAAGGAGAGCACTGGTAAGAAATGCAACCAAGTGCCCCCAGATAACTCTGGAGGAGCTGCAACGTACTGCCGCTGAGCTGGGGGAATCTGTACATGGGACAACTATAAGTCGTACTAGGGCAGGGCGATATGGCCTAAAATCTATATCACGATATAAAAAGAAATATCACGATAACGATATATTTAACGATATAATTGACAATGGACAAATTACTTACAAAATCCCAGCCTTACGCCTATTGGGAAGATTAATTCATTGATGGAAGGCGCATTGAGTTGCCTTATGTACAAAATGTGCAGTATAAATAAAGTTGCCTTGCCTTGCCTTGATATTTTATTCATTTTTTTAACGCTAATACTAATTTCCTAGAAAATATGATCTACTCAAGCAGTTTACATCCTTCATGTCATTTTACTTTGTAAGCGCCTGTCCCTGTGTTCTACAGTCAGGGTTTCTGATGCTCTGATGGAGCTGAGCGTAACATAAATGATATCTTGTCCACAACGATATAAAAAATTACAACGATATCCAAAATCTATATTGCGATAACGATATGCGATACGATATGGCCCACCCCTAAGTCGTACTTTACACAAACCTTGTAGTCATACACCAAAAGACTTGCTGCTGTTATTGCAGCAAAAGGGGGTTCCACAAAGTATTAAGTCATGCTGTATGAATACTTGTGCACGCCCCACTTTTCACTTTTCTGAAAAATAACAGAATCATGTATCATTTTGCTTTCACTTCACAGTTGTCTGTTACTTGTGTGTGAACTTTCAGTAAAAAAATCTAAATAAAATCTTTATATTTATGGTTGTAAATATGACAAAATGTGCAAAAGTTCAAGTGTATTAGTACTTTTGCAAGGCACTGTATGTCATCAAGAACAAGTGCCGTAGGAAAGGTTCTTCAAAGCTTTTTAACATTGTAGTCATCTTATCTCTAATCTGCTCTTGTCAGTTAAACAAACATTGTGTGAATGTTATTATTTACCATTGTACTCTGTTGAAGTGATGGAGGAGGCTATGGATCCATTTTCCCAATCCCTTTCCATGTTCCTGCTTGATGTTCGACTCAGAGCAGGGAAGTCTAGTGAGCACACAGACTCCGCACTGAAGAAAACAATTATGTTTATTTTTTTAAATATGTTTACGAATAGCTCAAACATATTCATATTTTCTCACCCCTGAGACTCGACCGAGATTATACTTTCAACCTCTGTGGCCAATGAGAGTGTGGATCCACGACGACTATTGCTCAGATCAGCTGGATGATGGGAAAAAAGTACTAAGTCCTTTACATTGACCAGCAAAAAATAATCAAAGAATACGTATGGGCACAAAATAATCATAGAACATACAGTTGGGGATTCCTTTCAAGACACTGGGTGGCCCTTCTCTGTGAAGAGACTTTGGTCTGGTCTTACGGGACCTTGCCCTGGGCAAAGACTTGACCTGGCCCTGTTCCTCTATGAGCACTTGCTGTTTTTTCCTCAGGTATTCTTGCTTAATAAACTCCCGCCTCGCCTTTTCTTCTTCCTTACGAATGCGATCCTCTTCTGCTTTACGCCTGTGGAAGAAACAAAGCTAGAGAACACATACTTTTTTTAATTGGAATGGATGAAGAGAAAAACATTTTCACCTTGTTTCATCTCGCTTTTGTTCACTCTCAGCTTCTTGCTGTTGTTTGCGAAGTTTTGCATCTTCAGCTTTACGCTGCAGTTTAATAAGAAAGGCAGCTCGACGTTTTGCCATTTCATCTGCTCTGTCTTCATCCTAGATAACATCAATGATTGATCAGTGTAAAAGGTTTCATTTACACATGTAGACCAATGGTTCTCAAATGGTGTAGCTTTGTGACCCATCTTCAATCCACAAGTCAAATATTAATTTAAACTAATTAAAAAGTTTATAGTTCGAAGAATATCAATATTAATATAGCCGCAAGCAGTGATTATCGGCCCTCGCCAACCGCCCTGCCCAAAGCAAGATTAGATTAAGGTTTTCTGCTTTTCTGTACATTTTTTATCAAGAGTCTTAGTAATAGGATTTTGGAATGCAATATTATTACAGTATATGGCAATTGCACAAAGTTAATCTTTGTGTATAGGAGGCAATAATGCGATGTTGTTTAGTGACCAATACACTCCGACCATAGCTCTGAGGCCCTCACAGAACAGCTGTAATTATACTGAGAGTAGATTACGCACAGGTGGCCTCTATTTAATGGTTAGGGCAAGGTGTGAACATTCTGTTTGTGCACGCCCCACTTTTCTATTTCTTATTTTAAATAACAGAATCATGTATCATTTTGCTTCACTTCACAGTTGTCTGTTACTTGTGTGTGAACTTTCAGTGAAAAAATCCAAAATAAAATGTGGTTGTAAACATGACAAAATGTGCAAAAGTTCAAGGTGTATTAGTACTTTCGAGAGGCACTGTATACATTATTTATATGTTTTTTTTTTGCAAATGCGACTACATACAATACAATACTACATATTATATATTTTTTGATTGCTTTCAATGGTAAATGGCCACAAATTATATAGCGCTTTTCTTCATTCATTAGGCCTAAAGCATTACAGCAAGGAACCAGTCACCCATTCACACTCACATTTATACACCAATGTACACGGACATTTAATGACAGAGGTGGATGACAAGCACACCTGTCCAATTACAGTGTTCATTTTTCCAATACATGTGCACATACACAATCTGTGCACTCCAGGCACTGACATATGATAATAAGAGCCTCTACACCCGCTCTGATGGTTCTCGAGTCTAAATAAGACGGATGGATTCCATCCATAGACAGACAGACAGACAGACAGACAGACAGACAGAGGTAGAATATCAAAACGCAATATGTTTTCAAGAACTAACCTTAAAAAAGAATCCCAGTACGTTCTTCTGTTCATTTTCAGCGTCCGTGCAACTATGCTCTATTGGCTTCCTCGTTTCTGAGAGGGCAACTTCAATAAGTTGTCCCTTCATCCTGGTGCTTGGAATATCAGAAGCCTCTGTTTCTGAATCAACAGTTTGAGTTTCTAATTTGCCGTTATGATCTTCTTCAACTGCAGTGTGGCTCGAGTTGACTGAGGTCTCTGTTGAGAGTGATGAATGTCCTGTTTTGTCTTGAGCACATTCTTGGTTAATTATACTACAATCTTCAAAGGTGCCGTTTCCCCCTTTGTCTTGCACTCTTTTACACCTCTCAACAACCTCTTTCTGTACTTCTCCATTTTCTTTGATATCTCGAATTTGAAAAACCTTCTGTTTTCTACTGGAGGCTTCATAACTGGAGCTAAGTTTTGGTTGACAAAGGAATGTGCTGCTGTCATCAATATTTACAAAGTTAACAATAGCTGTGGACCCTGTAGAGGGGTTTGCTGGAGTTCTTTCTGTTTCTAATTTAAGTTTGGAAGGAAATCCGGAACTATTTTTAATTAGTATATCTTGTTGTTGGGACAGTTGCATTAGCTGCAGCTGTATTGTAGCAATAGCTTTATTAAGTACTTCTATTGAGCTAGAACACATATTCAAATTCTGTCCTGAGTCCTGGGACAAGTTATTGTCTCTGATCAGCCCTGCTTCATCATTTTGTATTTTCTGCTTTTTTAAAGCCTCAAGACAAGAATCATCTTTACAATTCTCTATTTTGACTATACTTTTATCAGCAGCTCTAAGCACAGATGATTCCTGTTTTAGTGGCATTGGTAGTGTGCCACTCCTTCCTGGTTCCTTCTTGATAATGTTTAAAAACGCTGCTTTTCCTATTGTCTGTCGCTGTTGTGCTGACAACGTCTCCATCTTCTTTTTTTGACACTCAATTATATGTCTTCTTCCCTCTAGCGCCATGTGGAGCTCCAGGAATTCTGATGGCACTGTAACATTGTTTTTGGACACTGCACAAAGCTCTTTATCAAGTGAGTTACTGTTTTTCATTTGCAAGGGTGGACAGGGGACAGCTTCTGAGCGATCTGGTGTGGCTTTTGGGGTGGTGCTAGCACTGGAAAGTCCATCACGTCCAAGTTTAAGTCTCCTTTCTGCAAAACTTGTCATTTTGACACCAATTCCACTGGGAGTGTTGCTACTGCTAGACCCGGACACAGTGCTGAGACATGGGCTGGAACATCCACAATGATCCTCTTTATCATCCCATTCATTCACGTTTAGGTCCTCTCCCAGCTTGGCTGATTCTCCTTCTCCAAAGTTACTTTGCTTCTTTCTGTAATACCTTTCTTGGGGACTTACTATGTTTCCCATCAGCTGCAGCTCATTCTCATTGTCTTCAGTAAAGTTTTCAATGTCTGAGTCCGAGTCATTACTAGCTTCCAAAGAAGACGAAGAACATTCACCCTTTGGTCCTTCAAGCAAATGAAGATAAAATCCATGGGATGGTTTTGCCCTATCTCTGTGACATACTTCTGAAGAGTCCTGTGTGGCTTCTCTTAAGACAGTAAGGCTGGCATTAGACATGTATTTTGAGTCAAACTGCAGTGCTGTTTTGTGAAGAGCACCTGAGCCACTATTTGTTTTTCTCAAAGCTTCTTTTGAGTCTGACTCACCACACTCCTCTTCTTTCTTCACGTTGACACTCTTCTCTTTGGCTGGTTTTCGAAATGCAGGCATTAAAGGCTCCAGATAATACTTGTCTTTTAAGGTTGAAAAAAGGCATGCATCCAACCCCCGTGTGTTTGTGGATCTGGGAGCACTTGTTGAACAATTGAAGTCCTTCTGTTCTGGTTTACTCTGATGGTGACGGCGAGGCAATGTGGAAGGATCAATTATAGCCACCAACTCCTCCTCCTCTATTTCTTCCTCCTCATCTTCAAATCTAATGTGATTTAGCAGGCTTTGGCCACTCAGCATGTGTGGATGTCCAGAACCTAGCATGTGTTTTGGGGTTGTGCCCATGAAGTTGGAGGCTAAGCTGTGTTTACTGAGGTGGATACTCCTGGCATCCCTCTCTGTAGGAGAGTTTAGAGGATTTGATGCTGTTTGAGATAATGACCTGTGTCAAGAATAAGAAATAGACACTTTCACAAAAACACAGAGTAAAACATTTTTAGTTAATGCTTAAAAACACTAATAAAACACATTACCTCTGCCTGTTCATTGACCATGGAAATGTTGTAGATTGCTGTCCAGAGGGATGTGTTATCGAGTGGGACCAATTTTTCTGTCCTGTATTTGCACATATGAAAATACACCAAGTCAAAAATATTGATAGAATTGCTTTTATTCTAACAACAAATAAAAATAAAAGGCAGGTAATATTACTACCTATGGTGTGATCCTTAATTTCTCCATGTTCTTTCTGGCACCGTGGGAGCACAGATGAATTTGTGCTTGTTTTGAAACTGAGAAAACGCCATTGCAATATGTTGTCATTGCGTATTATGAAATTAAAGTAATTTCTCCAATCATGCATGTCACTATAGTAAGAAGAGTGGATTTTTGAAGAAAACCATACATACCAGATTTCAGAACTTGCTGCTCTGGCAATGGTATTTTAGAGTTGAGAGTCCAAACTCTGTACTCTGGTGGATTTGGCCTTGCCCTTGCTACATACCAAAAATAATGGGATAAATATTTTTAACTGAATACAGAAAAATATATTCCTGCTATATATTGTAATTTAAAAAGATACCATCTTTGATCTCTGAAATATCTCTGGGCTGCATAAAATCAGGCTTCACAATTTCAAAAGTCCAAAACAATTCAGCAACATACTGCATCATGTTACTCTGCCAACATTCAAAAACATTAAGGAATGTTAAAATGGTAAGTGCATTACAATATGTTGAGTTGTGATGTCTTTTCACCTTCAACACTGAAGGGGAATACAACATGTCTTCTGGCTTGAGGTGGAAACATTTGTTCAGAAATTCATCTGAGAACTTCTTCAAGAGTTCAATGTTGTACAGACTTTCAGTTACAGAGGGAGTCTCTTTGAGACAAATATCTAAAAAAGAACCGAAATTGATGTCAGTCAAAAACATCAGGAATTGTTTGTTGGTAATTATTGGTAGACCACAGTGCTTTATGAAAAGGAGTACACGATATGCCAAAGAAATATGTGTAATTAATGTCTTTTTATATTGTGGTCTCCACATTACAGCTCAAAATGTCTCTGCCTTGTATCTAAAGATAAATAGTTAAGATAATGTATACCCAAAAACAACAGTCTGTAGAAAAAGCAATATGACTAATTGCTCTAGGTGTCCAAAAGTGTTTGTATAGGTGCTCTTGGGAAAGAGCAGCCATCTAAATAAAGGTATTTTATGTACTTCCTGCTTTGATGCAATTTATAACCAAATTGACTGTCACTTCAGGGAGTCCCATACAATACAACATCCCTCCACGTGGCCTCTGACTCACCTTTTCGCCTTATCAGCTCAGGGCAATAGAAATGGATTGCAGTCAGCAAAGCAGTGCCATTACAAACAAAATTTGACAAGTTATCCAAAAAAATGAAGGGTTGATGAGATCGTCCAGAAAGTTGATCTTTGTGATAATGTATCTAAATAGAAAGAAAAAAAAATTATTGATAGGATCAAATAGAATCGAAAATGTGTTTTAATGCTGCCGACTCTTCATAAGATTAATATATTTCACATTGAATAAAATAGTGGAGTAATCAAATACATGTGTAGAAGGCACAAGAACAATAATTTGGGAAAAAGTTATGTTATACATGATAAATATGGAGATGGTACATAAATGAAAGCAAATATAAACTGCCCTTGTGTTTATAGTCGCTAATACAATAAAACCGCCAAAACTTACAGTTAAAAGTTTACATAACCATTAAAAAAAAAAGAAAAGTAAAAAGACATTTACCTCATTTAACCAAAGCACCATAGCGGTTTCCAGGTCCACAGGCACCTCTGCCTCCGAAAAACACTTAACTGTAGACATCACCTTTTCAATGCTTACCATCTCCTGGGTGTAAGCCATCATCAACACATCAATGAGGTGAATGTGGCAGCCCTTAAAAATAAAAAACGTAATATTGTTATATTACTCATACATAATGTAATCATGTTTTAATATCACGGGTGTAATTTAAAAGGCAAGGCAAGGCAAGTTTATTTGTAGAGCACAATTCATACACAAGGCAATTCAAAGTGCTTCACAGTTGCATAAAATTACAAGAAAACAGATCAAATCAATCAATAAAACATCAACATAAAGTTAATCAATTACAGTAAAAGGCAAGAGTACAGATAAAATACTTTCAGTTTTCATATGCACGGGTAAAAAGACCTGTTTTCAGCCTGGATTTGAACATTGTTCAAACCCAGGCTGTACATGTACAGTGTTGTACACCAATCATACAGAACTTTGGTTTACACCCCTCAGTAAAAATGTCCAGGGGTATACTTTTGTGAGATACTGTATTTACTAGCAATAACCCGGCAGCTAATGGAGCTGTTCCAAAGCTCATGTTACTGTATATTATCTTAGCTAATGTTAGTCTATAGACAATGTACTCTAGTTTCCCCTGAAATGGTGGATTTTATGCTGATTTATAAGGTTTGTTCTCAATCTCTATTCTTAAAGTAGTAAACCTGTTGGACTTTGACGAGTTTCTCATGATTTGTCTACGCACCATTTTGATTGGAGCTGAAGTAAGGTCCAGTTCAGAGATGAGAGTATTGTTGTCATCCAGGACATAGATGCCCTTTTTGGACAAGAACTGGAGGACAGACGTGTGGTTTTGGAGGGAGTTTGCATGCTCAGGCTGAAGAAGGTGGCTGCACACTATGCAGTAAAGCTCAGATGACAGCAATAGACGGATGATGGAGGGCTTAATATGCTCTTGTTCATACTGGTCAGTGTAAAATGGGTCTTGGAGATCTGATGGAACATCATCTGCAAAATCAGACACAGACAGTAAAGTAAATTTTCAAGACACAAATACAAACGTCCTCCAGTTACATAACATAAGCAGCTTTCTTTTTACAGTACAGAAAGTACTGTGTGTGTCAGAATCCTGTGCAGGATCGAGACACAGTCCAAGGTAAACAGCACCAGAGGTTGCAGAGAGCAAGACACTTTTAAGCCAAGGATCTTAAGCTTGGTGTGGCCCCATCGACATTGGACACAGGTGGAGGATCTATTTATACACAAATTAAACTTCTTAATCCAGGAGCAGGATTCCATTTCTAAATCGTGTATATTTTAAGATTTCATTTTTATTCAGAGACACCCAAGGTTGCCTTAACAACTTTTCCAAATTGCACCAAAGATGTTGTTAAAATGATTGACAGCTTACCAGCTCTTTGAACAAAGAGCTTATTTGAAATTGGAATATTAATACAAATTCAGTTTCCACCTGGTTTGACAAGGAGCAGATTTATTGAGTTGTTTTTTTTTACATTTGATACTTGTTTATCTCATCCTTTTAAACAGATGCAAAGAAGAAACCATTAGGCCCAATCCCGTTAAACACTTTACTATGAGGCTTAGTGCTGCACTGACAAACACTGTCCTCACAGCAGTGCTGTGTGAGCTGTATTTATATTTATTTCAGTGATATATGGCTTTGGCTCTGTACAAGAATAGCAAATAAATAATAATTACAATAAATTTATCAGCAACAGAGTTGTATTCAAGTCCTTATTGTTCAAGTTCAAATCTTGAATTTGCAAGTCTAAGTCCTAAATATACAAGTCCGAGTCCAAGTCACAAGTCCAGCCATTGTAAGAGGTTTCTTACTCCAGCAGTGTCCCTTCAACATAACAACCGTAGAACTTTAAACCATAATTTAACAAAAATATTTTTGGAATTTATAAAGAGAATTTATTGTTGATAAATTGAACTTAAATACATATCTTCAGGAATTATGGTAAATGTGTAAAAACTGAACACAGGCATGTATCTTCATATACATGTAGGTGTATATATATATATATATATATATATATATATATGTTCGTATGTATGTCTCTGTGTATGTAAATGTGCATTTACGTAATATGTGTGTATGCGTATCTATGTAAACAAAAAACTCGCATATACCCCAAAATAATACATAATTGGTGCTGCTTTGATAACATTTTAGTATTATCACGCTGCTGTCTTTGTTTTGTTTTTGTCTTCTGTTGTTTTTTTTTGCTGTTTTATATTGTTTTTGTTCTGTTTTGTTTGTCATTATGTGTTGTTTTGTATGTCCACTTGGGGTGTTCTAAGAAAATAATAATAAAAAACAATGAATTATAATTCATTGTTTTTAATTATGGTGTTTTTAGTGGTGGGACTAAAAACACCATAATTTAAAGCTTGTTTATTAAAGTGTATATTATTGGGAGAGCCATGAACTTGAGAGCCATGAACTTGAGAGCTACAAGTCTGAGTCTTAGTTTGAGTTCTCTAGACCACAAGTCGAGTCACGAGGCACCATTAGAACCTCACAAGTCTGAGTTAAGTCCCAAGTTCTCAGTTTGATGTTCCAGATGACTCGAGTCCCGAGTCTCGTGAATGACTTGGAAACGAGTCACAAGTCTGAGTCCAGGACTCTGATCAGAAAGCAACATTCTTTGCAATTTATTTATTCAGATCAAGATGTTATTTGTTCACGTTCACACTTTGTTTTGGCAGTCACAAATACCTACATTCAAACTTATATTTTCTAGGCAACAAGCCAATGTCGAGCAATAATTGTACTTTGTTTCCCCCTACAAACCATCATCAGTGCTGTCAAGCTTAGTGACCTGCGAGTAAAACCACTGAGCCTAATGTGACAAGCTTTTCACTCACACTGAACAACTGGCTAGTTTTAAATGGGTTATAAGCCATTGATATAGGTTTTATCATGTGTGCAATTAACAGTACTTTGTACTTTCAGATAGCCTATGTGTAATACCTGATCATAATACTAGTAATAATAATAATCATAACCACTGGTTATTAGTAGTAGTAGTGGTGGTGGTGGTGATATTAGTTGTAGTCGTCGTGGATTTCATAGTAAAAAGAGACAGTAAGTCTTAGGCTACCTGTGCCAAAGGCTTTGGAAAACAACCAGCTCAGATTTGCAGCTATTTTTGCTCTTGCAGAATCGTACATCTCTAGTGGCACAAGTTGATCGTCCATTCCACCTCGCGCAGCGTCATCTGTGACTAGTCTTCTCCTGATGACCCCCTGTAAGCGTCCACGTTCATTCTGAGTAAAAAAAGAAGGGGGAAAAAAAGGATGCTGCAGCCACCAGCATTACATCAGCAACTGCAACACGATAAGGCCTTCATTGATATCACGGCAAGCACCTCCATCAAAAAGGTCTATCTATGGACTTTCCTCTTTTCATTTCCGTATCATGCACGACTATGGTTTGTAAAATGGAATAAGAATCTAGCTAAAGTAAGCATTAGCTATAATGATGTTTATCAAGCGGAACTAGAGAGGTGAATCTAATCTAACCAAAGCAGCCTAAACGTTTCTGAGCAGACAGGAAACCCGTGGTACTCACCTCTACTGTGCGAGTGCGTTCATTGCACGACTTTTGGAACGGTTTTGTTAAAACGCCATCCTCGCTCATGGCCTGGCTCCAGTCGGCGCTAGCGGTGAAATGACAGACTCCTCCCCATTTAGCAGCACAAATCTTCGGCCTCCCAGGATAAATCGGCCGCTCACCTGCTCCTCACATCCGATTCCGTCGGTCCATAATCCGATAACAATCAGTTTGTTGGCAACCAGCCAGCTGTCTGATTTCGAGAAAAATAAACCGAAAGTACATAGTATATATATAGTATAGTATAATTTATCTGTCGATGTTGCCTCCCACTCCTGTCATTGCCTGTCTCGTCCGGGATCGGTCTCGGGACAGCGCACTGTCACTATAGCGACGCCTGTACTACACTTGAAATCCCTTTGAGGGCGCTGTTGATCTGTAAATAAAAGGTGAAAGGACTAATTAATGTTCATTAATATGACACATCAAATAACAGAGGCAAGGCAAGTTTATTTGTAGAGCACAATTCATACACGAGGCAATTCAAAGTGCTTCACAGTTGCAGAAAAAATTACAAGAAAACAGTTAAAATCAATCAATAAAACAACAACACAAAGTTAATCAATTACAGTAAAAGGCAAGAGTGCAGATAAAATACTTTCAGTTTTCATATGCACGGGTAAAAAGAGCTGTTTTCAGCCTGGATTTGAACATTGTCAGAGTTGAGGCCTGTCTCACATCCTCATGAAGACTGTTCCAGATTTTAGCTGCATGAAACTGAAACGCAGCCTCACCGTGTTTATTATTGACTCTGGGAACCACCAGGAGACCCCTCCCTGAAGTTCTCAGGGCCCGAGATGGTTCATACGGCTCTAACATGTCAGAGATGTACTTTGGTGCTAAACCATGAAAAGACTTGTACACAAGCAGAGCTGTTTTAAATTCTATTCTCTGAGTGACAGGAAGCCAGTGCAGAGACCGGAGCACTGGACTAATGTGGTCGTATTTCCTGGTTTTTGTCAGGACTCGAGCAGCAGCGTTCTGGATGTACTGCAGCTGTCTAGCAGAGTAGGGCATGTTTTAGGCATAATTTTCTCAGGGTATTTAGAAGTGAAATGAATGGGTTTCCTGGAAAGAAATGAGCATTTAGAACCCCATTGCATGGGGATTCCTCTGATATTGTCAGACTATAGTATACTATCTGCAGTAGTAGCCTATCTGCGTGAGAACTCATCTACTGTATGTTATCCTGTGAAAGTTTCAGGCATAATTTGGAATTGAGGGAAATATTTGCTCATTACTAAATTGAGTGCTATATAAAAGTTAACCATTAAAGAGAAAAATAAATGATACAATTAGGAAACCGGTAGCCTTAAAAAGCCTTTATTAAGTCAACTTTATGAAGACATTTTACAGGACACTTCATGAGGAAATACTTCTTTGCAAACTACAACTTTGCATCAATATTGAATTACATTTTTTTTTTTTTTTTTGCAAAATCTTATGTCTGAATTAGTTTATAAAACGTTGACATTTTTACATTTTAATACACTCATTAAAAAGTGCAGTCGAAGAGGTCCCTTAATTCTCTCAAAACTTTCTTCATCTTGAAGACATCTTACATAAAATATCACAAATACATAGTTTTTCTTAAGAAAATCAAAAACTGTCACTCTTTAAGGCTGTGGCAAATGTAACATTTCAAAGAACGTTTCTGCAGTTTTACACAATGTGTAAAATATACATATAATTAAACTGACAACTATGATAAACACCATTTAAATGCATTTTCTCTCCTGCAAAAGCATTGTTTTATGTGTTCAGCCTTGTGACAAAGGTCCAAAATCTCCAGTAAAAGATAGTACTATGTATTTATGCAGTATTTGCTCATATGACAGACAGTGATAAGACTTGGTGAAAAGCAGTTCAGTAACAAAGCCAGCCTTTCTGTAAGGACATGGCTTAAATAGAATTAATACTGCAGTTTTAAGATAATAACTTTAAAATGGTTTTAAAAACCTTTTACAACTTAATGCAGAAAAAAAACATTTGTGAAGACCTTCAAAAATATAAAAAATATTCCAGTGAATATACAGCAACACATGACAAATAAATAGAAAGTGTACACCTCTCTCACGGTTTTGTCTGGTGTACTTCTGCAACTACTCAAAAATATATATAAAAAACATAAATATAAAAGCATCTTTTTTAGATTTCAGATCCCAAAACCACATAAATAAATACAAATACTAAAACCGTTCTTCTCATTAGCAATAAAACAAAAAATACAAAAAGTAAAAGAGTGACTCTGTACAAAGTTCAGTCTATTTAAATTGTTCTGGTATTAAATTCATTTGAGAATGGATACTTGTGGGTGGGCTAGAGATGCCCTCGGACCAATCGGACAAGTTGGAATGTGGAGAGGAGCTGGACCACTGGTCAGGGGAACCAGGGGAGGGCGTTAGGAATGGGTGGTCAGGCACCTGTAGTTGATGATTTGGTGTATTGTCCATGGGGCCAGAATAGCTATGTTGGGAGGGAGGGGTAAGAAACTGTGTGCCCAAAATCTGTGTCTCTTGTGGCATTACAGTATGGATGGACATAGAGCGTCCTGAGGCATTGTTTGGCACATCAGGACTGGTCAAGTCAAGGCCAGAAAAGTTCTGGCTGGGTGGTTGAACAGTGGTGGTAGAATTTGAGTTCTGATGTTGAAGTTGCCGTAAATGAGCTGGGTGCATGGTGTGCACAGATGAACCAAGGTGGCTGGTCTGTAAACCCTGATATCCCATAATCTGGGACAAAGTAGCTGTGTTGACTCCATGCATGGCACCCATCAAATTATGGGACATTGGTTGGGTTTGATGGAAGCTGCCTTGTTGGCCAACACCTGGGTGTATCCTGGAGACCCAGTCACACTGCGCTCCTCTATTGCCACCAACAGTTGTTGTGCCTTGACTGTTGGGACTTGACACAGGCATGTGAGAAAGACGTGGTGGGTTTACGTCAAAGGACAAACCCATCTGACCGAGATTGCTCTCACCAGTGCCTTGTAAGTGATTTAGTGACAAGGGAGAAGACTGGTGGAAAGGTGATGTCATGGGAGGAGATGCAACATCTGAGAGGTAGGCATTTGGTGACTCAAGAGACTCAACTGGAGAGAGCACTGCTGATGTATCAAACAAATTCCCCTTTCCATCCACAGATTTTTTCTTCTTTAGTCTATTGTCCTTATTTACATCTTTCCCTCCTTTACCATTGCTAATTTTACGAACCTTTTTGCCAGAGAGGTTTGGCTTAAGATTTCCTAAATAGTCATTGGGCGAGCATAAAGGTGGGGAAAGACTGGCATTGCTCAAAGGTGCACTATGAAGACCTGGACTCCGAACCACATTGTACTCATCCAACAGGCGGACAATATCATGATGCATTCGTTCCTGCGCTATATCTTTAGGCAGCTGGTCAAGATGATCAGTGATCTCACGATTAGCAAAATGCTCCAGAAGAACCTTTGCCGTCTCATAGCTTCCTTCTCTGGCTGCGAGGAACAATGGAGTTTCTTCCTAAAAAATCCACCAAATACAAAACAGTATAAATTTGTGAATCTGATTTACTATCCAAAACACAAGCAACACACACGCACCTTGTTGTCTTGCATGTCTTTGTTGGCACCATTTTTCAACAGCACCACAGCAGCCTCAACATTGTTAACAGCAGCGGCCCAGTGAAGAGCAGATTTACCTAAAGGAGAAGCCAAGTATGATTTGGTGTATCAAAACCTTAATGGAAGGAGTAATATTTAAGACAATAGTTACCGGAATCATCTGTGGCATTGGCATTAGCATGGCAATTGATGAGCTCATCAACCATGCCTTCTACGGCCAATCTTGCAGCAAGAATCAGTGGAGTGGTTCCATCATGCATTCGGGCATCAAGATCAGTGGCACGGTTTCGGATTAAGATCTGCATACAAAAAATGACTTGTAAGTAACATGCCATAACTTAATACATGTTATAAAATCTTAATATATTTAATATTTAGTGGTGGGAATAAATTTGTAATTAATCCCAATTAATCGCATTCAAGCAAAATTTATTTAGGGGTTGTATTTATTTTTTGGAGGTATATTTTAGATGCTTCTTTGTATTTTCCTACATTTTAAACTTATTTGAAGGGGAGATGTGAGACCTGTGTGATCATTTCAAACACTTCAAAGACAATAGCAGTTTGATTTATTATGGAGAATGGTCTTTTTAAATAAGTTTTATGTCGACTTAACTGTGAGAAAAAACAAGTATTGTATTGTCTGTGCCGCTAAAGTAAAGTGTGATTCATTTCGATTCATATTTTCA
Organism: Neogobius melanostomus; assembly: GCA_007210695.1. Classification (NCBI taxonomy): domain Eukaryota; kingdom Metazoa; phylum Chordata; class Actinopteri; order Gobiiformes; family Gobiidae; genus Neogobius; species Neogobius melanostomus. The sequence goes on along the minus strand of VHKM01000232.1, from coordinate 190,377 downwards.
ATCGCACTAAACCTTATGTAATTAAAAAGTTCCGGCCCTACTAATATTATAATTTATAGTGTCAGTGACAATTTTGAATTTGAGAACTCTACCTGGAAGACTCCCTGTGCATCGGCAGCCACAGCAGCGTGAAGGGGTGTACGGCCCATGTTGTCTTGGACGTTTGCATCAGCGCTGGACTCAAGGAGGCGTTTGGCAGCATCAGAGCGGGCGTAACGGGCAGCCAAGTGGAGCGCAGTCTCACCAGTGCGGTCTGTCTGGTTATGGAGGTTGGCTCCTTGATAAATGAAGTCAGATATGATCTCAGCAGAAGGATCCTCATCTTCTTCACTGTTACCAGTCTCAAGTCCACCACCACTGCATGATGCAATCATCAATGGGGTGAAACCATCTAAAAGATAAGTTGATGCCAGAGTTATGTTTTAAATAATTTGCTGTTAACAGTTTGATTTTTTTTCCTTATTTTTTTTTTACAAACCTGGTCCTCTGACATTGACATTGAGGCAGTCATTTTCTATCTCTCCCTGAGGAGGTGTAGGTGCAATAGATGCAATAGATGCAATCCGCAGATCAGCAGCATCAAGGTGCTGCTGTGTCCATTTCCTCTGATCTGTATGGTCTCTCAAATCCAACATGGCTTGTTCTTCAAACTGTAACACAAAAAAAATTAAACATCGGTGTGAGAAAACCTGAAAACATGACATGCTAAAAAGCTCATTGTCAGCGATATATTTGCTGTAGTCTCCTTACTTTAAACCGACGGCAATCTGGATCCTCGTCATCCCATTCATTTTGATTGTCATCCATCAGATTTATGTCGGCAATTTTCATTGGCCTGTGGAAAATGTGTTTGTTACAAGGTCAAACAGAGATCATTTTCGGCTGATAGTTGTGGTTATAATGTTCTTACCGAAGGCCGACTGAATCCTCTCCAACGGGCTCTCTTCGCTTCTTTTTGCTGGGCTCAGTAACTTTGAATCCTTCTGGGAACCAGAGCTGTCCATGTTCACGCCGCCGTTTGCGGACCCAGAACACCAAGGCAGATAAATCCCAAAGCAGCCAGTCCCAGGAAAACCACATACATGGGGTAGAGTTCAGAGTTTGGAGGAGAGGGTTTCACACCTGAGCAAAAAAGTATGTGTTACGTTACGTTGAGGTTTGAATGCAACCTAGAATAGTGTCAAGCAAGAGGGGAGCTACACACTTGTAACAGCTTCGATGTAAGGAACATTGAGATTTCCACTGGAGGCCAGAGCGCCAAGAAATGCAGCAACATCGGTGGCACTCTGGAAGCATTCAGTGGACTGCTGATAACACTGACGGTTATCTATCTCCAAGTACACCACAGATCTACAAAACAATGGGAAAACATAAATATGTTAAAAAACACAACATTAAACATTTACTTAAAATAGACATTTCCTTCAGACCTACCCTTTAATTTGCAATGGATCCAATTCTCTGCGTTTTCTTGAGTTGACCATCGAGGTCAAACTGTCTGTCACTTGACCAAAAACATGAGTAGGAACAGACGTCCACTCGGGCCAACCTTCAGTTGATCGCTTCAGTACATTATGTTTAACCAGATCTTGTTCATTGCCATAATAGGGAAAGATCATTGGTTCTCCCTTGGCATCACGACGGAAAACCACATTGGTGTGGAGAACGCTGCTTAGCTCTCGGAGGAATGCTGAAGAGTGGTTTTTGAGCTGCTCTGGAGGAATGTGGACAACCAGAACCAAGTGGCCATCGGCAAGCTTCTCTGGCATGTTGGCACAGTCCAGACCATCCCATTCACACTCTGCATTGTTACATCCTTGGTCACAGTGACCGTCAGCGTAATGGTCTTTACAATACTGGTCATACAGAGGGCTGTAGATGGGTAAAACATGCGTTAGATTTGGTACTTATTAAAAATATGCAAAAGAGTAATCCTGTTAACAAACTTACTTGCACTGCCCTTCCTGTCCTTGGCAATCAAAGCCATCATACAAACAGCCTGGGCTGTTACACTGACCATCACATTTTCCATCATTGAAGTATCTCCAGCACTGCAAAGCGGCTGAGCAGTTTTGCCAAGGATCGTCAAAGTTAAGGGAGCAGTCTCCTCCATCCCATCCACAGGCGTGGTTGTTGCACAGCGAGTCACATATATGGTTGCCTGCCCACTCGTCACACTGTGGAATCTCACAGCTCACCTCCACTTCCGGAGGAGGAGTGATGTCCCGACCAAAACCACCAGTGAAGGAGTAATCAAGGATGTGACACAGGAGGCCATTGAAATTGCTGGGGCAGTTGCATTGGAAGAATGGTGCCTCGAGTGTGATCTGACAGGTTCCACCATTGTAGCAGGGATTTGAGAAGCAGAGGCTGTCGCTGGGTGTCTGGCATTCCGGTCCAGTGAATGTGGAAGGACATAGGCAACGTGGGCCTAAATGTCCTGATACACATGTACCACCATTTCTACAATTCAAACTCCCACAAGATCGAGAATCATACTCACAAGATGACCCTGTGAAGCCCTAAAATATCAGAAAAATAAATGAATGAAGATAAACAACATGCAAGAAGGGCCACAGTTGAAAGCAGACTTGTACTTACAGGTGGGCATTTGCAGATGAAACCATGTGGAGTGTTACTGGCAACTGCACAAGTGCCTCCATTTCGGCAGGGCTTTCCTTTACATCCATCAAATACTTTGTCACATCGCTGACCTGAAGCACAAAAATGTTAAAAGTTCATCTCTATGTAATACATAAAGTATTGTGGTCAGTTATGGTCAGAGACTGATACCTGTGTATCCAGTGCGACATTCACAACGGTAACTGTTGGTGAGCTGTATACAGTTGTATGAGCCTCTTGAGTCACAGGGGTCTGACAAACACTCATTCACGTCACCCTCACAGCGCTCTCCAACGTATCCCGGTGGGCACACACACTGGTAGCCTCCAATGCGGTCCACACATTTACCGTTGTTGAAGCACTTGGGCTCATGAGTTAACGGGTCACTTGAAGGGTTGCAGTCGTCCAAGTTAATCTCGCAATGAACACCTTTAGAAGTAAAAGATATTGCTTAAACCATTACATCCAAGCATTTTAGTCATATTTCTTACATATGGATACATACCTTGTGTTCCTCTGGGACAGGAACATTTGTATGTATTGACTAAATCAATACATGTGCCTCCATTTTGACACGGCTGTGACTGACACTCATTGATCTCTTTGGAGCAGTTGACACCGTGGTAACCAGGGAGACACTGATCAAATTTGAGAGAAAGTTAATTCAGCAACAATGAATACAATAGGTATCAATGGGGAAAAACAAAATCTGCTTTACATCACATTGTGGAAAACATTTTTATTAAATTTTTTTACACACCTCACAACTATAACCTCCAAGGTAGTCTGTGCATGTGGCCCCATTTTGGCATGGATTGGGGGAGCACTCATCCACTTGTTCTTGGCAGTAGCTTCCAGTGTAGCCTGCCTGGCAGCGACAGTAGTGTGTGTTGCCAGCATCTAGACACTGTCCTGAGTTTCTACACAACTGAGACACGTCAATGCCTACCAGAAAAAATAGATTTTATATACATGTTCGAATATGGGGATTATTACACAATAACTGGAACATTTCATACCTTGCTGTTTAGCCGCTACTTCACAGGACACACTAGGGACGTCACAGTAGAGGCCAGTCCACCCAGTCTGACATTGACAGGTGTATGAAGCTCCTTTCTGCCAGCATGACCCACCATTTTTACAGGGTGAGGAATCACACCATCGTACCAAATTCTAACAGAGTTGACAATTTAATCAAGTGCACATGGACTGATGAAAACACAAACTTAGATTGAAATGAAAAGGTTACCTGGCAGTTGATGCCTGTATAACCGTGTGGGCAGGAGCATTTGTAAGTGCCATAGCGATCGAGGCAGGTACCACCGTTTAAGCAAGGCTTAGAATCACACTCATTGATGTCATACTGGCAGTAGCTTCCAGTAAATCCAGGTAAACATAAGCAGGTGAAGGCATTGATACCATCCACGCAGGTGCCTCCATTAAAGCAAGAGCTGGAAGTATAGTGTTAATATGTAAAAATTCATGCATTTATAATTGTAATGTAATTTAAAAATACATGTGCTAATATGTTTTACCTGTCAGTACAGTCATTAGTGTTGACCTCACAATTAATGCCACTAAAGCCAAGAGGACATGTGCAGGTATAGCTGTTAACACAGTCCGTACAGTTGGCTCCATTTTTACAGGGGTTACTTTCACACTCGTTAATGTCCTGCTCACAGCGCCCCCCACGGAAGCCAGGCAGACATATACAAGTGAAAGTGTTAATGCCATCTCGACACAAACCACCATTACTGCAGGGATCTATGAGGATAATAACGCACAATCATATACAGGTTTCTTGAGCTGCTTTCATCAATCTCTAATACAACTCATCCACTTACTTGGTTTGCAGTCATCTATGTCAGTTTCACACTTCTGACCAGTATAACCAGGCTGGCATTTACACTGATAGCTGCCCATGGTGTTGTGGCAAAAAGCACTATTGCGACATGGATTCTTCACACACTCGTTAATGTCAACTTCACATGTTTGACCTTTTGGAGAGAAATAATGGATTACTATAATTGATTGGTGTGCTTGGGAGTCAAACAAAATAAAATACTGAGAATACTAAGGTACCTTGCCACCCTTCAGGACAGATGCAGGAGAAGCTTTGATAATCTTCAGCTTCTTTACATATTCCACCATTTTTGCAAGGTCTTGGGCTACATGGAGCCAGAAGAATTTCACAGTTGTCTCCTGAGAAAGAAAACAATGTGAGCCTACATTAGCTAATTTAGATGTACTAAATCTTTGTTTTCCTGTAACAAAACGCAAATCCTAGTTTCATTTCCCTGACAACATTGGAAAGGCCTTTCTATTTCCTGCTATTGTAAGGTCACAGACAGGAAGCGGGACCTTTTTCTATTGACTACTATGGAATGTTATTTCAGACCCACATGACTGTTCTCCTTGCAAACAAAAATGCACTACTTTCCAAAACAGACATTCCTGATGCGCAAGCAGCCATTCTTGATAATGGGGATGAGCTAGTATAAGATAAGAGCTCTATTAACAATACAAGGCAATTAAATGACCATAGAACAGGAGCTTTTTGCCAATAACATGAACACAAACAAAACAACAGCATAGCATACCAGTGTAAGGAAGCAGACAATTGCACTTATATCCAGCCACATCATCAATGCAGGTTCCCTGGTTGAGACATGGGTTGGAGGCACACTCGTTGATGTTAGTTTGACAGTTAGGGCCTAAAATGGTAGAATTACAAACATACGGTTAGTGAAGTCATATCCACAAAATAACAAAATGCACAGGGTTAAGGAAATGACTGACCTGTAAATCCTGCCCTGCATGTGCAATGATAGCCGCTAGTCATGTCCTTGCAGGTTCCACCATTCATACAAGGATTGGACTCACACTCATTGTTATTGATGTCACAATTTGGTCCACTCCATCCAGAGTCACAAGTGCATTTGTAGCTTTAAGAGAGGACAGATGCTTGTCAGTGTAAACCTTAGTATTAGTTAATTTTGTATGCAATATAAATCTAATATCACATTTTAATATATAATAGTTGCATTTACCCATTGATGAGATCCTGGCAGCGACCATGTATGCAAGGGTTGCTGCTACACTCATCCACCTGGGATAAACAGGTGGCATCATTGTAGCCCTCTGGGCAGAGGCAGGTGAAGCTATTGATGCCATCAATACAAGTGCCCCCATTGTGGCAGGGATTGATGGCACAGTCATCAATGTTGACGTTACACATAGTCCCTGAAAAATGATCTTCATGTCAGTATCAATATATTTTATCCCACACTTTGTCTAAAATAGGACAGTATATGATATACATACATGTATGTATGTATGTATGGCTACAGTCTCTCCCTTACATCTGACAATGCACTAGTTGCTAGTTGTACAATGAGTATGAGTAACGCTAAAGATTCCATCAACATTCACTGCACAGCAGCTTAAGTTTCATGTGTACCTAGGTTGTAGCCCCTGAGTGCCCTCTTGGTACTTTCTATTGAGTGAAAAAAGTGGCATGTTGAATAGCCAGAAGAAGGGCTCAGCTGGATGTAGGAGAGGGGTAGGGAGATGTTCACCCATTCACACGCGTACCATTGCCTCACCATCCAGTGACAAGTAACCCCACCAAGACTTTACAGGAACATTTCATTTAACACAAACTCCCATCACCCTTCTCAATCCTTTAACTTGTCCTCCATCAAGGGGGAGGACAAAATTGTCCACACCTTCCTTTCATAATAAGCTTTACAAAGCAGCACAGTAGAAAGTATGTATGTTATTATTATTATTATATTATTATTATTATTATTATTACTGCAAGAAAAGCACTGCAAGTCAGGTCAAGATCATTTTAAGTTAGACTGCACTGCATCTTGATTGAAATTGATTTTTATAAATAAAACAAATGTTCAGTCGGCGACATCAGTGGGTGTCACACAAACACCCCGGGGCCATTAAAAGGCAGCCTCCTTTCATTTTAAAGTATCATCTTACAGACTCTTTTCAAGGTCCCAATCTTGAGCCTTTCAAATGGCAAACAAAGTTGGTGCTTTGTGTGGATGTTTTGTGTGTATCAGGTAGAGGACTGTGTTCTGCACTCAATCTCACACAAGCCATCTGACACCATTGTTCAATAAGAGCGAATCCGCCAGCCACCTGTTCAACCTGCCCCACACTAATGTCTAGAGTCCATCCCCTGCACCTGTAAACTCCGCCCAGTGCTCACCTGTGTAGCCTGGCTCGCAGGCACACTCGTAGCCATTGATCTTGTCTATGCATCTTCCATAATCGCAGGGCTGGCTCTTACAGTCATCAAGGTTTATTTCACAGTTGAAGCCTGTAAAATGGAAAAGTGAAATAAGTTGAAGTGAGCATAGTTTGATCCTTTAATATACCAAGATTACATACCTGCAGTTCCTTTGGGGCAGGAACAAATATATGTGTTCTCCCTGTCCTGACATGTTCCACCGTTCTTACATGGCTGACTCTGGCATTCATTGATGTTTGTCTCACACAAGCGGCCAGTATAACCAGGACGACAATAGCAAGTAAAGGAGGCCAGCCCATCTTTACATGTCCCATAATGGCACGGATCAGAGTAGCACTCGTTGACATCAATCTCACAGTGTTGTCCTGTGTAACCTATGAAGATACAAATTATGTTGTTGATTTATACTAGAACTTAGAGAATAAAATACAGAAACTTCTTGATTTTATTTATTTATTTTGTTTACCTTCAGCACACTCGCAAGTGTACTTATTGGGACCATCAGTGCATTTAGCCCCATTCTTGCATGGTGTACTGGCACATTCATCGATGTCCACTTGGCAGAGATGACCAGAAAAACCTGAGACAGAGAAAACATACCACACCACATTTGAGAAGGGGATATGTGAAGGGAAAAAAGGGTAAGGAAACTCTAGGAAACAAATGAACCATTTCACTAGCCACTCCCCTCCCCCCTTTCAACTCAGACTGTGCAGGGAGGACTTTTCTTTCAAACTTAACAATGGGCCAAGGCTTAACTGGCAATAAACCAATCCCTGCCCCCAGTTGTCCCACTTTAAATCTTCCAGAAAATGCCTTGCCGCCAAATATGTTAATGTTCCTGCAACCTGATTTGTTGTGACCTTAAAACTAAACACCACCATTATAAGTAGTGAATCATTTACATTCATTCTTTGAATGAATACAGGCTTAGAGTTAATGATTTACTTGTATCTCTGTCCACTATTTGAGAAAAAAAACTAAACACTAAATGAAAAAAAAAAGATTTTTTACTTACCTTTAAGGCATTCGCAATGAAAAGAGTTGATCTTGTCAATGCATTTGCCATTGTTGAGACAAGGTTGGCTGGCACATTCATCTGTGTTAATGTTGCAAAATACACCCTCATATCCTAGAATCACACAAAAAGAACATTTATTTCGTTGTTATTGTTTTATTGTAATTATGTGCAACAAATAATACTTCTTTGATGAGTACTGAAACACTGTATATTAACTGAACAAATGTTAACAAGATTTCACCTGGCATACAAATACAGTGAAACCCTCCAATCTGGTCCAAACATGTTGCGTCATTATGGCAAGGATTAGACATGCACTCATTGACATCCATCTCACAGCGAGGTCCTTCATATCCTTGAAGACATTTGCACTGGAAAGACCCTTTGGTGTTCAGGCACCTCCCACCATGTTCACATGGGTTGGCTCCTGAAACAGATGGGTAGAATTTATATATAGTTCTATATACAGAACTGCACAAAATAGTGAAGGATTTCATAATTAGTAAAATTTACCAAGAGAGCACTCATCAATGTCCAAGTTGCAGGCAGACCCAGTGTAGCCAGGCGGACAAGTACAAATGGCCTTGCCATTTACAGGGTTGGTGTCACAGTTGGACCCCTTTTGGCACGGGTTGCTGATGCAGGCATCATCCAGGTGGCAAAGCAAACCTGGACACAAAGAAGTTCTTTGTTAATTTGTACAGGACTACAAAATTATTTGAGTTTGAGTAGGGCTAATATAGTTTAAGGCAAACCTGTGCGTCCATGAGGGCACTCGCAGAAGAAAGAGGCAACGCGGTCATGGCATGTAGCCCCATGATAGCACGCTGCACTGGCACAGTCATCAATGTTCTCACTACAGTCATCGCCCGTCCAACCGTTCACACAAACACAGTGGTAGCTTCCATGAGTATCATGGCAGGTCCCTCCATTCTGACACGCGTTTGGCATCAACTCACATTCATCCACATTTTCTGTGCAGTATTGACCTGAAAAAATATGAAACAATACATCATGTGAGAAAAGTGACATCACGCTGTTGAAGATGTCTGCATCAGTATATTATATATATATATATATATATATCACCTGTGTAATGAGGTGGACACTGGCAGTTATATGTGTTTACTCCATCCACACAGATTCCACCGTTCTGACAGTTGTGGCCTGGGCAATCATCAATGTTGTGTTCACAGTGTGGGCCGGTAAAACCTGCAGAGGATCACAGAATAGGAGGGTAAGATATATGATAAAACTTTGCTCAAGCAAAGCTCAGATTGACACAGCAGGTTAATGTCTTTTGAACACACAAAAGCAGGTGCGTCTGTTTTACAGCACCAGATTAAATATCAACTCTTGAGCTCTCAGCGTGGCATGTGTTGGAGCAATCACTCACAATACTATAGAGCTGCATGTTTTTCACCACATTGTGGCCTATATACATATAGACATCCCTGTTGTGGTGGGAACACAGCGATTATCAGAAGGAAACGTCTGTGTGACTGCATCCTGCCAGTGAAGACTGGCAAACACAACGGCGGGAGTAACCAGAGGATGCTTTTTCCACCCAGCCAGATTTTACATGAACAGATGAGATTGCAGGTCAACTGATGTAATAGGAAAACATGTGCTCCAATAGATACACCCAAGTTCAACACACTGTAATTGTATATCATGTGTCAAAAGTAAAACAGTCCATGTGTTTTTTACCTGCCAGACAGCTGCAGTCATAAGTTGTGTCCCCCTTCTGAACACATGTGCCTCCGTTATGGCATGGTGATGGACTGCATGGCATGTAGAGGGTTTCACAGTGCTGACCAGAATACTGTTGAGGACACCGGCAGTGGTAGGACCCACCTCGTTCACGCACACACCACCATTCTGACAGGGAGAGGGCAACTGGGCACATTCGTTGACATCCTGCTTGCAGGTTTTACCATGGAAGGCTGGTGGACATGTACAAATGAATGTAGAGTCAAAGGCAGAGCACTGGCCACCGTTGGCACAAGGATTGGAGGCACATGGGTTGGCAATGTGGCACATTTTACCTTGAAAATAACCAGAGAGCACAGCTTTATTATCATACACCAGAATAAAGTTTCAGATTTAGTCCCTGGTAAATATTTACAACATACCTGACCAACCAGGTGGACAGCGGCATCGGTAAGACGAAAGGGTGATGAGGTCGCATGTTCCTCCATTGCGACATGGAGAACTCATGCAGGCGTGATTGGTGGGTGTTAGGCAAAGGCGGTCTGTGAATCCAAGTCGACAAATGCAGCGGAAATCAAAGGTGTTACCATGAGAAACAGGGCGGCATTCACCTCCATTTCGACAAGGAGAAGGGCTGCAAGGACTTGGGTACTGGCATCGGTTGCCTACATAATCACTGGGGCACCTGGGAGAAGAAAAATTACACAGTTTAATTACTTAATTACTATTACAGATTTATACTTTTTTTTTTTTTTTGGGGGGGGGATAGCCAAGCAAAAGGCGAGATAACTGACAGTTGGAAAAAGTGACTTCCTCTACAGTAAAATCCCGCTGTAGTGAGGCAGGGGGAGTATGTTATTACAGAATGTCCCCCTGGATTAGTTTCTCTCTGAAGCCTAAAAACACGTTCTGCAGGGACAACAGACGCGGCCAAATAGACAATCGGGAGTCTGTTCCCATCTACCTTTGGCCCTGGGACTTTACAAACACATCCCAGACAGCTCTAGAGATCAAAGGGTACAGTGCCAACTCAGGATGTTTACAATGAGCCAATGCGTTATTTCAGATGCACACAACTATTTCTCCGTCTTGCTGTCCATTCGGTAAAAATACAACAAAGCAAAAGTTGTTTATATTTGAATCAGGGGCTTGTGCGAGCAGGCAGGGCATCTGTTATTCACCCTAGTATCTCCACTGGGAGCAGGTGCGCATGTTAATGAGGGCAGCTGTTGGACAGGACTCCTCCCCCTCCCGTTTCCTCTCCTCAGCTCCCCCTGCACCCCATTCCTGTGTCCCGTGTCAGATGGGGGTTGCCAAAAAGCCAATCTCTTCCCTTGGGACATAAAGTGCTCATGTGAAGTCAGCTGTTACAACTCCTGTCTCTCTGAACCCTTTCATTATCCTTCCAACTACATTATTTATAAAATCCTCTCTTCCTTATCTATTTTTGACGTTTTTTTTATTTTTTATTTTTATCATGTGCACAGACAAATATCACCCCACCCCCTTGTTACTTTTACAGCTGTACTCGTATGTCACACAGGAGTGTCAGAAACTTCCTTGTTGACTTTGTTAGGTGAGACTAATCAGTGAGTTTTTAACAGCCCCTTGCGCCCCACAGAGACCCCAGACAGTGGCAATTGGCAGGAGATTGTAAAAGTTTAGGACACCTTTGAAGTTTTCCCTTTTGAATTTATTTGTATTTTAGGTTTGTTTATAGCACCTGTAATAGGAAGGTAACAGTGTAGCATTTTCCATCTTTGTTTCCATATTGTTACCAGGAAAACACTGGTAATAGATAGGATGAGCCATATTACCAGAAATAAATTATGTGACCACTTTGTCATTATACTTTTAGGAACAATGGTATTTTCATACTCTTACCATGCTATTCCTGTGTTGTAAAGCATTGTGCTACCTCTTTTGCTAATGCTGGTGTATTAATGGCCAGTGTGCCACAGTCAACCCATGGCGACTGTAATAGATCACCTTTGTCAGTCTAGAGCCAGTTAGAGATAAAGATCCACCCACGGGCTGAAAGGCACACACCACGGCAACAGGTCTCTCCCAGGCCACCGTTGCAATGTCCCCTAAGGCCAGAGCAGATGCTTCCCTGACCCCTGACCCTGATCACTTTTGAGACTGTGGGGCGGGCCTTTTCTCCTCCTCTCCCTCTTTTTTATTCCTCCTGCTGAGTCGGATCAACCATCTGCCACCGCCAAGAGTGAGTGACACGCTTTTGCAATGAAACCTGTTTCTTTGTGAAATAGAAATGCCAACACTGTAAATGATGGCAGCAAAATAATTAGTATTTATATCATGACGTTTCTTTTTGTCCTGAGTGCCTCTTAGCAAGAAAGGATGTTTTAGTATTGTATTTTTTCCCCCTCCTTTTTGTGTTGTTAGCTGGTGTCCCATGTGTTTGTCTAATCATTAGCCAAGCTCTGACCTCTGGGGCTCCACATCTGTTAGCAAGAACCAAACAGAGCGGCCTAAGTATTTCAAAACAATGTTTTACAACAGAAATATTTAATTTAATGTACTGTTTGTGAGTGAACTCATGTAGTTTAGTAATGACAGTGGCAGACCTTTTCTCTCCTCACTCAGACAACACATGCCTTCCACTAAACCTCTTTAGATGTTTATCATTGACAACACGTCTACCACCTTTAACCTGGAGCTCACAAATCAGGTTACAATTGACTGACAATAGAACCACGACATATACTCTTTCTAATAATCTCCACCTGGCGAGCTTTATTGTAAATATATGTTAGCCTTATAATGTTCAGTGTACATTGTAAGGCAAAACATTGTTCACTGTCAACTCTCACTCACATTCTCACTGCATTCTCTGGCTCCCCTTGTCCATGGGAACTTTCAGCACCCACTATAGTGGAATAGTTTCTTATGTCTTCAAACTCTATACTCTATTGCAGGGGCTCTGGCATTTTAGGAATGGATTTGACCAGGGGAGTGGCAACCTTACAGCTTAGGGTTCCAATAAAAGCCTAACACCAACAGGCGCACTTGACCTAACTATGCACTTGTATGCGCTTCATTCTCTTAAGCCATGAGGACCTGCCCGGTAATCCTATAGGAGGACAAATGAAGAGCAGCATTTCTTCAAGGAGAGCAAGACATCTCCAAGCTGGCACGACTTTTACTCCACAAACTCCGCCGTATGGGTGATACATTTTAACATCAATATGCAACACCAGGCAGCTCTGTGCAAGGTCACGAAGGGCTCATCACTGCAAGCGTACTGTTAATTTTCTGTTGGGCCTATTTCTGGCCACAATCTTGGAGAATTTGAGACATGTAGCGAGACAGTTGAGATGTTTCTGGGTTTATTATTAACAGTCACTTCAAACCAAAAGCATCTATTTTTGCTGAGAGTCAAGAGAGGCATGTGAACAGGGGAAGAGTGAGGGCAGCAACCTTTTAACCTCATCATGCCCTCATTACAGTTCCACAAATAGGGCCTATATTTGACGCGCATGTTTCTGTGCATTAGGCCACCTTTGCACTTACCCAGCCAAAGCTCCAGGTAAAAACAAGTATCAGGCCACCATATGGAGTGAATGTTGTTAAAATAAGTGGCAAAACTGAAGCAAATGTCACTATTAGAAATGATATGCTGAATTAATTAATAGATTGAGACAGCAACATAAACAATTCTGTACGGATAAAACATAATCCTTTGTAATCCCACTCATAAGGCGTCTGACTATAATTTATCACTTAACATCATTTTCTATGTCATCATGTGATTTCACTGCCCCTCTTCACATTTGTGGGAACTGTGCTACTGACGAAAGAGGATTTAAAACATATCTACTCTACTTAAATCTGTGCCACCATATGTGAGCACAAATAATGAAGTCCCAGATGGCTAAACCTTTTCTTTTATGGTGATAAAAAAATTAAACTTTTTACATTAGTCGATGATGTATTGTGGAAAAGCTGCGCTGGCTTCTTAGGATTCTGAGTGATGTCCCTTTTAGCAGTTTTTTGGTCACATGGCAATGTGTCCAAGAAACTGCTAAAAGGAACAATCACTTGAGATTAACAAGAGTTTTTGAAATATAAACAAAATGCCGAGACACTCTGACCTTTGTCCATATGACAAAGTGACTCTGTAAGACCGTCGGACTGCAGACACCACAGCACTCGGCAAGACTGAATGATTAGGGAGAGGAATATCCTGTCTGTTTTTAATTGGGCTCAGCAGCGTCGAGGACCACAATAACAGCTTTGTAGAAGAAGGGGCTGAGGAAGAGTTTATGCCAGCCCGTGCACACGTGTGGGTGTCTATGTACTCGAGGACACTGATGTGTGCTGGGGTGAAGCAGTGGCCCAGGGCTAGGGTCTCCTCAATGGGTGCCCCTTGTTCTTACAGACCAGTGGAGGGCCTGCTGATACCACAGGCCCTCAGGCTAGACAGACCACCTGTGTGCCTCTTTGAGTGATAAAATACATATTTTACCCAAATATGTTTTTAATCATTAACTGATTATTAAAAACATATCTGCGCTGAATTAATTCATAATAATCTGGAGGAAATAAAGTATATTTAACCATTGAGAAACAACTGAACAACTTAAAACCCAAATATATAAAGCTCACTCTGCTCTTGTCTGTTCCCACCTGTTTGGCGCAAAATTTTTAGCACTTTATTCCAATTAATCTGACTCTCTCAACATCAAATCCAATTACATTTCTCAGCCATCTGGCTTTCTAATGGAGATCATGAGCAAATAAGGTGTGGGGGTGGTGAGGCGATGTTAGGGTTTGTCCATTCAAACCGCAGGGACAAAGCCTCTCAAGGGGGGGAGGGGTCCAGGGTTGGAGGGGAGGTTGGCGGTGGGGGTTATGGCCAGCGAGTCTGGTGTGTTCTGTGGTGGCAGTGGCATGATGAGAAGCCCCATTCAGATTAGTCACACAGCATTATTCTGACTACGGGACAATGGGTGACGGGCGGCGGGCGAACCCCAGCTGTCACCCATGAAAGGACAGAAAAACAAGATTTAGGACTGGACGCGTCCTCTCACTTTGCCTGGCGAAGGGCTCTTGCATTCATTAAGGGACCTTTTGAGAGGGGTTGGGCTTTTGTCCAGCCAGTGGTTATACCCTATACTCCTCTAAATTTGGACTTTTTCAAACTTTTCCTCTACTCTGCTCTGGTGGAGGAATATGTAGCCTCAGAAAGCACTGTTTCAACTGGAGGGGTACAGAGGCACAACACCATCTCAGAGGAACCTCAAGGCCCCAGTTGCTGGGCATAGGGACCCAATCAAAAGTGGGAATGTGTGGCCCCCTTTTTAAGCAACGAAAGACAAGTTTAGACCTAAATACTCTGCAAGTTTTTCCAATCCCTCCCAAAAATGACAATGACCACATCATCAATAAAAGTGTGAGAGTGTAGCCACATGTAACTACCGCAGATATTCTTTTAAATGTATTGACTTACCTGCACTCGCCGTTCCCATTCAAGGAGGGTTCACATCTCCCTCCATTTAAACAGGACTCAGTAGGTAATGAGCATTTTAGACCTGTTGAACACAGAAAGTAATGTTAAAGGAGAAATGCGAGAAAGCCCTATAATATGTCTACATGTTGAATTAATAGAGCAGTTATAAATAAGGTAAGTATGTCCTGTTGATTAGGTTACATCTTTATGAAACATATCTATCTTGGCATTTCTAATTGATTTTTTCCCCACAGTGGTCTATGGGGATCTGGTGCTGGACAGCGGTGAAGCTACAGCGCGTGGTGAGGGCCTTGGGGGTGGGGTGTTGGTGGGGGGGACACGCTTTATGGGGAAAGCTCGGCAGCTGTGGGACTCTGATGCGGAACAAAAGAATCAGAGTCCAGCACGAGCCATAAAATACTCTCCTCGTGCATTGTTTGTGGCAGACGGGACAGCAGCAGCTCTTCCACCCCCCGCTAGCAACACTCTCCCACAGAGGACACAAAAGGTGGCCCGCATCCCCCCACCCCCCGCGCGCGGCGTCCCCCACCAGGTCAATTTACGCACACGCTCTCCCAGACGCCAATTCAAACGTAGGACTAATGACTTGAAAAAACATCTAAACAAGATTTCAAAGTTTAGCCCCAAAATCGTGGAAGCACAAGCGGAGCTGTAGCCTACATTTAAACTCTTTGCAACTTTTGAACGGGCCTACGTACATTTTGTGGCTGAAATGTAATATTCTTTACATTAAGTTATACAAAATTACAACAAAAGCAAATAAAAGCCCTTTATAACAACGTTTAGTCTGGTTTTGGGGTGGATCGGATCAGCCTCGCGCGCTCCACTCAGCCGCACTTGTTCTCCGTCGCAAAAAACACACCTCAGCTCTTTTTCTTCTTTTTTTTTTAACTTGAGCGAAAATCTTTCACTACTAATTGATGAATGAAATCATCTCTTAGGGAAAAAAAACACTACTTGCCACAAAAAAAAGACCAACAGAGCGCGGTAAATGAAAGATCATCTTGCCCTCATCAAAGTGTGTGTAAACTTTAGCTATTATCCTTTGAAAGTAAAGGCAACTCGTCGATCTCCTTTAGTGAGAGCGTTGCCCAAACCCAATCCCACACACACACACACAACTCACCTTTTGATAAGACGATGGCTGAAAGCAGAAATGTTAGTTTCACAAAGAAACGATACATTCCTCCTCTTCAACTTCACAAATGTCGTTGAAACCCGCGTAGGGCTGGCATAGATCCACAGTGTCGTAGACTCCAGGTGGTGGTTGAAATCAAGACTCCGAGAGGCAAAGTTAAAGAGAGAAATCCAAAGCAGCGCGAAGTCTGCGGGAGATTCACTTCATAGATGTTAACGTGGTCCCTTACTCGTCCTCAATGAAAAGTGGAAGCGGTGCACAAGTGCCTCCCACTCCCGCCCCCATGTGCTCCTCTCCCCAACTTCAGTCTGTACTAGCTGGTACTAGCCCACTACTAGTCTTCATTGCCACAATTATTGAATGAGGCCTGACTATTATTTTGCATCAGATTACAAACCTGGTTTCAAAAAACACTATGCCTGATTTTTCTTTCTAGTAGTGGAACAACATTATGTGGAAATAACTAGTGTGCATCTGAAGCATTTGCATCAATTTCATGAACCTGCAGGCTTGTTTTCTAGCATTTCTGTGACAGTGACCCTGTAAGTTGGGAAACATGCCTATAAAATGGGACTTTAAAAATAGGTTAGGAAAGTTCAGAATGAGTTTGGAACCCAACTGAGAATGTAATTTACTCACTCTCTCCTTCATTGTTTGTAATTACATTTGTGACAGCAGACCCATCAACATTTTATGTATCTTTTTCTGGTTTAGAGACATTTAGACATAAGTACAGTAAGGTCTATTTTGGATCTTTTGGGTGACAATGTCGATAACCGGTGTTTTGATTCAGTCAACAATCGTGTCAGAATCAGAATTGTATTTATTGCCATTGTTTGAGAACGGGTTCACAAACAATACAATTTTCTCGGTACACTCATGCAACATAAAACATATAACAGAGAATTTAGATAAAAATAAGCTATGAAAACTTTAAAACTATAAGACTATAAGGGCATGCACAAAGAAGATTAAAATAAATAAATAATGCAAATAAAGTAAAATAAAAGGTAAAATATGATAGGACAACAACAATTTGAAATAGAACAGCGGTATTGTATTCACAGATGTGCAGGTGTATTAAGTGATAGCAGCAGATATGAGAGTGGACATACCACATAGTGCAACAGAGCAGTGCAAATGGCTGGAACAGGTTATTATGTTCATGAGTCTGATATAGAGTTATTGGATCTTGTTATCGTTCATGAGTCAAAGCATAGGCTGACATTTCACTTCAATCTAATTGCCTCTCTGTTGCCATTGTACAGTGATTGTCATGAATTGTAATCAGTAAATTGAAGGACCACTATAAAATTATGAAAGACAAAACAGTGTGGTTCTGTTTTGTACTTTCCACTTCCTCATCTATCCTTTCTTGAGGCAAGTGAAACTGTCAGTAAGGACTTGTACAGTTTCAGCTCCCCAGGGCACAGATTATTTTATTGTATAGCCCACGCACACGCATGTTTGTGTGTGACTGCCAAATGGAGCAGTGCCAAAAGGGGATAGGTCTCTCGAGATGCCTCAAGTGTGGGAAACAGAGAAAAAAATGGGAGTGTGAGCAACCAGCCACTAATTTATTGCACAATACACAAGCCAATAAGACCTGTTGCTGTGGTGGTTGCTGAATGCTTAAATCAGGGTGTCTGCTCTGACATGTACAGTATTGTTAGCACGAGCCGGTTGATGCACCGTGAGAAATGCTTGATCTTTGTGGCACACGCTCAACCTCAGATGTTAACACATGCCTCCCAGATTCAACTGTCGTGGGGTCTGTACATGTGGAATGGGGATTTGAAAAGTATATAATCGTTTTAATCACTGGAAAAATGTGCTTGTGTGTTTGTGTGACTTTCTCCAATTTGCAGTGGTTATTTGTTCACACCAAAACCTATGGCCATGAGAAAATGATGTATTAGGGATTCACAAGGTTAAAGAAGCATAATGTAAAAACACACCACAGGAGACCAAAGTGACCAAAACATGCCAAGAGCTACTAAATTTAAAAATGTGTCTGGATTGTAGGAGTTTTCTCATTGCCCGCTCTGGTTTCTGGCCTTTTGTCTAAGCAGCAGGAACTGTTTATTCACGGGTGCAGATATTCTTTTTTCTTTTTTGTTAAGTAGCTCCTCTTCACTCATGATGTCATGCCACAGTCCCTAGACACTTGCTTAGTATATGTTTTAATGCACACTGGAAAAGACTGGGGTTGGTCTACAAACGATGCAAGAAAGAACAAGTGCACAGGCAGCTTTTCATGATTCATAATACAAATACAAATATTTTGATCGTATAATGGTATATCCCATGTATGTCCTCTGCATTACAGCACTAGTTGTCTGTTCATAAAAAATGCACTGTCCCATTCAAATAAATTAATAAATGAAAATGAAAGTAAATTTTTTTTTTTCAGTAACTGAGGAATATAACATATTACTTAAACAATCCAAAAAATAAATCCAATAAAATTCAGCAGGTTGTTGGTTTATAAGATCTGCAGTCTGTTGTTAATGTCGTCAAAACAAAACACAAGACAATGGGGGAAAGCAAAGGAAAAGGAAATCTTTGACTACACTTTTGCTTGGTGGCATTATTACTATTTTCAGTTTATATTTTTCCGAAAGTAACTCAAATGTAACTCAAAAGTAACTCAAAGTAGTATAACTCAGCTACATTTTTGAAACAGTAATATGTAATACAAAACATATTACATTTTTAAAGCTGTAACTACTAATAAAGAATATATTACAATTTTTAAGTAACTCGCCCAACACTGCGCAGTATAAGAACCATTTTTCAAAAATATTATAAAATATATCACAAACAATGTCAAACTTGGGTAAACTAGATACA
Organism: Neogobius melanostomus; assembly: GCA_007210695.1. NCBI lineage: Eukaryota > Metazoa > Chordata > Actinopteri > Gobiiformes > Gobiidae > Neogobius > Neogobius melanostomus. The sequence goes on along the minus strand of VHKM01000232.1, from coordinate 171,266 downwards.
TATTTTGCACAGTCTTAAATATAATAGTGTTAATGGTGTTCCAGTGAAAATTTGTCTAAAGTGGTATATGCTCTCGAAATTATGATCCATTATTTGAAATATTGTTACATTATTTTAAGGGCTTTATCAGCAATGTTTTGTTGCAACAATTTAGCCAAATGCTCTGTTTCTTGTCTGTGTAGGCTCTCAGTTGTACAGGCGTTGTCCATCTTCAATGAAGGTTTTTGAGTCATCTTCTGTACTCTTTACGGGGCCTTCCTGTGTGGAGTTTGTATGTTCTCCTCAGGGTACTCCGGTTTCCCCTACCACTAAAAACATGTACTATAGGCCTGGATGATTGATGTGTGTGAGTGAATGTATGGTGTTGGTCAGAGGGACCTTTGGCACAGATGTGTGCAGCCGCAACAGTGCTTCTGTCAGTCTCCCCCAGGGGAAACTGAAGCTACCAACGTAGCTTACTACCACCGGGTATGGAGTGAATGTACTATTGTCTCATGTAAAGCGCTTTGTGACCATGTCTGTGTAGGGCACTATATACAGTGCCTTGCGAAAGTACTAATAGCCCTTGAACTTTTGCACATTTTGTCAAGTTTAAAAACCCTAAACATAAAGATTTTATTTAGATTTTTTTACTGAAAGTTCACACACAAGTAACAGACAACTGTGAAGTGAAAGCAAAATGAAACATGATTCTGTTATTTTTCAAAAAATAGAAAAGTGAAAAGTGGGGTGTACATAAGTATTCATACAGCATTTCCTGAGTGCATTAAATTGCCTTTATAACATTCCTAATGACTGCAGAAAGTTCACACCTTGTCCTAACCATTAAATAGAGGCCCTCTGTGCTTAATCTACTCTCAGTATAATTCCAGCTGTTCTGTGAGGGCCTCAGAGCTATGGTCAGAGTGTATTGGTCACTAAACATCATGAAGGCCAAGGAGCACACCAGAGAGGTCAGGGATAAAGTTGTGGAGAAGTTTAAAGCAGCGTTAAGTTATACAAAGATTTCCCAAGATTTGAACATCTCACAGAGCACTGTTCAATCCATCATTCGGAAATGGAAAGAGTATAGCACCACTGCGAACTTACCAAGACACGGACGTCCACCTAAACTAACAGACGGAACAAGGAGAGCACTGGTCACAAATGCAACCAAGTGCCCTAAGATAACTCTGGAGGAGCTGCGACGTACTGCCGCTGAGCTGGGGGAATCGGTACATGGGACAACTGTAAGTTGTACTCTACACAAATCTGGCCTTCATGGACGAGTGGCAAGAAGAAAGCCATTATTGAAAGGAGGCCATAAGAAATCCCGTTTGAAGTTTGATAGAAGTCATATGGAGGACACAGCTACCATGTGGAAGAAGGTGCTTTGGTCAGATGAGACAAAAATGTAACTTTTTGGCCCAAATGCAAAACGTTATGTATGGCGCAAACTTAACACTGCTCATCGTCCTGAGTGCACCATCCCCAGTGTCAAATATGGTGGGGGAGCATCATGCTATGGGGCTGCTTTTCCTCAGCTGGGAAGACTGTAAGAATAGTTGGGAAGATGGATGGAGCCAAATACAGGGACATTTTGGAGGAAAACCTGTTGGAGTCAGCAAGAGAATTGAGGCTGGGGTGGAGATTCACCTTCCAGCAGGACAATGACCCTAAAAACACAAAGCTAAATCTACAATGGAATGGTTTAAAAACAAACATATTAATGTGTTAGAATGGCCCAGTCAAAGTCCTGACCTAAATCCTATTGAAAATCTGTGGAAAGACCTAAAAACTGCTGTTCACAAACGCTCTCCTTCTAATTTGACAGAGCTTGAGTTGTTTTGTAAAGAGGAATGGGCTAAAATGTCAGTCTCTAGATGTGCAAACCTTGTAGAGTCATACCCCAGAAGACTTGCTGCTGTTATTGCAGAAAAAGAGGGTTCCACAAAGTATTATTTCATGCTGTATGAATATTTATGCACGTCCGACTTTTTGGTTTTCTATTTTTTGAAAAATAACAGAATCATGTATCATTTTGCTTTCACTTCACAGTTGTCTGTTACTTGTGTGTGAACTTTCAGTAAAAAATTCAAAATAAAATGTTTATGTTTAGGGTTGTAAAGATGACAAAATGTGCAAAAGTTCAAGGTGTACAGTATTGTTTTGTGCTAATCTGAAAGAGGAGAATGGAGTCTCTGTAATGTTTATTGACAGATAAATGGATATGAGGATATCAGGAGCAACCCGACACTAGATCAGTGAGAAAGCTCTTGTTTGTTTTGTGGGATCAAGAGAACAGAGGTCCTCAGGTGTCTCAATTATCACCTTTCTCTTGACACTCTACGCAGAGACGGCCTTCCCATGTGTGAGCAATTCATGCTAATGTCAAACAAGCCCAGACACCAATTATTGGGGAGGATCAGGGGCATTGCATCATGGGCATCATTTGTGATTCTCTCAACAAGAGATAGGTGTGTGGGTGGATGGATGTGTGTGTCTGTGTGTGAGGAGGGTTGAGCCATTATAGAATTAAGGCCTAAGACTGATTTAAAGTAGTTAAAACTACAAAAGTTAAAACTAACTAGTTTTTATATTTCATATAAAAATATATCTGCTCAACTTATGGTCTGGAACATGACATTAAGTACAATAGTTCGAGTGTGGTTATGATTTGTAAAACCAAGGAAGATAAGAACTTGACATTTCCAAACTTTTGTTTGTGTAATGATGTTTTGCATGTTGTCAAATCAAGTACCTTGGGCACATCATCACTGAGGACTTGTCTGATGATGATGACATTTATAGACAATGCAGAGTGTTGTATGCCCAGGCTAATACCCTGGCACGGAAGTTTGGCTGTTGTACAGAGAGAGTGAAGCTGACTTTATTTAAAGCGTACTGTACTCCCTTGTACACAGCTCATCTCTGGTCTCATTATAAGAAAGCCAGCATGCGTAGGCTCCAGGTGGCCTATAATGATGCTTTGCGTGTGCTTTTGAAGAAGCTGAGATGGTCAAGTGCCACAGAAATGTTTGTCGGTGCCAGAGTGAACACTTTACAGGCCGTGCTACGAACTTTGATGTACAGCTTTATGTGTCGATTGAACATGTCTGAAAATGAAATAATCGTGTCCCTCACGAATATAAAATGGAGTGCGACACATTATCAATCTGACTTGTGGAGACATTGGCATGATTGTCTTTTTAAAATGCCATCTTAATTGTTTGTCTTGTCCTCTATTTTAATTTTTATGGACCACGAGTCCGGAATTGAATTGAATATACTTGCTGAACATCACATCAGTGTCAAACTCTGTTACATATATAGTCTTTAATATAATAGCGTTGGTGACTTCTTGTCAAATGTCTGTGGAATATACCATCGCTGTTAATCATAGTTTACACCAGTGAAATATTTTAAACATTACTAATATTATGAGAGGAATGAACTTCCGTTACAACTCTGACTCACTCCCATAGGCAGTTGGTATATTTGCAAAACAACTGTTTTAAGATAAAACAAGAACCGAAGAAAATTCCTATTTGTGAACCTGTTCACTAACAATGGCAATAAAACCAATTCTACCTCCTTTTGCTGCAATAACAGCAGCAAGTCTTCTGGGGTATGACTCTACAAGGTTTGCACATCTAGAGACTGACATTTTAGCCCATTCCTCTTTACAAAACAACTCAAGCTCTGTCAAATTAGAAGGAGAGCGTTTGTGAACAGCAGTTTTCAGGTCTTTCCACAGATTTTCAATAGGATTTAGGTCAGGACTTTGACTGGGCCATTCTAACACATTAATATGTTTGTAAACAATTCCATTGTAGATTTAGCTTTGTGTTTAGGGTCATTGTCCTGCTGGAAGGTGAATCTCCGCCCAAGCCTCAATTCTCTTGCTGACTCCAACAGGTTTTCCTCCAAAATGTCCCTGTATTTGGCTCCATCCATCTTCCCAACTATTCTTACAATCTTCCCAGTCCCCGCTGAGGAAAAGCAGCCCCATAGCATGATGCTCCCCCACCATATTTGACATTGGGGATGGTGCACTCAGGACGATGAGCAGTGTTAGGTTTGCGCCATACATAACGTTTTGCATTTGGGCCAAAAAGTTAAATTTTTGTCTCATCTGACCAAAGCACCTTCTTCCACATGGTAGCTGTGTCCTCCATATGACTTCTAGCAAACTTCAAACGGGATTTCTTATGGCCTCCTTTCAATAATGGCTTTGTTCTTGCCACTCGTCCATGAAGGCCAGATTTGTGTAGAGCACGACTTATAGTTGTCCCATGTACAGATTCCCCAGCTCAGCGGCAGTACGTCGCAGCTCCTCCAGAGTTATCTTGGGGCACTTGGTTGCATTTCTTACCAGTGCTCTCCTTGTTCGGTCTGTTAGTTTAGGTGGACGCCCGTGTCTTGGTAAGTTCGCAGTGGTGCTATACTCTTTCCATTTCCAAATGATGGATTGAACAGTGCTCCGTGAGATGTTCAAATCTTGGGAAATCTATAACTTAACGCTGCTTTAAACTTCTCCACAACTTTATCCCTGACCTCTCTGGTGTGCTCCTTGGCCTTCATGATGTTTAGTGACCAATACACTCTGACCATAGCTCTGAGGCCCTCACAGAACAGCTGGAATTATACTGAGAGTAGATTACGCACAGGTGGCCTCTATTTAATGGTGAGGGCAAGGTGTGAACATTCTGCAGTCATTAGGAATGTTATAAAGGCAATTTAATGCACTCAGAAAAATGCTGTATGAATATTTATGCACGCCCCACTTTTCACTTTTCTATTTTTTGTAAAATAACAGAATCATGTATCATTTTGCCTTCACTTCACAGTTGTCTGTTACTTGTGTGTGAACTTTCAGTAAAAAAATTCTAAATAAAATCTTTATTTTTATGGTTATAAACATGACAAAATGTGCAAAAGTTCAAGGTGTATTTCAAGTACTTTTGAGAGGCACTGTATAAAAGCAAAACAAAGCTGCACAACTGACTAAAATGTGCTTTTAGAACTAGTGTTGAAAAAATGTATAAACAACTCTCCTGGTTTTGGCTGAAGAAAAGATGATTGTACAGAACAACAAACTTAAATAAAAAGTTGAATTATAGCAACACAAACAACATCTATGTGTTAGAAAAAATGCCTTTCAATAGAAATACATTGCTACTCAACCAGACATTCTGAAGGGCAGTGTTTCACCAAAATGTAAAACTAGTCTGAACCAAAAAGCTTGATTGTGATCATGACTGTTTGCATTCGATTACTTGTAAAGAATTGGGAAAAAATGTGTTTGTCGTAAAATATGGCCCCAGAAAGAGAAGCTGAAGGGGTTTTTTGTAGTATCATTAAGGCCCTGTAGAAAATGCACTTACAAACATATGCTCGTAACTGACACACTGTTTTGTTTTTATTCCACTTGTGTGCAGCATGGGGTGACAATAGTGCAGGAAATTGACCCTTTTTCACAACTTTGTGAAGAATAAGACACTGGGGAAACTCCATGTTGACTTCAGCATGCACAGAGCTTTTCCTTATCTGTTTATCCCATGTTAAGTGTCTGTAATAGAGCACTGTTTTATTTTGCTGTACAATAGGGAAATGAGCTCTTTGCTCAAGCCCAAAATGTATTTATTAATTATTTACAAAACATGTAAACTTATATAGCTTTCTTATTGTTGATGTTGTTGATAGTATGTTTTGTAAAATGGCAAAAGTTGCTTCAGATGAGGATTTAACCTGGCAAATTTAGAGACCGGTTGCAGCACTCACACAACAGAAAATTATAAATACAAGCTAAATGTGAAACTTCAACATTTAAAACATAAGAAAGGAAAAAGAAGAGAGGTGGCCTATTACTAACTCCGCTAGTCAGACATTCAAGGCCCCAGCAATGTCACACTGCTGGTCGTGGTGCATAGTGGGATGGTGCAGCAGGCCGGACAGTTTGCCTTTGCAGACCTATTGATCCGTACTGTGAAGACCGCACGGATACACATTTGGACGTCTGTACTCTGCTCTTTTGCTCCCTCTGTGTGTGACCTGACCATCCTTTCCATGCCTAACTAATGTAATAATATACTAATAAAGAATGTACTGATACAACTTAGCCCCAATCCCCAACAGCTAACTCACACCAAATGGTGTTCTCATTGTTGACTATTGACAGGAATATGTGTTTTTAAACATAAACATGAAATCAGGCTAAAAAAGTATTGAAATTGTAGTAAATATTATAATTATAATAATAAATTTGTCCAATCATGGTCTCTTTTAGAAATGTAGTCGCTTCTTAGATCTGTTTTAGCCCTTTGATGTTGATCTATCGGCAAGCCCGTACTTGGACAATGAAGTATTTTATGAGGGTTGTACTGAAAAATGCTGGTTATGGGGGAGAAATGCATGGGAAAAAGACAGTTGTCAGTGCAGGGAAGATACCCTTTCTGCACATCCTCTGCTTCATTATCATACACACATGCACATGCTTTATTACTGATGTTAAGTTAAAATGAGGTGTTAAAGATGATCCATTTTGACTTCTTTCAATGGTGTGAGTACAGAAAATGTTTAGCATGAACTCTCACTGTAGCCATATGAGTGCATGGATGGTGTGATGTGAAAATGAATGCAGGCTGGTGTCTGGCCATACAGCAAAAATAATTGCAGTATGTGTGGGCACCACATGACTGTTTGGCAAAAGACAGCTTCAAGAATCTGTCTGTGGCCTTGAGAAGCGGACTGTGTGTGTGTGTGTGTGTGTGTGTGTGTGTGTGTGTGTGTGTGTGTGTGTGTGTGTGTGTGTGTGTGTGTGTGTGTGTGTGTGTGTGTGTGTGTGTGTTCTGAATGGGGCTGAGATTCTCATGATGACATGTTATAATCGTAATCAGTGCAAGGCAAAGTTAATGCTATAATGTTCCAAATTAACCTCAGAAGTGACAGAAGTAACCTCAGCTGTCTGTGGTATCACTTTCCATCAAAATGGTATGGATGGGGCATCGACAACTGTCGCACTGACTTTGCTTGTCTACAGCACTCTGCCTAAACACACAGATAGGGCACCATGGTTAAACAAGGTTACCCACTATAGTACAAGACCACAATATCCTTCACTGTCCAAAGAAATATCTGCTTACAGAAAATGTAAAAGGTTATTTTCAATAAAAGATCCTTTTATGTATTTTTTTCTAACTAAACCTACTTACAATTCTTGTGTTACTAAATTTATGGTTGCAACAACTGTCATATTTAACATGACCCTGAAACCCAAGCTGGTGGTTGTTACAGTTGTCAGGCAAATCAAGTTAAGGGAGACATGGGAAATACTGGACATGAGCCTTTAATTTGACAATGACAGACGGCAGACATCACACTGGCTCACAAGAATGATTCAAGTCTCACCAGATGCATGCGACATAAGATAACTAGTAGCTCTGTCAGAGGATGATTTCATGTGGCCAGAGACGCCAAAAGTGGGAATTTGATAGTTAAAGCTTCTGGTAGCTTTGACCAAGGCCAAAGGAAGGGTATGGAGAAGGAGGGGAAGGTCCTCAGGGGGATGCTATAGGGTGTGTGAAGCGGTGGCCTGCGTGCTGTCGGCCAGCCGCCTGGGGGTAGGCACATGGTGCCAACAGCTGCCATGGTGAAATGCTAACCCCTCTTAAATGCTCTGTCCAGTAAACAACGCTGGTTTGAACACATGCCAAGGGGGAGCATGGGTGAGAAAGGGTGAGAAGGGTGAATTGGACAACCCAGTTGACGCCACGGAGAAAGGACTGACCTCTGTGAAATGGCTTATTAAACTGGCTGCTGGACACCACGGGGTATATTAACCCCTTTTCTGACTGTCAAAGGTGTACTAACTGTATGTACTCCTGCATGTGCCACGAATATGACCCCAGAGCAGAGGTTTGAGTTTGTCCTTCATTCATTATAACTCAGTTCATTAACTATGAACAGAGGTGCACAATGCAGCCTTTTATGTAAAAAGAATATGTTGTTATTAATGGGTATTTGATCTTTCAGTGACCCAGTGGCTATATGGGTGGTTAGCATAGCGCCATTACTTAACATCCCGGTGGCCTGTAGGACGCTCCAGGATCTATTGTTTTTTTAGGTGTCTAGTAGGTTTTCACAGCTGATTGAGATATCTCAATGGTTATGTCTTAAATTCAAAAACCTTCAAGAAACCCTATAAAATCTCAAACTAAATTGATTCTGAACCTGAAGCATCATAGGGTCACCGTGATGGAACGTAAAGGCTCTAAAATAACCACTAATACAGCCACTGGGTCACTTAAAGGTCAAATATGCACCAGTCCTTTTCTATGGTTGCATAGTGTATCAACTTTTTTATGGTTGCATAGTGTACCTTTAAATTGGCAAATTAACTGCACTTTGAACAGCCTGCAAGCTACTAAAAGTTCCCATGCTCCTAGCCCCCAAGGGAGTGGCAGCAACAGATGTGACGTCTACACTGCTGTTCTGCACCCTCAGACTACTCGCTCTAAAGATTGGAAAACAATCCATCTGCTTTAAAATCTTTATTTAGCTCTCCTGTGTTGTCATAGGTCTCACAGACCTGAGAAGAGAAATGAAAATTAATCTTTTGATATTAACAAAAATGTGATGTCGTCCACTCTATTTCTAGAGGCCAAATACTTTTCAAGATTCAAGATTCAAGATTTTTTATTTGTCAAACCATGTGAATGATTTGAAATTATATTTCTCTCATCCTTGATTGTGAAGCGGGGGGTGGGGGAAGAGGGGTGGGAGGGAGGGGAGGGAGCGAGGGGAGGGAGTTCAGCTTCCCGATGGCCTTGTGTATGAAACTGTTCTTAAGTCGATTGGACCTGGCCTGTAGATTCCGCAGTCTCCTCCCTGAAGGCATTACCTTGAAGAGACTGTGTGATGGGTGCGTAGGGTTCTCATCAGCCCAGCACAATGTGAGCATTCTGAGGTATCTAGGAAAAGAACAAATCAACTCTAACAGAGGCGGTGATATCAACAACTTGCTTCTAAAAAGAGAGGCATTCTGGATCTATACTCTAGACCAGGGGTTCCCAAACTTTTTTGGCTGGGACCCCAAAAATTGACACGTAAACAACTCGGGACCCCCATTGTATAAAGTTATTGCCTCTTATGCTACTTTAGGGAAGAAAACACATTTTAAAATCAAGTTAACATGTATTTAAACTGTTTATTTTAACTATATTCATAGTTTCACAAATTTCACAAATGATATGCTGTTTTACACTCAAAAATTTCAAAAACAGTTGCCTTTTTCTTTTTTATTTCATCCTAAAATCATCCCACCCAATGCCTCGCGACCCCCGAGGGGTCCCGACCCCCACTTTGGGAACCAGTGCTCTAGACACACAAAGCCCAAAAGGTCTCAACAAACAGTTCGATTTACGCCCCTTCCTATGACTTATACCACTATGTTCGCACTCATAGTACAGTGCCTGAGTATTTGTTTTTGCCATACCTTCACTGTAGTGAAGCCATGATTGTCCTACCCCGGGGTTTCTCTAAATGTTTGTAAATATTTGTAAATATTCTTTTTACATATGTATATGTAAATATTTATTGTTTCTTTGCACTATGTTGTGGTTGTACTTGTCCACCGTTTGTTTAGCTGCGCCTGTACACACCTCCATGTATATATTTGTTTGTCCCATTATGTGTTGACCAATAGGTAAAATTTTCTAAAGATCCACCCATAGTCATGCGACCTCTCTGAAACACTTGACACAATCAGCCCATGTGTATATAACAGGTGTGTCAGAGTCTGATGAAGGGTTAAGACCCCGAAACGTCACTCTGCCGGTGTGAACAATAAAAACGGGTGAGCATCTACAGTTGTGCGGATCTCTTTTTCACTTTTTCACCAGGGTGCGAAGGGTCCCTTGTGATTCTGACGGCTTTGCGAGTGAGCTGGGTGGAGTACATGTCCTTAATGTTGGGGAGAGGGGCTCCGCAGATCTTCTCCGCTGCTCTCACGATGCGCTGGAGGCTCCTTCGGCAGGAGGCAGGGCTGGCGCCGTGCCACACAGTGATGGAGCTGGTCAGGATGCTCTCTATAGTCCCTCTGTAGAGGTTGCACATAACGGAGGCTGAGAGTCTAGCTCTTCTTAACTTGCGGAGAAAGTAGAGACGCTGATTACTTTTCTTGACCAGTGATGTAGTGTGCATGGTCCAGGAAAGGTTCTCTGTGATGTGCACACCCAGGAACTTCGTGCTGGTCACCCTCTCCACTTGATTGTTAGAGGAGCATGCTGGACCCCGCGCTCTTCGAAAGTCCACAACAATCTCTTTTGTCTCCACATTTAGAGAGAGAGATTGTTCTGTGAGCACCACATGGCCAGACTGCTCACTCCTGTAGTTTGACTCGTCTCTGTTGTTGATGAGACTCACCACTGTTGTGTCGTCTGCAAACTTGATGAAGATGTCTGAGTCGTACTTTGGAGCGCAGTAATGGGTCAGCAGAGTGAACAGGAGGGGGCTCAGCACACAGCCTTGGGGAGCCCCTGTGTTCAGTGTCATGGTTCTCATACTCTGGAGGACGTGGTCTCGCCGTCAGAAATTCCAGCAGCCAGTTGCACAGTGATCTCTTGATCCCCAGGTGGAGCAGTTTGTGTATTAGCTGCTGTGGGATTATAGTGTTGAATGCTGAGCTAAAGTCTAAAAACAGCATTCTAACGTAAGAGTCCTTTGTTTCAAGGTGAGTGAGGGCTGAATGAAGCGCAGTGGAGATGGCATCTTCAGTTGAGCTATTGGACCGATAAGCAAACTGGTATGGGTCCAGGGTGGGGGGGAGAACAGACTTAATTTGTTCCATGATGAGCCGCTCAAAGCACTTCATAAGAATTGGAGTGAGTGCTACTTGGGACCACAGCCTGCTGCAGAGATGTGTTAAAAATGTCTGTGAAGACTTCAGTGAGTTCATCAGCGCAACCTTTCAGTACACGACCTGATATGTTGTCTGGACCCGATGCTTTGCGTACGTTGATCCTGCTCAGAGATCTTCTCACACTCTCTGGAGATAGCTTCAGCACTTGGTCTTCAGGAGGCAGTGTTGACTTTTGAGCCGGGGTTCTGTTGAGTGCCTCGTAGCGAGCAAAGAATTAATTTAGAGCGTTCAACAAAGAGGTGTCACTGTCACAGGTTTGTCGAGGAGGTTTATAGTCTGTGATGGTCTTTATCCCCTCCCACAGACTCCGAGTGTCTCTGCTGTCTCTGAAGTGATCAGTTATCTTTTTGGAGTACTGCTTCTTGGCTTTTTTGAGGCTGCGGGACAGGTTGGCCCTATCTGTCTGCAGTTTCTCCTTGTCACCAGATTTTAAGGCAGCATACCGGACGCTCATGAGCCTGAGGACTTCACTTGTAATCCAAGGTTTCTGGTTGGACCAAATAATGATGGTCTTAGAGTCTGTAACATCCTCAGTGCACTTGGTGATGTAGGCAGTGACCGTCTCTGTATACTCCTGGAGATCAGTGATATTGTTGTGAATGGCAGCCTGCTTGAACATATTCCAATCCGTTGTGTGAAAGCAGTCCTTGAGTTCCTCTAAAGAGTCTTTACTCCACACTTGAATCTGTTTCCAAACCGGTTTAGTGACTCTAACCAGTGGCCTGTATGCTGGCAGTAACAGAATAGTTATGTGGTCCGAGGCACCAAGATGGGTGATGTGGTGTGCCTTGTACGCTCCTTTTTTGGTGGTGTAAACCAGATCCAGGATGTTGTTCTCCCTTGTTGGAAAGTCAATGTGTTGACAGACTTTTGGGAAAATGCTCTTTGGGTCTGCGTGGTTAAAATCCCCAGCTAAGATGAGAAAGGCATCTGGGTGGGCTGTCTGTTGGTCACTGACACTCTGGAACAGTTCATTCAGTGCCTTTTTCCTGTTTTTGATGTTGGAGGTGGGCGGTATGTAGACAGCCACAAGCAGTATAACAGTAAATTCCCTGGGCAGGTAGAAAGGTCGACACTTAATGATCATAAACTCCAAGAGGGGTGAGCAGTGTCTGCAGACCACGGCGACGTCACGGCACCAGGCGTCATTGGTGTAGACACAGAGACCACCTCTGCGTGTCATGCCTCCCTCGGAGATCACTCTGTCCGCTCTGCAGCAGGAAAGCCCCTCAAGCTGGATTCCACTGTCCGGTATATTACCATTGAGCCAAGTCTCAGTGAATATAAAACACAACTGTCTTTCACCATCTTCCGAGTAGAGCGTAGCAGACGAATATAATCCATCTTATTGTCCAGTGAACGTACATTAGCCACAACAATATAGGGATAGAGGCCTGTGTGGTTTAGCTGTGAGTCTTGCTCGGATACCTCCTCGTTTGCCCCTTTTTTGTTTCCTGTAGCGCCTCTTGTGACGCCTCCCCTGCGCTGCAGGTGTGGGGGGCCCTCGGTGACCTGTCAGAGCTTCAGAAGATGATATCTCTGGATTTGTAGATCTAAAATGCTGCTTAAACGTCTTTAGCTCGGATGCTAACTGTGTGTTTACTTTTAAAACACATCCCCTGTTCATTACTAGCAAAGAGCTTTGGCAGTAAAAAAAATCCACTGAACTCCACAAAAACATGGCAAAGATGTACAAAAACATCTTGTAAAACAATGTGAATCACAAAAACTGCAAATGCAGTTCGCAGAAAAGGGTGGAAACGTCACCTTGTCAAGAGAGAGAGAAGCCGCAGCCTGTTTACGCGCCGCCATGGCATCACTTCACCCTCATATTGAAAAAAAAACTAAATGTCAAGGGGACAGTCACTTGGACTTTTGTCCATGTTTATCACGTTGATGTTGCTCTAACGTAAAAGATCTGTTATTATTGGTATTTCAGAATCAGAATAGTGTTAACATTGTTTGGAACAACAACAATACTTAACAATCTGTGGATTATTCTTAGAATCAAACTCAATCAATTCAGACAGCAGTACTGCTATTGATGCTGATGGTAATATAAAGGAACTAAATTCTTAGAAGTAAATCATGCACATATCTATGTACTCCGCATTCAACATAACCCGTAGTATAGGGCAGACATGTGGGGGCCGGCAGCTCGAGGAAACCCTCTTCTGGCAGCAGACTCCTAAAATTTGTCTCTTTTAATGCATAGTATAGGACACTTAACAAATGATGGTCTGGTTGCTCGGGGGCTGCTCCCCTCTGGCAGCAGGTCCAGTCACAGAAAAGAAGAAAAAGAAAGAAAAAGCCCCGAATCCCTTTTAACACATATCATTAAGACTATTCTTGTTATCATGAACATCAATCAGTCTGCGATTACTGTACCTTTCATGAATAAATGTGGAGTATTTTATGTATCATTCAAACACTTTGATACAGAGTAATGTTATATGGGTTGTAATGGTGATGGTGAAAAACGGTAATGCCAACATGGTAATGAATTCTGTATGGGAGACAGAAATAATACACTGGTTGTAGCGTGTGAGATACTGTGAATGTTGACCTAGTATAATGCAGTGTCGCATTTGTTAATATGCAACCAACTCGGTTGATAGTTGTTTTGTAAAATGGTAAGAAATATGCACTGTTGTTAGTTAGTTATTGTTATTTAAGTTTATGAACAGGGGTGGGAGTCAATAAGCTTGTCTTCTTCCCACTCCTTTTCGAGCTGTAATGTAAATTATTTTTTCTTTTTTTCTTTTCTTTTTCTTTATTATGTATATATATATTTCTGTTTTTCTTTTCTTCTTCTTTAGCTCGAAATAAAATATTCAAACTCAAACAGGTTCACAAAGTAGGAATTTTTCTCGGTACAGTCGTGCAACATAAAACATATAACATTCAAGATTCGCTAACTTTCTGCATTTCAACGATAAAAAGACAGAGGTTCCACCAGTTGGGCCTAGCAATGGTCGAGCTGCCTCTCCAAACGTGGGACCCTTACTGTAATTGACACAGTTTGTTAAGCCCACTGTGTCAAACCTTGGTGTTAAAATGGATCAAGATTTTTTTTCATCTGAGGCAGCTTGCAAAAATAAAGTTCTGACTTTCTAGTCACCATTTTGAAATATTGATTCATGCTTGCGGCTGGATTATCGTAACTCCCTGTACACCGGTCCCTCATCAGCCAGTCCTCGCTCACACGTCTGCTGGTTCAGACGCGTCTTTTAACTGGCTCACGCATGATCACATTTCACCTGGTTTGCCTTAACTGGCTTCCAGTCCAATACAGAATTGATTTCAAAATTATTTTACTTGTGTTTAAATGCCTCAATGGCAGCGAACGTGCGGGGAGTGACACGAGCAGGTCCGACCCGATCTGTCCGGCACGTTCGCTGCGATCGGCGGACCAAGCTACCAGTTATAAGACTGGCTGACTCCCTTCCTGTATTTAAATCACGCCTTAAGACGCGTATGTTCTCTTTGGCATTTAGCTAGTTTGGAAGCTGACTTTTACTGCTCTCTACTGCTTTTAATAGGGCGTTCTAAACAGGGGGCATAGCACCCAATTCTGGGCCCTGGGTACAAACTATCTTGGTGGACCCCCCAATTAATACACATTTAATATTTTGTTTTTTAACCACATAACAATGGTTTAGTTTGACAGTACAGTTCATTTATTTTCTATTATAACTTTATTATGTATAGCCTAAGGTGAAAAAAATAGATCGGCCTAAAAAAAAAATCATATACAAACACATATCCAATACAGATTTGTATTGGATACTTAGTTCATGGTTTGTTGACTAACCTTTAATCCTCTAGTGGTATAGATATTTAAACTGGTGGTGGAATATTCTACTTTCATTGGGCCAATTGAATTACTCGTTTTGGGTTTGAACATAATGATTATTAGCATAGCTCATTAAACAGGAGGGCTGCACCAGGGACATAGGATATTTGTGCAGGAAATAACACATTTGTGACTTTAAAATAGGCATTAAAATTATATTTTTCAAAAAAAACCGATGATATATGGTGCCTCTGTGGCCCACAGGCATGAACAATAAAGCCAAGGGCTTCAGCCTGATTTAGTCTCTCACCATTTGAAGCCTACCTTCAAGTGTATTGTCAGTAAATTCTTATTCTAAAAAGTTACGCTGGAATAGGCTAAATGGCACGAGCCCTCCACCTTTTCACTGGAACCACGTTGACTCGTCTCCAAACTGCGCATTTATAATGCGAGTCTCCAAATGCGGCTAATTAGCGTAATTAATTCTGCGAAATAGCGTGAGCGACCTGTGGCCTTTGTCACTGCATTGGCCTGACTGCAGTCAATTACAATAAATATAAGGAAAGAGAACTTTAGAGGTTAAAACAAAGAGAGAAGGAGCTCTGGCTCTTTCTCTGACTCTGCACCTTCCACTTATCAGCAGGCAGAGGCAGGAACTCGCCTCGATCTCTTCATGTTTAACTGTCATTTATGACAAGAAAGTTGCATCTAAGGTCCGCTAGAATAGGCTAGTGTTAAATAAAAGCACATAAGAGCATGGCAAGACTAATATTTCTCTTTCCTAGCTTAGTGTCATTGCATTGCAGAGGCCTTTGCAGCAAAGCCCACCCTCATCTAAGTCACTCACTGTTGAGTTGAAGCGCACGGTGCTGAACCATAGTGCTGAACGCCAGTGTGTGGGCTGAACCATTTGGCACATTTTTAAAGGGGTGTCAGGGCCGTGAGATTCATCCATCATTATTGTTTGTGCAAACATCTGTCTAGCAACCACTGTATTTCAGCCCGATTGTGTTCAATTCTTATATCAATTATGAGAAAATTTAGAAAGTACAATACAAAACGCTTTTTGCAGCCCTTTTGAGGGCCCCTACCCTGCTCTTGGCCCTGGGTACTCAGTACCCTTTACCCCCCAGTCCGATGCTCATGGTTCTCAATAAAGTGGATTGGATTGGATTCAAGATCATCAACATCTGCTCCAACTTCTCCATAATTGTCCTGATGATACAAGAAGATACATTTTCGGTTGGCAAGTTCAAGCAAACAAAAAATAAAATAATTATTATATATTTATTTGATAGGGACAATGCACATTAATGAACATTAAAACAACAAAAACAGATGTAAACCTGCCGGATTATAGCCACAGGGCTAATTTACATCAGTAGCCCCTAGGCAGATACAGTAATACAGAAATGATAACAAACAATGTGATAGAAATTCTTCTTCTTCTTCAAACAAAAGACACACAAAATAAAATTACACAATTAAATGGTGAAAAGTGAAAGGGTTTAAAAACTAGGATTTATATATTTTTGCTGGAATGGTGCACCCCAAATGAGATGTTGCATTATTCTCAATCAATGGGGCTGCATTACTTACTGCTACATGTAGCTACACTGAAGGCCAAGTAGCCTACATGAAAGAAAGTCAAATCAAATAGAGCTAAAATCTATGCTCGAAACGCTAAAGAAGACAAGCTACAAGTGATGCTTCTGATGTTTATTTCCTATTTGTTTTTGTATCTTATATTTGTTAATTTGATTGTAGTTTTCTCTGATTGTGTATATATCAATCAATTTCAATCAATCAATTAAGTGTTTTGTATAGCCCAATATCACAACAGGAGTTGCCTCACAGGGCTGCACCAAACATATAGGCTATGAAATGTATAATCTCGGTCAAGTGTGGCCGGTGTTGGGGAGAATACCTTGTAATTGTACTTACAGAGTACCGGCCTTAAAATGTATTTTGTAACGTATTCCGTTACTTTGCCCAATCAGAGTATTGTATTCTGAATACTTAAAATACTTTCACGTTGATTTGCAATATATTTATGTATAAATACTGCATATCATTACAAAAATGTTGGCTACGCTGGTAACTGACTACTGTGATTTTAGGTTAGTAACTGTATTCTAGATAGCCTACACATAAATGAAAGTGTAATAATAAACTATCATTATTCAGATGAATTATAAAGATAATTTAAAGGCATGCTGCGTAACATTTTAGATTCTACAGTTGACAATAAAAACATGTCCCTAATGACCAGCTCGACACAGAAAATGTTATTTTTTGCCATTAATCAAAGAATCGATTTGGATGAGGATCTATTTAAAATTTCATATTTGACTGACTTTAGTTTTTTTTTTTTCAACAATAAAAAAACAATGTAATGAAATAAATGTACTATTTATTAGGTGAAATGTTGTGCGTTGTGGCTTTAAATTAATTTAATTAATGCAACGGCTTTAAATGCACCTTTATGTAGCCTGATATAATATAATAATAACCTTTAGTATAATAATAACACAGGCAACACTTTAGTGCCATCTAGTGGTCAGATCCATGCGGAGTAGGTTATTTCTATAAATCGATGGGTGGTAAATATCTGTTTACTGCTAGAAATTCATTGACAAGATGGAGACATAGCCCAGAGAATCATCCAAATTTAGGCCAGTTTCTTTATTTGCTTGTTTTGTTTGTCAAGGTTTTTTGGAATGTGATTTTTTTTTTTTTTAGGCCCGCCCAGATCCGGCTATTCTGACGCAGCGGTGTTTGGCCTGTGACGCCGCTTGTACACGTAGCCGTAGGTTGTGTTCACTGAAGATGGTTTCTGTGTATCGGGATCATTGCGCTGGACAGTTGTAAGCCCTTCTAAATATTAACACATTTCATTCAGTTGGTAAGAATGCTCTAAAGAATATATCAACATCTTTTAGTACGATAAGTATTGTAATGTATCAAACAAGCAGTCTGCCACTAAACCTTTCGCGACTTAACTTAGCTATAACCGTGCTCCACTGAGCTGCAATGCTAATGCTAACTAAACAAGGCACGGATCAAAGTTAAAACAATGACTAATAGCCAGCGACCTTGTAACACTCAGTTGCCAGTTCCTGGAGTCCAATATTGACAAAGATAGTGGGCATTGTTTTCTTGATATTAGTCAGTAAGGCAGTTTACCTTGGCACGGTTGACACAATCGCTAGCGTTAGGTGTGTTTTGTGGCGCATGAATTCAGTTTGTAGCCAAGTTACTCAATAACACCACAAATAGTTTGGCCACCAATATTTGGAATTACCTTAGGCTAAAACAAGTGTCTTTAACGTATATGAAATGTAATGAAGTTCTATGTAACGTGATCCACCGGATAAGTTACTTTATGCTATCAAGTAATGGGCCAGTGACAGTGTACTCCGCTATGCTAATGTTAGCACACAAGGAAGACTTTGCCTAAACTGTTGTACTGGAGAGATGTCGCAATGTTGATGGTCTCTGAGTGCCTACAATCTATGAAAACACCAAATCTGGCTAAATTCTATGCTGTCTTTGTCTTATTTTTTAAGTAGAGTTTGATATATGTTTGATGGCATATTCGTCGTCAGTCTAATTTCTGTTATCATTTGAAGGTTTCATAATGACTTTCAGGCATTTAACAAAACGCGTTTATGTGTTGCACCTCTGATTAACTCTTTATGTTTGTATATGCAAAATTGCCAATTTAGTTTTAATGCCAACATGATTATCAAATCTAATCCACTTGTACTTGATTAGCACATTTTACTAACACAAAGTCTCCAAAGTGCTGCACAGAGAATGGCACTAGATGCAACATTACGTTTGACCAAAATTTAAACAGATGATGGTTGCCATCCCAGAATATGAATCTTTTTCTTACCACCCTTTCCATTTCTTTCCTTACACAGGTGAGCTGACTTTGGTTTCATCCCATTGTAGTCAGGCCTGTTGGCTTCTGCAACCATGCAGCCTCCTCCTCGGAGCGGACCACCTGGAGCATCCAGTGGACCCCCTCCTGGTGGCCCTAATATGTTTCGTAGAACCCGACCTCATAAGCAGACATCAACAGTCTCCTCAGCTACCCAGCCAATGACCGATCCTTTTGCCTTCGTCAGAGCACCTACTCCAATGGCGGCTGGTGGTTTTCCCACAGTTCCCAACAGCAATCCGCCTCCAATGCCAATTCCCCTAGTAACTTTTATTCTCAAACTGGATCTGCTCAGCCTCCACAATCACTGCAGGATATACCTTCTACTTCAACAGGTTCTACAACACCCTCCCAGCCTGGAATAACACTGTTTAATCCTTCTAATACAGCACCTACAGGTGCTTTTTCTGCTCAAGGCACCCCTGCTTATACAGAACAAAGTTATTTCAATTCAAGAGAACCGATCCTATCTATGGCTAATGAGCCAGCCCATGAGGCCTCAGCGCCGGCACCTAACCAGACCTCTTATAATCAAGAGCACCACAGACCGTCTCCTCTTTTTCCTCTGTCTCATCAGCCAGTGCCTCCTCTTTCTGCCTCATCACAGTGGGCGCCAGATCATGGAAGTCGTCCTCCATCAGTTCAAAACTATTTTCAACCAACTAGTGACCCACCAACACAACCTATGAACATGCAGCAAAATTCCCAGATGTTTCCTTCCCATACACAATCACCACATCACAACACCCATAGTCCTACTCAATCTGGACAAGCTTCCAGTCAGGCTCCTCTGCAACATCAAGGAAGAGCTCAGTACATTGAATCAAATACAACACAGCAGCCTAACGCGCAACCCCAATGCTAAACTACTTCAGTCAGAGCACCAACTTCTCTCCGCTGGATTCAGGTTACCACCAGATGGGATCTGTCATTGGTGAAGTGCAACACACCTCTGATTCTGCACCTCTCAGTGCCTCCAGTACTGGTTCTAGGCCTGTTTCTGCCCCTGGCCCACATGTACTTTCACAGGAGTGCAGTGCATTGTCAATGTTTTTTAAAGATGATGTTGAAAATGTGGAAACTCTTACAGGGGATGCAAATAAGGCAGCAAATTGTGTTTCTGATTCCTTTCCTCACCTCACCAACCATCCTGTCAGTTCTCAGCTGCAAAGTGGTCACGCAGGTGTGGTCTTTGATTTTCATGGAACACCTTTACAACCTCCTCCACAGATGCCTTATGTAACTGATGGGTCTACAGCACAAGGAAATACCCAGAAACCTGCTGATCCCCTGTATGACCATGTGGAGAACTTTGAGTGTGTTCCTAATCAAGAGGTGTTGCCTACTGATAGGCCCACCAGCCCCATTTCTACAGAAACTCATGTAGTTGACCAATTTGAAACTGGACCCAATCTGGAAACTCCAGATTCTGCTCCTAGACCAATAAGGTCGGCAAGTGTCTCTTCTAACTACAGCAATTTGAGTCAAGGAAGTGGCACCGGTACACGGCGCCACCAGGGTGTAGTAGGCACTTTTATTCAGCAAGAAAGCCCTCGACTCACAGAGGATTGCAATCAATCTGCAACTGGAGGTTATTTTGAGCAGATTGATTCAGCTTCAACTGGAGAAATGACTGCACACAATGTTACAGAAAATAATTGGCCTCCTACCCCTAGTCCCCCCAAACCAGTTGGCACATTTCAGGCTAGTGCAAACAGTTCTTTTGAACCTGTGCGTTCACACAGTGTTGGTGTGCGTGCTGTTGAAGTGGATAGAGCTAATATGGTGGTTGAAGGTGGTGCCGATTCCACAGCTGGCAATTTAGAACAGCCTCCAGATAATATGGAAAACATTTACTGCCTTGGACCTCCCCTATCGACAGAATCATCTGGAAGTGTCCCTCTCATGACACATCCAGTGGTTCATTCTCATTCGCGACCTTCATCTCGCACTTATGGGGTGAGTCGACCTTGTGATAGTCCTGCCACTACACTTTGGGCTCAAAATGATCCGGGTAGTTTGGGCACCAACATAATGCTTGCCCCTGCCGCTCCAACAGTCCTTGCTCCTTTACGGGAACCAACAAGTGATGTCATACAGCCCCAGAAGATGGTCCGTTAGATCTGCATCCCCCACAAAGCACTCAGTCCGATTCAAATCACCACTTGGAAAATCTCGAGAATCCACCAAGAGTGAGTGAGGCTGAACCCCCTGACCCTCAAGGAAGTCTTGGTTATGCTTCTCTTCTCGTCTCTGACTCGCTTCATCAACCTATTTTGATCGCCCCGCCAGTGTCCAATTACAATGTAATTCCTGCAAGTACCAACCTCATGCAGGCAGTCAGCTCTCGACTACAGCCTCTCAATCACAGCAAACTCCAAACTCACCTCATCAAAACCCACTGTTTGCATTGTCCTCTAGCCAGAGCCCCCTCAATTTGACGAGGGACAAGTCAGAATATGCTTCTTCTGAAGTAACTGTTCAACCACAGCCTATTTGCACGCCGCTCTCAAGGAGCCAATCTGTAGTTGGAGACAGTCAACCATCAGTATCTGTTAATTCACAGGCTTCTGTGGTGACTCCCGTGTCCAATCATAATGCCCCAACAATTATGAACTGTTGGACTTTTCTATGCATCATTCACAGACTCAAAACCTGGCTTCTGGGCCCTCATCCTCATTTCAAGATTCTCAACAGTTTAGTAACGGATTTTACCTACAGGTCACCAAAGATGCTCAGCAGGGTGTAAAAGCCGAGGGTGATGCATCAGTCCAGACAAGTATGCCGTCTTCTTCCAGGCCAGTAGCGCCCAGTAATCCAGAGCTGCTCACACCGCAGCAGTCAAATCACAAGCCTATAGAATCAACTGCTCCTCAGGCCTCACAGCACAGACAAACTAATGCCACGCCTGTTTCTGGAGTTTATGCGCCATCTTCACTCGGTCAGTATTCAAGTCCAACACAAGGGCCTGCCTCAGACTCGGCTGCTTCTGCTGTTTACCCTCAAGGACCACAGGGCTCAGTTCCACCTAGCCCAGTGCCGGCGGGGGGTTCCCTTCCTCCGCCTGGGCCGCCACAGCCTCCTTCCACTGAAGGAAGCCAGCAAGAATATGGACCCCCTACTGCTGCTGCACCACCTGTAGGGGCACCAGGGTACAGAGGCTATTATGCAGGTAGCTATGGTGAATACCCGGACAGCAGATCTTACCTTCCCGGACAATGCCCACCTCCACCACCCGGGGATACTCGGCAGCAATATTATCCAGTATGTATGTTTTTTTTGTTCCCTGTTCCTAATTGGTTTACCCACCTTAAATATTGACCTTTCAGGAAGATCCTTACCGAAACCGAGCAGATCCTTGGTATGGGAGGTATGATGGAGCCACTCAGGCATATCGCGATCCAAACTATCAGTACAGAGAGCCTCAGCCAGAAAGACCGAGCTCCAGGACCAGCCAGTACTCCGATCGTCCCTCATCAAGGTGTGACTCTACTTAACTATCCTATATTGATTGAGGGATCGTTGAACTTTGTGTCCGTTTTTGCATCATGTGGATAGACCCAGGAATTAGAGAAATTAACCATGAACTAAGTCGAGTCATCTGCATTCTCACTCTGTTAAACTATGGGCTCTTTACCATGTTTTGATGTCACGTGAATGTAACCTATTACAATTATTTTACAATCCATTGTTTCTTTAGAATCCATATCATTAGCATTGAACTGAAGGTATAGAAATAACCACCTTGTTTTAACTGAAGGTTGTTGTCATAATCAATATTTTTTTCCTCTCAAATGTGTTTTTAGACAAGGCTATCCTGAAGAATACCGAGCAAATCGCAGTGCCTATACTGACTATTATGCAGACTACCCCAACCAGTATAATTATGCAGGTGCGGATTACATGACGTCTCAACTGTTAGATACAGTACTGTATAAATAAGTTAATATTCTTTTTTTCTTTTATCTGTATGCTTGAAGGATATAATTACGGAAATATTGATCCACGATATAGAGGATACTATGATCAGTCGTACTGGTCTGCTGAGGGCTACCGAGGTAGAGAGGCCTACTACAACCAACAAATGTATCCTCCAAGGTATGTTGCGCACACACACACCGGCGGCACGGTGGTGCAGCGGTTAGCGCTCGTGCCTCTCAACAAGAAGGTCCAGGGTTCGATTCCCATTCTGTCTGGAATTTGCATGTTCTCCCTGCGTCTCATAGGTTTCCTCCGGGTACTCCGTTTTCCCACTAAAAATATGTACAATAGGCCTGTATGAATGATGTGTGTGTGTGTGTGTGTGTGTGAATGTATGGTGGTCAAAGGGAGAGTTGGCGCAGATGTTTGCAGTTGTGACAGCGCTTCTGTCAGTCTCCCCCAGGGTAAACTGAAGTTGCATACATACTGTATGTAGCTTACCACCATGAGAATGTACAATTGTGCCATGTAAAGCACTTTGTGACCAAGGCGCTATACGAGGGGTCTGCAACCTTCAATATTAAAAGAGCCATTTCGGACCATTTCAAACCAAATGAAAGTCTTCAAGAGCCACAATAGTTTTAACGTTCAAACGGCCCAACACACTGATTTATAGTATTGTTGATCTGTTTAGAAATATGCAAATACATTCACAATATTTACAAAAAATATTAATACTGTTGTTCTGCAAATGCAACTTCCAGCATTCTGTTGCATTTAAGATGTAAATTTTTAGCTGCTTGCTGCTTGATCTGGCAATCTACCCCGACTTCACTGTACTCATCGCATGTCGTCTCTTCACTCTGCACCAGTGGGCTGATGAATGAAAGCGGCGAACAAGTGCTTATACCCAGAGAACACGGACTGGGCTGATGCAGGTTGGCCCACACGTGCGACTGGGAGGAATGATGCCAGCACTGAGCTAAAAAGAGAGGACAGATAGATTAAGTTTACAAAATGTATACATAAAGTATTTCAAAACAGAGAGTTTTTTTTTTACAATTTATTTTGGTCGAGCCTTCCTTTCTAGTAGCAAGTTTTTAACGTTTCTGTGTTTCAAACATATTTTTCTTTACAGAAAAAATGGCTACGATGACCAGTGGCGATACTATCCTGGCTATGATCCCAGTTTTGATGATGATTATCGATGGCGCAGCGACACATATAACGATGAATTTGACCGGCGTAGTGTCCATAGTGAGCAGTCAGCACACAGTGTGCACAGTGCCCACAGTAATCATAGCAGACGGAGCAGCTTCAGTTCACGTTCACAACAGGTTTGGGCTCAAGAGTTAATTTGATTTAAATTTGTATACACTTCTTTATTCCTGATAATTTTTTTGTTCTGTTTTTCAGAGTCAGGTATATAGAAGCCAACCTGACCTAGTATCTGCGGTTTATGACAACACATCATCTACTTTGGCTGTTGATTATTCATATGGGCAATATCCACCACAGACTGACCCTTCTCAGAATTACAGCCAGTATCCATATACTTCTGAGTATACGACTGATACCACTTGGATAGCCCCTGAGCAGCGTATGGAAATGTTTTTGTTTCTTTGTCACTTTAGATATATATATATATATAGCCTAACTAGTTTGATTTTTATTAATAGCTCCTCCTCGTCCAGTAACACCTGAAAAGTTCACTATGCCCCACCGCTGTGCTCGTTTTGGACCTGGTGGACATATGGTACAAGTACTTCCCAATCTCCCTTCAGCTGGACAACCTGCACTTGTGGATATTCATAACTTGGAGGTAACGCCATCTCCTGTTGACTGTTGTTTGTAGCATATTTGCCCACTTGTTTGCTGATTGATTTGTTTGTTAAAATGGTTTATACACTTGTTTAGACGATGCTGCAGGATACGTCAGCTCAAGCGGAGCTACGGGCCTTTCCTGGGCCTCTTATTAAGTAAGTGTAATTCATTAGTATTTTATTTAAATCTTTAAGTGATGTAACCCTTTAAGTGAGGTAACGGTTTAGAATTCAGCCCGCGAGTTCCAGGTGTAAGTACGGGCAACAAGAAAGTAATTACGCATGTAAGTACAGGTACTCTTGCGTGTAACAAGGAGGAACAATGTGTAACAAGACAGTACAACGTGTAACTGTTGGAGAAATCTAACAAACGATGATCGAGAGATTGATGAAGAATAGGCAGCAGTCAAGATGTCTTATGCAGGAGAAGTTTATTTTGCCATCGTTGCGGGACCCGGAGACATGAACTCAAGACATTGTGCTAGTCCTAACATTCAAGTCTGTCTATGCTCCCACAGAAGACACGTAAAATACCCTCTAAGCGCGTCACACTCACACGCAAGCCAAGCAGTCAGTCGCTGATAGCCGGCGCCTGAGCACCCCAGTCAAGGCTATAACAGAGATAGTACGACTGTACGGCCTGACCCACGGGTAGTGCGACATTACAGTTTGACCCAGTATGATAAATAGCGATTTAATGTTATCTCTAACAGTAACTATGTGTCAAGGTGTAGTAAAGGTATTCAAAGAGCAATTAATGGTGCTGAGCTATCACATAGTTGTGGCAAAAGGGAATGTGGTACTATAAATTGTGCATTAATTTTAATTTGCAGGACAACAGTATTACTGTTGTGAAAGTGAAGACATGACTCCAGGCATTTTTATTGATTGAGAAAAATAAAACGAAACAAGGAAAATTACCACATTATCAATGTGCATGTATACTGTAACTAATGTGTATGTACAGGAGAGCACGGGTTGTAAATTGAAGTGAGACACTAGAAGAAGAAGAAGATCTTTTACAGACATGGTCACAAAGCGCTTTACATGAGACTATTTTACATTCACTCCATACTCGGTGGTGGTAAGCTACGTTAGTAGCTTCAGTTTCCCCTGGGGTAGACTGACAGAAACACTGTCACGACTGCACACATCTGCGCCAACGGTCCCTCTGACCACCACCATACTTTACTCACACACATCATTCATCCTGGCCTATTGTACATGTTTTTAGTGCACGTAAACATGCATTGCATGTAAAGGAGGGTTAGACAGACACACACATCCCAGGTCAGTTAAGTGGCGTGCGAGAGTTCAATAGTACGTGAGATGAAAGGATAAAAACTCAGCACCGCTGTTGCGCTCCCAGAGAATTTATTTTGGCACCACAAGGTAACGTTTCGGGCGTCACTTAGCATAGGTCTGACGAAGGGCTAAGTGAAGCCCGAAACGTTACCTTGTTGTGCCAAAATAAATTCTTTGGGAGCGCAACAGTGGTGCAGAGTTTTTACACTATTGCATGTAACAAGCAGAAACAAGAGTAAACAGAGAAAAAATAAGCAGAACAAGTCTCCAAAAATTATCACACTATCAAAGTGCATGTACAGCGTAAGTACATTTGATATGACACAGCGGTTGGCGGTTTTGCTTCACAGCTAGAAGGTCCCGGGTTCAATTCCTAAGTCATTGAAACGCCTTTCTGTGCAGATGTGCATGTTTTTCCTGTGCCAACATAAGTTTCCTCCCATTTCCCCTACAACTACAAACAATAGGTTGCACATCAGCACAAAAAGGCTCCGTCTGACTTAGGAATGATAATTAAGCTTGATAATGTTTGGACACTTTTCTCTGTTCACTCTTGTTTTGCTTGTTACAGGCAACTGTGTGTCACTATAAAAAAATTAAAAACACACAATCAATAAAATGCCTGGAGTCATGTCTTCACTTTCACAACAGCAATACTGTTGTCCTGCAACATTAAAATGTATGCACAATACCTCATTTCCTTTTGCCATAACTATGTGATAGCTCTGTTTCATTCATACTGTATAGGTTGCGTTCACGTGACATCACAACATTCTAAAGAGCCCATAGTTTAAAATTGAGGTGGAGGGCAAGTTAAAATTCCATGGCCGTAACCATAGTAACGCTCAAAATGCAGATTTATAGTCTTAAATCATTGCTAATTTCTCTGTAATTACTGGGCCAATTCACATGAAACAAAGCTGTCACAAAGTTCAAAGTCATATCTTCCAGCACATATACGTCTAATTATTTCCTTTTATAAAGGCGTCCAAAAGTAGAGACAATATTCAAAAACATGTGCTTGATGTTGGCCAGTAGAAAGGACTTTCAGCCATAAAATCAGGTTTGTGAATCAAATCACTGTCACATGATGATCAGAGAAAACATTTGGACATTTTCTTTTTGGAAATTTCTTTCAAAACAGTTTCTCTCCCATAGAGTTGTATTGACACCTGCCCTCCAACTGAAATAGAATTCTATAACGTGAACGCAACCTATTGGCTTGGCGGTTTTGTTGTGATTGTATGATGTCACTTTTGAATGAAATAAATAAATGAAAATGAATACCTTTTACTATACCTTGACACGTAGTTACACGTTGTATTACCTTGTTACACATTGTTTCCCCTTGTTACACGTTGTAAGCGTAACTGTACTTACACGTGTAATTACTTTCTTGTTACCCGTACTTACACCTGGAACCTGGGGGCTGTATTCTAAAACGTTACCACCATTTAAGACATGCTGAACACGATCAAACTGACTTGAAATGATTTTTTTTTTTTTTTATCTCTATCTCTAAGGGAGGACACTCATAAAGTGGATGTGATCAAGTTCTCACAGAACAAGGCTCTGGAGTGTTCTCGTGACAACAACCTTTTAGACAGGGACTCTGCTCGCCTTCTGTGGGACTTTATTGTGCTGCTTTGTAGACAAAATGGAGTAAGTCATATGTGCCAATTATAAAGTAAAACCGCTTTGAATGAAATATTGACAATAACATATTTTATATATTTGTTGTAGACTGTAGTGGGCACAGACATAGCTGATTTATTGTTAAAAGAGCATCGTTCTGTGTGGCTTCCCGGAAAGAGTCCAAATGACGCCAATTTAATTGATTTCAACAATGAGCCTCTGTCCCGAGCTGAAGAAGAACCAGGAGCAGGTCCACTGTCTCTTCTTTCAGACACATTCATGACAGTTCCAGAAAATGTAGGCAAAGAGACTGAGCGCTTCAGGGAGCTGTTACTGTTTGGTCGTAAAAAAGTAAGAAAACATGTTCACTCGTGTCCTACTTAAAAATATATATAATCATGTATAATAAAAATAATTATGTTTTTAGGATGCACTTGAAGCTGCGATGAAAAGTGGTCTTTGGGGCCATGCTTTACTGTTGGCCAGTAAAATGGACAGTAGGACACATGCACGTGTAATGACTCGGTAAAAAAAATATATTGTATATGTTGTAAACTCGTGGATTGTTTTATTTTTAACATTTATTTATTTGACTACTTAGATTTGCTAACAGCCTTCCCATTAATGACCCACTTCAGACGGTGTACCAGCTCATGTCCGGGAGGATGCCAGCCTCGGCTACTGTAAATACTGCCTGCACTTCATTATACACACATCAACGTCCATTGTGTTTTGTTTATTGAAGAAAGTCTGATTTATTTAGTGTTGTGGAGAGGAAAAATGGGGAGACTGGCGCCCTCATCTGGCTATGGTTTTATCAAACCTTACCCATACACTGGACTTAGACACTCGCACTATTGCCACCATGGGTGACACACTTGGTACGATTATAACACTGATTTCAATATAAAATGCAATATTCTTGCATAACATGTATCTGTTTTGTTTTGTACCAGCATCGAAAGGACTTGTTGACGCTGCTCACTTCTGCTATTTAATGGCACAAGTTGGTCTTGGAGTTTATACGAAGAAGAGTACAAAGATGGTTCTTATTGGTTCCAACCATAGGTGAGGAAAAAAATAGCTCATACCAATTTAAAAATGCACAGTGACAATATTGTTATGTATTTATATTTTTTATAGCGTATCGTTTTACCAGTTCGCTTCAAATGAAGCCATTCAAAGGACTGAGGCCTATGAGTATGCTCAGTCCCTGGGCTCACATTCCTGTTCACTGCCCAATTTCCAGGTACTTGGTGAAGTTAACTTAGTTTGAACATAAATAAATAATCTTTATAAATATACAGATCAACTCAGTAAGTTGGTTCAGAGGCCGGGAGCCTCTTAATGAGACTAGAACCTCTTTTACTCTTCTGTTTTTAATGTAGCAGGGGATTATTTTGTTGATTGATTGTACATGCACTGCACAGCCCAGCCCCATGTCACTCCGTGTGATTTGCTGGCTACCTTTTAGGTGTACAAGTTAATCTATGCTTGCCGTTTGGCTGAAGCAGGCCTGAGTGGACAGGCTTTCCACTACTGTGAAGTTATCTCAAAAGCGGTCCTCATGCAGCCCTCCTACTATTCTCCTATATTTATCAACCAGCTGATACAGGTACCTTTTGTAGTGATATAAACTATCACCGGATCAAATGCTAAAAATGTAATAACAACAACATGTTTGTATTGTTTTCAGATGTCTGAGAAACTAAGATTTTTGACCCTCAATTGAAAGAAAAGCCAGAACAGGAGCTATTCAGAGAGCCAGAATGGCTAATTCATCTCCGGCAGTTGGATGGACAGATGAAGGTATTGCATGTTTAAATAGTTAATGTAAACCAGTGCAACGGTCAAGAACCAGTGTGCGAAATACCCGTCAATATTCAGGGGGGGGTCCCCATCTCCGAATTGTTGCGCAATACAGATATCAATTTTCTCAACATAGCAACTCTTTTATTTACAGTCAAATCCTGCGTGCTTCTTCCCAGTCCCTCTGCTGCCTGTCTCAGCTCCGCCTCCGTGAGCTGCTGGAGAGAGGGTTACAGACCTCAGACATAACTGAAGTTATAACTTAAGCCAGGACACCTGTACTACTATTGTAATGCGCGCAGACACATGAGAGGAAAAGGCGGACATTGCGACGTGTCGCCGCGCGTGATCGCATTGTTTACTTTTCACACCACAAACCCAGTGTAACTTTATCCAACTATAAAACCGAAATCTCTCCCCGATCCCATTCTCTTTACTCATTTAGTCTTTGCCTTTCTCTATTTTTCTCAAATGTAGCAGAGAGCGGTGCATGTGGAGCTTGATAAACATGCAACATAGCGGCTCGCAGGTGAGATGATCGGTTTTCATCGTTCATCTTTGACTCGTTCGTGACCGACCCACCACTAACGTGCACCGCTGGCAAGAGTGCAGAGTGCGCTTGTGTCTGCACCTTTGCTTTAGCTTACCACGGGCCCCATGGGATCTGATGGGTTAATCAGGGGCGTCGGACCCCCCGCACCAACCTGTATTTCGCACACTGTCACACATATGCAAACTCCACCTCGTGTCCATTTAGTAAGTTGAACTTGGAGTATTTATTGGATCAGTGAAGTTTCTAAGAGCTTATCAAAGACATTCTGCAGTTTTAATGTAGATCATATAAATATATGACCAAGAGAAGGACCAAGGAACAAACACCATCACATTTTTAAAGATTGTTACTTTAGTAAGACAGGGTTTGTTTACCTGCTTTACTAGTTTCGATTACATCCTGTAATCTTAGAAGCGTCACGTGAAATGGCGTGTCGTAGACGGCTTACTTGGATTTACCAGTCAGTAGGGAGAGCTGACGCCTTCTCCAGGACGGCGTCTCAGGTATGTGATAAGGTGTACGCTCCTTTGTCCTGGGTCATAGATGTTGATGCCCATTTCCTGATCTCTAATCCAGCGGTAATACTTCTTACTTTCGGCTCGGATAAAGACAATGCCAGGCTCATGACAATAGAAAACAAGAGCAATAAAAGAACAAGTCAGCCATATCGGATCATTGCAAGAGGAGAACCACATCATGGACTGGGACAATACCAGGGTTATCTGTGCCGAAAGTAACAAGTCTCACCACTGGATCAGAGAAGCCATTGAGGTCAGGAAATGTGCATCAACATTCAGAAGAGGTCAGTGCCCCTACTGAGGCGGCACCTTGATCCATAGACGCACTCTGCTGGTGGCCCAGCTTATCACAGATTGAGAGCAGGTTCACCCTCTGCATCTCTGACAGACGCTCATGATGATCTGTTTGTTTTTGTACTTTAGACTGGAATAATAACCTACAATGCAGACAGGTCTACACCAGCACAGTATGATTGCAGCAGCCCAAGCTCTGACTTGGATGAGCCCAGTCCTCCAGAACCTTACAGCATGCCAAGAGAGTTGGATGGAAATACACCAGATAACCTTTAATGAGCTCACTATTGCCTGGTCCTCCATCTCAGGGTGTTCAGCTTATGCCTCCAGGTGAGTATTGTGCATTTGCACATTTACCTGATTAAGTAAAGAAAAACAAGCCCCTGCTTTCTTCCAGCCCCTACATCCATTCTACAAGACAATATGGTGCAACCTCAGCTGTTGGCACCCAGTGAAGTACCACAGTTTTACCCTGTACCACCTGCTGGTCCACAAGGTCAGATGCCCTTCCCTGGCTATCCCCAACAAGACACCGGATATGCCCCTCCACCATTTCAGCCTCAGTCCGAGCAAGTCGATGCAGGCCCCATTCAACCACCAGGGGGCCCCCGCAGGTCAGCCAAGTGCCTCATCACATCAACCCTCAGATGCCACCACCATCAGTGCTGATGCCTCCCTCTCCTGCACATGCGCCTCCTGTTGAGCAGCTGCAGGCGCCACCAGAGGTTCACACAGGGCAACCAATATCCTCCTCGCCTCCCAGAAGCTCATTGACTCCTCAGATGGACTTTTATGACCAAATGGCATACATGGTATATATTTATGAACCATCATCTACAATAAAGTGGTTTCATTTAATGCTAGAAATGTTTACAGATTTATTTATATACGTGTATATTTATATTTATATTATTTTTTAAACAGGGTCCTGGAAGAAGATCAAGAACTACTTCTCAGTCTTCAATGCATATGGTGAGTTAATGATAATTGTTGTCCTATTCATTTATTAGTTTAATGTTAAGCACAGACGGATAAGTAATTGTTATAATATAATAACATATATATAATAATATAATAATAACTTCATATTGACAGACCACTTATTTTGCTTTTGTTGTGTGATACTTCTCAGGCACCAGGACGGAGATCACGCACAACTTCAGAATCATCTACTCATTCAGGAGGTAGAGAAAGGGGCTGCTCTGTAATCAAGCAGGCTTCCCCTCCACCACCACCTATTCCTGAACAGCCAAGGAAAGATGAGAAGAAAGCTAAAAGAGACTTACCCAAAAATGTATGCTTTTATGTTTCGTTTATTTGAGCAGTTTACATTTGTTCATACACTACATGCTGAGCCCTCCACCCTTTTCTTTCTTTTATTTTTTTGTAGAATGGTCGTGGCTGGCTAGACTGGCTTTATAGGAAGGGGAAAAATGAAGCTCATCTGCCAGATGACAAAACAAATCTGTAAGTTAGTGCTGGGAAACACTGAACTGAATATAAGTCACATTTTGATAATTTATGTAATACCTTTGTATTGTCAGATTGTGTGGGATGAGAAAAGCAAAAATGGGTTGATTTGAACGAGCCTGAAGAAGAGGTCCGTATTATCAATCTGTTCTATGATATCAATACACTGATCCTATCATTGACTGATCAGTATATTGATTGTACTTTTTAAACTATGGTTTTCAGTTCAAACCTCCTCCACCACCTCCTCCTGGTTTCCCAAATATGTCTTCTATGCCTGGTCCTCCAGCATCTATTTCTCCTCCCAGTGGTGGTCCTCCTGTAAACATGTTCTCCCGAAAAGCAGGTATGACCATTTCACTACGGTGTTGCTCAAGAAAGAATTGCTTATGCTAGGTTTATTTTTTGTTCGTTATATCAGGCACAAAGAGCAGGTATGTGGATGTGTTGAATCCCAGCAGAACGGCTAATACATCTGGTGGTCTTGCTCCAGCCCCTGCAGACATCTTTGCGCCACTTGCCCCAATGACCATGCCCACTAATCTGTTTGTGCCTAGTTCTGGTCTGTATACTGCATAAACAAAAATGTGTTATATGTTTTTATTATTATATTATTTACATGTAAATTTCATCACTTGTAGCTCCTGACGATCAACAACCTCTGGAAGGGAGTGAAGGGGGCACTCAAGAACAAAGTTCACCCAATGCCAGCACTATTCCCCAGGTCTCCACTTTCAATTGTGGCTTTAATTTCTCAATGCATTAGTAGTCATTGTGCCACTTGTACTTACACATGTTTTGTTCTCATGTAATTTATAATATTTAGATGTATAACCCTACATTGGTCCCTCCTGCTCCAGAGATGCCTTCAGTACAGGATAGCTCTACATCTGGAGAGGTAAGGCCTTACAGTTAACCGCCTTTATTATCATGCTCGCTTCATCCTGCCATTAAAGATACCTGCAGCTTTTCATGTAATGGTGTGTGGTTCATTTATGATACAATGTTACAGCGATTTTGGGATTGCATGCTTTAGCTCTTAACCCAACATGTTCTAAATTATTTTTATTTTCCACTTTCCCACTAAAGTTCATGTTTAAGTGGCTGGTAGAAGGAGCAATGTAAATGCATGAGAAATTGCTAATACAGGTTTGTCTGCTATTTGTTTCTTTCACGGTCTCTTTAGCTGTCACGTTCTAGCTCAATGAGTTCTTTATCACGTGAAGTGAGTCAGCATTTAAACCAGGTACTTTAAGCTGCGTCGTAGATTTGCCATATCTATTGTCAGCCCTGCTTGTTCCTAACAAACACGGATAAAAGCATGCTTTGTCGTTTGCACCTAATAGTTTGCAGCCCGTCCTCTCCAGACCATGTCCCACATCCTCCTGCCATTGCCAGCATGACTAACTTTGCACAATGTATAGAAGCCAAACGAGATTTTGCGGGTTTTATTTTACAAGTTTAGCTTAAGTAGAATTCTGAAATTATGTACATTCTCAGTCTCAGGTGGTTAATTCAAACTTTTAACAATAAAACATATCAACTAGAAAGAAATGCCAACTTTTCACTCTCTATCTGGGGAACTTCATCTTTGCTAGTTTTGGATATGGATGTGGTCTTTAGTGGTGGGCAGGTTTTTTCAGCCCGCCTGACCCGCATACAAGTCAGAACGTAGAACAGCTTGGTCGCTATTAACGTCACCCCAGTTTGGAGCTGTATTTTTGCTGGGAGAGGCTAAATGCTAACATTTGCGTGACTGAGTGTACGCACAAAGACTAGACAGTTACGCATCAACTCGTCTAAGCTAAGAACATATCTCAGTATGGAAAAATGGTGGCCTATTCCTTTAAGAATTAAGCATTATAGGTCTGAATGGCCCACGGGTTTAATTCTGTCCAAAAAGTGCTTGAAAGTTGCCTTACACTAACACAAGATGCAAATCTGCGACAGGAAGCAATATTGGAGTCGTCAGGAAATGTAGCCTTTGGTTTTAATCACACCCTGGAGAGTGTCTGTCCCCTTGCTGTAGAGCGCGCAGGGAGTAGGAGCAGACTGTCAGGGCAGAAAGCCGAGGAAACTGGGTCTATGAAAGCATTTTCTGGACCAAAAGCGGAAACCTGTTTTATGGGAATCCGAATCCATATTTAACATTAACACTCACTCCATACACAGTAGTCGTAAGCCACGTTTGTAGTCACGGCTGCCTTTTAGGGTAGACCGACAAAAGGCACCACCTCTACCCGGAGGAAACCTACGCAGGCACGGAAAGAACATACAAACTCCACACAGAAAGGCCCTGTGGTGTGGCGGTCAACAAAACTGCCATGAGGAATTTCCATAGATGGGGAGTGAGATGTAAAAGTTTTGTTTTATTGTTGGATGTTGGAGTGCATACAGGTACATCTCAAAGAATTTTACATTTTTACTTCAAGAAATTCTATTCAAAAAGGGAAACACGGGTACTCATTGTAAACACGAAATAAAACTTCCCAAGCAGTGTTTTCTCTAAGGAAATCATTAAATACCGAGGAAAACCCCCAAATCAGTATTCATAAAATTAGAATAATGTGGGAATATAGTGGATATTATAAGCTCTTTGTGTGTCAGGTGAACTCTAAAGGGTAAACTTTTGTAAAGGATTTCAGAAGTTTGTCTTTTCTTCACCAGTTCAGTGCCATACAGTGATGTGGAGACGGGCTCACAACCGTGTGAGAGCTTTCCCAAACAGAGTCGTTAACATGGCTACTGTGCTTTCTGATGGATGAAGTGACTATGGTCTCTGAATGTGAGGTTTCAGAGGACATTAAGCGTTCTTCAGCTCACCAGCTTCGGTTGTGTGGGCCTTTTATGGTCAAACAACAGAGTTTGCTCTTAAATCATAATGAAAAAAGAAACTACCACAATGACCCTGATCAAAAGTTATACATACCTGGTGATCTTGGCCTGATAACATGCGCACAAGTGGACACAAAGGGTTTGAATGGCTACTAAAGGTAAGCATCCTCACCTGTGACCTGTATCTGTAATTACTGTGTATAAAAGGTCAGTGAGTTTTTGGGCTCCTGACAGACCCTTGCCCTCTTTCATCCAGTGCTGCATTGGTGTTTCTGAGTCATGAGGAAAGCAAAATAATTGTCAGAGGATCTGCAAGAAAAGGTAGTTGAACTGTATAAAAGGGGAAAGGAATATAAAAAAATATTCACTATACTGAAAGTATCCATCAGCAGTGTTCAAACTCCAAGTGAAAAATGCAGGACTCTTTTGAAACCAAAACACGGTCAGGTCGACCAACAAACGTTTCAGCAACAACTGGCAGGAAGATCTTGGATGCAAAGAAAAAACAAGAGATAACTTCATATAGGACTAATAAAAAAAAGTTGTGTAGCAGTTTCAATCAAGACGCACAGTAAGGAGGCAGAAGAAAGCCATATCTGCAAATGCCACATTATGCCAAACAGCAGAGACGAGCCTCAACATTTCTGGAATGATGAAACCAAAGTGGGACTTTTTGGCCGTAAACGTTACATTTGGAGGAGTCAACAAGGCTCCTACAGTGAAACACGGAGCTGGATCACTGATGTTTTTGGGATGTGTGAGATACAAGGGACTTGATCAAAACTGATTTCAGGATGAATGCAGCATGTTATTAAAGAATACTGGAGGGAAAGTTGCACTCTTCAACCTGGAAGTTGTGCATGGGATGCACTCGGACGTGTGCGTCATTGGGTATAGCAGAATAAAGTGAAGGTTCTGCAGCGGTATCTCAGTCCCCCGACCTCAATATCATTAAGCCACTCTGGGGAGATCGTGCAGTTCATGCAAGACAGCCCAGGAATTTACAGGAACTGGAGGATTTTTCCCAAAAAGAATGGCCGAGGAAATAAAGAAGTACTCCACAACTACCACAAAAAAATCCAAGATGTTAAAATTGATGTTAAAGGGGACAATACACAGTATTAAGAACAGGGGTATGTAAACTTTTGATCAGGGTCATTTTGGTAGTTTATTTTTTCATTATGATTTAAAAACCGTAAACTCAGTTGTTTAACCATAAATGGCTTCGCACAACCACTAACTGAGTGATAAAAAGCTTTTGTGTTGTCATTCATATTCTTTGAAAATCCAAAAATTCTGCCAGGGTATGTAAACTTTTGAGCACAACTGCACCTGTGTTTCACTATTTGATTTTTATTTATTTATTATATAATTATATATAAAATAGTTGAGAAAATGCACTTTCACAATATCTAATTTTCTGAGATGTATCTGTTTGTGAATGACTAATGAGCAGTACTTGGATTACCCTTGGGACACACTGCATCATCAAACTGGGCTTTATAATGCTTGCATGGTTGTTTACTAACTAGAACAGCAGTAGTTTTGAATGCTGCCTCAGTTTGTTGTGTTGTCATTACCCATACACATTTTGTTTGTCATTGTTGCCCTTAAATTAATTGGGTATGAATAATAATTACTTGCGCTGCTTGCAGGGTCATCCTCCGCCCGGAGCTATGCCCACAGGCGGTGTCCCTTTTTATAACCCTGCACAGTTTACGCAAGTATGTACTCTGTTGTCTTACACAAATTTTAATATTATTGTATACAGTGGGATTTAATTTTGGCTTTTTTTGTTTTACAGCCAAGTGTAGCATCTGGGGGAGGACTACGTTCTGGGCGCTTAGGTGGTCAGCGACAGTACCCGGTGATGAAGTAATTCTCCAATGAGACCTAAAACTGTTGGATTAAGTGAATTCTTGCTTGAAGTTATCAAAGCACATGGACTGACCTGCTTTCTCTCTTTAAGAATATTTCTCTGCAGTGAAGAAGCATAACTGCAACATTGTGGTCTTTGTCAATGCAAACAGTTTCAAAATCCGCCTGTTCTTGTCATTGGTGAGATTTTAACTGAACTTGAAGGGCTTCACATCCAGAGAGACAGTTGTACTGAAGATTTTAACATTCGCTCTCATGAGCAAATCTATATTTAGTCTGCCGGCCCCAATTCTTAAAATTATTGTATGTGTGTTGATCTATAATCTTAATTGCTGATAACTGGAGAGGTCACAGTGAATCAGAACGAGTTATGTCAACAATTGGTTTTCAGTTTGTATGAGGTTTTTCTTTTTCTTTTGCAAAGACAGAAGATGACAAATTATTAGGCAATGCTTCTTTGAGATATTTATTTAAATGTTAAAGTTTCTTTTTTGAAATGTGAAAGGATGAAAGGATGATCTTCTAATTTCCAGATATCAGGATCAAACTGCATTTAAGATATATAAGAATAATATCCAACAATGTGTAAATGAGATTGATTGTATTTATGATTAGGAATTGTCTGTGTGCGTGTGTGTGTGTGATTAGCTTTTATCAAATTGTATCTGACAGATACCACAGACGTGTATGTATTGTAATGATAAACATGCTCTATGGTCAGGGTTCAAATGTAAAATTATAGTTTATTGTTCACAAGACAATAAATTTGAGCAAGAGAAAGAATCTAAATTAGAACAATTTTGTCCAAATTAGTATTTTTATCTACTGTTCAAATTACTCATGTACATATGATTTAACAGACTAAATAAATGCAAATAAAATGTATTTTTAAGCTCAGTAGCACTTTCCACAATATTAGAGTTGCCATCATTTTGTCTTTTTTATTTTAATATATAACCTAGATTCATAGTTTATGAAGATTTCATTAACCTTGTTAATGTAAAATCCATGCAACGTCATTCTTATTTATGGTGCAATTCCACCTTTTCTTACCAACTTTCCCACCGCTAGGTAAGATGGCTTTCAGAAAGTCATTCTCTTTTAAAGTCTTTCATTTGTATTCGTTGCCAGAGCAGATAGTGCTTTTTGAACGGCAACTTCCAGAGTCCTGTGATCACTTAACAACTGATGAAGAGCTGTCCGATCCATCTCGAGCAGCATGCCTGACCAGAGACATGGGTCAGTGAATTGATCATTTACATTTACAAAAGTTGCATTATCTTGAAGAAAAATTGAAAGAAAGACTGATGCGTTATTATACATTACAGATATATTCACCTGTTATGCCATTTGCATGATCTTGATCAAGCTGCTCTACAAGAGAAAAGAGTCTCTCTCCCAATTCCTCTGTATCATCAACATCAGAAGAGTCAGGAGCAGCTACTGACTGTCTGAGAACCAGAGATGAAATATATTGATTATCTCACAATTGCAAGAACATAAAATGTAACTTACCTTTGTAATGCCTCTCGGGCTTGGTTGACCTGCTCTTCCAAAAGTTTTTGGTCTGAAAGGAGGCTTACTACTACATCTTTTGGCTGTTCTAAAAGCATCCCTATAACAAGGCAAGGAGATACTGCATAAAACTGCATAAATGTAGGGGAAAAGCGGGGAGGGTTGGGTCGTGGGGAACGTTGGGTGAAGTAGTGGAAGAAGAAGTGGTGGATGGTCTGTTTTTGACCTTAACTTATTAATCCACAGATTGTTCACCTCATGCTGTTCCCCTTTATCTGTAGGGGTACTGACAGGTCTGCTCCATCTATTATGTTTCCTGTAGATCTTAGTGGTTGTCAAGTTCACAAATTCAAGCTCAGTAATGTTGAACACTATGGTTTACAGGTTTTATTTTTTTTAAATATATAATTTTCTATTAAGGACAGGTTTCATGTTTCAGTATTGTAACTTGTACCAAATAATAAACGTTCTATAAGGTATCATCCTGTCATAGATTTATGTTAACGTTCCCCTTGGACTGACCCGTACCCAGACAAATGATTCTGTTGAATATTAACATATTAGAGGTATCTACACATGGTTCTGGAGAATTGTATGCACTTAGCATTGTGCCAAAATGTTGAAAGCATTGGCAGTAAAGCTAAGAAATGTCTTATGTGACCCAACCTTACCCGCTCTCCCCTGTACCTGTGATTTTTTGTGCGTATCCTGTGTTGTGAAGATCCACCAACTCAAAAAGCTGTTCTCCCAGGGAATCAGAGGATGTAGATAAATTATCTTCATTATTTAGTTTTATTTTGCTAAAGTAGACACAGTTTTCCGTTTAGATTAATTATCTGTTTCTCATAAATACAATAAAATAAAATAGACCTGGGTTCCTTTGTCTCCTCCTGCAAGGCTTTGACAGCCTTGTCTACTGCTACAGTCAGCATAGATTCATCCTGGAGCAACTGAACCAATAGCTTACACGGTAGTTCCAGTAGCATGCCTAAAATAAAGCATGCGTGTATAAGAGACAAAACAAAGCAACGAATCACTGCACGAGTAAATAAATAGTTATACCCGTTAGTTTGCCAGCGGTATCTTGGTGCTTGGTACAAATCCGATTGTACAGCTCCTCGCCAAGCCTATCTACATCTACCTCGTCATTCATATTAAGTCGCTACACAAACATTTAAATGACAGAAACCTAACTAAAACACTACAAAACACCCCCACACCATATCCAATGCCACGCAATCTTAGTTACAACTTGCCTCGTCTGATTATTTATTGCCATCTTAGTCTGTGCTCATATAACCATGTTAAATACCTTCCTGCTAGTCTTTTTTATTTATTATTTTTCTATCTGTAAACAAAAGGCGCACAAGAATGACGTTGGTTGTAATTTGGCTTTTCCGCTGGACTAGTTAGTGCTGTAAAGTAGTGCATCAGGTTGAGATTGAGCCTTACATTTTGGTTGCGAAAAAATCAGAACACTATAAAATACATCTTGCAGAGAACAAATCCAAATCTTTTTTTTTTAAATGCTGTGTACAAGTGTGTTTGTTTTTTAATTAAAATGATGAACTCAGAGCGCGGAAGGATCCCTAAAACACGTTTCGTAAAACGGCTTCCGGTCTTTTCTTTCCTTTCCTCCGCTTCAAGGTAACGTGGTCGTCTCGTTTGCTAGTAGCCCACTGTAAAAGTGCATTTTACATTTATTCTGTCTTTATTGTCTTTGGTTTTAGGTTGTAACTGCACTCTTTTTACTCTAATAAACCCAATGTTAGGGAGGATGACTCTATACAATGTGTATAAATGTGAAATGTAGACATTCATCAGATAGGCCGCACCGTACTGTGTAGCCTGTAACCAATGAACTAAACCGGAGCTAACTACAGCGGACTCAACCTTATTGCTGTGCCAGAAATTACATATAATTATGCAGTAGGCAGTTCTGATAGCCAACCAAATCCAGTTACTTACAGTTTGTGAAGATATTGGAACTACTCGTAATTGACTGTGTTCTCCGTTACAGAGTCAGTATGTCGTCCCACTTGCAGTGGATGGTCATTCGAAACTGCTCCAGTTTCATCATCAAGAGGAATGGACAGACCTACAGCACTGTAAGTCTAATTTAATATTTACTTTTGGCATATGTGCTACTAGTTTAGTATGGGCAACTGGTCTACATTTATTTATCATGTGTAGACTAGCTCTGATGGCAAGGAGCTGGATAGTTATGGTTTATATCTGTAATGTTATCTTAATCTGTATTTAACAGGAGCCTAACAACCTGAAGTCGAGGAACTCCTTCCGCTTCAATGGCTTGGTGCATAAGAAAACTGTAGGTGTTCAGCCCGCTCCTGATGGCAAAGGTGTGGTGGTTGTGCTGAAGAAACGTGCAGGTACATCTTTACACTTCACTTGACACACTTTAAAAGTTGGTGACAAAGTGGAGAACACCTCAATGTGTTTATCCATGTGTGCCTCTTATGGCATAGTTTCTCGTATATTTGTCGATGGAAGACTGTCTGTTTAAAGCTTGAATACATCTGTTATTTAATTAACTTAAATAAAAGGAACTTCTAACTTTTTTTTTTTTTAAAGGTCAGCATAAACCTGCCAGCTCCTATGAGAAGATTACAATCAACAAGAACTCTCGTGCCACCCTTAACAGCCTGAGGCACATTATTCGCAAGAGCAAATACAGAAAAGACCTGCGCATGGTAAGCTCTGGTAACATTTGATGCTGACGTTATTTTGAAAGTTGGTTTAGAGCTGTGATTTTGTGTTAACAGGCTGCCCTGCGTCGTGCCAGTGCTATTCTGAAGAGTCAGAAACCAGTTGTGGTCAAAAAGAAGCGCACCAGAGCGACCAAGACCGCATAATCATATCAATAAACCTGAATTAAATTTTCGCAAATTATGCTTGCAATTTTTTTGTCTGTCTCTTTTTAAAAAGAAAATGGGGTGTGTAATAATTCAGATGTTTGCCAAAATGTCCAATGGAAAGATGATTTTTCTTTTTGTGTTCCAGGGGGAATTCAGTACTTGTTTAGACTGGGTTGCAGAAATACATTCTAGAGTTGACACTGCTGTATGTGTCATTGTGATTATCAGTTGGCCACATCTTTAAAAGTTTTTTTGGTTTTTAATTTCAAATGACATCCCGATTTCGTCCTCCGCAAAAGACAGCGGGTTGAGTGATCCAATCAGAAATGGTGTATGTACCCCTGTGCTTATGGCCCAGCACTGAAGAGCTTGATTTGCAAATAAAAATAAGTTTCCCCTGGTGCCTCAAGAGGCAGGTTCAGCTGGTTTGGTGCACGAACTAAAAACTAAACTTTAAATCTACCAGCTGTTTTTAGCCTAATTTAAACTGCTGGTACAAAATTGCCCTGAATATAAAACGGGTCATCAACAGTTGTAGAGACAATAGGGATAATTCTTTGCAGGCTATTGGTAACGGGAAGGAAACACCAAAAGTGAAAAATCAACCATATCCATTTTGGGATTTCATTGGCAGCATATGTGACAACCTTTAAATTTGGGTTTGAATAGAGTGAAAGGATTTTCCCTGTTTTGTTGTGTTGTCTCTGTGGCTACTGATGCAGAAACATGAGATTGATTAGAAAGATGCCCTCTGGTAACGTTCCAGCAGAGCTTTGGAAACAGCATAAATTAACTTTCCCTTCTCTTAACCCTCTCAGAGATTACTGTAATTGTGGGTTAGCTGCAAGTAACTGCACAG
The DNA here is from genome assembly GCA_007210695.1 of Neogobius melanostomus. Taxonomy (NCBI): domain Eukaryota; kingdom Metazoa; phylum Chordata; class Actinopteri; order Gobiiformes; family Gobiidae; genus Neogobius; species Neogobius melanostomus. Next base: position 129,330 of record VHKM01000232.1, on the reverse strand, counting down.
CTGGAACACGTTATTTGTTGGGAAAACTTTAGAGTTGTTTTTGTAATGAGACTTTTAAAGCTGATCTTAACCTTTACTCTGGTCCTGCAGAGTAGGACTTTTGAGCTACAGGACACCATTCACAAATTGATAGAGGAGAACATCTTTCTTCATGATCAGCTGGAGAACCTCACTAGAGCTCTCAGGGAACTCAAATGGACGCTTATTCATCGCTCCACAGGTATAGCCTTATCTTATATACAGCAGTTAATGTCATGAAAAAATTTATATAGGCCTGTATGCTACAATAAGCATATAATTGGCCTAACTATTGACTATAATGTAGTTTGTGAGAAGACATCTCTTTTAAATTATCTTTACTTTAATCATTCTTTAATGCATGCTATATTTGTACCGCATGCAGATCCTGGACAACATGAAAATGATTTGCATCACAATGACAACATTGAACATTTGTGGGATGAATGGTCTCAACATGGTGAGTAAAACATGGCCAAAATAATGTAAAAAAAATAAACACGTATTTGAAGATTATATTGTCATTGGCAGGTATCAGTTCAGAAACCCATCTCTTGTTGGAGCAAGCTTTTTGTGGACATGACGCGCATGGTTCAGCTGCACCTCTCATTAAAGTGGCCCATCTCTTTGCTTTGCCCAGTCTAATACTCCTGCTCTCAAACTGCTTTGACCAACTCTAATTCCACCTACTTTTCCTAGTTGTTCTCAGACCTTTCACACCACGTACCACCTGATAAAATATATCCCACGCCAAGATCTAATCAGGACTAAACTGGGTTTAAAAGCGACCTAAATTGGACTAAATTATGTCTTACCACATCCAATCAGAAAACCTACTTAAGATTTACTTACACATACATAGAATCTTGAGTTCAGATCAATTTATCTTAACTTAATGTGAAATCTGTGGCAGTGTTAAAAGAAGTTACTGGATAGTACTAGATGAGATCAAATTAGAGGGGAAATTACTGAACTGGAAACTAAAGCTGTTGATGCCATTCTGGCAGCACATGGTTCACAGGCCAAACCACTGTAAATCATGATGTATTTATTTCATCCACAAATAACACAATGCTATTTTACCAAATAAACAACTTTTCTAGATAAATAATACACGTAACATACACTGATGCTTATAATTTATACATACATGAGATTGTTAAGATAAAAAAAATTACCTTTAGGTTTTGAGAAAACATGTTCACAACAAAAGCGAAAACGAGGACATTAGTAACACGTCCCTATGCCAAATGATTGTACTATTCTACAAACAAGACATTTACCAATCTAGTCTATATCAAGATCAGAGTCGTCATCGCTCTGAGTACTCTGTACAATAGCGCCATTGCGAATTGTTTTGGAGACAATAGGTGGCTTTTCAGGAAGTAAACCATACTCCTGCAGGAGGGCCTCCACATCCACGGCAAAGAAGTCTTCGCCAAGTTGGTCAGTAAGTCGTACAAAGTTGCCAATAAGGTCTCCTCCTTTGTAAACAAGAAGAGCAGGAAGAGCACTGTCTCTGAACATCGCGCTGGTGCTAATAACTGAGCTACGGACACTGCAGAACTTAACCAAGGGGTATTCCTGAGCCAGACACATGAGGCTGCCACTCATGGCCTCACAACCTGGCACATCTGCTTCATAGATATGGATCATAACAAGAGTGCTTTTGTCCTCTTTGTCTAAAGCCTCCAGGAAGTCCTCTCCATTACTGAGCTCATACACCTGTGCAAAGCGCTTCCCTCGACAAAGCTGGCGACGCATCTCTTCAATGCGCTGCATACGGTATCGCTGAAGGAAGTCTTCGTCATCCTGCTGCTCCTGAAGCATGTTATACTCTTGCATAGTCATCTATAATGTGAAAAAAGTAAAAACGCAACTCTTTTGTGCCAATCATAAATAAAATGTATTTATTCCTGAGGAAACAGTATACTTTCCACTTACTTTGCTTTTGATTTTGTCCTGTATATCCTTTTGTTTATCTTTGTCTTTTTCTAGATCTAAATCTGAGCGACAGGTCATTGAGAGTTTTTTGATCAGTCTCTCCATCTCCTGTTTCTGTTCTTGCTTCTGCTCTATCTCCAGCTGTTTGTACTTCCTCCAGTCATTGATCACACCCTTAGGTCCTGACAGAGGGGGAAAAAACAGATTTTAAGTAAAAAAATATATAAAAAAAAAAGTAGAGCGACACATTGATTTGATTGTAAAATAACAAACAACTGCTATTGTGTGACCTGTGTTTACGGATGTCCCATCAGCACTGTAGTCTAGCTCTGGCTCTGGCAGACTGGGGTCACGAATGGTCTTCCCATCCCCATCCTCTTCCTCATTGTCACTTCCCTCATCCTCACTGCTGCTGCAGTAGTACTGCAGCTTCTCTCCCAAAATCTTGTCATCCAAAGTCGTCATGACACTAGTTTTCTGAAAACAGATGAAACAAGTATGTTACTTATATTAAGTTACTGAAGTCAATTTCAGAAATCACACACATTTCTGACGTATTCGTAAGTTTTACAAATAGAGCAGTTTAACTTTTGCATAAGACCAATTCTTATATATCAGGTCTAATTTTAAATTTCTGTATTCACTGAACGATTTTATTTCTCCAGACACCATGTCATGAATTGGTCACAGGGACGCTCTTGGGAATAACAGCTCTACGGACACGATGTGTCAAATCTCTCAGCAAACGTCAAAGCATAGATATCGATGATTGTTGATGATGGTGTTAATAATAATATATAACAAGACAAACCTCTTGTTATATATGTATGTCAAAATGGAAAGACATTACATGTAGCCTAAAGATCGCTAAACTATTAGCCTCTAGCCTAGTGCTCCATTATCCATCCGTTATTTTAAGAGGAAACACAATCTGAAAATACATAAATAAATATACAAAATTGCTTAGTTAAAAGAGAACAAATGCGATGTATTCTTACCCAGAACGAAGAAATGTACACGAACAACCAGCTTAAATCCCAAGGCTAATCCGCTAGCTGCCCTCTTCTTTAGGTACTTGAGTAACAGTGCAAAAACAACTTCATGTGCATTGACGCCATCTACCGTGCTGGGGTGATTATGTCTATGGTAGAGACACGAGACCCACGAGACATATAAATCCGAGACCTGTGTAGCTACCTGAGCCTGTTGTTCTTGTGGTTTCCGGCAGACTCACGCCAGAAGGCGCAATCTGAGCCTGTTCCTACTATGCGTACATTTTCTTAGCCGGTGACCGGTGGATAGAGAAGTCAGGCGCAGGACTCTTCCCATGGCGTTTATCTAATTTCTGTTTTCTTTATCATTAACATCTTACAAGATCTTCATCTTCATCCCCACTGCTGTCACACTGTACAACCATACTGTAAGTAACTCATGTCATGTGCAATAACTAATATGCAAACCACGTGTAATACCCTCTACTTCACCTGCACCATGACTGTAAACTTTGCACTGCGGTGACTTTTTTATACATTTAATACGCTATATTCTGAATGTTTTTTATTTTTTTTTACTATTTATATTCCGTTAGTAACAGATTGAGATAACACAGACCACCTCTTCCTAATTTTTATTTTTTTTATTTAACCATAACATTCACCAAAAGTGTTGTAATGTAGCATAGCCTATATGATCAGTGATTATTGGCAACTTCAACTTCAAATAGATGCAAGAACTTCTTGTTCTGCACCCTGAGCTGCAGAACAAAATGAAGTCACTTTTGCCTTGTTGCCATGGAACTGTCGTCAGTTACAACCATTGAATTATATGTGACTTCATTTTGTTCTTGCAGTTCAGGGTGCAAGAACAAAGTTCTTGCGTCTTGTGGAGTATGAATAGGCCAGTGTCTTGACAGACAGCCAATCGGATCCTCTGGCTCAGTACTTGTGACATTCTTTTGGGTCTTCCACAACCCTAAGGATATTTTCAGAAATTCATGACTGTCTTACTGCGTCCCACCTCAGCAGTGATGGGGCTCTGCTTATGCAGCTTTTACTTGGAACCTTGTTAAGATTCAACCATGCCACCATTTTGCCATTTTTCAAGAGGTCTTAAACCTTTGATCGGGACTGTATTGCCTATTGTAAACAAAATGAATATTTTAACTAGGACTACTTGAATACCATTTTAGAACCACTTTTTCTCAGCAGACACTAAATTGCACCACATGATAAATCTTTACAAATACCAAATATCATAGCTCATTTTTCCTCTTTCTGTTGTCCTCTTCTAGCTCAGCTTGGGTTGGCACTCTAAATGCCACATATGGACAAGTTTTGGTATTTAAACAGACCAGCTTTTTCAATGTTGCCGAGTTCACAATGTCAAATCCAACTTCACCTCCAAAGGTGCTAGGTTTCCAGTACAATGGTGAGCATATGGGGTTCCCCAACAATCCTTTCAGGGAAAACGGAGCACCCATCTCCACCATGCTCTCTCCAAATATTGCTCCCGGTCGTGTTTTCTCTAACAAAAGACCAGGATAAAATTCAAGAGCATTGACGTCTCCATGGTAAAGTTCTTCAAGTTGATGAACTATGTCCTCATTATCTACAAAAAAATAAATAACTTCAGTTGTGTGAACAATGGGGTGTGGTTTGCCAGGGATGTTTCTTCTTACCACTAAACTCTCTAAAACTTTCATATGGCTTCAGATTAAACCTTTTCCTGTACTCATTGAAGGGCTGCACTCGAAGAAGGCGGGATGCCTCAATGGTCTTCACAGCTACATGCGCCATAGAAGCATGTAAGTTATGCCCACCTCCTATCTGTAAGGACCAAAAGGCAAATGTAGAAAATTTACCCTCTGATTACTGTACAGGGAAATCACAAATACACAACGGCTAACTTTACCTGACCAGCAGGTTGTTTGGAGAAAGCCCATACCAGATTCTCAATGCCATAATGAGTGATTACACTGGTATTAAAGAGAAACTGTTGGTAGGTTAATGTATCTCCATTGATAATGAGTGCATCAGGCATCAAGGGGTGCCAGTGGTACAAATGGTCAAACTCCAGAGCAATACGGCTACTGTATTGGAAATCACTGCGGTGCAACATCGTTGGATCAAACTTCAACTTCATGTGGTATCCACTGAGCTGCTGTACATATTCTTCGATAACTATTCGAATGGTTTCACCTAGAAACAAAACATTCAGAGTTTGTGCTGCCCCTTCGCAGGAAACAATAGTCAAACAACTCAGCTGACCAATAATAATGAGGCGTGATGTCTGGAAGAGCTGCTCATCATCCCAGTGTGGATGCACTGCCTTCAAAATGTCACAAACTCTGTTGTGTTCCCTCAGCCAAAGTGTTGCGTACATTCCCAAACCAGGAAGTAGTCCAAAGTGTTCATGTCCAAAGGACAGCTGCTGCTCCAAGGGAGTAGTTGGAGGGTATGTCATCTTTACAGGAGCATCCACAATAGTAGGGGGGTATATTTCTCCATCTATAAGCTAGGAAAATCATAATTAATTATCTCTTGTCAAATATTTTACCAGTTTATTTGAAATAACAATTATTCTATACTATAACCTATACCTGGTATTTGAGTTTTCCATCCTTGTGAAGTCTGAGCTGCAGCTGACGTTCCAAATTGTCACCATAAATGTGTCCGGCGTCTACCTGGAGGTGTTTTAAAGGTCCCACAAAAATTCAAAATAAATATTTAGGAGAGTATTTATTAGTGCAGTTAATCAATTCATTAAAAAAAAAATCAGATTAATCACACTTGAAATTTGATTAATCACGATTAATCACAGATAATATTAATGTAATTATAAATAACGAGCCAACAAAAACAAAAAAATCAATTATTAAACTGGCCCCCTAAAGTGTAGCTGATTGTGGTTGCAACTGGCAGTTATGGTTAAGTTGCGAGCACAAAAAAGCCGAGGGTCATTCTGTAGTAGCTTGGTGAAATGTTTTGCACATACTGTATGTGTGTGCAGGGCACAGTCATGGAGCAGTATCTCTCCCCAGCTCCTTGGCATCAGCTGACCATTGGACCGAAGAATTTAAAGCACAAAGCTGATGCCATGACATTAGCACAGCTCCTGACACCAACTGAACTGAGTGGGGATGACCTGCTCTGCCTTTGTGTGCTTGAGACATGTGTTAGTGTGTCAAAACATATGATGTCATTAATTTGTGATTAATCCATGATTAATTATGTTTTGATTAATCGTGAGTTAAAGCGTTAACTTTGACCGCCCCAGTATTTATATAATGTACCCAAAACACTCACTCCGTGCCCTAAAGCTCTCGTGAATCCCAGGCCCATGCCATTAAATGACTTGAAGAACTGATGTGTAAAATGCTGTGCAAAAAAAGCAAACATGATGTTGGCGCCTTGAGGGTCTGGTCTGAAAGTCCTCCTCTTTAATAATCTCTCAACCAGCTGCTCAGGGTCAGGCAGCCCAGCTTCACCTGAACAGACAGATACAGTATATGCTGAGTTAATGTCATCATTCATTCCCTCTCTCTTGGCACAACAGCGTTTTTGCCTTTTTCTGCTAACTGCATTTGTAGTTTCTGTTTTCCACATTGTTTTACTCGATACTTCTGTACATCTTTGCTGTGTTTTTGTGAGGTTCAGCAGATTTTTTACTGCAGAGTCCGTATTAGCCCTAACGGACCCAGGTTTGTTTGTTTTTTAAATCAAACAGCTTGCTTATGAGCTTAAGACATTTTAGATCTACAATTTCTTCTTCTGAAACACTGAAGAGGCACATAGAGTCCCCAAACCTGCAGCACAGTGGAGGTGTCCCAAGAGGTGCTACAGGAAACAAAAAAGAGACAAACGAGGAGGCATCCAGGCAAGACTCACAGCTATGCCACACAAATCCTCTATCCCTATTGTTCTGGCTAATGTACATGCATTGGAGAATAAGACAAATTATATTTGTCTGCTACGCTCTTCCCAGAAGATGGTGAAAGACTGTTGTGGAGCGGAGGGAGGTGCGCAGGAGGGAGGTGCGCAGGAGGAAGAGGTGACCAGTGCGGGACATCACGCTCTGAAACAGGGACAATCCCAGCAGGGACTGCATTGTTTCAGAGGATCACAGGAGCACTGAAGGCAGCCAGACAGGTTTCCTCTGGGTGCTCTGGTTTCATCTACCTCAAAAAAAAATGCGGGTCAGGTTGGCCCACAGTGCCAGCGCAGCTCAGGATTAACCCAACACCTGAACGCAATTTCGTTGTACAATGAAGCACTGATTTACTGATTATCCCACACATTGTCCAAATCGGCAGACAGGTTTTATTGTCCTTTATATCATGATCTGAGAAGGCTATTATTTTGTAAACTGTCTGATGTTGCTGTACATTTGTTTGAACTATCAGATGAGGAAAGGCTTAAGTATTTGTTCAAGTATAATTCATTTTATTTGTCTACGTTTTTGTTAAGCGCTTGGCTTCAACGTAAGAGGACACTCTTTGTTTAATGTTTTTCTGTTGTCTGCCTGCATTTTTGTGTCTTATAAGCCCATGCAGGCTGGGCACCTTTTAGGTGCTAGACACCAAATAAGAAAATAATATTAATAATATACACATATTATGTATTATTCCCTATTATCATAGCGAAATGTTCCTGTATATAAAACTGTATGTACAAGCTCACCTCTGACCCCTAGAGGTGTTGGGCAATCTTCTGGAACAGGAGGCAAAAGACGAGTGTAGTAGCTAACATTGTAGTAGGACTCCCAGGAAAGGTAGTTGTATTTGGAGTTGTATGTTGGAGGGCTGGGTATCAAGTTGGATCTGACTGGTTTGGTAATAAGGTAAATATTGAGTGATAATTACGACAGATGAAACTTTCTGATGTGCTGTTTCTGAACCTGTTAATACGAGGCGCATCAGGGTGTTCCTCAGGGAGGTGCTGTTGACTATATCCCAGATCCAGCTGAAATGTGTTAAGATAAAATGCACCACACCAGGGCTGGGCCGGAGGAAATGATGCACCCTGGTCCAAAATTCAGCTGCCAAGGAAAATAAGAACAAAATATAAAGCCAGAAGCATGTCATATGAAGGTACTTTTGTTTTCTTGGAACTCTGTTATCTTTCAGCTCTCTCATCTGATTTCTGCTACCACTACAATCCCAAACTGCTTTTCAACCTGCCAAGTATGATGTAACATCACCACTGTGGCGATGGTTGATTAGCTGCTCTATGTTAGAGGCCTCATGAGAGACTGTCGTGCTAAGGAGAAATGCAGTTGGAATGGTGGCTACTGATCCAGCTGGCTGAGGCAGTCTCTTCAAATCCTCCGTTTTATCTAAATATTTAGGTCTAGACGAGAAGCCCTAAGCTTTAGAGCCGGGGCCATGATGCACTACTCATCCCTTAACAACAACAAACTGGAAATGCAGGTATTTTTCTCTATCTAAAACATCTAATGTATTCAGCAGGAAATATCTGGAATGTTTCACAGAGGAATAAAAAGTATTGGACAAGATTCAGTACTCACGGATTGTGCAGTTTCCCCCATAAAAACCAGTGAGCGTGCAATCACATTCATATCTGTCCTCAGCATACCTCACACACACACCCTGGTTTTGGCAAGGCAGATAGCAGCATGGGTTCACTGTGGAAAATGTACACTCAATGGGACTGACAATATCTACTGCATAAGGACTCCAGTATTCCTTAAAACCTCATAACATAACTTTCACATAATAGCCTTTGTTTACACCAAAGCATGACCACATTATGTTACAACACAACAAAGCTAAAATGTTTAAAATGAGAATTATGCAATATGAAAATAAATAAATAAATAAAACAATATAAGCATTGTGCAAGGTTCATGAATACATTGGTGCAATTATTGACCATAAAACGTAGCAGAGGTGGGGAGAGTATCCAAAATGTTTACAGAAAGAGTGATGATACTTTAAAATCACTTTAGTAATAGTGACCCAAATAAGTATTAAGTAAAGAGGTACTTGGTTTTGAATACAACCTGAGTACTAAGTAACTTGTTTCATGTTTTAGTGTTGACCAAAAAAAAGGTGAACATTCTAATATTTCCAAAGAACAATAATTTCAAGTTACTTTTTTTTGTCTTGCTCACTAATTTGTTCAAAGTGGAAAGAGTAATTTGACATATTTCAGTGTCAAACTTTAAAGTATTTATTTGATTTGGTCGGCAGACGTCAGGTCTTGGCTATCCATGGGGGATGTCCTACATTTAGTCATCTAGCAAAGTGGTGCAAAAAACACTGACTGTATTTTTCCAGAAACAAAGCTCTTTGTCATCTTCAGGGCAAAACTTGCAGAGACATGTCAGTGGTATCAGAGCATTGCAAGAAGGTGTAATCTAGGATTTGACTTTAGGGAGCTTGTAAAACAGAACGCTTTCATTTCAAAATTTAAAATAAAAAGGGCATACAATGAACATCTGGCTGCGCTTATCAGACACTATTTGAGCGTACAGAGCCAATCACGTACCTCCGGAGGTCTCTCCACATGCAGGTTCACACGACAGCAAGAAGAAAAGCACACAAACCGATCCCAGGTCAAGGACTGCAGCACAAGAGGAAGACAATATTGGTAAGCTTTAAAACTATAAACTATACAGGCGCATCAACCCTCTAACTCACATCTCATTGCAAGACCCGCGCGTCAACGGTGTTTACAGAAACTACAATAAAGCAAAGCGTCAGCCAAAGTTCCACACGACCAGCTACAGTCCTGCAAATTCACGTGAAATTAGAGCCTTTATATTCGAGAAAGCCAGACCCTGAGAATGGGGCGGACATCCAAACCTCAATGTTCTCCTCCCCTTGCGCAATTTCAGCCACATTCGGTGGGATCATGCTTTTTTTTTTTAATTCTTTTTAATAATTGGTCTCTTTATCAACCGTTTTTCTGATAATGGCTTGGTGTCATTGTACATAGCCTAACATTTTATAGCCTACAAACTGTTTTTCACTCATAATAATTGTCATCATCAAACAGTGTAATTTCATTGTAAAGATTAATCTACTTATAAATCCTAAAAAACATTTAGATGATTTGCTTTAGTTTGGTTTAGCACTAAACAATTAATCAAACAGTATAAAAAACATAAATAAATAAGCAGTGTTTTTATGTTTTTTTTAATTGCGTTATTTCCATAATAAAGATGAGCGAGTCCCCTTCAGCCCCATTCATTAAGGTTCCTGTGATATACTTAAAGGTCCTATATCATGCAAAATCGACTTTTTGAGTTTTTAGCCATGTTGTTATGCTATTTCCTTCTCAAAAACACCCCCAGAGCGGTTTTTGGCTTCATTCACGCAATTCTAAGTAATCCTCCTGAATCCTGCTCTCTGAGCAGCTGCTCCACCCTCTCCTGGTAAACGACTGAGCTGTTCAGTTGTGTCGTCACAGCGGAACGGAAGTGCTCTACGTCTGTAATGTAATGCCTTACGGCCTGATTTTGATTTATAAAACAGTATATATATATATATATATTTTTTTTTTGGAAAAAAAAAAAAAAAAAAAAACAGCAACTCTCCGACGCGTCTGTGCTGTCCCACGACGCTAATCAAGCGCACCCACGGCTGGAGGAGCCATGGATCCGAGCATAAGTGTTGTTTTTGAAGACTGAGCTCTTTCTAACCTACTCTGGACACCGCCTGTTCTTTTTTCTTACCGATAATGCCACGGATGCGCGTTTGGCTACGAGAGGAACAGGACTATTCAACCTTCCTAAAGAAGAGTGCACTCGCCAGAAGTTGGAATTTCTTTCCGGGATTAAGCTAGCTACTATATCAACCAACCTGATGGATGCTTGGTGAACCTTGGCCAGAATCAAAGTGGATTAACTTTTATAACCAACGCATGTCCCATAACCCGATGTGGAGGCCAGACTGAGCGGTGAGTCAATAAACACGCGTGTTAGCGTGTGTGTTAGCCATTTATGAAACTGTGTTGCACATGTCAACTCCTTATAACTGCATTATGTGAAGTAACTTCACTTTTTGCTGCAATATTTATATTTATAATACTGCAAATGTGGAATGAGCGGAGAGAGGGGCGGAGTTAACTGAATCGAAGCGTCTGGTCTTCCGGGTAGGGAAATACCCCCCAAAATACTTTCTCAAAATGAGTACTCCATAGTGATAGAGGTACAATATATCATATATATGCCTATACTTTACTTTGGAATGGCTAAAATAGCATGATACAGATCCTTTAAGTGTTATATTGTTACATTGTAAACGTTATTATAAGGTTTACCCAGTAGAGAGCGAACTAGCCTGATGTTGCCTACTGGAAGCTAGAAGAAGCGATAGAGAAATGTGCTTGCCTTGTGCTGTGCAAAAGCCCAGTAAAGACATCTTTTTGGCGACGAGGATCAAGTTTGAAGAGAAAGGACGTGGCTTTTGGGCGGCAAGACTTTTTTTTTTTTAAAGGGGGAAAGTTCCTTTAAAGTAAAGAGAGAAGATGGCGACCATTGACACTCTGGCGGCGTTTGATGCGAAAAGTCAAAGCTGGGAAGAATACTGTGAAATAATGGAACAGTTTGTTGAGGCCAATGAGATTGATGATGGGGATAAGCAGAGAGCTATTAAGAATGAGGAGTTGTCGTCACGGCACAGAGCCCCCCACCGATCCCCACCTCGCCATCATGATGGTAGCAGTCCGGCGGCAATACACATCGTTTACATGTGTTGTTAACGCGGTAGTAGCGGAGGTTCTTGCTATTACGCTCTGTTTTACCATGCCTGGAAGTCACTGCTGCGTTAAAAACTGCTCGAATACCTCACACGATAGATATGGAAAACGTAGGAACAATGGGATACCGTTTTTTAGGTTACAGAAATGGACACAGCATCAAGGAGCGCAAGCCACAGCAGAAAGTCTCGTAACTTTCCAAAGACTTGTGGTTTTTAAACTCCTGCATCGTGTAGTAACTTGCACCAAATACAAGGTAGTTTACTATGTCCATGTATGTGCATGGAGGTAAATGGTCCAGGTCTCTGTGCCATTCCGCTGCAGGGAGCTCGTATGGGTCAATGTGTTGGATGTCCGCAAGCTTCTCCAAATACCGCGCTTGTATGAGCTTGTTCCTGTAAGGTCCCTTTTCTTTCGCCTTATCTTTTTGCATTGCTTTACTTTCTTCCTTTTCATTGTCATATTCGTAGATCCGTCTCTGTCTCGCCGAAAACGTAAATGCGCAAAATTTAAAGTGCTCTAGAATATGAGGAATGCATGAAATTCTGGGTGTGTGCCCCAATCGGCTTCCAACATGGCTAACAGGCTCAGAGCCCCCCCAAATCAGCACGTGACTCCTCATTCTCAATACTCCTCAGTGTGGTCGGCGCATCTACATACAGTGTAATGCGGAACCTCCTCAGCCCAAATAAACCAAAAGAGAAGACTTACGGTGAACTGGTGACGCTGTTGAAAAACCACTTCGACCCAAAGCCAAGTGAAATCGTCCAGAGGTACAAGTTTGACTCCTGCAGTCAAGCCAAATGAATCCGTGATGGAGTATGTAGCGGAGCTGCGCAGACTGGCACAGGACTGTAATTATGGCAACACGTTGGAGCAGAAGTTGAGAGACAGGATCGTATGTGGAATAAATGATGATCGCATTCAAAGACGACTCTTGGCAGAAGCAGATCTAACGTGTGAGAAGGCCTTGTCCTTCGCAGTTGCGGCAGAAACGGCAAATAAAAATGTACATGATCTCCAGAATCCAAGCGCAATGGTGAAGTGCTTTAAACTAAACAAACCCACATAGCAAAATTCGGGCCACACATTCACCTTTCTTCTGGCCCAGATATCGCGATGAATTACGGTCCTACACTGGGCCACCTCCGGTAGCCAGTGTCAAACCAGATTCAGACAGAGCTCAGCCTTATTTGCCGGTGTGGAGCCAGATCTCAGATAGAACTCAGCCTTATGTGCCAGTGTTGAGCAGATCTCAGACAGAACTCAGACAGATGTGCCGGTGTGGAGCCAGATCTCAGACAGAACTCAGCCTTATGTGCTAGTGTAAAGCCAGAGGTGGGCCAGATCTCAGTCTTGTCTACCAGAAGTGGCAGACAAGGCCAGATCTGGTGGCTCGTTGCTTAGATAAGTCTAGTCAAAATCTTTTGGGCTAGACTTACATAAGCAATGACATTGAAATAAACAACATTATTATTATTTTTTTTACAAACATTTATTTCATTATAAAAGGTAAAACAATAAAATGCTAGTTTACAAGTATTGAAAGAAATCAAAAAGCCAACACAAGGCTAAAATGGAACTAAATTAGGAAAATCATATCTAAAACTGAACATTTGCAAATTTTTATTATAATGCACGACGCGGAGTCAAGAACACCACGACGTGCCACCACAGCGCGTAGTTTATTTCCAGAAAACTACTGTATAAATGTGATCCCAGTTTCCCTTGGGTGCCCTGCCATAGATCACCTGTTCATTCATCCAAACTTCAGCACTCCACCCTCCAATCATCAGGACAGTGTGATCTCGCCAGTCAAAGTCTGCTTGACACCAGTAATTTAGACCTACAATGACACACAAAGTCATATATTGTAAATCAAAGGAATAAACCTAACTCTTTGGCATGAGCTAAAGTGGAGATATTTTACAACAACTTACCTTGGATGTGTATGAAGGACCATCTCCCTGAGGAAGGTCTGCCTCGTGGGAGTTCAGTCATGTCTGAGGAAACGCTGTCATCCACCAGAAACGTATCTGTAAATAAAGAAACAAAAACAAATGGTAAAGTAAGTAAATAAGTAAGGGAGTCCGCGGAGTCCAGTTATTCTGATAATGGACACCTCGGAGTGCATTATCCCGCTTATACCATGGTCCGGCAAACTGAAACTGTTCATTGGGACCTGTTACTTATTTTTTTAAGTCCTGGGCAGGAGTTATTTCACTTTTTAATCCGTTTTACCTGAAACTAGTTCCATCTCAATTGTTTACCGTTACTATGGAAACAGCTGCAGTGGAGTGATATAGAACGTGATTTAACTGTTTTTTTAACTGGTGTACATTATCACTTTTTAATGGACACCTTCCAGCCAATCAGAATCGAGTATTCACCCAGACCATGGTATAATGTAAGTTACTTCAGTGGTGATGTTTATACTTTTCTTTTCAGATAACATAGCAACAGTACCTATAAAACCTATATTCAAACATAACAAAATATGCATGATTTCTCCATCTGCCCTGGATCCAGTACAGTACAGAGAAATGCTGTATAAAACCAACCTCACATTTTACCAATGAAAATGTAATATAGAAACTCTTTTGTAGTGCTCCTTCTTTATATTTCAACCATACAATTCTAGTTGTGAGGTTATACTAGCAAATACAGTGCAGTAAAAACTCGATTTGTATCATTTCTATTGCAATATCAAGACTCCCAGCACTTCTCAGAAAAGTGGCCGAGCAAGAGTACATTAGCGCGGTGATGTAAGTTCGAAGGGCGCTGTAAGCTCCGGTTGTTCCAAGAGCGGGGAAAGTTAGCTTATCTAGCTTAAGCCCTGCACGGACAAACTGACCCTAAAAGTCGTCTTAACATAGTAGCTTAACTGCCTGAAATGGCTTTACACATTCATTTAAATTTACTTCAATGCAATAGGCGCAGGGCTCGAGACTAACCTAGTCCCGTATGTAACCCGTTCATGTGTAATAACGTTATAATTACACAAAATTGTCCTTTTGTTTACTTGAATTTTGTCCATACCTGGCGTTTGATACACTGTGCAGACTTGGTCCTCCAGCCACTTCTATGTTTTTGTTTCTTCTTCGTGTGACCTTTGACAGGCCCCTGGTATAAATTTGGGGTTTGACCCCCACCTCTTCCCTTTGTAAATCCGATATTGGGAAGAGGTCAGTCATCCATAATCCAATGTTTTAAGAGTCCTTTTATAAATATTTTGCATTTATTTTCTTCTGCAAACATATTATGTCTGTATTTACGTTGATATGAGCTTCGTCCTTGCCCCAATGATTTAATTTATTCATGTGAAGAAATGCGGGGAGATGCTAATATTGTCCATTGTCTTCTCCCCTTTAGTTTGGGCTGGATCTTGTTAGCGGCACTTGCTGATTGTATTTTGTCTATTTACCAGAGTAAACGGAGACCGCCTCCGAAAGTTACCGCTGTGTCTCGTGGCTTCTTAATGCACCACAAACTGCACAAACAACACAACGCAGAAGTCCACTAGTCACACGTAGTCCCGGGGACGGGAAAAAAAATGCACGGGACGAGATGAAATCCTCCCCGGGACGGTCTCGGGACGAAAGGCCTTTAACCTTTTTTTTTTTAACAGAATATATATTTATGTAGGGCTGGGCGATAAATCTAATTAATTCAATTAATTCCTGCTTTTAAAAACAGATGATGTGGAAAATGGCTAAATCGTAAAATCGTATCCGCCGCTCCATGTCCGCCTGATGTCCGTGCTGCCGATAGCAGCGTTTCAGACGCTCTGTAGGGACTGTTTTCGAAAATGACACCAGCGGAACCCAGTGACTTTCTAATGATCTATGCTGCTTTACAAAGGCTGCGTGTTGTGTTTTCGTTGTGCGCAATGGAGTTTTCTTTGCTAAAACAAAGTTTGCCCCAGTCTGCTTCTCTCCCCTCTCTCATGCTGAGCCATGCTCTGAGCTAGCCTGGTGAGACCAGAATGATTCCCCTCTGTATTTTTTTATACATCGGGGAATCAGTCTGGACCTCCCGCCCCCGGTGGCGGTATCCGCAAAATCAAATTGTTCCCATGCAATCAGATTAGTTTATTTGCGTCACGTGTTGTTCAGGAGCAGCGTCACTCATGGGATGTGGAAGTCCCTCAATAACAATCTACAAACGGCGCACGAGAGAGAGAAAGAGTGTGTCTCCAATCGACGGTAAATGGTAAGAGCTAAAACTTATATTACAGTGCATCAGTTTTTAGGTTCTTATGTAACATAAAATAGAACACACGTACCTTATTTCCCCATCAGCTAGGGCTAAAGGTGCGTTCAGACCGAACGTGCGTCCACGCTCCGTCAGCCTCTAGTTGGACGCTAAACATTGCCGCTTCACACTCGCGAGAAACGCCTGTCTGCTGGCGAGTGAAGTTTTGCAAGCGTCATAATTAGGGGGCGTGTCATACAACTCAGGCCGAGCGCAAACCGCGATGATCAACTTGTCCTCCATGCTGCAGGTCAGGGGCGCAACTACCGCAACTACCCCCCTCCCACACACAAATACACACATGGCTCTTTGATGGTTGTTTCTTTTTTTTTAAAGAAAATAAATACCCTCTGAATTGACTTTATTTTAACGAAAATGTCACTATTTCACACAATATAACATCGATATTTCCCTCTATGGAGTTTGTTATCACAAAAAAACAATCACACGGCCCGATTAAAAGCTTCTGTTGCTTCATTCACGTAACTTTTCCTCCTCTCCCTCTCTCTCCCTTGCGGAAGAGGGGAGAAAACAACGCAAGCTTCAACGCGATCTCCTCTGTAACCGTGTTTATTATTTCATTAGGACTTTTATTTCTCAAACTTGTTGCCTTATGCTCACTTTGAGCTCCTCGTGGGGCTGCAGCAGCGGTGGAGATGACAGTCCCTCTGCACTCCTCTCTGCCCCACTCCAGCAGTGACTTTTGTTTCGCAAAATAAGCATGCACAACTAAAGTGACGCCCGTCCCCCAAAGTGGAATAAAAAAAAAACACTTCACCACCGCGAACCTGTTCATATCGTTCACTGTAAAGACTCGTTCAAAAGAGCCGGATCGTTCACGACCGACCACATAGACTGTTAAAAAACACATCACTATGGCGCCCCTATGAAAGGCATATATTGCGTATGCCCTTTTTGCGCCACTGCTGCAGGTAACAGGTGACGCTTGTGCTCACTATTTGAGCCCAGTCCCTGATTGGTTAACAAGGCGTAAATGAACGCACGTGTAGATTGTGATTACTTGAGTGCATGAAGCAGTGGGCGCGGCATCGCTGCTCTGTACCGCGCTGTTCTCACTGGTTTTGACGCGCATTAATCCTCATCTGCTCGCATTTGGAACGCTTCATACGCGCGGACATCTTTGCTTACATTTCGACGCGCGTCGAAGCACATCTACATAGGGTTAACATGGAAGTTGGTGGCGTGTCAGCGTTTGGTCTGTACGCACCATAAGAAAGCCATTCAAAACCGTATGACTATCCCACCGCCGGCTATTTTTTTTTCCTAGGATGGGAAAGGGCCTTTTCCATTAATTTTAGTGTTTTTAAGGTTAGGGTTAGGTTTAGGTCTACACGTTGTTTGGATCAGTTTAAACTAGGGTTGTTCTCAAACATGGCCTTTCCCATCCTAGGAAAAAAAAATGTCGCCACCCGCCGTGACCTTTAAAACACTTCCTGCTTCTTGATAACAGGAAATGAGCAATACCGGAAGTTACCAGATTAAAATTTAAAAAAAGGGGAGAAAACCTTAGTCCAATAAGCCAAATGCCCATCTCGGCTCGCCCGTTGCATTATGGATAATGGAATGTCTTTTGACTACCAAACAATAATGATAGTTAGCATAAAGCAGCCATTCCCAAAGTCCGGGACATCGCAGCCCCCTTATTGATCAGAAAATCTCTCGGGGCCCCCCAAATCATAAGAATTTACTCCATTCAAAGAATTTGTTATAATTTTAAAAAGTAACATAGGCTAAATACTGGGTTAAAGGGACTATACATAAGTTTAACCACAAATAAATGTATACAAATTTAAAATTTCTTTCTCATACATGCTCCAGCAATGCCCTGGTGAGTAGAATGAGCCCTGGCCTTTTCACCGCGATTGCCTCTACAGTATATGCCTGTAAAGTCACTTAAATAGTCTATGCTCGGGTCGAACAAGCAAACAGCGTAATGCGCGTTCACGCTGAGCTGTAGCGTTAGCTGTATCTCCTCTATACTGACGCTGCAGCGCGAGTGGTAACTTCGGAGGGATGGATTTAGCGGAGAATAGAGGAGACCGGCTTCAAGCACCATCGAAACTCCAGCCCAGACCCCAAATAACGAAAAGAAACGAAGAGTTTATTCGAGTGTGACAAAAAAAGGCAAAAGGCGAAAGTCGAGTCTGATCGGCGTAGGCAAAGAACCAGAGTAACATCGGAAAAGAGAATCTCTCAAAAGACCCGCAGCTATTTTTGCTTGAAAGGTAAGAAATTATTACTAAATACGTGGGGAAAGTGTTGTTGATGCTTCAAAACAACGGTGTCCGAGTGTCCGTGCATGTGTACAAACTTCAAAAACAAGCCATAAAATAATCATATTTGGAAGTTGCCAAATAGATTATTTATGATCTAATAGTTTTATACCTAGTGAGAAGTTGTGTAGTATTAGTAGCAGACTAGTAGTGTCAGTAATAACAGTAATTGTGCTGTACCTACAAAACATTTGAGTAGTAACCGTGGTAATGGTGCTGTATTTACAATGGCAAAAATAATGTTGCTAATGTTAGCTTTCTTGGCCGCAAAATAAGCACGACTGTTCACGGATTTATAAGTAGTGAAACGACTACAAAAAGTGACATGTGCCGTTTACAATATAGTTTACGAGTTAGCTACGCTAACTTTGGGCCCAGGGAATTGAAGAGACGATTTAGGCTTTTCCTAGTAGCATTTCTACCGGTGGAATTATTTTATTATTTCAATTAGGCCTATGTTTATGCATACAAAGTATACGAGTATTTATTTTTTTTCCTCCTTCAAACATCAATTACTCGTTTATATGTATTACTTGGCTTCTTCACTCGATTCACTTTGCTGCATTTGCTCAGTATTTTATCTTGGAAACCATTCACTCAAACTGATTTGGTCTAAATATCTTACAAAACAGTAACGTTTCTTACCTCAGTTGAAGTCACGCCTGCAAATCTGTAAATTGACCAGGACGGGACTGTTATTTCTGGTGCTCGTAAAGCCTGAGCGCCTCATGCACGAGCTTATCATCGAGGCTGCAGTTACGCGTTTGGCCTGACGGGGCAATTGCGAGCACAAAACTGCTAAACTCCATACAGCCCCTTTAAACTGGTGCATTTGTCCAGATGAATGTATTTTTCCTTTCAAAATGAACTTTTTTAATTTTACTTGTTTTGCAGACAAGCTTTGGGGGGCCCCCTGTAGTGCCTCTGAGGCCCCCCAGGGGGTCCCGGACCCCACTTTGGGAACCACTGGCATAAAGCAACGAAGAAAGCTATGATTTGGACAGTTTTAACCGCTGGAAAGTTGATGATTTAAAGCGTTTTTGTCATCGCCGTGGCGCCTGTTACAATATTAGCTTAAAGTCTATTTTTACAACCAGGGCTGCGTACGGAGATGGACAGAAACAAACTGCCATTCATACGAAGCAATGCTGTCAAAAGTGACGACCAGTCCTTGTTCACATAGTTGGGAATAACTATGTCAGAAAAACATTTCTGACCCTTGAGGCGACTGTTGGACAAAGTCCAGGGTCTGAAACTCTGGCCTCATGTGCTGATATTCACAACATTTAAACTGAAATGAGAAATAAAAACATAGAATCCCTCTTTTTTGTCAATAAGGAGGTGGACAGTAGACAATTTTTTCTTAATTGTGACCAGAGAGATCCACATACACACATAGGTTATGCCATCTAAATGTACTTTATTTTATTGTTTACGAGTGATCTGATGGTACAACATAGCTAATCGGTCGCTAATTTGACAGACGAAATTTACCCACTATATTTAACATCAACACCGTTTTGGAACTTTTCCCTGTGATTACAAGACAAATTCAAATGATTTAAAAAAGTGACGGTGTCTGTGTCGGGCTGATCCCAGGTCCTGTCTTTCCCCTGTCCGCGATGGTCCGCTCCTGCCTACGGAGCCGCCGCCCTGACTTTTCCCTCGCTTTCAAGATATTGACAACTTAAATATTTGCAAGAAATGTCACTCGAGATTTATATTCTGTAAACCAATGCCCGTAAGCCTGGTGTGTTCACACGCGTGACGCGCCTCGGACGCGGCCGATGCTAGAGTTGGGATTGTTGAACTTTTTGGAGAAATTCGCGAGCGTCGACCAATCAGGAGCTTTCTCCAACAGTGACGTACGCTGTTGCTGAGCCACCGTCGGTCTGGGGCAGATCCTCTGCCGGCCCGCAGATGTAAACAGTCATGGAGGATTATCCTGTTGTGAACCGGGGCTACAGCAGCTCTGGGACTTTTACAAAGACATACATCAGTGTTTCATTTACCTAAACACCCAGGATTAAAAGCGGCAACAAGAAAACTTATTTGAGTGGCTGGATCTGCGCTGGGAATGTGTTTGGGCCTTGATGATGCACAGAGCATTCCCAAAGCTGCTACAAGCCAATCGATGTGAAAACGAGAAATATGCACGAATAAAGTCTAGTAAGCCCCATCTACATAAAGCAACAGTGTAACAATGATCACACACTGATTCAGGCTTGTTGATTTTTAAGTTTATTGCTCACATTTATCTACAACGGGCCGTAGTTTTCTCCCCGAGTTAGCTGCACATAGAAATAAATTATTTCCATGCTAGCCGCTTAGTAGCAAACAGATAGCTCGCATTGAACCCATGAAAACAAGTATTATGCACTAATCACGTCAATAAAGCCCTTAACTACACAGAACAGCCTTTATGATGGTCACACACTGAGATGGGCTTGACGCATTTGTGGTTTATTGCACACACTTTTTTTTTTTTTTTATCAACAATGAGCTGTATGCGATCGCAAAAAGCTAACCGGGCTAACCTAGCTTATAGCCACTTGCCACCAATGTCCCTTCAACCGTATGGGCTTGATATGAGCTTAAATACTGGGAGATCCTGCGTAGACCATGGGGGAATAGTTAAAGATCCATAGGACGTGGCAGGAGCAAAGAGGGAGACTACAGTAGTTAGCCTCCGAACAACTGTAGTTTTCAGGCACGAGCTGTTTCCAAGATGGCTACGAACAGACACTGAGTTGACGCGTGGCCAGGGCGTCTTGACGCTCTGTGACATTGTGACAAGCGTCTGACTTCAGTAAGCACAAGCGTCCAACTACGGACTTGAGGCGCGTCTTTGACGCCCAGGAGGCGTTCGGTCTGAACACGGCATGGTTATGGCTCAATGTACTTCAGTGTTCACGCTCTGCTACCTGAACTCGCTCACACATTTCAATGGCGGTGTGGTTTGTTTGGTAGCCGAAATTAGGAGCCTGATTGACCCACGCATGCGCAGTCGAGATGGGCATTCGGCTTATACAAAAGGGTTACTTAATTTATCACGTTACAATTAATCCACTTATAAATTAAGCCATGCGTTTTATACACAGTTGTATTTATTGTTTCAGAAGAAATGTTTTACCAATAAATTGCATTATTCCTAAATGAGTCATTTATAAACACACTATATTGTTTAAAACGATAATAAAAATACATTTAAAATACATATTAAAATTTGGGACGGTTCACATGCATTTTGGGACGATGCCAAATGGTTTTCAGGATGGTGTCGGGACAGTCATGAAAAAAGTTAGTCTGGAGCCCTGAATAGGCGTATGGACAAAACTGCCTTTTTACGTGGCACTTGTTCGCTAAAGGATGTATCAACAACACAAACCAAAGCAGCGGTGCCTACGCCCCCAAACAAAAGCAAACACCTTCGGAAACACACTAGAATACGGAAACACACGACACATGACAGGCGGAGACGAGCACATTATAACGTGGAAACTTTAGGAGATGTTTTGTTGACAGAGCGAGACATCCAGAGATCAACTTAAACGCAAGTTGATCTCTTGCGTTTAAGAGATCAACTTGTGTTATTGCACACACAAGTACTGGTGCTAAACTTACAGTTAGCACCAAACTGTAAGTTTAGTAATAAAAAGATACTAAACTTACAGTTTGGTGCTTTGTGAGATGCTTTTTTAGCGCTCGTAGTCCCGTACCTGTTCTCTGCCCGAGTCCCAGTGCAGCTGACGCGGGGAAACTCTTCTCCTGCCCGGGGAGCCAAGCGTCTACGTGCCGCTGTTGGTCCCGCTGCTTTGCTCTCGAAGCTCTTCATCAGGAAGGGGCCCCAAAAATCCGTGATCAATAAATCCACTTCTTTCGGATATTTCCAAGAGGAATATCTGTTTAACTTCTGATTTCCTGGAACGCCTTGCCCATGCGTAGTTACATTAGCGGTTTTCCCAGGCGAACAAAACGTAGGGGAGCTACTGAGCTACTGTCAATGTACATCGAATTCTGATTGGCTCCCAAGAGTTATGATAGAGCTATGATAGAGTTATGACAGCTGCTTCACTCACTCGGGCGCATTACATACGTCACGCCCAAACGCTAGCAGACCTGCCAACATTGAACATTTTTTATGAGTACAAAAAAAACCTGCAAACCCAGGGGTTGTTGAACGCGTGTAGAGGCAAGCCGGATATGTTGAGGCAAGGCAATCTCCCCCGATAACTGTCAAGAACCGTTTGTGGTTTCGAAGTGTTTAATATTGTTTACAAAGACAGGAGATCGAGATGCATTCAGACATGCAATCACATAGTGAAAAAGGTGACAGTTCACGGGGCCGCGGCGGAACGCACGGTTCACTGGAATTTTTTAACAGAACACGTAGATTCTATGATTAATGAACTCTTTTCCACTTCCACTTTTTTTGTAGCGCATATGATTAACAACTATATTGACTCAACACTAAACCTTTTTGTTTTAGAAGTGTAGTTCTGCTAATGGCTTCAGTTTCATCACAGAGTGGTCAGAGACAATAAAGGATTTGTATATAATGTTAAATTCCAAATCAGGTTCTGTACATCAGAAGATATGGTCTTCTATTTGAATTTTGTACATAATATTTTTTTAAAAAGGATAAAAACATTACATTTTCATTTTTGAAATACAGATTTTAAACTTTTATTGACTATTTATAGGAATAAGGCCCATACACTTCAGAATATGCCAACCATTACCATACAAAATAAAATGGTATCAGTTTTTTTCTAGCTACAGCTTTCAAATGGTTTGGCATATTTTAATAGTTGCAAGTCCAAAGAGTGTAAACTTTGGTTCAGGTTCAGTAAACCTGCCAACGTTAACATCTCTGATCAGCTGGAACCACGCCAGAACCGCTCATACAGTATCTGTGAGCATCCAATGACCACACGGACCACCTGGAGAGGTCAGCCCTCTCCTCACTGACCGCAACCGCACACTGAGCCATGGGCACTTACCCGGTCAATTTGGCCTCACAGTAACTGATAGCTATCCGTTAGCTTTGTAGGTTTTAGCTTTTTAAAAGTCTATGCAAGCAGGGCCGCAGCCAGGGATTTGGAAGTAATAAGGTAAAATGATATTTATGTGGGGGGTCTGGGAGTCCTCCCCCAGGAAATTTTGAATTTCACAGATGTAATTTAGTGCAATCTGGTGTATTTTAGATGCGCATATTCTATTTTAATCTCCTATTATACAATGATAAAAATTAGAACATAGGCTACATTATTATTACTTTACTCTTAAAATACACCATTTTAAAATACTCCCAATTTTAAGCTGGTAATACTTTTTTTTTTTTTACTTTATTATATTTATCTATTGCTTTATTTACTGTAAATCTAAAGTCTAAAGGAAAAATAACAGAAATTCATCACAGGGATTTTCTTTCAACCAGGACTCACTCAGGACAGTATTAGATCAAGCCAGTCATTAACCAGGGCTAAACCAGGACTAAACCAGGACTAAACCAGGACTCACTCAGGACAGTATTAGATCAAGCCAGTCATTAACCAGGGCTAAACCAGGACTAAACCAGGACTAAACCAGGACTCACTCAGGACAGTATTAGATCAAGCGAGTTAGTAACCAGGACTAAACCAGGACTCACTCAGGACTAAACCAGGACTCACTCAGGACAGTATTAGATCAAGAGAGTTATTAACCAGACCTAAACCAGGACTCACTCAGGACTAACCAGGACTCACTCAGGACTAAACCAGGACTCACTCAGGACAGTATTAGATCAAGCCAGTTATAAACCAGGGCTAAACCAGGATTAATTCAGAACAGAATCAGAACCATCAATAAAAAAGCAAATGGCAGGACAAATGGCCTAAGCTAAAGTTGCACATACAGTATTTACTCCAAAACTAAGGCAGACAAAATAAAGTCTAAAACCAACCAAGACTACACCAGTCAAGTCTAGTCCTGCACCAGATACTTTTACTTCCAATTTATAGACACTTTCCCTTTTCACAATTGAACCCACTTTTTGCACTGTTACTGAACAAACTGCAGGGCTATTGAAGTTAGCAATCCAAACCAAAAACAAACACTGAGCAGGCAGGTCTTGTCTATTTCTTACCTGTTTCTTGCTCCATTTCTGTACTGTCCTCATTCTGGTCTCTATCCCTCTCTATGTCATCTCTCCCTCTTTGTGCTAATGAGCAAACATAATTCAGAATCACAGACATATTGTAAAATAGTATGTTTCAGAAAAAAAAAATAAAGTTCTTACAGTTACATTATACAGTATATTGTAATCCTTGTTTAAAAAAAATGCCTAATTTCTTCAATAATACATACGGGCAATATTATTATCACTATCATTCTCAACTATTTTCTTACCTTACCTGAGGACAATTGTTCCATTTCTGTGCTGTCCTCATTCTGGCCTCTGTCCCTCTCCCAGCCATCTCTCCCTCTCCGCTCTATAAATCCACCAGAGCAATTATTAAAAACCCAAAGTTATGACATACTGTTTACTGTAGTATTATAAATATGTGAAACTGTACTTTGTTGTTCTCTCTCCTGGGTTGCCTTCCTGTCATTTTTTGAAAAAGCATGGTGGCAAATCACTAAAAATATGCATTATTATGTTATAAATTAAGCAAGATTGTAATTAATTACAATAGATAAGTGAACCCCCATATGTTTCTACATATTGTCTATAAAACAAGGCTAATTACTTTTCTCAAGAACGAAACACAAGTAGTGGCACCTTATGATCGCAGTATCAGGACTAATGCTAGTGTCACGAGGGGAAAGTTAGCCTTCGTAGCTTTCGGGGCACGCAGTTATCGTTCGTGACAAGTTTATGATTGATTACACACAAATGACGTGTGGCCACCACTACCTACGATTTCAGAATCTGATGAGATCATGAGCATTGTGCAGACCTCCTCTCCTCCGTCTCTCCTCTGCTCTCTGAGGCCAAACTCACACCTAGAGCGGCGGAAGAGAGGAGAGCGGCGAGCTTCCATTCATTCCCTATGCTGCCTGGCGACCGGAAAGAAGCCTCTGGAAATACACAGGAGGTCGCCAGGCAGCATAGGGAATGAATGGAAGCTCGCCGCTCTCCTCTCTTCCGCCGCTCTTGGTGTGAGTCCGGCCTGAGCCGCTGCGAGCACTGCTACCGCTGCGGCAGGGTTGCCAGGTCTGGGCAGCTAAACCCGCCCAAAAATCTGAAAAACTGTGGAAAACCCGCGGACATATGGCGCGGCTGGAATGTTCAATGTTGTTTACCAGTAAACAGAGCCCATGTGCTCCCGCGATGATGAGAAACCGCTTAAATGGCTTAAAAAACCGCCCAATTCCACGGTTTAACCGCGGACCTGGCAACCCTGCGCTGCGGACAGGGCGCGCGCAGCTGGAATCAACACATGCGCGTGCGCGCGCGGCTAAGGTCCGACTGACAGAGAGAAGTTCAGGGAAGGGTAATAATTACGGCGTTACGTTGCTGCTTTCGCTTCGTTGTTCTCATATTGAACGGATATGAATGCTTTTACAGCGTGAAAAACAGAAAAAAGGGAAGAAAAAAAACAAGTCCAAAAAAGATCCGGGCTTTTGAAAAAAAACGAGGCTTAAGCCCCTAAAGCCACCCCCTAGCTCCGCCACTGGTGGTGCGTCTGTTGGAGCGGGGTTAGCGAGTACACGGGCCTACAGTCAGCCGGTGGATGCGGGCGGCTGTTGTGCTGCTCAGGTGAAGTGAGCGAGCGAGCGCGGGGCAGCGGGGCTCACTCAGCCTGGAGCTGGAGGCTCCTATGGCTGCAGCCACGGGGAAAGTGGCATATTTGACGTAAAAGCATCAGTGAACTTTTACAAGCCTCAGCCTGTGCATAGATCTCTGCTCAGCGGAGAATTAACTTCAGTGACATCTTCATAATGCGTAGTTTAGAACATGAAATCGTACAAGCGTACTAGGTCAAAATGCGTGTCCGCTACGCAAAATGCGTACATGTTGGCAGGTCTGCGCTAGCGAAAATCAGATCCAATCATTTCAAAGGAGTTCACCCGTCCCACCTGATAAAGGTGATTTATAGTCGAGCGGCCGGTCCCGCCCACCGCAGCCCCCGTCTGCTTCACGCAAGCCAGAATCGTTCGAACTTCCGCGTACCTCCTCTGCCTTCACGTTGTGATGTATATTTTAAATATTTTTTCAATAACATAAAAAGTGAAAACACAAAAGCCTCTAAATTATAGGAACAATATATTCATGAAAAATAACTTCAAAGAGGGAGACTGAAGGAGTTTGTTGTGTGTTTCCTTGTTTTGCGAAAGGATCAACCAATCACCTCACTTGCGTTCTGCAGCACTGGCCGCGGAGTCACCTTGTGCGGCAGGTGCACGTCAGCGGCAGAGGCAGCTGTCGCGAACTCCCTGATTGGCTCCCACGTGCGTTCAGCACGTAAACGCGGAGCTGACGCTGAAGTATAAATTGGCCTTAACGGAGCTCAATTGTGACGCCGTGCTCACACCTAGAGCGGCGGAAGAGAAGAGAGCGGCGAGCTTCCATTCATTCCCTATTAGAGTGCTGCAACCCGACCGAAGTCTGACGGTACCGGACAAATATTTAGAACTTATTTTCGGCTCGGGTCGGACTCGGACACATCAGCGCGTTAAAACAACTGAAACTGGTGTAAAATTAAAATGTTTAGACAAGTATTGAATACACCTGTGTTACGAGGCAACAGCTGGTTTACGAGAGATCTGATCTTAGATCTGCACCGCTCGATAAAGTACCTTAAACGTAACTCGCGTCTCCGCATTCATTTACTGTTCTGCACAAAACACAAACATAAGCCACCCGTTTTAGAGCTACTCGGGCTCCTTCAAAATGTTTGGGAACTACTGGTTCAAAGAGAAACATCCAAGACTTAAAAGTTACACTAATTGTAAGTCACAAAATCCACGTTTGAAACAGAAGTCCCTGCCAAACTTTGAAATTGATTTAAAACACTTTTGTAAACTCCCAGTAGCACTGGTAATGACTTTTATACTGGAGTCCATTTCCCCCCAGGTAGTTGTGTATATATGTAATGTTTATTCCCAAAACACCAATTTTCTGTATGTCACCGCTTATCAGACACCCCAACTTGTTCACAACTGATTTTGAATGTTACTGTAATACTGAAGGTATGGCATTATTGACCTGCATTATACCTTGCCTGGCCTGCCAGACACTCCTTTCTGTTCAAAAGAACCGTCTGGGCAGCTGCTCGCAGCCAATCATTTCACGATTTGACCCACATCGGTCCAATCACGCACCAAGAGACGGAAGCCGTCACCTGTCACCACCACGCACTCTTCCAAAACATTAAAGATGGCGGCCGATACACTGTTTTCTTCGGCTCTTTCGTCTGTTTTAAATCATTTGGAAAATATGAAATCCCTAAAACCGGAGCAAGAAACAGCGTTCGAAGTGTTCCTCGTAAAAAAGGACGTTTTTTGGAAAGGCTTTCTGCCGCTTGTTACTGCAACGTATCTAGCGTTGCTCTAATTGGTTGATGCCGTCTGTCAATCACGCCCACCGGGAAATTGTTGAGATCACGCTCGCTCCCAGACTATATGTCTTTGAAAAATCTATGAAAAGGCATGTCGTTTGGCAGGCCAGGCAACATTATACCCATTAAGTTGATACATTGAGATAGGCCAAATGTACTGGAACCACCATTACCTCCCAACATTTGAACGTGGAACGTAAAGGTTAAATGAGACGGTCGGTAACAGTTACTACACAGAGGGGTGGAGCAGAGTGCAGCTTCAAGTGTAGGCCAAATATTTACGCAGCTAACTAAACAACCATAAATTTTGGAAAGAAGCAAAGGTTACTGGAAATGGTATTTTCAAGATTGGAAAAAAAAAAAAAGACACAAAACAAGTCAGGCAACATTTCTTAACCAGTTTTTATTTTAGCAAATGATTCAAGAGGAACTGGAGGCAGCCACAGCAGCACGTCTTGGTTTTGGAGTGGTGCCTTCTCTGAATCCATTTCTGTAACACACAAGACTAAATTAATGTACATATCAGGGGTGAGCAATTCATTTTACATGAGTAACCCGAATATCGCCAACTATAACTTTGAGCCATTTGAGCCCACTCTGCAGGGATGTCATGATGCTTCAGATAATCTTAAATTATGGAAAGAGTCGAGGGCCAAATAAAATGCTTGATTGGGGGGGGGGGGGTAGGGGATCCCTCTCACGGGCTGCAGTTTTTTTAAAGTCAGTCCAGTTGTTTTGATTTACCGTTTAAGTTTTACTGACTGATTCGAATATTCTAAACAGCTCATACTTGAAACTCATGGCCCACTAATACTTGTGCATCCTGAGCCTTATACAGATTACTGTGTCTATGTATACTGCCATTCTCTTGCTACAACTTTTACATATGTCAAAAAGCCCACGGTCAGTTTTTAGCATATGGTGCAAGATGCACCTGCGTTTGTTGTGAGTGGAGCAGGAGCGAGGGATGTCAGCACTTTAGGCCGGTTTAAACAGTCACTCTGAGACCGGCTGAAACAGGAGGTCTCGGAGCGGCTTCACTAGCACGCTGGGGCCGCGTGTGAAGGCGACCAATCTCAAGCTGAATTACTCACTTTCATTCCTCTTTTTGATGAATACGCGCTGCATGACAGGACATTTGGATTACTGCTCTGAGGCAAAATGGATCAACTTTATATCAGGTATGTCCCTCTTCTGCCCCCCTTTCCGCTGCGCAGTAAAGCTTTCCTCTCCACGTGCCAATTAAGTGCATTTCTCATCTCGTGTGTCAGTCTCACTGTATTTAACCACAAGAGTGTGACAACAGCGCATCATCAGGGAATTTGCGCTATGGTCACTTCTGCAGGTGGTAAGCTTTAGCTCCCTATCGAAAGCAGAAAGTGTGTGTCTTATTACTACGCTTTCCAAAAGATGTTGTTCCCTTTGTCTAAGAAAAACTACTGGTCAGTATTGAACAGATTCCTACAGTTACAGTTACCATATACCACAAGTCTTGCCTCAGCTAAAAGCTGAATCACAACGAATTCATATGTTCAGACATTTGTGTATAAAATCATCATCAGCAAGACATGGGGACACAAGGCACGCATTACATTTCCTCAGGGACCGGCGATAGCCGTGCTAGGCAGCATGGATCTAATAAAATGTCACTAAATGGCTTATGTGCATAACTTTAAAGCAGGTAACATTTAAAAAAAAAAAAAAAAAAGGAAATTGGGGCTACTCCACCCTGCCACTATAGACCTCAAAAGCACGGAGGACAGAATGCTAAAACACGACAGTATAACAAAATCACACAATATTCACTAAAATATATTGACCAAGGGATCCGTTTTATGTTGTCAAATAGGTTTTGTGTCCATGCATTGACAGGTTGATTCCCGTTATCATAGGTATATGTTCAGGAACAGCCAATCGTTGTTACATGGCTATGCATGTGAACATGGACTTAACCAATTTTGAAGTAAATGCAGTCGAGCTAGGGCGGTCTCTGGCCGACCCACAAGGCACTCCAACATGTGTGAAAACGAGTCTACTCACTGCAGTCAACTAAATTTCCAGGGCAGCCCAAATGCTAGCAAACAGGAGGCATAGTAAACATGTTTTGTGATAGAAATCTGATTGCACAGGAATGAAGGTGTGGTGACCAGAATGAGAAGCCCGTGGAAAGAGGGTCATCATTCTGGTCTTCCCTTTCTGGAAGTATCAACAACTAGCTACCAGATAGCAGTCTACCGATATTTATTGATAGTTACACAACAGTGTTGCCAACCCTTTACGCTTGTTTAGAACATTAACAGATGAAGTAATTATACCTGAATCTGCGGTAGACGACCTTCAGGTGTCTCAGACGGCCGGTGCCAGTGGTGTTCCTCCTTTTGGCCTTAGCGCTCCAGTTATCTACCCCAAAAACATTCATGAGGAAAAGTTTCAACTATAAATATTTATATT
Source organism: Neogobius melanostomus (assembly GCA_007210695.1). Taxonomy (NCBI): domain Eukaryota; kingdom Metazoa; phylum Chordata; class Actinopteri; order Gobiiformes; family Gobiidae; genus Neogobius; species Neogobius melanostomus. The sequence continues at coordinate 99,099 of VHKM01000232.1, read as the reverse complement.
ATATTCTAATTATTACTTACATTTTCTCTTGCGCTTCTCGGGTAGCCGCACTTCGCGCATGAAGACTTCTGCAGGTGGTAGGCTTTAGCTCCACACCGACGGCACAAAGTGTGCGTCTTGTTACGACGCTTTCCAAAAGATGATGTTCCCTTCGTCTGAGAAGAAAAACTACTGGTCAGTATTGAACGGATTCCTACAGTTACAGCTACCGTCTACCACAATTCTTGCCTCAGATAAAAAGCTGAATCACAATGAATTCATATGTTCAGACATTTGTGTATAAAAACATCATCGGCAAGATACAAGGCACGCATTACATTTCCTGAGGGACCGGCGATAGCTAAGCTAGCTAGCCAGCGTGAATCTAATAAAATGTAACCAAACTGGTTATATATAAAACTTTAAAGCAGGTAACATTTAAAACGTAATAACAAGGAAAATGGTGCTACTACACCCTGCCACTATAGACATCAAAAGCACGGAGAACAGAATGCTAACACACGACAGCAACAGACAGAGTACAAGGAAATCACACAATATTCCCTAAAATATATAAGCCAAGGGATGGCAATGAATATCCGTTTTATGTTGGCAAATGGTTATAATTTAGAAAGAACGGCTTCGTCTGATGTTTTAGGATTTTCGATGTTCACTTGACAAACATACCATTTCGGCCGATGGCTGCAGGGAAAGAGACCGGAAGAGGAGTTTGTGCCACGCGAAGTTACGTCCGTGCGTCAAGCTGTGCAACGTTAAATAGTGTTCCCAATAACAAAATACAAATAAGATAAGGATTTTTCTGTCTATACCAATGGTAATGAATCTGTTTATTAACTATTGAGTAAACTACCCAGAACTGTATAACCCCTTGTATGTAAATTTAACCTCTTATACTATACAGTAAAAATAAAAAAGATGTTTCTGTCTATGGTTCACATAATGTAGCAGCTTATACATGTCACAAAAGATGACAATGAAATGAAGATAATAGGCAAAATGCTCAGCTTTGACCCACGTTGAATTAAAAGAAGTAAACTATTATTATTACTTTTCTTTCCATGCCTCGGCCTGGCTAACTCTGTGAATATAAATAATAAAGTGAGAGAAAAATAGAAATGAAAACAATGCAAACGGTATTAATTTTCAGTTGCCTTTTATCCGGATAAATCTTATGAACACACGCGGGGTTCAGTGAATTCATGTGCAATTCAAACTTCGTCCGCTAGGTATCGCATGGTCCTACAAACGCACATTCACATAATTTTCCTTCAGTGTAGGTCGAAGTCTTGTCAAGTAGCCTACCAAAAATCGGCAGCAACATGTGATTGAGGTCACAGCAGAGTTAAAAGATGCTTAAATATCGGTTCAATAAAAACGATCCCATTATGAAAACAAAACTTACCTTATTTGGCAAACAAAAGCAAACCAGTTCAAATCGAAATTTACATAAATAGGAGTGATTCTTGTCACAATAGCTGCAGACCTCAAATAAACAGTAGGCTATATGTTCCAAATTGGCGAAAAGATCAATTATGCTATTATGAGCAAATGTAGATAGCCTACCTATTGGACCAAAAAGCCCTCCTCATCTTGTACTGTGTTCACTTATCCTATTAGTTACTGCACGGAGATCATGGGGAATCCCTATAGTAGCCACTTAGAGACTGCATTTAGCCATTACATTACAATCATGCACAATGTTGTATTTAGAGACCATATTACCTAAGTTCAGTGCTTATAAAATCAAACCTTCTAAAACTGGATTGAAGGACAGCACAGAGGCACTCATCATGGATGCACAGGAGCAGCTGCCTTGAGCACCAGAGCAGTAGAGGCTAAGATCTACCACACCAGACAAGACCCCAGACTGTGCAAAGAGGCCCCTGAGACAATCCAGCACATAACTGCAGGGTGTAAGATGCTGGCAGGGAAAGCTTACATGGAACGCCATAACCAAGTGGCTGTCATTGTGTACAGGAACATCTGTGCAGAGTATGGGCTGGAAACCCCAAGGTCAAAGTGGGAAACACCTCCAAAGGTGGTAGAGAATGATCGAGCCAAGATCCTGTGGGACTTCCAGATACAGGTGACAGAATGGTAATGGAGAACCAACCGGACATTGTGGTGGTGGACAAAGAGTAGAGGAAAGCCGCTGTGGTTGACATAGCAATACCAAGCGATTTCAACATCAAGACAAAGGAACACAAGAAACTAGAGAAATACCAGGGGCTCAGAGAAGAGCTGGAGAAGGCCTGGGGGTGAAGGCATCAGTGGTGCCGTGGTCATCGGAGCACTTGGGGCAGTGACCCCAAACTGGAGGAGTGGCAGCAGATCCCAGGAAATACATCAGACATCCCAGTCCAGAAAAGTGCAGTTCTAGGAACAGCAAAGATACTGCGCAGAACCCTCGAGCTCCCAGGCCTTTGGTAGAGGACCCAAGCTTGGAGGAAAAAGAGAGAAAGTTTATATATATTATATATCACCTATTCCAGTATGTGATTATGCCATAGCTACTGGGAAAATAATCAGTTTGCCTAATGATGGGGCCTACATTGATGTTTCCAAAATGAAAATGTAAAAAAAGAGAAAAAAGAAAGAAAATAATAATAATAAAATAATGATAACCTGTCTGAGTGATTCAGACCTTTTGTACTTATAATATTTGCATGTTAAGTTTGTATTATATTTTCCAGCCCCCATGTCCATATCTCCGCCTATATAGCCTAAACGTAGAGTATTAAACTCTGACGTCACCACAGATCCATCAGTAGGCCTAGTTAAGTTACATAATAGGCTACAGTTCTCTGGTACAAGAACTAATGCATCTCAAAAGGAGAGTCTGACCTTGTAGGCTATTTGGCTGAGTAAGGAGCATGATTGTGCAAGGAGCGCCCCTGGCGCCAGGCTGCTAAAAGGCGCGTCCCCGTCTCTGATACAGGCGCAGCTCTGACCAGATTTGTGATGAAGAGTGATGGGTATATTTGCATTGGCGTTGAACCTGCATCCTTTTTACAGTAAACCAACCGTTTTCTACGCAGCCTGTTATGGGGTTACACTCGCGGATTCGTGCGCGTCTTTTTTAGACTAGATTTATTTTTGCCTGACATCATCTCGACGAGTGGATTTCTATCGTTGTTTCGAGCCCTTTTGAACATAATTCGCCACAAAGATGCTTCCACCTGAGAGCAGTAAACGCTCTTTGATGGACGATGCTGTGTGCAGTGTTTAGAGGACACCTTCGGTCCTGAATGCTTCGGAAAGACACAGCGCTGGGTGTCACCGTCAGCCGCGGATGCTGCGCCGCAAAATGGGATACGCCGACCCATCGTCGGGTAAAGACATACTCGGCAATAGGTCTCTTTGTTTCATATTTATTTGCGCATTTGGGCTCGTCACGTTATTGCAGCAGATACTTTATGGAAAAAACTACATTAAAAGGTAAGTGTGGGTTCTTAATCTGCAGTTAAAAGGGGGATAGATTATATTAACATGACAATCAATAGGACATGTCTAAATGCATATTATGCACTGACACCAACCTCTCGATCATTATCAGCAAATAGCTGGTTTATGTAAATTGACGCAGGCTGAGAGTGTATGGGGAAAACAAGGGCTTTAATGGCTGAAAAGAACAGCAATTAACCATCCATCTTTTTCAGTGGCATAGAAACCGTTTTCATTGGATTTATTTTCTGATATTTTCCTAAAGATGAAGCATCACATTCACATCATACACAGTGCTTGTGCTGTGTATGGTAATGTTTTCCCTTTTGTTTCCCCAATGATCTTTATTTGATTTTGTTTCAGCCTTCTAGACTGGTCGTAGCCTACATCTTACAAGGCATCAGATCACCCCAGTATAGCTGAAATCTAGCTGATCATACCAACAATATGTTTCAGATGATGTGTATTTCTTTCCAAACCCTTAAATATTTGTTTTTCCCCCCGGCTGCACCCAGTAAGGCTAAGGCACTGCAGAGGCGTGTTTTATAATACCCCAGCAGTCGGAGTGATACTCATGAGCTATAGCCAATACAATAATGTACAGCCCTCCCTTTAAAGATTTAGGGACAATTTTCAGTGTGAGACGCGCAGATGTTGAGAAGCTGGACTCCTTGATTGTGTGTTGTGTTTTTTTCTTCAAACCAACAACAATTAAAGAATGATTTGCTACTTTCAGATTATTTACAAACATCACATATATGGTTCACAAAAGACATACATGTGCTACAATGTTGAATTCCCCATAAAACTCCTCAGCTTTGACACCCCAGCGGGGTGGATCTGCAACACATTCATGGCATCCAGAGAGGAGATGCATGAATTCCCACCTCTCCTCCTAATGCTCATCCTAGGAGTGAGGAGGGAACAGGCCATATGAGAGACATCAGCACTTCTATGGCAGCCATTTTGCTACAGTCGGCGCGCACACACAGTACAAAGTGAGAGATAATGGGAGTGAGACTGTGATTCAGAAGAAGCACAAAGTGATTTCAACAAGTTACACACGCCTGCAGTTTAGTGTACAATGTTATTCTACCTTTATTCAAAACGCAGTGAAAAATGTGGACCTACCTGAGTGAGTGACCCACTTTGGCAGAGAAACACTTTTTCTCTCTCTTTGAAAAACAAACAAACATATGCTTTTGTACTAAACCATGATGCCATCAGAAGAAGATTCACTCAAACCATGTTGTTTAGTTGCATGTGTTTCTTGAGCCAAAATGCTGGTCCCCCGATCTGTGAAGTGAAGCTTGTTGTTAGGTTGGTTGTGCGTCTGTTTGACAAATGCACACAACAAGCAATAAATTCCAAATAAACTGACTCATTTTCTTACTAGTGCGCAACAGTTTAGCCGACTCAAAGGGGACGAGGGAGGAAATTGGACGGGCCCTGTTAATTTCTCGGACGATGGATCTCTGAAGCCGGCCAGAAATGGGAGGAAAAGGTATCACTCCATCGTGACTGACTGCACAACACCTCTGAGTAAAGGGAGATAAACTGCCCTCCAGCCCTGCATGTGTGAACTGGGCACCTGTTTAAATGCTACAAAAGAAGCAGAAGCCATATTACACTTAGCTTTTTTCCACTTCTTATTTTTATAGGTCAACAGGAGTGGTGTTTGTCACAGAACTCCATAACATATTTTAACTCTAATGTTACCTGTGTGCATGTTGACAGATGTTTCCGTCAGAATTTTCAGCCAGATTCTAAGATCTCCGTAATAGTCACCCCCTGCCTAGCCGATATTAAGAAGAAAAAAATCCACTCTTCCAGGTAGGCCTCCCTGAAGGCAATTTGTTTTTTTTAGTACTTTTAATAACAAAAAACCCAAGAATGCTTCTTTCTTTTTCATTAGTCTGAAAGGTATCAATTCTCATTGGTGGTTGTACTTCAGATTTGCTCTTGCATGTTGTTCGATCCCGTCCACCGTGACCCACTTTGACAGACCCTCTGAATCATATTCCCGCCTTCAGAAGCAGTTTTGTACTGGCTTCTCCCCTATGTTGCATCCAGCACCATCTCCAAATGCCTTGTTGTTCTCAGCGTTTGTTCCATATGATCTGCACAGCTCTGTGTGTATGCCATGCACATAATGTGGACTCTTCTCTCCGCTTACCCCTACCTATACCCTTCTCACATCTGCATTGTCTCTCTCTGCGACAGGGATATACTTTTGAAACCGCAATTTTCTGACTGAAAAGACACGGTTGCCCCAACAAATCATCAAATGCTACTTTACTTTAGTTTTACTTTAGCTATAGTTCCTGGCTACTACAGAGTTATTCTAAGCAACATTGTACCATTAACAAACTTAATAATTCACTCATATGGAGACACTATTCAAGAGAGAAGTCCTAGCTTGACCGAGTCAAACAGAAATCACTTGCAAAGGTTTGCTAAAACCAACACGTCCAAAGCAGATGATCTTTTTCCAGAAATACACGGCATCATCATGTGGATGTAGACAACCAGTGTCATCATTTACAGCTTCATCTCAGCATCTTGTTCCTTTAATGCATCCCTCCATCGCAATTGCCTGTTGTGTTTTTCTTATGATTATTATTTTAAACTCAAGTTATGAAAATTCACACCCACACAAGTAACATTGTATCTTGTTCCCCCTCCATCACCTTTCTGCACTTTTCATGTTTCCTCTTCAGAATACTAAGAACCAATCATTTGTTTCAACTTTTTGCTCAATTCCTAATAGCAGTCTTCCTGATCAGCTGACCTCATGGAACGTTTAGTGCGATTAAGATCAAAACAAATTGGAAGCTCATTGAGTTAGTAATACGTATTATCTGACAATGACATTTATAGACATATCTGGATAGGTACATTTCTCTGTTCCAATTTCTATAGTTAAAATGTTTAATTATTAGAAACTCCTTTTTATTTTTTATTGTGTTTCATGTGAATGGCTTTTTAGTACAAATGTGTACCAAGAATAAATATAGCTTTTAATACTATGATTCATGAAGATTTTAAATAAACCTCGGCTTGAACAAAAAATCTTCTATTGAGCTCCTCTTCCAAAGCAGGTGCCATCACATAATTGACTGTAGACATGACAATTAAAAAAAAATACATTTGGGGGGTGCCCAGATAAAGTGATAAAGGGCATTAAAGAAGAATGTCTTACTCAACAAAACTGTGTATTAACAATGTACATAGAGAGAAAGAAAAAAATTAAAATGACAATTGTACACGCGTTGTTCTAAGATAAACTGTTGCATACTCTGGTGCACATGTCCACAAAACTCACTGTCTGTCAATCTACAGACACCAAGGCTGATATAAGTATTTCGTGAGTCAAACCACAAGCATTTAAATGGCTTCCTAATGTTGTATTTTAATGTGCTTTTGTACTGTTCTCAGTCTTTAAGTGCAAATGCTGCTGTTGTTCTTGATTCACCCTATCCAGAAAATGACAGTCTGTATCTCACCAGGTACCTGGAGAAATATGAAGGCTCCTTCGAGTTCAACTCCACTGCATGCAGGGAGCTTAGACAAGAGATTATGGATGTCAAAGTCCTGACAATGTGAGTTTCTACAGCCATGTTGACTCAGAGAATTGGGGTTGTATGTTTGTTAAACAATATTAAAATTGTGTTTCTGTACTTACGTTTATGGCCAAATTAAGCCCAAATTAGAATAGTAAAGATGAATAAAAACAAATTAAATTATTTTGCAAAACCCATGTCCCGTCTGTGTTTGCACAAATCTGCTGAGGAAAGGTTTTTTTTCTCTCCATTAGACACATCTGAGGTGACAAACTCTCCTCTATTTAGGAAAGCTTTTCTCAGTATAAATTACTGAGTAGTAAGCAGTGGTAAACTCTAGGTGGGGCTATTGCACACCGTATACATGTTTTACTATAAGATATACTTCAATGCATTTACTGCAGCTTGTCAGATTAAAAACAAGTATTTAACCACATATCAGCAGATATCCACAGAACTAAGAGTACAGACAACTCTCATTCCCAGATCTCATAGTATTAGACATGCAACTACACAGACATAACAAGACAAACGTTTTCACTATTAACTGTGGTCAAACAGCTAAATAATATCATTTAAGCAGCAGACTATTACCTCACAATGAATTGGGCTTAGGGTAACTAAGCACAATGATATGAGAGCATAAAAGAGTCGTTTATGTCCTGCTAAACGTTAACAACAGTGTAGTACACAGACAGATGTGAAACACAGAATATAACCACAGATTTAATATTTAGAGATGCATTATCGCCATTCTGTCCCATTCATGGTAATGGTCCCGCGTTTGTGTGAAAATAAGATGGTGCACCTTGCGCCTCCTACAAAGCATGTTAGCGTTATTTTTTAGAAAAAATAAAACTCTATGGAGCCAAGCTGTTTTGGGAGGTGTAACATCTCTATAGGAATCTGTTTTTTGGAGTTGCACCTGGCCACAAGGGGGTGGTACTGCAGCAACGTCAGCTCCCCGAGTTGAGGGCCTTCCTCGCCCATTGAGCAAAACGTAAAACAAATGGACTCACTGCAGTAGCATTGAGCCTCTTAAAATAAAATAAAAGAGGAATATTTAGTTACATTTATTCACAGCGTTTAGAGAGGCCGCATGCAAGTGATTGTGACCAGTGAAGAGCCTCTGTGCAGACTTCAGCGTGCTGTGCGTGATCTGTGATTGGTTCTGAGTTCAGGACTTATCTCATACGTCCCAATGTGTTTGTATGAGACCATGATCGACAGCCATTTATTGGTCACAGTCATGTCTGCATGTATTTGTAGCTGTAGGGAGCGCTGGGCTTTTAAAAAATGGAGTCTGTTTTGTGGCAAAATGCAGATGCATAAAATGATGATAATGATTACACACATTAATGACATTAGACAATTAGTTATGATATAAAATAAAGTATAAACATTTACAAATACAATTTATTATTTTTCTTTAAAAAAAATAAAAATGACAAAAGGCCCACCTTGCCCATTGATCCGTCCCTAGTAGTAAGACATTGTAGACTTTATCTACTGACATTGGTATCAGGGATAAACAGAGATGATGACTGTATACAAGTAGTTTAGATTACTAATTATCAGTAGCTTATGTGCACTAAAATGAACCATGTCCTTTAGACCTTAAGATTGTGTTTCTGCAGTGATTGTGTTAGTCTTTTTCTGGGAGCTTGATGAATCATCTCTCTAGAAATGGCAGAAATCACTAAACATGAGGCATTCATAAGCCGATAGCCCACTCTCAGAGAAGCTGACCTTTCAAAGACAGTTCTGTGCAGTCAGAAAATACCTTTTTTGACATTTTAGGGTCCTACAGTGGCATGCCCAAACTGAGCCACTAAACAAACTGCACTATGTGAATAGGGTCAACCAAGAATTTAAAGTTGGGCTTAAGATATACAGCTATATTCCAGTATTCTAGCCTTTTATCTCCATTTCACCAGATTAGTACTAACTCTGAGGCAAATAAAAAAAATATAAATCCTTGGTAACCTGTACTATGGGCTGTCAAACATTTCAGACTGGGACCCCCAGAATTACCATGGAAACAATCCAGGAACCCACTGAGGAATTTAATAACTAATACAGATAATATCAAGCAAATGACATTAAAATGTGGTTTAGTGTGAATTTACAGTGTTTACTATGTTATTTGACATCAATTCACAAATCTATGCTGTATTCAATTAAAATCTATATTAAATTCATGATCAATATTTTTTTATATCTTGAAATCATCTTGGGATCCCCAGCTCAGTGGTCGAGACCCATCTGAGGGGTCCCAACCCCACTTTGGGAACCACTCCAATGGTTCCCAACATGGCAAGCCCCTCCAAAGGGGAGCTAGGGATCGCGGGGGGGAGTACAGGTGCATAAAACACTCCAATTTCTTTCTATTTGTTTAAAATAAATGACTACTGGCTATTATTACCACTGACTTATAGATCAATAAGTGTCTGTGCCTTTTTGCCAGGGTGAAAACCTCTGAGCTGTTTGAGAGGTGGCGAAACCTACAGGTATGTAATTGGAACCAGAACAAGGAGGAGACCAGCAACTTTAAGTAAGCAATCTAAAGAGTAAAACGTGTTTTTTTTTTAGATATATAAAACTTACCATTTATACTTACATTCTTGTTTGAAAGGATGTCCCTATCTCGCTGCTGCAATGCCCCTTCCTTTCTGTTCACCACAAAGAGAAACACTCCAGCAGGCACCAAGCTGAGGTATGAGGTGGACACCAGTGGAATCTTGCCCATAACCTCCGAAATCTTCAAGATGTTTCCAGATGTGAGTTAGCTTCTATAAAAAACAAAAGACAAAAAGCAGCACCATTAATTGATGTATTCTTTGTTTAATATCTTCACAGCATGACTAGATTTCTTTTCTTTTTTACTAAGATCTAACTAAGTTTTGCCTTTTAGGATATGCCATACTCCAAATCACAGTACAAGAAATGTGCTGTGATAGGAAACGGTGGCATTATTAAGAACAGCAAATGTGGGAAGGAAATAGACTCAGCAGATTTTGTCTTTAGGTAAGGTATAAACTATCTTCTGGTTATTATGGGTACATACTGGCCAATGTTGCATGATTGTTTTGCAGGTGTAATATTCCACCAATTATGACAAGTACTCAGCCGATGTTGGAACTAAAACAGACCTGGTCACTATAAATCCAAGCATTATCACTGAAAGGTATTGCAAATATTACCAAGCTGATTTAGATCCATCCTCAAAGGTATTGTTGTCCCAGAGGTGTTACTGTTTCCATTCCACAGGTTTCAAAAGCTGGAGAAATGGCGCCGACCATTTTTTGAAGTTCTTCAAAACTACGAGAACTCCTCAGTCGTACTCCCAGCCTTCTACAACACCCGTAACACAGATGTGTCTTCCGAGTCAAGTACATGCTAGATGACTTTGACTCCCAGAGAGGTGTGTTTTTCTTCCACCCACAGTATCTCCTCAATGTGCAGCGCTTTTGGGCTGTGCAAGGCGTCCGGGCCAAGAGGCTGAGCAGTGGCTTGATGTTGGTCACAGCTGCATTGGAAATGTGTGAAGAGGTGCATCTCTATGGTTTCTGGGCATTTCCAATGAATCCCTCTGGCATCTTTATAACTCACCATTATTATGACAATGTCAAGCCAAGACCAGGTTTTCATGCAATGCCTCATGAGATCTTCAACTTTATTCACATGCACACTCGAGGTATTATCAATCTACACACAGGCACCTGCAAATGAGACTGATGTTATTCAATTTTGAGTCCCTTTGTTCACATAAAACACTATTGCTCATTTGCTTGCCTATTACAACTTTCGATCAATATAAAAATGTTTGGTGAGTTTCTGGACTTTGAGGGGTTTATTTCTAACTCCTGGAACAGAAGAGGCTCACCTTTAGCGTAACAAGTGTTCACCATAGTGATTGTTTCTGTGATTTTTAGTGTGTGTGTGTTTTTTACACTACATGGTGCAATAGAAATTACACTGATCATGGGTCGTATGGAGTGTCTTAGGTCAGTGTTCCCAATCGGGGTAAGGGAAACCCTGCAGGGGAAATATTTGGAAATATTTCAGATTTTAAAAAATAGGTTGAAACTGAATAATAAATTAATTTTATTTTCAAAGGAAATCTATTTAAATCATATGTTGCAGTGAAGTATATGGATTTGAGCATATTTAGCTTTATTTGGACAACAACACATCACCTTTTTACTAAAAAAACAGACTTTTTGACTAACTTTCTAAATAATCGGCTGCAATCTTGAATTGGGGGTACTTGGAGTGTAAATGAAGAGCTAAGGGGTACACGAGATACAAAAGATTAGGAATCACTGTCTTAGATACATCCCGTTGTTTTATTCCTGTCTGTGGCAGCTTTAAATGTTGTGACAAACCAGAGTCATTAAGAGCTAAAACTTTTAATGATAAAAATATACAAAACTGTATTTTAAAAACTTTTCAAATGCCTTCTTTTGTTTGAACAGTTTTTAGTGTTTTAGGTGAAATTTATATATATATATATATAAAATAAAGATTAAATAAATGAAAAATTAAAACATTTGGAAACTGTGTTGTAAATTGGACCTGACTTGCAGTTATCAATGGCACATATTTGACCAAACGTTCCAGTGATTTACTACAGTTTATGTAAAAAAGCAACATCACAGTGTTGAGTAACACAGCCTCACTTTGTCTTAAACCATCCTGCCTTATGAAGTATAGTAGCCCTTCACCAAAACTGGATGCAATTCACCCACATATTTGATTCTCATAAATACAAATAACTAATGGTCTTAATCTTAAGAAATAGATCATCCACAACATGTGATGCTCTGCATGACTTTGCTCAGTAGCTTTGTGCGTGCCTGCTTTAGAAATCATGAAAATATGTTTACATTTGCAAGCTTTTACTGAAGTTCATAACTTTTTATAGACAGTGCGATGGATTTTGTCAAAAAGAGACCAAATTGCAGAGTAATGCATTGGAAATACTGTTAATGTCAGAATGAAGAAGACTGCTCTTCCCCTTTTGCTACAGCTTTGTTCCTTTTACCTGTAAGTCAGATTTTGCACTGTAAAAAGCATTGATATTCTAAAATTACTTTATTTTTCGTTTATTCTCCTAATATTTTAAGAGTTTGTTTTTCTACTTTCTGCTTTTTTTTTTTTTACTGACGATATGTGCATTGAATACCTGAGATCCATTGTTACTTCTAAATGCTGAAATGATTAAAATGAGGAAGCAGGTTTGTGTAAAATAAAGAAGGGATCAGTGTTTTTACTCTCTTTCTTTATGTTTGTAAATAAAATTATTTGAATATTCACACTAATCTACTCTAATCTGTGTGAATTGATTATTATGGGTGATTTTACTACTGACACAGCATTTAACTGCTATGAACAGACTAAGGGTGCATCCAAATCGAGCAAATTGGTAAGAGGTCTAAGCCCAACCGAATGTCTATCAGCATCTGCCATGATACAAAGAGTCCGAATGGTGCTGTCAGTTAGGAAAGAGGTAGGGAAAGGAGCCAATATGCTTCCCATCATATCTCCTTTAGCATAGGGACCTTTAGCATCCCATTGGTGGAATATTTCACCAGAGCATTTTTTATTTCTGCGATGAAGCTGTAGCTGTGGAAGGTAAATCTGAAACAGCTTTTTATCATCGTCTGTTTTCTGTGTGGCTTCATATGTTATTGTGGTTCATGTTTGAGTTATTAAAGTCAGTGGCAGCAGTAGGACATTTTTTTGTAATCCAATACTATATGAGTAATATAGTATTGGATTATGACATAGTTTTTTTTATGACACAGCTGTTGATGATGTCACTTCCCCTGTTGTTTCCGCCAGTGCGTGAGGATGGTCGGATTGTGCAGCTGAAGCTCTAGTTCCTAACTGCATAGGGATCTAACAGGTGACCTTATCACGTGACAAGGGATAGGAGCTCGAAGCAGGACATAGAAGCTATTATTGGAGGACTTATGACTTTCCCCATCTGGACTAAACTTCGCCTGAAATAGACCTAAACTGGACTAAATAATTATAAGACATTATTTCTTTCATTTGGTCGGGACAGTGCATGTTAATGAACATACACAGGACTCATGCTTGTAAACATGCCATGCCGGATTGTAGCCATGGGCTGATTTCCATCTGTTGTCCCAAACTCTCAAACACACTCTCACTCATCCTGGCCTTTTGTACGTTTTTAGTGGTATAGAAAATCGGAGTACCAGAGGAAACCTACACAGACACGGAGAGAACATGCAAACCACACAAAGGGACCCTCTAACTGTGAAGCACAAGCGCTAACTGCTGCACCACATGACTGTAAAACACATAGCTAAAATGCATACATGCATTTCGCTTGACCCCGAGAACCATCTGGAGAACCACTGGATTAGAACAAGCTCAGGGTTCGATTTTTCAATTTTATTTTTTCATAATAAATTAAATACATCTTGCCGATTCATAAAATTAGATAAATCTTTTATTCAAACAAATGCTTTTATCAAGTCTCATGTAACCCACAAAAGTCTTCCATTGTCTCGTCTAAACTCCCAAATACAGTTTGTGCCATAATCAACCGGCTGTTAACCTGTCGCTTATAAAGTCTCATGACGATTATTGAGATTGACCAAAGTAGAGATTGCGATTTCGATTAATTGCCCAAGATGTATTATCAGAGAAAGAATTACATCAAAATAACACAGAAAACCTTTTTTTGCCTGTAACTGTAATCTTTCAAGACGTCCTCAAGCAGCATCACTTCAGCTTCCTGCAGTTAAAAAAATACTCAGAATGTACATGCTTTCAGCATCTAATAATCAATCAAAAGATAATCAATAAGCAACAAAAAAAAAAAGCCTACATGCAGTTATCAATATTTTAAAGCAACAGTATGTGCCATTTTCTATAAAAATCCGTTAGGTGTGAATATAATGAAATACATGCAAAAAGGTTTGTTTGTATTATTGTATTATTTTTATTTAGATGCACTCTAGATGTACTTTTATTTAGATGCACAATTATCATGTTCCAGTCACTATGCACTGACAGAATCCAGCTCAAATAGATAAGGTAATTGCTTAAAGCCAAATGGGTCTTAATTGGGATCAGGACAGAGTTAATTTGTAGTTATTGGTGCTCAAATTTCGGTCAGTCTGGGTGTGTGTCTGGGTAAAAGCGAGACACCCCTGCAGTAAAGCGATCCTAACACTATGAATAATAGAGCGAGCTGCCGCAGTGTGGATAAGTTCTCTGAGCAAGGCTCCTTTTTCACAGGGCTTTCTCCCCACAGTCACGTGACCTCAGAGGTGACAGTAATTTTTCATGAGTTCTGTCTGTTGTATGTCCAAACTGTATGGATACTAGACTTTGAGCTCAGCATAGGTATGCGTGGCCAGCCATCAGTGTCTTGAGCCTGATTCACCCAAGCCCTTCTCGAGCTCAGGGAGCATCTCAGCCCTCGAAGGTCAAATGAATTGTCTTACTGCATTAGAAACACAAGGCCACAATTACGAAACTAAAGGCCAGGGAAGTGGATGAATAAAAGATGCCATCGAAAGAGAAAAACCCACAGCTTCAGGAGAAACCTCAGAGCTTGATGACGGTGAGAAGGAGACAGTGCCAAAGCGACACGAGGAGGACACCGCCAGAAGAGACAGGGCGCAAAAGAAACACAAGACTCCTGGGCCGGGTGAAAATCAGGAGGTCTCAGTCAAAGACAAGAAAGAAGACAGGGAAAAAGATAAGAAGAAGAAGAAAAAGAAGAAAAAAGTCTCAGAGGATGATGGTGGCACTGTGATTGACAATGAGGATGAAGAGCAAAACAATAATAATGATCCGAAACCTACTTCCAAAAAGGACAAGTCTGGGAGTAATAAAAGTGAAGTGACCGAGGGAACCAAGGAGGAGGAGAAGAAGACAAAGAAGAAATTGTCTGTTGAGGATCCAGAGGAGTGGGGGAGATGGGCTCAAAGAACAAGAAGTCAAAAGATGGTAAGAAGAAGAAAAAGTCCCACAACAACAACGACGAGGAGCCTCTGATAGAGGAACAAGAGGAAGATGAGGACAACAAGAAGAAGAAGAAAAAGAAGGCCAAAAAGGGCTCTGCCGACAGTGACGACGACAAAAAGAAAAGGGAAAGAAATCTAAAAGTAAGCAGGTGGACTATGCTGCATTATACCAGACAGAGCTGCTGGATTACCACACTGACTCTTCAGATGGCTATGAGGATGACTACTATAAAAAGAAAGGTAGGCTTCTTCCATTTAAATCTTGTACACGCATAAAAATATCTTTATAAAACAAATAGACTGGTGTTTCTGCACAGTCATTGTACAACAGGGATTTCAGTGAGGGGCACCCCAGGGATATCCTATGTTACAGTTCATTGGATGAAAGCATAGTAATGTTCCACATGAATGAGGCCATACAGAAGAACCGGCGCAGACAGGTGCCGAGTGCTGTCCGGGTACGCAAGGCACAGGGCTTTAAGCCAGGCCAACCCAGCTGAATAATAAAAAAAAAATCAAAGCCTAATTTAATTATAGTTGAATGACTGAGGAAAGAAGCCAACTGAAAACACATCAGCAATTGCAGCAAAATTCATTATAAGCAAAAGACATTCAAATAAAAAAGAATTGCAATTAGCGACAACTATAATTATTCAAGGAGTTTTCAAAATTGTTCATGATATGGCTCTTAAACTGGCAACGAAAGGAACTGGAGATCCCCGACTCACATTCAGTGCATCTAACTTCTTCCTGCTTCAGCAGGACATTTATAGCTTTTTTAAATATCTAATTCAACCTGTATATGTGTAAGGTATGTAAATTCATCAATAAATAGGTTCATGGATGAATAAAATAACTAAATGGCCGCATGCAACTTCTGGTGCAGAGAGGTTTAAGGTGAGGGAAGTTAAAACAATAAAAAAAATAGGTAAAATAACACCTGAATTAGACAATACAATCACCTTTGAACACAACAAAATATCCTGTCTCCATGAGGTCTTATCATGTTTGAAACTTGCTATTGCTGTAGTTGAGACTGTATGGGTTAGCATTGCGCTTTCATTTTCCATCACGATGAGCCTTTTTGATGCTCTAGGACCAATTCCTTTTAGGGTTTCTGGAAGGTTTTCTCTGCTCCATTTCCAGGATTATGCATACATTCCATCAAGAAAATCTAGCAGAAACCCTAAACATTTTTTATCCAGAAGTACCTTTACTTTCCACTGTAATGGAAAGTCAAAGCGCTATGCTAAACATACAGCTGTTATGTGTTTAGTTAAATATGCACTGCTATCAACTTTTTCAAAAATGTTTGCGCGAGAATTTTAACTAATAAGTAATATATATATATATATATATATATATATATATATATATATATATTCTCTTTTAAATGGTAAATGGTCTCAATTATTTAGCGCTTTTCCACATACATTAGGCACTCAAAGCACTTTACTTGAAGGAACCACTCACCCATTGATGCTCTCATTCATATACAAATGTGCGCAGACACTGGCAAGGTGGGTGAAATGTCTTGCCAAAGGACACACTGACACAGCATGCACCTGCGAGAACTGGTGCATGCTGTCACTCTTATTAGATCATTGTGTTCTTGTTTCATCTTCTTTGCTCAAATCATTCTATCACAATTTAAAGGCCCATACTCAGACCTCAAGGATTTTTTCTAGTAGTGCAATTAATTTTTGTCTGTCTGTAGTACATTTGTAAAAGACTTTTGTGTGCTGTGCATCTAATTACAAATCAATTTTTAATTAATTGTGAGCTAGCATGCAGCATTGCTCCTTAAAAGCTGTAAAATGTGCCCACAAACTCATCCCTGCAGCGAGATGGTTAAGAAAGAATGAGTTTGGCTACTAAGAGAATATCATATATTTGATATACTGCACTTCTCACAATTAGGGCTGAGTACTGTTAAATTTTTTGCAATACCGGCACTTTAACAATACTTGGTTTAGGATACCGATAGCTGAACACTACTTTTTCAATACTTATACCAAAGTATTTGTCAAGTAGAACCATAAAACAGAACAAAATACTTGATATAATTGATATAATTTATTTGATCTGAAACAACCAAGTCACTTCCTTTAATGCTTTCTCTGGATCAACAGGCCAGCAGGTCTCTAAAGATGTTTTTTTTGGTACTTACTTTCGATACTTTTATTTTTTCGATATCAGCAGCACCTAAACCTTTTTTTCAATAGCATACTGGTATTGTTAACGGTATATTTTTACACCTGATGTCCTATAATTTCTTCAGTGTATGAGGTGGTGGCTGTCACTGGAGATGTGAAAGGAGCAGGAACAGATGCAAACGTATTTGTTACTCTGTTTGGAGACTTTGGGGTCACGCCTAAAGTTCACCTGGCCAGCAAGTAAGCCTGTTTAATTATTTAAGTTATTTTCTTTGTCAACTAGGGGAGACCGGGGCTATTTGTCACACTTTTTTTTCTAGAGTTCACTGCTCATCAACAGAAAATCCCACAAGAGGCTGACCTGCATTAAATGAAAGCTTGAACCCTTGACTTGAAGTAACCTCACATCCTTTTTTGTATCATATTGCAATAAATAGTTATTAACCGTCAAACACAACAAAATCGACTGTGACAATGTGCCCCATGTGCGGGGGCAAGTTGTCACAAGGCTGGGTGTTGGTCGTCAGTATTGTTTTTAATGGGTTTTGATGTTAACTTGAAATGTGATAAACCTTTGTAACTTTTTTGCTTTTTTGAGATAAAAGGACAAAATATATTTTAAAGCAGACACAATGCAATGCCAGATGTGTTCATAACACTAATTTGAACTAACTGTTGATTTTTTTTTGCAAAATGCTCTATGATGTGTAAAAGGTACAAATTCACTCAAATGACATCGAAGCTAATGTTAAAATAAAGTAAAATAATAAAAACATATTAGACACAAATAAAACAATGTCCCACCATTTATACCCCATGTGACAAATAACCCCTCCGTTTTTGTGACAAATAACCCAGAGTGTCCATTTTACGAACAATGTAACCTAGTTAAATAACGACTTTAGCGTGTTAACTCTAAAACGGCTCAAATCTAAGCTAACATCTCTGTCTTGCAGTGTCTTTTGTTTATGGCACTAACTATAGGAAAGCTCTTACTACAAAAATAACCCAGACATTAGAGTTTGGGAGAAGGCATAAAACAATTCAAATGTGTCCTGTCCTCCTGTCTTCAGTCCAAATGAGAAAATTATTATTGGAAGAGAAAAAGAATACCAATACACATATTATATATCAGTAGCAGCATACAGCGCCCTCTAGTGTGTCTATAAAAAGCAATGTGACAAGTTACCCCGTGTGACAAATAGCCCAGGTCTCCCCTATAAAGAATGTTCCTCTATGACTGCTACATAATGTATTTATTTTTAAATATCCACCTCATTTTCACATCAACTAACAGATAACCACTTCTGTTCCATTTTGTCTTACAGCACAGAAAAGAGGTATATGTTTAGTCTGCTTATCTAGGACGGTTTTTAGATCACTGTTGTTTTGAACTGTGTTACTGCTCTGTATGAGACACATATTTTTCAATCAATACATTTGTGAATTGAAGGTTTTCCTTGACATCCTTTGGAGGGCAATAACCATGGCGACACACAGTACGTAATAAACATAATAACGAGTTACAGAGCATTAACTGCAAACAGATAAGTTATACGATAACAAATGAACTACAAATATTGTGAGAACTGTGATCCATACAAGGCTTGTTGTCCTTTCTAAATAAAGGCCACAGATTATTTATTTACTTATTTACAGGGACAATACATATTAATGAACATATAAATGTATGCCTGAATTAGCCAATGGCTACTTTCCATTTGTAGTCCTTGGCAGATCAACTTTCTATTGGTAAAAATAACGGCATCATCTGCATAAAGCAGGAAAAATATTTGGTATGAGGACAATATGGGTCCAAGCATGAAGCCCTGAGAAATCCCAACCTAACAGTTTAGAAAACTATGGCGGCATGATGGGGCAGCAGTTAGCATTCATGCTTCACAGCAAGAAGGTCCCGGGTTTGATCCCCAGCCTTTCTGTGTGGAGTGTGTTGCGAGTGGGGTTCAACGAATGGAAATAAGCCCATGGCTACAGTCTGGTGTTAAAATGCATGTGTCCCATGCATGTTCATTAACATGCACTGTCCCGATCACTTCTTGCTGATGGGAGAACATGTAAAACAAAGCCAGACTTTTGTTTAACTTGAATAAAGGGCTTCAGACAGGGCAAGAATGTTAAAATGAGCATTCCCATGGCGCTTGCTGGTGTTTTGACCCCCAAGAATGTCACATGAAAACCATTTAACAAAATGTCATAATACAGTATATTGGTGTGTGTTCTGCATTAATCGATAGAATAAGAAAAACGTGTGCCATCATTTTTCATCATACAGAAACAGTGGTGAGAATATCTAGAGTAAGGAGAAACTATGTGGCATGGCAGGTCTTCTTTTAATTGAAGGCAAATGAAAGAAGACCACGATGTCATTTCTGGGATGATCATATGTCTCTCAGGGATCTTCACAGCAGCGTGCTCCCTTTATCTCAACACTCATGATTGATGGATAAGGTTACCTACAGTGTATAGGATACAGCTTATTGTAAGCCCAAGCGTGTCACCTAAACCAACTGAACTAGAGGCTCTAACTAATTAGTCTTTATCCCTAAGACCACTACTTTGTTTAGTTAAAATAAAATAGGCTTATAATTTTTGCTCAAAATCCCCAAAGAGAGTTTTACCTTACTCAGATATGTATCAGTCACGCCTGTATTGTGTAATGGCTAATAACATTTTACAACATGATACAGGTACAGTAACATATTTTCCACAATCTGCATTGGCAGATAAGAAATGCAAGTCTTTGAACATTCACTGTAAACATCTATAAATTTGCATGAATTTCAAAGTTTGCATCCATGGTGTTCCAGAAAGATATTTATTTTTTATATTTTATTTTAATATGTTTACAATTATTGTATGTTTTAAGAGTAGTAATGCCAACCTCTATACAAGTGTAATTTACCATTGCTTGAATTATCCTTGTTACAACACCTGATTTCAACTACAGTATATCATTGTTTCCTGAATTTTCAGAAGTCGTACGGCATTTGAGAAGAACAAAACTGATGTCTTCCGCATCAAGACACACAATGTTGGCCCAATAAGAAAGCTCAGGTACTGACCACAACATCATCATCAATGCTGATGTAATGTAGATTACCAAATTTAAGAATGAACTGAAGAAGTCCAAGTACCTGCAGTGAGTGGTGATACATGTATCAGTTTGAGAACTTTGGATGGGGCAGAAAAATATGGTTAATGCAGTATTGGTGTGATATAGCGGGATAAAAGAACGAATTGCTTTTTATTATAAGTGGTAGGTTTCACCATGTGTGTGTGAGTGTGTGTTTTTTATTATTAATCTAGATAATTCTCACGGGGAAAAACTTCATATTCTAATATATGCCATACTTGAATTCTTTCTTCATGTTTGCGGTCCATAGTAGCCAACAATAGCCCACCTGAAGGGTGTTCTGGTCCTGTTGTCTTCACAGGATCGAGCATGATAACACGGGGATGAGCGCCAGCTGGTTCTTGGACAGGGTGGTGGTGACCGACATGAATCGACCCCATCTGCGTTTTTACTTCGCCTGCAACAACTGGTTGAGTCGGGAGGAGGGAGACAACCTTTATGTCAGGGACCTGCTGGGAAGCTTGAACCCCATGGACGTCCCAAAACGTTGGTCACTGTCTGCAACTCTGTAACGCATTACAAGAACCAATATAAATTAGTATTAATAAAAGTAAAATATGGGCTTGTTTTGCCAATACTGCTGAAAAATATCGTATGACAGAATGATGTTTGTTGTGTTAGCTAGCAGCGCTAATAGACCTTTTTCACGAAACCCGGAAATGGTCCGCCGTTGACAGCAGTCACTTCCGGTTAGCATTCTGTCATTGCGAAAATGGAACTTATTTTTCTACAGCTTTGATTAACTTGCCAGCTCTAACATTTGCTGATGTAGAGGCCATCGCGGAGGCAAATTCGTCAACCAATAAGCGTGACAAGGGCTATAAATTCTTTCATGAAGAATTTATTCACAGTTATCAAGGTAAGAAAAGACGAAAACTAAAATGCTAACAACGATTAGCATTAGCGTAATACTACTAGACATACATAAACAAAATAGGCCAAGAAAGTGTACTAATTTATTTGAATTTATGTTTAGGGCATTGTGTAGGCTTGTAGTTTAGATTGAACATTCTGATATTGTTTGTTTTAACAATTGTGAATGTAAATATGCTAAATGTTGTGGCTAGGGACTAAGGTGTTAAGAGATTGTAATTAAATAACCTGTAATTTTCTAAACAAAATTTTACTTCTGCATGCTTTTAGTATCAAATATTGTCGAGGGACAGGTAGTAGTCAGAGGTAGATGCTTCAGGTCGATGAAGAAGAATGAGGAGCCACACAGACTACAGGTTTGAAACAGTCAGAAAGCCGGTTGGCATATGTTCATGAGTTTGAGTTCTCGTTTGGTGTAGTGTCTGCTGCAGTTGCAGCTCATCTTCAGCCCAGAATGTATTCCCTGTTTATAGGTTGTCAGGATATAATATTGCAATAAAATATATGTACTAAAACATGTGTAATGTGTTAACAGATCTCACTCGGAGTGGAAATAGAGATCTGGTGGCTTATTCTTGTAGTTGTGCAGCTGGTAAAGGTTTCTGCAACCATGTAGTTGCACTTCTTTACCAGACTGCACACTATTCCAGCTCAAGCTGCCAGCCGTCCCCCCCGCTCTGGCCTGCACAAGTGATCTGCAAAGATGGCACAGACCAAGAACACAGGTAAAAAGAAAGGGGGATGAGTAATAATTAACACCTGTCATTTAGTATTTTCTGTTGTAATATCATAAAGTATATGATATTTATGTAATTACATTTAATTAAATGAAGTGAAGGTGATCAACACCCTGTCACTCTTAGGTTGTATTGGACATTTAGGCCTTGTGTCCTGTGATATTTGAGTCATTACATACTTTTTGTTTTCTAACTGGTTGTGAAATATGTTTTTGTAGACATAAGCCTATGATTAAAAAAGAATGTGCATTGTGGTCTAATCAAATAAATTAAATGCAGGAAATGCATAGGAAAGTAGAACATTAGAGCTTTAACTCACAAAATGTCCTTCCTTGTCATTGTTGTCTTTTCTTTGCTCTACTGTTCTTCTACTATCTGACTAATTATCACTATATACTATACCGTATATTCTTGTCTTTTAAGGAATCAATCCTGAACCTTCCAGCACTCTTGTGGTCCGAAAGCCCAAAAACATGCAGCAAACCGGTCTGAAGTCCACGCTCTACAGAGCATATACAGGTATAAGTTTATGTTTGTTTATTTATTTGTTTGAGCAGTCAACCCGCCCAAAGGGAGTGGGCTGAAGCCAAAGGCTTATAAGCGCCACCCCATAATATGCTGTTTATTAAGGTTTTCATACTTGTAACATTTGCTTCGTGATAACTATGCAACTTGTGTTTGTAGGACCTCTTCCTGATCCTGACCTTCTGGCGTCTGGAAAAAAATTAAGCCAGCTGCAGCCCCAGCCACTTATGGCTCTTGTTTTAGATGGTCTCTCAAATTTGGACCTGGTACCGTCTAGATTTGGGCCTGTTCCCGCGGGTCACCAATGTCATACCAGTGTCCACATGAGATGTCATGCAGTGGCATCATTCTGCACCACATGGCTCCTGATTTCCCTGCTCTTCCTGTGTTGCTGCACCCCTCTCCAGCATGTGTTTTGTGCCCACTCTTGGTCAATACATGCATCTCCATGCTCTTCAAGTGTCACCGGAAATGGCCAGTCGAATTGAGGCCGGAACCAGGGAGCAGTCCAGGAGTCCTGCGTGGAAACAACTTCGTCATCCAAGGCTTACTGCTAGTCGTTTCCGTGAGGCTTGCAGAGGAAGTGCAGAGGAAGAGTCCGTTGCCACAGCACTGGCAGCTCGGCTGATCAGAGGGTCCACTGTTCAAACCGCTGCCATGAAGCGTGGCCTGCAGATGGAGTCAGAGGTGCTGGCAAACTATGCAGAGCTGAGGAGGGTCAACGTGCTGCCGGTGGGATTCATCATTCGTCCTGATGCATCACATCTTGGGGCAAGTCCAGATGGCAGGGTGTATGATCCATCTGAATCACCCCCATTTGGACTGGTTGAGGTAAAAACCAGTACCAAAAATGATGTGTCCAGGTTGCTCACCTCAAAGTTCATGATGGTGATGCGAGTCTGAGGTGTTCCCACGCATACTACTGGCAAGTACAGGGTCAGCTGGCTATCACAGGTTTGGAATGGTGTGACTTCGTCACGGACACGCTCTCAACAATAACGGTTCAGCGAGTGTGGCGTGACGAAGCGTTCATTGACCAAATGATATCCAAACTGGACATGTTCTACTTCAACACCTTTATGAATGTGTTTATTTCAATGCAGCAACAATCATGAACAATCTTAACCGTTTTGTGCCGTCACCTTGTAATTATTCAATCTGAATTTGTATGAATCATTGTACATAGTGTAAATATTTAGTTTAGTATATTTGTTTAACAGGGACATGTGTCCTTGTGTACCTGTATTGATAGGTTGTGTTTATGTTAGAGAATTCTATTCCTGTTGGAGCAGGTGGTAATATGACTTTACGGGAGAGAAACCGTTTTAGAAGGAATTTCCAAAAAGCAACTGTCCAAATGTTTTTCCTGATCATTATTTGACAGTGATTGGATTCACAAACCTGTCACATTCTTATGGCTAAAAGTCCTTTCTACTGACTAACATCACGCTCATGTTTTTGAATATAGTCTCCACTTTTGGACACCTTTTTATGAGGAAATAATTAGGCCATAGTTCATATGAGCTGGAAGAGAGGACTTTGAACTTTTGAGTTTTTGTTGCATTTGAATGACAGAGTAACTAGCAATAAAGTAAGACTAGAAATTTACATTTTGACAGCATTTAGACCAGCATTTAGAAAACATTTAAGGTTTAAACAACAGTTTTTTTAATAGTATGGCTCAAAGGATATTGCAAATATTGTACTTTATAGATTACACTGCGAATGGTTGCAGTAATCTCCATTTGGTGAGGATTCTTTTGCAGCATATCAAATATCTATTTTGGGATTGTTATGAATGTTATGTTGGTTTTCAAGTTTGATGTTTTATCCTGTAAGAGTTTACCTTGAAATACCTGAAATACACGGATGAAATACAGGAAATTGTATTCTGATAAAATGTGTTTTAATTTGCAACATCAAAAGGTTTATCACAGAAGAGAAACTATATACACAACAAAATACATTTAGGTAAAGGTAATTAGTTTAGAACATTTAACTTGATATAATACATGATTAATTTACTCTTCATAACAAAATGGGCCTTGATAATTTGCTAAAACACAGCAGTTGTGCCAGATCTGATTGACCGTTCCAATTAAAGTAAGTGGCACCGGAGAATCCCAGATGTGGAAACACTTCACTCGGGCTATCGCACGCTCCACAATGATCCGCAAACGGGCAATGGCTTGGGTCTCCTCCGTTTCCTTCTTACTGAACTGACCAGGGTGGCGAAAAGGCGGAATGGTGAGTTTGGCTCCTACTTCATCCAGAAGGTCTTGAATGAGGAAGCCCTTATCTGCCATGACTTCATCCCCCGGCTCCAGCAGAGGAAGGATTCCACTGACCTTAGTGATCTCTTTGTCAGAGATGCAACCAGTGTACAATGGTGAAATAAATGTCACCAACCCACAGGGAGCAACTCCGATCAGCCCTTTCAGAGTGGTGCGGTTTTTGTAGGCTGAAAAGGTTTCCGACTGTAATGTGAGGGATGAAGCGGTGTCCAGAGCAACTTCTGTGCAGTCTAGAATGACGCGTACATTTGGAGCGAACATTTGGAATTTATGTGGCATACTAGCTTTCACCTTCTCCCGACTAATCCACATATTAATAGAGGAGAAAATAATAAAAAGGTAGTTGGCCCAGGTGATGGTCACTCGACTAACCGTAGCAACACTAACATTAAACATGTCAGCAATAAGCTGCTCCTTCATGCCCACTGCAACCCTGAATGAATACATTAAAACTCATCAATTAAAGGCATCTTGCGGGCAGGACTGGGTGTAGCACAGGCTTCATCTGCAATTTTCTGTGCTCTGGTCCAGTACACTAGATGGGATGCAGATGGTGCTATGGACTCCCAGAAAATCCGGAACACACTCTCAGATGGAAATTTAGTGTAGAACCGGATATGGTCGTCAGAGGCACAGTAGCGACTAAAAAGAGTGGGAGACAAAGTCGCTTTCTCCAGCCTGGCTTCCAACTCCTTGATGTATTCAAGGGCTTCATCAAGTGCACCTGTAACAACAGAAAATATATAAATATATGTATATGCACAGTATTTCAACAAAGGCAAAGAAAAAGCACTGAATTATTTGTTTACCTAGCTACCCCACCTTGCACAGAATACAACCATTTAAAATGACTATTCATTTTGATATAGTATCTTATTGTGTTCCTATGTAAATGTGTTATTATTGTTCAATTGCAGTTCGTCTTGGCCTAAAGTTTTGGTTGGACAGTTGATCAGCCATTGTTTTTTTTTATCCACTAGATGGTGCCAATCAGCCACAGACTGGACCTTAGCTAACGTATTAGTTAGTTATTGCTGGATTTGACAAATGGATAATATATTCAAACGTTTGTCATTGTATTAAACTGGGGATAATACCTGTGGGTGGATGTGCCACATAATCATGGTCCGTGGGAGCAGGAGCAGCTTCAGCCTGACTTGATTGCTGCGAGACTAGCTGCCGTTTCTGAGCCCTTTCCATAGCAGACTCCCTCCTCGTTGGTTCAGAAAAATTATTCCATGGGAACAGAGTTGGAACAGCTCCACTTTTAAGGCGGCTGACGCTGGATCCACAGACAAAATTATCCTGTGTAAAATGCCGGCTACACACAAAAGTACTGCCTTTCTTAATGCAGAAGTCTGGGCCTCATCTCGTCTTACTGCTTGTATCCACAGCTTCTTTTGCTCCGGGTCCTTCGGAACGCATGAAAAGAAAGATATGGTTGCTTTCTTGCCCAAGAGGAGCAACCAGGGACAGAGCAAAAACAGTTGCTTTTAGACTGAGCCATTTTTTTTTGCTGCCTAATGCTAACCGCTAGCTACCGGAAGTGACCGTTGTCAACAGCGGACCATTTCCGGGTTTCGTGAAAAAGGTCTATTATTTACACGTTTTTCATGTTCAAAGAGGGTAGCTAGCCAGTCGACAGCCAATTCTCAAGCCATCGTTAAAACTAATGGAAATAACAGATAGAAAAAAGAGAAGGACTACCCAGTACCCAGCCCATTTTGCAAAGGGACAGGTTCAACTCCTTGACTTTCCCTTGGACAATATCACGTGCCAGTGAAAGTTAGCATGTATTTAAAGGCACACTGAGTAGCATTTTGGCTCATACTGTTGCCAGCTATGCAAAACATGCTCCTAATGACTCGCTAGACACAGGAAATGCTATTTTTTTCTGTGGGTAATGAAAGAATGGATTTCGATGTGGACCTCACCTATTTCAATCTCATATTTGGCTGCCTTTAGTCTCCATCTCCATAGCGACGAGCTGGAGGCCCTCTCCCAGTAAAGTTGAGTCTGAGGAGAGGTGAGCCGCTCACAGCTGTTTATTTGTTCATATTCAAACGTATATTTCAACAATAAAAGTATGTGTAATAAAAGTAAATGCTTGTATTTTATTCTACTTTTTGGGTAACATGTTTTGCGGTGTGCCTTTAAGCATGTACTCTAGCCTATGCACCTAATATGTCTATGCTATGCACTCGTGTGCCATTGGATAGTCTTTGGCATGTTTTAATAAATCACGTTATATAATATTATAATCAATTATATTCCCAAACATGTGGTATAAAGAGGAAAAGGGTAATTTAAACAACTTTTACAAACATTGTTGAGATAATGTGGTAACCTTATCCTTTGCTAAATCTTTAAATGTGACCTTGATTGTCTTTTCTAATTTATTATAGTGAATAAATACATAGTAAGTGTCTTCACTGCTGACATGAAAGGGAGTGGGACCGATGCAGATGTTTTCTTGAATATCTTTGGAGAACATGGGGATACAGGTAATGATCTCTTTTACTACAGGGTGGCTACTAGTTTACTGTAACTTTTGGATTTGTTACTTTTTGAAAGGGGAGAGACGACTGGACAGTGACAAAGACAATTTTGAACGTGGCTCTGAGGACAAATTCACGATAGAAGCTCCCAATTTGGGCCGCTTAAGAAAAATAACCATTGGACACAACAACAGAGGTTCCTCGGCTGGCTGGTTTCTGGATAAGGTAAACTAATGAAAATATGCATGCTTTTGTTTGTTTGTTTTTGTATACTTTATTGTCCCCATAGTGAAATTTGTTGGTAACGCTTTAGAATACAGCCCGCGAGTTCCATGTGTAAGCACAGGTAACAAGAAAGGAATTACACATCTAAGTACAGGTACTCTTACAACGTGTAACAAGGGGAACAATGTGTAACAAGGCAGTACAATGTGTAACAAGGTAGTACAACGTGTAACTACGTGTCCAGGTGTAGTAAAGGTATTCAAAGAGCAATTAATGGTGCTGAGCTATCACATAGTTGTGGCAAAAGGGAATGTGGTATTATAAATAATTATAAATGGTATTATAATAACTCAATTAAACAAATATAATAATAATGATAATTAAACCCAAATTAAATTATATTGAGGATGGTAATGACAACTGGGAAGTAGCAAGATCTCAGAATATAATATGTATTAATGCACCTTTATAACATAAAAGTAGCACATGCTTTTGTTGTTCTTTATTTTGCTGTTGTTTTTATTTTGTTCTGGTTCATCATTTATTGTTACTTTGCCCTATGTTCCTTTGTTTATGATTTGCTACCTTGTAAATATTAAATGTAATGTTATTATTTTTATTTTGGGGTGGGCTCTTATAAGCATTTGGCTTCAGCCCACTCCCTTTGAGCAGGTTAACTGCTCAAACAAATAAAAAAACTAAACTAAACTAAACATAAATTGTGCATTAATTTTAATGTTGCAAGACAAGAGTATTACTGTTGTGAAAGTGAAGACATGACTCCAGGCATTTTTATTGATTGTTGTTTATTTTTTGTAGTGAGACACCGTTGCATGTAACAAGCAGAAGCAAGAGTGAACAGAGAAAAATAAAGCGAAACAAGGAAAAGTACCAGTTATCAATGTGCATGTATACTGTAACTAATGTGTACATACAGGAGAGCACGGGCTGTAAAATAAAGTGAGACACTGTTTCATGTAACAAGCAGAAACAAGAGTGATCAGAGAAAAATAAGCAGAACAAGTCTCCAAAAATTATCACACTATCAAAGTGCATGTACAGCATAAGCACATGTGATATGATGACACAGCGGTTAGTGCTTTTGCTTCACAGCTAGAAGGTCCCGGGTTCAATTTCTAAGTCAGACGGAGCCTTTCTGTGCAGATGTGCATGTTTATCCTGTGCCAACATAAGTTTCCTCCCGTTTCCCCTACAACTACAAACAATTCACATCAGCACAGAAAGACTCCGTCTGACTTAGGAATGATAATTAAGTGTGATAATTTTTGGACACTTGTTCTTATTTTTCTCTGTTCACTCTTGTTTCTGCTTGTTCACTTCAATTTACAGCGCGTGCTCTCCTCTACCTACACATTAGTTACAGTATACATGCACATTGATAACGTGGTACTTTTCCTTGTTTTGCTTTATTTTTTTCTGTTCACTCTTGTTTATGCTTGTTACAGGCAACTGTGTCTCACTATAAAAAATAAATACACCACAATCAATAAAAATGCCTGGAGTCATGTCTTTCACAACAGTAATACTGTTGTCCTGCAGCATTAAAATGTATGCACAATACCACATTTCCTTTTGCCACAACTATGTGATAGCGCAGCACCATTAATTGCTCTGTTTCATTCATACTGTATTGGCTTGGCGGTTTTGTTGTGATTGTATGATGTCACTTTTGAATGAAATAAATACATTTAAAAAATGAAAATGAATACCTTTACTAGACCTTGACACATAGTTACACATTGTACTGCCTTGTGACACATTGTTCCCCCTTGTGACACATTGTACTGCCTTGTTACACATTGTTCTCCCTTGTGACACGTTGTAAGAGTACCTGTACTTGTACTTACACCTGGAACTCGCGGGCTGTATTCTAAAGCGTTACCAATTTGTCCTCTGCATTTGATTTACAGTAGGGCTACTGGTTAAAGGTTTGGGCTCATGACTCTAACACTAACTTTCAGGTGGCCATCGATGACATGGGAAATAAAGAGGTGTATGAGTTTCCGGTTAATCGGTGGTTTGCTATGGATGAAGATGATGGCAAAATACAAAGGGATGTCTTGGTGGGATCACTGCAGCCAATGGGTGAGTAACAAATCTGTTTCCAAATGTAAAATATTTTATTATTTAACAAACAATACTTCAGTTTATCATTGCTTTGACAGCAATTGTTTACAATGTGCAAGTGATGACCGGCGATGTTAGAGGTGCGGGCACCAACTCTAAAATTCACATGGTCATGCATGGCACCAAAGGCCTAAAAAACAGCGGCAAAATCTTTTTAGAGGGTGGTGCTTTTGAGCGTCGTCTCATTGATGTTTTCAATGTGGAGATTTGTGAGCTCATCAGTCCACTTAGCAGGGTTACCATTGGGCATGACAATGGCGCAATAGGTGCAGGATGGTACTGTGAAAAGGTAATACACATTGGTACAAAAATCAGTGATGTAATTGCTGTATAATACTAAAATAAATGCTGTAAAACAAACACCTACACTTTCTATCCCCAGGTTGTAGTGTACTGTCCATTCACAGGTATTGAACAGACATTCCCATGTAGCATGTGGCTGGATGAAGATGAGGGCGATGGACTGATTGAAAGAGAATTGTATGAGATGGTTTCACTCAGACAAAAGAAAATAAAGAGTAGGTATAGAGGGTATACATATTTTAAATCCAAAGAGAAATAATCTTAAATATAGCAAATTGAGTGGCAAAATAAATAATAACTTGCCACTGCAGACTTACCACTCAATTTGCTGCTATTGCTGTGATGGAATGCTAACTGCCAGACTGTTGCTATGTTATTGCATCACATAATCTCTATATTTGACTGTTGAAATATTTTAATTACTATGTGTAACAATCACTTTACTATAATGGAACATTTGGTAGCAACTTTTAAGACTAACCACCTAAATTGTCCCTAGAGTATCCCTGGTCCCTTTGGATTTGGACTTCAGATGTGAAAGGAGCAGGAACCGATGCTCAGGTGTTTTTGCAGATATATGGAGAGAATGGAAAATCTGACGAAATCAAACTGGAAAACAACTCTGACAGTTTTGAACAAGGGCAGGTTGATAAATTTATTGTACGTATCAACATAAATGTGCCTGAACAAGCTTTCATGTTTACTACATTTGTACTTGACCATTTGCCCTCCATCTAGATTGAAATGCCAGACATTGGGAGGTTACGGAAACTACGTATCTGGCATGAAAAGAGAAGTCCATTTGCTGGATGGCATTTAGCTAAGGTTAGACTTCTTACCTTGTCTGTGCATTCTATCAATTAAAGCCTCTAACTTGCAGGGTAACTTTTAAAACAACAAATACAACAGTGATGCCTCTGACTCTGTGTAGGTCACTTTGCTGAAGACACTGACTATGGAGAAGTATTCCTTTGAATGTGGCCGCTGGCTGGACATGAATGAAGATGACAATGAGATTGTCAGAGAGCTACCTGCAACTGGAGCTCCGATTGAGGATCCACTGCCCTGTAAGTCCCTCCAAAAGCTCATCGCTGTCACAATACAGATTAGCCTAATGTTGCAATAAATGTATGTTCTTTTAGTGATAAAGTATAGAGTGACTATCTGCACTGGCACAGTCGGTGGTAGTGGCACAGATGCCACTGTTTTTCTAAACGTCATTGGGGATCTAGGAGACACAGGAGAACGACTAATGATAATGTGCAAAAATAATGTCAACAAATTTGAGAAAGGAAATGTAAGTTTGTTGTTCGATCCTCCCATGTTTTATATCTACAATCAATGACTCGACAAAACGGCTTCTCTATTTTTTAGCATGATGAGTTTCTTATCGAGTCTGTGACTCTCGGCCAAGTGCGAAGAGTTCGAGTCGGTCATGATGGCCGCGGTGGTGGTTGTGGCTGGTTCCTTGATAAGGTCATGGTTCGAGAGGAGGGCCAGCCTGAGTCTTTGGCTATTGAGTTTCCTTGTTACAGGCAAGTTGCAACAGTTTTACTTTCCCTCAGAAACCCATAAAGAATGTTTTATTAATTTCCAGTCATTTAACTATGTCAAACCTTTCCTGTTGTAATCTAATCAGTAAAAATGAGACGAAACTCTTCTCACTAGTTCTCCTGTGGCATGGGATTAAGTTGCTAGGCAGGTGATAGATGCACTTGCCGTTACAAATAGGGACTAAATGCACAGTGGTCACTCTCCTCTAGTAATTAGACCTAAACCGCAAGATGAAGGTGCCGTGTTACCTCTAAAGAGGCCCTTCCTGTCTGTCTGCCTGACTGTGTGTTTATTTGGCTTTTGACCTATTTACCTATAATAATAATAATAATAATAATAATAATAATAATAATAATAATGGCTTATACTTGTATTGCGCTTTAGAAGCTTGTATTACCAAGTTTCTCAAAGCGCTACACTGTCATCATTATTAATTCACGGCATACTCAGTGGTGGTAAGCTACTGTTGTAGCCACAGCTGACCTGGTGCAGACTGATGGAAGCGAGGCAACCAGTCTGTGCCATCGGCCCCTCCGACCACCACGAACCACTCACTCACTCACTACATTCACCCAGGCTTCCTGGTGTTCCCAAACGGTCTCCCATCCAAGTACCAACCAGGCCCTTTCCTGCTTAGCTTCCAAGATCTGAAATGTCTTTCAGTAAATAAGTCAAAAGTATACTGTATACAGTGTTTTGTTGGGATACACTTATTATGTGTGTGTAAGCTCTCAATTGTACAGGAGTTATCCATCATAGAAAAACAACCCAGTACAGATGACAGATCGGACCTTTTTCTACAATACACCTATTATGTAGGATACCAATTACTTTTTCTTTCTATTTTTAGATGGTTAGATCGAAACGAGGATGATGGACAGATTTTCAGAGAGTTAGTTTCTGCTGGAGAAGGCGTACGCTTATTTAGTGAGTTTAATAATTTGTGTTTGTAATGTTCAAATCAATGAAAAATACCAACAACTTAAA
This sequence comes from Neogobius melanostomus, assembly GCA_007210695.1. NCBI lineage: Eukaryota > Metazoa > Chordata > Actinopteri > Gobiiformes > Gobiidae > Neogobius > Neogobius melanostomus. The sequence goes on along the minus strand of VHKM01000232.1, from coordinate 66,623 downwards.
ATACACAATGCAAATGTGCTTACTCTATAGCCTCCCTTTGCAGATATCAGCTATCACATAGCAATTAAGACGGGTAGTGTGAACGGGGCCAGCTCTGACTCTAGGGTTTTTGTGAAGTTGTATGGAGAGAAGGGTGACACCGACAAAGTCACACTGGCCATTTCTGACAATGACCTGAGGAACTACTTTGAGACAGGACGCACGGACATTTTCACTTTGGAAACATCTGACATTGGAAAGGCAAGTTGGTTTTTGAGCGTGCCACCCATGTACAGCACTTATAAAATACAGCTGTATTTGTGATGTGTGCTTTTAGATTAACCGCTTCCTAATTGGTCACACCAATGAGGGCCTGCGTGCTGGTTGGTTTTTGGACAGTGTGCAAATCTCTGTACCTGTTCATGGAAAAGAGTACATGTTTCCAAGTCACCGATGGCTCTGTAAAGACGAAGCTGATGGAAAAGTGGAAGTGGAAATCTATCCTAGTGAGATTCTGGAAATCGAAAAATGTGATGGAAAAACTTTGTTTCTAATTAATTTAGGTTTTTAGAAGTTTAAAATGCTAATGCTTTGCTTTTGAACAGTGATAAACTACGAAGTAACCGTTGTTACTGGAGATATACGAGCAGGGGGAACTAACGCCAATGTTTTTTGTCAAATCTATGGAGATGAAGGGAAAACTGAAATGCTCACTCTTAAAAGTCGGTCAAATAACTTTGAACGGGGCACAACAGAAATTTTTAAGGTTAGTTTCAAAGGTTTAGTAATGTTTCAGTCAGTGTTATTTTTTATAGTAAATGCATTTCTCTCGTCAGATTGAAGCTCTGGATGTGGGTAAAATATACAAGATACGCATTTTCCATGATGGAAAAGGACTAGGAGACGGCTGGTTTCTAGAGACTGTCGATATCAAACGTTTAACTTTGGCCATGGTGCAGGTTGAAGTTAAAAAGGAAGAAACCAAAAAAACAAGAAAAAGGATAAGAAAAAGAAAAAGAAAGAAGAGGAGGAGGTAGAAATAATTGAGGAGATGCAAGAAGTGGTTGAGACCTTTAGTTTTGTCTGCAACCGCTGGCTGGCCCGGGATGAGGAGGATGGAGAGATTGTGGTTGAACTGTTATCTGAGGACAATGATGACCTTGAGGGTAAGCATCGGGACCACTGCATCATATTTTTTGATATTCAATAATACATATTTCTTCTCAGTTAATTCATATGAAGTGCATGTTTTCACTGGAAATATCTTGGGTGCTGGAACTGATGCCAAAGTTTATGTTAACATTTATGGTGAGATTGGAGACACAGGGGAGCGCCACCTGAGAAAGTCAAACAATCTGAACAAATTTGAAAGAGGCCAGGTAAATACACACGCAACTAGTGCACACAGTAAGGTGTTTTGCCAAGTTTGGTCTTTGACTTTTTCTAATGCTTTGTCAACATGTGCTTAGGAAGATGTTTTCACTGTCACAGCTGTGGATCTTGGAGTCTTGAAGAAACTACGTATTAGACATGACAATAGCCAGGCCAGTGCAGGCTGGTTTCTGGATAGAGTGGAAATTATCGACAACAAAGATGAGTCTACGTAAGCTCATCAGTAAAATTAAACAGAAACATTTTTATTATCCCAGAAGTTATTCATATTTCATACAGATCATTATTGAGTTAACCCTCTGAATGTAAAGTGCCACTAATGTTAATATTGTGCCATTTAGCGGCCTAAAATAGCAAGGATTTAATGCCCTTGATACAATACAGTGAATCTATCTTGCTCCTTTTTAGATACTTTTTCCCGTGTAAACGCTGGCTAGCTGTTGATGAAGATGATGGACAGCTCGCTCGGGAACTTGTACCTGTTGATGAGGCCTTTATGAGAAAAGGTGATGATGATGAAGAGGAAGACTCTGAAGCCACTCTCGGTCTAGAGCAGAAAGGTGAGAACTTCTGGTGATACAAGTGGACATTTTTATTTCACAAAACGTAATCTGACTGTGTTATATTTTGCATTTCCAAAAGCTATGTCAACCACTTACACAGTCAGAATAAAAACTGGAGATAAAAAGTATGCAGGAACTGATGCCAATGTGTTTATGACACTCTATGGCTCTAATGATGATACGGGTATGAACGTTTCTATTATTTATAACTGTGTAAAATAAAAGAGCTCTGGTTCAGATTTGGTCATGTGTGTACACAGGTTTAATCACCCTCAAAGCATCAAAGACACATAAAAACAAATTTGAGCGTGGTTTGATTGATGAATTCATAGTGGAAGCCGTGGACCTTGGACCTCTTAAGAAGATACGTATTGGACATGACAATCGTGGTAAAGTAGTATTGTCTATGGATCTCACTGAGGGTTTTTTTTTTTTTTATGTAAAGGAACCTAACCTTTAATTCTGTTTAGGAGGAGGCTCAGCAGGTTGGTTTCTTGACTGGGTGGACATTGATGCCCCGTCTTTGGGACAGAAACTACACTTTCCATGTGGTCGTTGGCTGGATAAAGGGGAAGATGATGGTGCCATTGTCAGGGACCTATTTCTGAACCCTCTACAAACAGAGACATACACACCATGTAAATTTACCCCCTTTATATTTTGCTACTGCCAGTGTTTTCTACTTAATTGTCCTAACAATTTAACCTATTTTTAGTTGTGCCCTATGAGATAAAAACCTTCACCAGTGACGTGTTTGGTGCTGGCACAGATGCAGACGTTTTCATTGTCCTGTACGGCAGAGATGCGGTGTGCACTCACCAAAAGTCTCTGTGCGTGAACAAAAGAGAGAGGATAATGTACTTTGAACGGGGAGCGGAAGACATGTTTATTGTTGAGGTAAATCAGTGCAGTCATCAGTCCAGATACTATCCATCTTTGCAAACAGAAATAGTTCCCGGTATGAATAAATGACGATTTGTGTGTTTGTTTGCAGCTAGAAGACGTGGGAGATGTCATTGAAAAAATACGTATTGGGCATGACAACCGTGGGGTCAATCCAGGCTGGCATCTGGACCGAGTAGAAATTAGAAGATTACTAAGGAAGGGCAAGGTAGGTGTGCTCCAAAAAATAATCAGGGAATCAGCGACCATTTTGCAATAACTAAGGGGTTAAGAAAATGGCATTAATTCACCACCTCATTTGTATATCACACAGTTTGCCGTGTCAGTGAAATTTACTTTGGTGTCACACAGGGCTCAGAGACCGTCATCTTCCCATGTGAGTGCTGGCTTGCCAAGTCAGAGGACGATGGAGAAACAGTGAGAGAGCTAGTGCCGTCTGATATTATCACTGAGAAACTTTCACGTGACGGAAGCCTTAAAGTGAATGAAGTTGAAGTGGAGGATGCCCTGGAGAGTATGTAACACACTACTCATTTATGCTTGAAGTAATGTTTGCTATACCTCCAAACTTAACAAAACGAATGAAAAACTACCGTACTAACAATAATTATAGCAAAGGTGTTCCGATCTTCCTTACATTTTGCATCGCACTGTGACAGAAATAACTCTTTTTTTTTTCTCACATGAATCTGCTATTTCTCCATCGTTTGTCTGTTTTTGTGCACTGCAGTTCACACATATAAAATCTGTGTGATAACTGGTGATGTGTATGGGGCTGGTACAGACGCAAATGTCTTTATGACACTTTATGGAGACCTGGGAGACACAGGAGAGAGAAAACTCAGCAAATCAGAAACAAACAGTAACAAGTTTGAAAGAGGATCAGTAAGAAACTATTAATTGTATTATTTGCCAATAACCGACATAAAGCCATTGAGCACAAACTTTTGTTTATACTTCTTTTTGTCAGGTGGACAAGTTCACAATAGAATCCGTTGACTTGGGGCAAGTTTTCAAGATAAAAGTTCGCCATGATAACAGTATGATAAGCCCGGACTGGTACTTGGACCAGATTGAAGTGGTTGATGTGGATACAGAAGAGGTCTTCCTCTTTCTATGTGAACGGTGGCTTTCAAGAAAGAGAGAGGACAGACGGATAGAGAGAGTTTTATTTGTTAAGGTATGAGTAATATTTAGTATGATGATTTAAAAATCACCAATTGAATTACTATGTTTAAAGTGCTATTGCTTTATACACTCCACTATTGCAATGTCATTAAAATATATGGACTTTATTGATGTATGTTCAGGGTTATGAGGGTGTGAGAGAAAACTTAAACACTAAAAGATGTCAGCCCCAGCAGTGAAAACTGTTGACAATAACATGAATAAAAAGAAAAGAAGAAAGTGGAGGAAGAGGAGCATGAGCTGCCAAGTAACAAATCACTAACGTCACTCATTTATAAAATATTCAAAGACTCTACACATGTTTTACAATATTTTGTATTCACATATTGCAGTCATACCTTATCACATCACCATTTGCACTGGACTGGATCGAGATGCAAGCACCACCAGCAGGGCGTATGTCATCATTACTGGAGCCTTTCAGACTGCAACAGAAAGGCTGTGGTTGGACCTGCCGGATGGAAGAAAAGGCTTTGGGGCAGACTCCTTAGAGACCTTTCAGTGTCTAGGAGCTGATGTTGGAGAGATCAAAAGGGTTGAGGTGAGTGTAGATTAGTATCTTCATGTACTGTGTATATGCAGTTACAATCATAACGACCAACAACACTGAACGAATTGATATGGACTCTACAGCTCGGCCATGATGGAGCCACTCCAGAGAGCTGCTGGCTTGTTGATGAGCTGTCTGTTGCTGTGCCAACCAAAGGGGTCAATTATATCTTTGCCTGCAAGTGCTGGCTGGCCAAAGATCGTGGAGATGGCCTGACATCTAGATTGTTTAATGTACTGGATTCAGAGGCTATATTCATTTCCCAAAAGGTATAACAAAAATAAACAAACATATGTTCCATGTAAAGTAGTGTACATAGAACTGAGATGGTTGTGATCTTTGCATTTCTTAAACATATTTAGTAAATCATTGAATTATTATTTCAGATCATTTATGAAGTTACCATAGTTACTGGAGATGTGCAGCATGCAGGCTCGGACACAAATATCTTTATGTCTGTATTTGGAATAAATGGCAGCACAGAGGAAATGTTGCTGCAGAAAAATGAAGACAGGTGAGTGACAAAGGCTAAAGAAGGTTTCAGTGCTTTTAAAAATGTTTTTGCCCTTTGACAGATTTGAACGAGGTCAAGAAGACACTTTTAACATGGAAATAGATGATATTGCACCATTAAGAAAAATGAGACTACGCATTGATGGTTTGGGCAGTCGACCAGACTGGTTTCTTGATAAGGTTATTAATGTTATTATATATATTTTCATTATTATTATTATTATTATTATTATTATTATTATTATTATTATTATTATTATTATTGTGCATAATAATCATACTTTATAGTTTTGTGATTACAAAATCGAGAGAACTTTAAGACCTATAATATGCTCTCTATACATGACTCTTTATCTTATACCAAAACTCAAACAGCTGCACATAAAGTTTTTCTCTGTTAATACAAAAAGAGAGGAGGCTACATTTGACTTACTACATTTGTAATGTTGTGTAGTAGTTGAGTCCTGCTGCTATTATTCCCCCAGCCAAGCACATTAATCTTTGCTAATATTAAACCTTTTGAAGCAGGGTTGCTGATTTAATGCATCACTATTTTTTCTATGCTCAGAATTCACACATAAATGTGGAATCCCAGAGTACAGAGTCAAAGTCCAATAGCCTAAATGCAGTCAAAATGATGTTCAGAAGCACTCTGTAGTAATTTAAATATTACAAATGTATGTATTGGTTTATAAATATAAGTTTTTAACTGTATTTAATTATTTATTCTAGATTATTATGCGTAACCTCACAACAGAAGAAGTGTATGTGTTTACCTATGAAGACTGGCTCTCTAAGACTCGTGGACCAAAGAGGAGCATGATCTGTGAGCTGGCAGCTATGGTGGACGAGGAGATGCTGGTAGAGCAGACTACCTACATAATTCAAGTCAAAACTAGTGACATTTCAGGTAAGGCCCCTATTGTCAGAACACAATAGGTGTGAATGTTGTTTGTTTTCCAATACTGTATAAATAAAAAACATACACTAATACAGTAGATTTTCTATTTGATGAAAACTCCTGAATGATACAGCTTGCACAAATATGATTTAATTGTGGGTTATAACCACTTTCAAAGGTTTTTATTTATTTTATTTTTTTAGAGGGTATGCAGATCACAGCATAGTAACAGCATGGCAACAAAAGCCACATTAGTGTTGTTTTGTCAAGTAAGGCCTGATCTTCCGTCTGGCGCAACAATGATGTGTTGCTCAAGATGAGGCTGGTATCTTGCAAACAACAGTGTGCCAGTGCTTACGACCAATATACCTGACTTGTGCTGCAAGCAGTGCTGACTACAACGAGCACTTGCTACTTCCCCTTCGCTCTCATCTTTGCATGATTAACATCGCTCGCCGCTTCATGTACTTGATGCAGCATGTAGGCTACATCCTTTTTAAGCACTCACAGGACAAACTACACACTTTATAATCCCACAGTGAATTAAACACTGTCCGTGTCCCAGGAAATAGAGAATATAATAATACCCGCTGTTGTGCTGGTATTTAAGAGCGTGGGGCAATCACAACGCCACAGAAGCATGATCAAATCACCACCAAGTACTTCTCCCATATCCACCTCCCCACCCACAGTCCATGAAAAATATTAAAGTGTGGTACAGTCTGTAAAAAGAAAAAGCTTGTGGAGGGACCACTGTTGTACATAACATTGCCATGGGCGTCTGTCCCGCCCTGTCCAGCCCACTTCCTGCGTCACATATGAAGCTTAAGATTTCACAGCGCACCCCCAGTCAGCGCAAAAGTCTAGTCTACAGCATGAGTTAAGAAACACAAGACTGGGCTCTCAGTCCGGAACTTTGAGTTGTTTTGTTTTTTGGTTTGTATGCAAATGATGCAACCCTCTTTACATTTCCTTCTTTCCATCTTAGGTGCAGGTACTGATGCCAAAGTGTGGATCATCATATTTGGTGAAAATGGTGATACGGGGGCACTAGCTCTGAAAGAGAGTAGCAAATCCAACAAATTTGAACGGAAACAAGTTGACATCTTTCGCTTTCCAGAAATCCTTAGCCTGGGAGAGCTTTCCAAAATACGGGTGTGGCACAATAACTCAGGTGAGCATCTGGGAAAAACGACAAAAAATAAACAGCTTCAAAGTTCACATATTAATAATTTTGAGCAGGTCCTGCTCCTGGGTGGCATCTGGAATACATTGATGTGAAGGATGAGCTGCTTGACCAAACATTCAGATTCCCCTGCGATCGATGGCTCGCAAAGAATGAAGATGATGGACAGATAATGAGAGAGCTGGCTTGCGCAAATAATGACGGCTTGGATCTCAGCGAGAAAACAAGTAATACACATCTTTATTTTAAATTTAAACACACATCACATTATGCTAGCAGTGATGGGATAACAAGTCGAGGCGTCAACACATGTATCAAGCACGGAAAGCAATGCCTGTGTCGAGCCTGTCAGTTTGCAAGTCACCTATAACAAAAGTAATTTGACCAACACTTTGTACTTCATTTTTAAATAGATGTCTATGCAAATTCATTCATGACAAATTAGTTTCACATGTCAGAACAAGAAGGAACACGTGTGGTGACATCTACTTTATTTTTTTTTAAATAGGTGCTTCAGTGCCTTTTTGTAACCACAAGATGTCACTCTTTAGCATCATACCTGTGTTGCAGATGAATACAGCTTTCAATAATAATATATATTATTATAAAAAATAGTCTGTTCCTTAAAAGTTCCCTTGAAGAATACCCCAGTCTGTACAATGGACAATACTATTTGGTAGAGAAAAAGTTGTCACCGTTTCTGATGTTTGACTAGGAAAAAATTGGCCCAACAGCACAACACATGCTCCCCTTGCTGTATCGTAACACTGTTTATGCGTTGACATAATCAGGGAAACATGTCACACAGTCCATCACTACGTTAACCATGCATTTGATAATCTGATTTATTGTCTTTTTTCGTCAAAGAGTATCAAATTTGTGTTACAACTGGGGATTCGGATGAGAGCGAGACCAAAGAAAATGCCTGGATCGTTCTTGAGGGAAGGAAAGGACGTTCTAAGGAATTGGTAATGGAGAACTCCTCGAAGAAAAAACGATTTTTGCGGTAGGTATCAAGTGCTGTTGTAAATTAACTCAACAGAAGAAAATTAAGTCATTAAAAAGCCTTTTACTCCCAAAATCTCCCAGTGCAGGTCAGAATTAAGCACAATGTTTTGTTTTTTTTTAATTCCCATTTTGCGTTATTTTTAGGGGGAACGTTGACAGGTTTGAGTTCTCGTCCAAAAATGTTGGTGACATTGCTGGCATTTGCCTTGGTCACACCCCAAAGGATGGAAAGAAAGTCAAAGGAGAGGTTTACTGGCATGTCATGGAAGTTGTCATCACCGAAAAGGAGCTGGGAAACAAGTACACCATTTCTTTATCTTTTGTGACCGTATGAATCGACTTCAGTATTAGAACAGATGGTAACTTTTTCTTCTCTGATCCAGGTACATATTTACCTGCAACAGCCTCATCCCACTCTCTCCAAAGAGGGATGATTTTCTGACCTTCGAGTGCACCAAGGCCATTGAGAGCTTTGCCAGTAAGGCCAGGAGTCTTGTGCCAGTCAAATACGAGATCATTGTGATAACGGGTGATGAGAAAGGAGCAGGTACAGATGCCAATGTTTTTATCACCATTTATGGTTCTAATGGAGACTCAGGAAAGCGGCAGCTGCGACAGAAGTTCCGTAACCTTTTTGAGCGTGAACAGACGGACAGATTTCTGGTAGAAATGCTGGACATGGGAGAGCTGAAAAGAGTCAGAGTGGAGCACGATAACTCTGGTGTTAACCCGGGCTGGTTGTTGGATCGAGTTGAAGTTACAAACACAGCGAACGGTGTTTCCACGATATTCCTCTGTGGAAAGTGGCTGGACCCAAAAAGGGCTGATGGCCAAATTGTCAGAGTGCTCTACCCCAAATACTGAAGCAACCAAAGACAGTAAACTCAGGAAGTGGTGCAGTCTTCATTTTATTTTGTGTGAGCTTAAAACAAATACTGTGCCATTCTTTTTTTTTTTTTTAAGTATGTCTGTCAATTATTTACAAGCTATTGTTTTTTTCTTAAAATGTTTCTATGACAGAATCTGTTCTGTTGTTTTTACGTGACTTTCTGATTATTAAATGCCCGGTCTTAAAATCAGAATAATTATTTTTTGATACAAATATGTTAGATTTTACTTCATGTTTTTTTTTTTTTTTACTAAAAACAAAACACTTAAATTCTGTATATTCTAATACTATTGTCTGGTCAAAAATGCTCAGAGCACATTTTTCCCCAATTTATTACAAAATAAGCACATACAAAAGGATATTATTCAAGCCATAAAACTATATCTAAAATTGAAACAAAACAAATTTGCATCTGGCAAAGCAAATAGGAAATAAATATTAGTAATAATAATAAATAAAGTACAAAATACCACCAGAATGTAAATCTGATATTTACTCACAATATGCCCATTCACTTCAACACACTTGTCACGATGCTCTATTGCTTCGTTATCAATGATAAATAGTTTTATTTATAAGATAAAACATTCTATATTGAAAAGCACTGCTCAGTCATAGCTAAACATCGTGTCTTCATACATGATGACGGCAGCCCTTTCACTGGCACTTTTTGGGATATTTTAACATTTCAGGCTTACAAGCAGCAGTAAAATGTGTTATGTAGTTTGTAGCGCACCATCTACCAATAAGCCAAAGAAAACCGTGCACTGACTCCTGAGACATGCATTTTTGAAAAGGTTGTGCTTTGAAATCCTTCCTCACAGAGAGGATTAGGATGAGTTCTGAGCAAAGAGGAGAACAGCTTTAAACAAATTTACAACAAAAAACAATTATAAGAAGTATGGCAGAAGGTGTAGAGTTGAGAAGCCTGTCAGACCCTGCACAGGCAGATTGTTTGAAATGTAATGGCTTTTGGACCTGTCAGTGTAGTAGCACCTTCTTTACCCTTTCATTATATCACACAACTAATAAGGCAATGGTGGCTTCATGGGTTGATTGTTAAAATGATTCACTAAAAGCGAGGCACTTGTTATGCGTAGGTTACCAAACAGAAAGAAAACAAAATCATATGGTATAACTATTATTAAACTTTGTGCATTGGAACAAATTATAGCAGACAAAACAAACCCTTACTTTGACTGTTGTAAATATTATTGGCCAGTGAGAGGGTTCCCATTTTTGAACAGTTAGTGCAAAAATAAGAAATAAATAAATTAAAAACAGTTGAATTCATTGCAGTTTGTCCATTACATTACAACATGGGGTATTAGCGTAATTGCATTGAACGGAATGTAACCAACATCCACAGCACTGCATGAGTAAGAAAGACAGAGTGGCTCAGTAGCTCAGGACAGTAAACATCACATGGCCAGCTTGCAAAGATCAAACAGCAGGGATTTTTCTTGAGCTTTTGTATTTTAAAAAGTAACACTGCATGCAAAACATTCCCATTTAAAACCAATGCAAAAATGAGGTAATTGTTTTTTCATAGCATTTTTTTTCTGTTATAAATAAATATGATCAGTTGCCCACAAAACTATATAAATACATACCCACAATATCTACAGTTAGTATTAAATTATGATTGTTAAATACTTAAGGCATCTCAACAACACCCTGTGTAAACTATGCACACTTTTACTCGCAACTCCACAACTATCAGAGGCAGTGTCAACACTGACAGTGCACAGGACAGAGAAAAACCTCTTCATTGAATTCTAAGCACATGAGTTATTATCACAGAGCATACAATAGGCACAGAGCTTATGTGACACAGAAATGGTAGGCTTGCGCAAGAAGGGAGTAAAACACTGCTGCGATCTAGTTCAACAGCCTAAATGTTCTTCTGCTGTTGTGATGTGCCCCATCAGTTTGTGTGCACTAAGAGGGAAGCTGCCTCCATTGCAACGCATCCTACATGTCCTAGCTAAACAGCATAGCAACCAGCATGGCAACCACAAGGAGAGGTCCGTCACAGGAATACACCCAATCAATACACTAGCTGCTCTTTCTGCCTGAAACACCGCCATAGTCTATGCTTTATCATCAACCAACACATATGCAACACCAACAAATAGCCATTGTCACGTGTGATTGGTCTTTAGGGATTTTTAAGTAAACGTGGAAAGGTTTATCCTCTCTGACATACGCTACAGTCACGAGACACATTTCATTCTGTATTGTTGACAAGATACCGAGAGCTCAGCTCATGCAACAAAACATGACATTTCTGCTGTGCTGCTGCTGTACTGCTGTGGCAAACAAAGACACAGGTGCAAAGGCTGCTCTATCCTACAGGCTCATATGTTTTGGCTTTGTATTCTGATGTCCAGTGGGAATGCGTTAGTCCAGCCGGAGTGTGAAATAGTGATTCAGAACCCTTATTTGAACATTAACATTCACACATAACCCAGACACTTGTACTCACACAGTAGGGTAGACTTCAAGTCAAGCTAAATCTTGTCAAAATGCATTTTGGTAGAACAAAAATGCATTTGTTCTACCAACACATTGCACCATTTGTATCTGCAGAAGAGAAAAGGAGCTAATCTCTGTGACACCAAATCAAAGTAAATGCACAGATGTATTGCAAAATTCAAAGCTGCATGAAGAGTTAAATACTCACTAGTTCTTTCCCCATTTCATTACTTATTGGTTGCTGCTACTCTACTACAACCACAAATGTTAAACAGTATCAGAGCATATGTGTTTCGTGTGGCAGATTATTCCCATGAAAAGCTTTTCTAAAAATGTCAATATATTTTATATTGAGAAGAGAGAAAACTCACCAGCTTAGTGTGAGGTACTAACCACTCACAGGACACAAAGTCATGGCTTTAAATACATGCTACGCAGCCCAAGGCTATCTAAGGACACCACCACGACAGTAACAACAACTGACTTTTGACCAGCAAGCTACAAGTAAGCCCTGTGAATATGAGTATGAGTTTGGTACGTCGTTCTGCTGAGGGCATGTGCTTATATTGGAGAGAGAATGCGTCGGTCCTCTCATGCAGTTAATATCTTGGCTTGGCTCAGTTTGACGTCAGAAGGGCGATGATGTCACATAAAGTCTGGAGACATTTGGCAAAGCACCCAACACGGGGGAGGACCGGAGACCCGGTGGAAGAAAGTGTGAACCACACAAGGTGACTGAGTAGAATCTATCTAATCAGCTGTCAGGATTCAGCTGTGTTTCGATGTCAACTCGACAGATGGGACACTTCCTGCTTGTGGCCAACCACTGATCCACACAGCCTTGGTGGAAGAGGTGCATACAGGGCAATCTCCTACATGAACAAAAGGAAGAGAAATACAGACAATAACTTAATTAAACATGTTTAATAGTGAGTGAAAAACAGTAATATACGCATTTTGCCTCATCACATCAACTAATCGTAAAAAAATGGGCTCCTGCTGTGGGTTATCAAAATAAAGCACTTGGAAGAGGACCCAACATATTTAAACCTCATGTTTGGCTACCTCATGTCAGACTAAGCAGCATCATCTCCATGGAGCTAGAGACAAGCCCGCTCACAGTAAAGCTGCATATGGCATTTTTCAGCAACGAAAACACCCATAATGATATGAATGCTTTTATTTTTATTTTGGGTGAGAGGATACACAGTATGGCTTTAAAGACCACAATATAATCTGAAATGTATTGTGTTTATTGTCAAGAGTTCTTTAGTTATACTGTAGTGTTATTTTCAATACCTGACGTCTTCTCCATCTTCAAGCATGGACAAACAGATTGTACATTTCTCATCCACATCTGTTTCTTCCTCCCCATTTTCAGCTGTGTGGGCTTCCTCTGTTTGAAAGATAAAGGGTCAACAACAGATTTGGAGTAACACTCTAGATGGTGGTTGCCAAGACCAATGGAACACATTGTAATTCTTGTAATTGTAATTCATTTATTATTTGAAATTTCTATTAATTTTGACTTGTATATTTTCTTTGTATATAGTTTCAATTTTCTCAGTGCTCATAAAAGTCAGCATTAAACTGGCGTCAAATAAATACAAATATTACTTATGGTTGTTTGTGAAGGCTCTCATTCATCCAGGGAGTATCCATCGTAGAAAAGGTTAAATCATCCACTGGACTGGGTTTTGGTTAAGTTGAGGATATTTCGCTTCTAGTCACAGAAGCTTCTTCTTAGCTCTTTAGGTCATAAAAGACACTTATTACCCAAAATGGAGCGGTCTAACAGTCTTCCACCATCTTCTGGGAAGAGTTTAGCAGTTAATCTGTTTTATTTTCCAGTGAATGTCCATTTGCCAGAACAATAGAAGGCATGTGTGGCTTAGCTGTGAGTCTCGTCCGGATACCTCCTCGTTCGTCCCTTTTTTCCCCCCTGTAGCTACTCTTGTGATGCCTTCACTGTGTTGCAGGTGCATGGGGCTCTTGGTGCCTCTTCAGTGTTTCAGAAGAAGAAGGACCTGCTAGTTGAGTGATACTGTAAACAACTTAGGAATGTTTGGCAGTTTTAGTTCCCTCCTCCTGGGAGGAGCCTGGGGCTTATTTAAACCGCTCCAGTTTGGGTAATAAGTGTCTTATGACCTAAAGAGCTAAGAAGAAGCGTCTGTGACTAGAAGCGAAACGTCCTCAACTTAACCAAAACCTAGTCCAGTCAATTATTTAACCTTTTCTACGATGATTACTTATACAATAGTAATACGCTGGCTATAATGTGTGCACCAAGTTGCACACCTCAAACTGCTGTGTTACAGTGTGTCTATGTCTTTATGTCTGTCCCTATCAAATAAACCTAATGAATGAATGAATAAACAAGGATTGCAAAAATCTCTCATGTCCCAATTTATACATTTGTATCAATTACAATTTAGATGGTTTTATTATACTTCTTTGAAGTAAAAAATCAAAAAGGCATTAAGTCTCTGTGGTCATTCAATATAGTGTGTGTTGCAGCATTACCTTTTTGTACTTGTGAGGAATGGTAAACCTCTCAATGGTCGTCTGGACAGCTCCTCTGCTGACACTCCCCAGTCGGTCCTCCAGCTGCAACAACTCCTAAATGAAGGTTTTCAGGCATGAGTAGGCAGCGCGTATGGGTAAAACAAAAATGTATCATATACTCACATTTGCTACTTACCTCATAACTTTCCCGCACCGCAGTGACATGCCTTGAAGGATTAAGACTTTGTAGTGCTAATAGGTGCAGCTGGGGATATGGGTAGTTTCTAATTTCCTGTACAACCTAAACAGAAATTAAATTTGTGTTAGTGTAAGTTAATTAGTTAATTAAGTTAGTTAATATACAGTAGCATCGCATTGTTGGATTGCTTGATAAAGTTTAAACACTGAAAACAAAATGATTAATTATTAATGATTAAAATGGCTAACCAAACTGTAATGGCATGGGTAAAAGGATGAAGTAGCATGGCAAAGGGGTTATGGGTTATGGTGGATAATTCTTATGCAATCCTGTTTCCATATTATTGTGAAAAAAAATAAAATCCTAACAATAATTCCTGGTAATTTATAGTCTTCATTCTGTGAGTAGGGTTATGATGAATCAATTTACCTTGAAATAATGTAGAATGAATATTTACTGACTGTATGAAAGTAAATACTATGTAATCAACATAATCACCACGTTAATTACATAGTAATTAACTATGGGCGGCCAGGTAGCGCAGCGGTTAGCGCTCTCGCTTCACAGCTAGAAGGTCCAGGGTTCGATTCTCCCTGTGTCTGCGTAGGTTTCCTCCGGGTACTCCCGTTTCGCCTACCACTAAAAACATGTACAATAGGCCAGGATGAATGATGTGTGTGAGTGAAAGTATGGTGGTGATCAGAGGGACCGTTGGTGCAGATGTGTGCAGTCGCGACAGTGCTTCTGTCAGTCTCCCCCAGGGGAAACTGAAGCTACTAATGTAGCTTACCACCACCGAGTATGAAGTGAATGTTCAATTGCTCATGTAAAGCGCTTTGTGACCATGTCTGTGAAAGGCGCTATATAAATAAAGATCTTATTATTATCATTGAAGATCTTATTATTACTACACTTAAAGGTGCCATGCTTCTTTCATCATTATACTGGGCTGTCAGGTAAATTCATATATCTACAACTTCAGAGAGAGAACGCACCACTTGTGCAGAGGACGCGTTTCTAGGATAGTGGTGCAGTCGTGGGGAGGCCAGGTAATGCTGATAGTGCTGTGGAATCTGTTGCAGGGGGTACTGGTGATGAGGAGGTCCAGCATCTACACTGAGATCCCTGAAACGCATGAAACGGGGAAAAAAAATTATACATACAGTTCAAACCAAACCCATTGACCCACAGTGACTCAGGAAGTACGCATTCTAACTATTATGTAACAATCTGATATTCAAAATGTTAAAATTATTATAATTGTTTTATTCTTAACTCTACATGTTTTTTTTATCTGTCCAGGACAGTACATGTTAATGAACACAAGAAAGTCATGCATGTAGATCTGTCACACCAGATTGTAGCTATGAGATGATTTCAATCTGTTTCATGGGCAACTAATGGAATTAACCACAGACCCAACATTTTGGAAAGTGCAAAACAGTACAGTTATGATTGAGAGCAATGGCTCTGTAGCTACAGTGATCCCTAATAGGCTGCACGAGGGCTCCATCTTTATTTATTTTTTTAAGATTTTTTTCTCATACAATTTATTTCATAGGATAAGTGGTGAAGAGCAGGTAGAGATATTCAGCAAAATGTTGGTGCTGGGATGATGGCACAGCATGGCAAATGATGTACTAAATGAGCATACCCTGAGTATGCGCACCAGCCCACTAGGCTATTGGTGCTTCCTTTATTCTAAAAAATACAAAAATAAAAAATAAATGTAAAAAAAAGTTAAAGTAGTTAGTTCCCGGCCTTTGGTAAAAAAAAATTATGATTAGCACGTTTATAAATATTTATTTAAGTGAAGCTTTTGAGTGCGACTCAAAACATTATTTATTGAAATAGGAATCGGTCATGGTAATATAGTACCGTATACATTTTGTTTAATTGCCCAAGAGATTCTGGTCCCTATAATGTTCGTCGAGAAAAAATGTATCCCTCGAGCTAATGTAATTCTAACCGATAACTTTATAACGGCAGATAACGTAATAAGATAATATCAGAAGATAGCGTAATAATGGCAGATAATGTAATAACGTTAAGATAATGTAATAACGGCCGATAACGTAATAACAGTAGATAACGTAATAAGATAATAACGGCTGATAATGTAATAACGGAAGATAACGTAATAACGGCTGATAACTTTATAATGGCTGATAACTTTATAATGGCTGATAACATAATAACGGCAGATAATGTAATAAGATAATAACGGAAGATAGCGTAATAATGGCTGATAATGTAATAACGTTAAGATAACGTAATAATGGCAGATAACGTAATAACAGCTGATAACGTAATAATGGCAGATAACGTAATAAGATAATAACGGCTGATAACGGAATAAATAAAGATGGAGCCCCCGTGCAGCCTATTAGGGATCAGGGATTCCCCCTGGTTCACACCTGACCTCTGTCTACAAAAACAACATTGTCGCCGTCTGGAACGTCTTTCTAAAAAACTGGACTGGTTATACATCAGCAAATGTACAATGATCATGCCACCACCTACAAAAATGCTCTCAATACAGCCAAACAGGATTACTTTACTAATATCATTAATCGACAAAAAACAAACACAAGAACACTTTTTTTCTACAGTTCAAAAGCTTACCAAGCCACCTGAAACCACTAATAATTTTACCTCCGTCTCTCATTGTCAGGATTTTTTCTACACAACAAGATCGATTCAATACATAAACTCCTCCCTACATCTTCTCCATCACACTCCGACAACTATTGGTGGACGTTGCCACCACCTACCAACACCCTGTCTGAGTTTTGTTTACCGTCAATCCAGCAAATCTCTAAGCTCATCACCTCAGCACGCTCATCCACCTGCTCTCTGGATCCACAGAGATCCTGGGTCACAGGCACTGCTCTCTTATGGTTCACATCCTACCTCACCAACCAAGAACAATTCATTCAGGTCAAAAACATCAAATCTTCCCCATCACCATTACATCACGGGGTTCCCCAAGGCTCAGTTTCAGGTCCACTCTTGTTTTTAATTTACATTCTTCCCTGTGGCAATATTTTTTGTTACTTTGGTATTCAGTTTCATTGTTATGCTGACATCACACAACTTTATCTGTCCACAAAACCTGGTTCCACCTGCCCCACCACAGTAACCAACTGTTTACAGGCCATTACAGCTTGGATGTCAGTAAACAAACTCAAAGGCAATAAAAGCGAAATAATATTCATTGGCTCAAAATCCACTTTATCCAAATCCCCACCCTTCAATATTTGCATTGACGGCTGCCTGGTCCCCATCTGTCCCCAAGTTAAAAGCTTGGGTGTCATACTGGACTCTACGCTTTAATTCTCCTCCCACATTAACAATACTATCTGCACAGCCTTCTTCCACCTACGCAACATCTCATAACTCCGCCTGTCTCTCTCACAACATTCCACCCAAGTACTTGTTCATGCCCTTGTCACTTCACGCCTGGATTACTGCAATGCTCTCCTCTCTGGTCTCCCTCAGAAACTCATCCAACGACTTCAAAATGTCCATAACGCTGCAGCAAGAATAATCACAAGAACCAAATCCATAGAGCACATTAGGGCTGAAAGATATCGATAGAGATATGAACATTCAAGATATCAATATCGCAAAAGAAAATATATCGTTATCGTATTTATATCGAGATATGAACATTCAAAATATTAAAATCGAAAAAGCTATTATTATGGAATAACGGAAGATAACGTAATAACGGCAGATAATGTAATAAGATAATAACGGCTGATAACGTAATAATGGAAGATAACGTATTAACGGCAGATAACGTAATAATGGAAGATAACGTAATAAAGGAAGATAACACAATAATGGCTGATAATTACAATAATGTAATAATTATTACATTATTGGCTTGACAAGATGAAAATTGTTCGCAAATGTAATAAATTCTGCCAATAATATAATAATACATCGGTCTGAATTTTGACACTTTAAACATTGTTTTGGTGCATTTTCTCAAGCCATACTGCTCTGTATACTCACCAATCAGTGCCTTCAGCCAGATACCGTGGCTGCTGGGTGATGGGCTGGGACACATGGAAAGGTGCAGAATACTCATAGCCTGAGCGCAGTCTGTGAGAGTTCATCGGGATACGTTCCTGATTTCTCCTGCACAAAGCAAAGAAACAAGCAATAATGTAAAGACATGCTTTCCCTATTTATCATTATGCCTGTGTTGCTGAGCATCCACCTGGAGTGTGGGAGGATCCTTCGATGTTGAGCCTCTAGAAGCTGCTGCTGGATGAGGTACTGCTGGTGTAAGGCCTGAGGTAGAAAGGGCGGCGTGGCCACGTCCTGGAACTGGGGCGGCGCTGGGAGGGCAGTGAGGGCCGGATGGTGCGCAGGTGGCAGGTGGGGGGCCATGCCGTTCTGAGGAGCCTGACTAGCATGTCCTACAGGAAACTCAGCTGATAATGAGGCCTGTGGAGCACCTAGGTGAAAGTGTCGGCAGGAGGCAGCATGGCTGTGTTGAAGCCTGGTAAAGTGTGCTCCTATTGAAAATAAATGCAACTCATCACCATTGAGCTACAGTTGTCCGAGGGAAGGCTCTTCAAACACAAGGACAATTTGTAGTGTCAAAATGGATGGCAGCCGATGAGATAAATATTCATAGATATTACAGACTAAAACATATTAAAACTATTCATATTTTTTTGCTAACTAAGTCATAATAATAAGCATTTAAACCTGTCATATGCACTTCAAGTAATTTTCTGGTTAAGCTGCAACTGAGATTTTTGTTTAATTGTACTCTCTAAACCAGGGGTAGGCAAGTTTGCTCAGTCAAGGGCCAATTTTAGTCATAGTAAAGGATAGAGGTCCGAACCTCCAAACGTTGGTCCAAACTCAAGTTTTGCTATGTCCAAATATTAATGTTGGTCCTCACATAGATCAAAGGTTTTACATTCTTTTAGATAAGTAAAGTATATTCCTTAAAAATCATGCTTTTATAAGCCTAATAATAATAATAATAATAATAAATAATCAAATAACATTCATTTTAACAGTCTCAGGTAGTTTTTCCTGTCAAAAGATGGTGGGCCTAAAATTCTATTTAATGGAAGGCTGAACATCGAGTTGTGATATGATCTCAGTGGCAATCTACTATTTTTATTATATTGTTGTGATTATGCACTATGCTCAATTACGTTTCAAATACATACAGTATTTACATACAGTACATACAGAGGGTTTGGCTTTACATAAGTGTTTCACTTCAGCCAAAACCCTTTTCAATCATTGTTTCATTGTTTAAGTTTTGTAGTTATTCATGTCTGTGTGAAGATACTGACTGAAATAAACTACCACAGTATTGGCCAGTCTCATCATGCTCTGAGTGAGTGACACATTGATTTAACCATTAACAATGAGATTATGTACATTTTCAGAAAAAGCTGATTGTGATCTAGACTGTTAGAATTTTTATTTCGCATATTGCCTAATGAGCACCCCATATGGTGAACTAAATAGTTGTGGCGTTTGTCTCATATACAGAGGGGGCTAGAGGTTCACCATCAGATTTTTTTAAGTTTTTTTAGTTTTTTTTTACAAGAATTAACATTTTTTTCCCCTTTAAAAAAGACAAGCTGGTGTTTAAATCTCTGTTGTGTGCACTCACATTTATCAAAGCCATCTAGGGGGCTAGAGGACATATACGCGATGTCCATATTTGGCCCCCAGGGCTGACATTGCGAACCACTGACCTAAAGCAAATCTGTGAAATCCTATTCCTTTACAGATAAAAACAAAGAGTTAAGAGATGTATTACTAAGATTCATATTTTTCATTTGCCGCTAAATCAAGGTTTAGATGCGTAATGTGGAGCTCACAGTAACCTCATCCACTGCTGCTCACAGATTATATTCATCCATGCTGCTGCTGCAGACAGCACCTCCCCACAGCAGCTGCGTCTCTGTCTGAGTGACGGACGGAAAGCCCATCCCACCTCCAACTGCAGTACTCAGCCTGTTCAGCTCTACCCCCTCCTGATGACTGCAGCGGCTTTACAGGGACATCTCTTTCACTCATAATCCTGTCTTTTATGCTTAGCCCACTGGTCTTCTTTGGGATATGCATGCACAAGTGCTGCCAGACAAAAAACTGATTTCACCAGGCCACCACGAAGCAATATTAACTATTGGATGCTAAACTTGCACTGATTAGACGCACGGTTTGTAAACTAGGCTACTGATGGTTCACAGTGGTCAAATAAGAACACAAAATGAGTGGTGTTAAAAAGTAGAGCCGTTTATGAAAAGAGACATGCAGCAGTCGGACCAGAGAGAAATGTGAGACACCTCATGTCTGCAAATAAATACCCTCAACTATTTAAGAGAACAGCTGCAAGACTCAAAAGGGACAACTAAATAAACTAATATTTAAATTGTCTTACCATGTATGTCTTTGTTGAGGCAGCACAATATATTGTCAGTATTAGGTGAGCATCAATAGTGCAAGAAGCCACAATTTATCTAAAAAAAAAAAAACAACCTCAGTGTGACTGAGATTAAAAAATAATAATATTACAGCCTAAATCAGAAACTTAAAAATGTGAAATTTTGGTCATGAGTTTAATTTCATCGTCTAGATCTAGTATTTTTTAAGTTAGATGAATAGACCAACATTTCATTTGTGCTTGAATGTAACTAAACAAACTGTGTGGAAAAGATCTTGTAAAATATTGCAACAACATTCTAATAGGAATATTCAACACAGATACTGATAATCTTTTTTTTTCTCCGATTGTGTACCTCTACTTATGTCAGCCTCCTAGCATAAATGTCCATTGGCAACGTTGCCAGCCAATGGTTACAACCATTGGTCTAAATCATTATCTGTCTAAATCATCCTTATAAAAGAGCTCTATTTTCCTGAAAACCTTTAAATGCTATGGACAATTATGCTATGGAGGCTGACGATAAATATAATTTTCTCTTTGGGGATGTACCTTATGTCCAGCGAATGTACCCCAAACTTAAGTCAGTTACACCCGTATATGAACAATCAGATGCAAATTCTATTCTAACGGTCCAAAACTCTTCCTATTATAAAATGGAGCCTTCGAAATAAAATATCGGTGATATAGTATTAACCGGCATGTACAAATTAATAGGCTGTTTGTCCCACTCCAAAGAAAATTCACAGCCACTTGTGAAAAGTGGAGCAGAGGAATGACAGCACATGTAGTGAGGGCTTGTCTCAACGACAGCACATACTGAAGGAAGAGGGAGGCACGCATGGAAATCAGCAAAAAGCACACTGAAGGTTAGGAAGAAAACTATAGTTTTTATTGAAAAATATTAGTATGTGTGTGTGTGGCACTGTGTGATAATAGTAATAATAAGTAATACGGCCTATACAACCATAAGAATACCATGCAAGTAAAGATCATATAGAGCAAGGCTTGACCATGCTTTCTGGAGGTTAAGAGAACAGAAGCAGCATCCAATGGGAAGATGTGTATGCTTACAGCACATTTCAGTACAGCAAGGACATCTCTACACAAAATTACATTGGAATCTGCTGTTCAATGTAGAAATAAAACAAAGTAAATGACCATGCATTAGGATCTAATACAAGAACATAGGGTAGAAAATCACAACCAAAGAATAAAACACATTTGACTCTACAAGGATTTCTACAGTAGTGCAGGATACACATCCCTGTAAAATGGATAGCATTCTGGTGTTGTCATAGACTGTAATAATGATTCTTTTCTTTTCTTTTTTTAACAGCAATAGGACCGCTGTGAACCACATTGCATTTTCAGTAGAAGGAATAAGATTTAGAGAAAATAAATAAATAAATGAAAATCAATTATCAAATTATGCTGTCAGTTCTGTTTTCATTAACTTTAGATATGGGATAATGTGGGATATGGGATCATTTGTAGGTAGTTTACATACTTGGGGAATGAAGACAAAACACTTGCCCACTGTATCCACTTTACAGAAATTTACAGCAGAATGTAATCTATCCACACTGGATGGGACATCACAATGACAGTCGGTAGTAAAGTCTAATGCTATGGGTTATTTACTAAAGAGCAACATGACAGTTTTAAAAGACAGTGTTCTCTACATAGAAGGTGTTATTCTTTAGTCTGTTACACAGAAGGATACGGTATGAGTGGGAACGCGGATTAAAATGCCAATGTCGTCTTCAGATGGAAGGAGGAAATGAGGAAGAAGGGATTCACAACACAGCTAGATGCAGAAACAGGCAGAGGCTACGGCAGACAGCAGCAGATGATCGTTAGCTACACAATGGAGGGGGACAAAGGTCTGAGAATGCGGAATGTAGAGCCAGCCCCGATACTATGAAACAGGAAAAAGAACACAAATAAAGCACAATGAAGTCATTGGTGCTACTTTATGTAGGCTACTTAAGCAATGTAGGCTCCTAGCCAACCATTATTATTACGTAATCAACACAGAGTGACTTTGACATCAGTTTTTTAAGAGCACAAAGTGTGTGTGCGTGTGTCTGTGTGACATCGTTTAATTGCCACCGAATCTACTAATTTGGAAACGGTCTTCAATAGAGCCAAGATAAAGAAGACAACTTATTAGACTTTTTTGGACCAAGAACAATCAGTTAGTGAAGCGTTAGTACAGTTAGGCTACATGATGGACATTAGGACAGATGAGCCATTGCCTTCGTCATGGACATTGCTAATTCCAAATTATTAAAACAGGACGAGAGACAATGTTATTGAATATAACGTTGTGGTTTATCAACACACTTCTAGTACAATAGACAAACAAAAGATTAGCCGTCATATCAAGTTTATATTTGTGGCAACAGTGGGTAGCCTGGCACCGCACAGCGGAACTGGGCCGCACTTAACGGAGGATAGATGAGAAGAAAACGGGCTGCCATTTGACAGCTACTGACGCCATTTAAGATGCAGTATAAAGCATATAAAATAGAACAATGGAGCAATTAGCATTGACGCTTGTTGTGTACTGACTGACCAAATGCGCCACTATACTTTATCATGGATTTATTTTTTTGCCGCTGTAGTCGCGTTTGTGATGTGTGCGTCTTTGCTAGCAGGTGCCTGCATGAATGCTTAAATCTGTGAAACACAAACGTCAAAAGGAGAGTCAGAGTTCAGACAGAATAGAGCGACGCATACCTCTGTTTCTAACTGAGCCAAACACGGGGAGAACAAGGTATCCGACGTGTACTAACACCATCCTGGGTCCTTTCTTTGTTGCGAGGGTAAACGCGAGGCAGATGGTCCATGGAAATGATCCGCTTCACACCATGGGCACATTCAAACAGACTGCTCGTCCTGATCTGAAGTCACACAGCACAGCGACCAATCACTTCAATGCTACAAACAGAACCAAGCTGCTTTAGAGCCAGCCTTACCAATGAGAGCATGGCAGAGGCGGGCTGTCCATCATGAACGTCCCACTGCTTGAAATGATTCACTAGCCATAATAACGCCACCAAAATGTTAACATTCATGTTTTTATTTAGGCTACTATGGCCTATTGTAAAACACACACACAAAGGCTTGCCCTCAGAAAAGCATGTTCACACTGGAGTTCTGGAGTAAATATCAGATCTGATTCGTCACATTAACAAAAATAATAATCCAACATCCCCTCCTGGAACCGCCACCTTACGTGGTGGAGGGGTTTGAGCGCCCGAATTATCCTGGAGCTCTGTTGTTTGGGGCTTCGTGCCCCTGGTAGGGTCTCCCATGGCAAAAAGGTCCTAGGTGACGGGTCAGACAAAGAGCGGTTCAGAAGCCATGGGGGCTGGTACATTGTGATTTGGGCAGCTCCAACGGCTGCCCCACGACCCGGCAACGGACAAGTGGAAGAAAATGGATGGATGGATAATCCAACATTATATTTCATTTGTCAGTGTAATAACATGTAGTAATATTTTTTATTGGCCATAACATGTAAACATTCACAGGACAGCGAGGAATAAGTGAGTACACCCTTGGTTTCAATAGCTGGCTAACCCTCCATTGACAGCAATAACTTCAACCAGACGTTTCCTGTAGTAGCAGTACGTGCACGTGCAACGATCAGGATGAATCTTTGACCATTACCCTTTACAAAACTGTTGTAACAGTTTAGTGAGATTCCTGGGATGTTTGGTGTGAATAGCTTTCTTGAGGTCATGCCACAGCATCTCAATCGGGTTTAGGTCAGGACTTTGACTGACTCAGTCCAGAACACATATGAAATCATTCTGTAAAGTTGACTTGTTAGCAGCAGATATGAGTGTGGACATACCACATACAGTCGTGCAATAGCGTGTGCTTTTCCATTTTTCCTCCACACATGATGTTGTGTGCCCAAACAATTCAACTTTGGTTTCATCAGTCGACAGAATATTTTGCCAGTAGTGCTGTGGAGCATCCAAGTGCTCTTTCGCAAACTTCAAACATGCAGCAGTGTTTTTTTTTTAGACAGCAATGGCTTCCTCCATGGCGTTCTCCCATGAACCCCATTCTTGTTCAATGTTTTACATATTGTAGATTGTAGATGTGTCATCAACAGAGATGTTGGCATGTGCCAGTCTATAAGTCTTTAGCTGACACTCTAGGGTTCTTTTTTACCTCACTGATTATTCTGCGCTGTGCCCTTGGAGTCATCTTTACTGGACGGCCACTCCTTGGAAGTGAAGCAACAGTGCCAAACTGTCTCCATTTATAGATAATTTTTCTAACCATGGCTTTATGAACAAGATGAACAAGACCTTTAGAGATAGTTTTAACCATTTCCAGCTTCATACAAATCAACAAAATGTCTGCAACTAAATGTCTGCATACATTTGTCTAATTACAGCGGGAACCGTATGTTTACATACACTTCAATAAAAGACATGCATTTTTTGTCACTGTCTGACATGAAACCAGAATTTACTTTTCTTTTTTCTTTTTTTTTAGGTCAATTAGAATTTAAAAAATATTTCTATTTGTCAAATGCCAGAAGAATGAGAGAATTTTCAACACAATTTTGTATTACTTTTTACAAAACCAAAAGCTTACATACACTAAGATTACCATACCTTTAAACAATTTGGGGAAAGCCCAGATGATGATGTCATGGCCTTGGAGGTATACACAAGTCTGGTTCGTCCTTGGGTGCAAGTTAAAGACACTGGAAGGTGCCAGGTTAAAACAATGATGGAAATTACCTGCCAGGAAGAAGCCCTTACTCCGAAAGAAACATCAAAAAACTAGTTTGGAGTTTTCAAATATAAAAAGGATAAAGACTTTAATTTTTGGAGACATATCCTGTGGTCTGACTGAAAAAAATAATATGTTATTGGCCATAATGACCATAATCACATTTGGAGGAAAAAGGGGAATCTTGCAAGCCTGAGAACACCGTTCCACCTGTGAAATATGGGGCTGGCAGCATCATGCTAGGGGTTGTTTTGCTGTGTGAGGGACTGGTGCACTTCACAAAATAGATGACATCATGAAGAACACTATGTGGAAATATTGGCGCAACATCTCAAGACATCAGCCAGGAAGTTAAAGCTTGGGTGCAGATTGGTCTTCCAAATGGACAATTCCCAAAGCAAACTGCCAAACTGGTTACAAAGTGGCTTTAGGATAACAAAGTCAATGTTTTGAAGTGGCCATCACAAAGTCCTGATCTCAATCCAGTTGAAAATGTATGGGCAGAGCTGAAAAGGCATGTGCACTCAAGGTGGCCTACAAATTTGTCTCAGTTACACCAGTTCTGTTTGGAGGAATGGACCAAAACTCCTGCCAACTATTGTGAGAAGCTTGTGGAAGGATATCCAAAACGCTTGACCAGAGTTATACAGTTTGAAGGCAATGCTACCAAATATTAATGAAATGTATGTCAACTTTTGGTTTCGTAAAAAGTAATAAAAAATTGTATAGAAAATTCTATCGCTCATTATTCTGGCATTTGACAAATAGATATAATTGTTTAAATTCTAATTGACCTAAAAAAAAAAAAAAAAACGTTAATTCTGGTTTCATGTCAGACAATGAGGAAAGAAAAATGCAAATGTGTCTCAAAAAAAGTGTATGAAAACATATAGTTCCCGACGCAGCTCTTTGAGGATCCTCAGCCTGTGAATGTTTACATGTTATGGCCAAACAGACACTGTTTCTAGTGATTTTAAGAAAGACAATACTACATTTTATGACCAATTAATGTAAGAAATTCCAAAAGGTGTACTCACCTTTTCCTCCCACTGTATCTGCTCACCTCTCCCATCAATCACCTCCACCTGTAAAATCAGGTTAAACGGATGGGGAATAATCGTACCTTTCAGATTAGGAGTAAGTGCTTCTTGTAACAATTCAGCACTTTGGCATGATAGCTTTAATTGATATAGCACATGTCAGAAGCCCAAAGAACAAGGGTTCAAGCTAACGGTGCATTAGACTTTAGACCAGGGGTAAGCATACAATAGTTGGAGGACCGATTTTCTTCATTGTCAAAAGACTAAGTGCCCTCCAAATGTAGGCCGTAGTAAAACATCACTTAAAGGAACAGGGCACTGTTTTTAAATACTGAGATATGTTCTTACTTTAGCTTAGACGAGTTGATGCGTACCTGTCTGGTCTTTACACATGCCCTCAGTCATGTAAACAAAGCACAGACAGCGTTAGCATATAGCCTGTCCTCCTCTCCTCTATGTGGCCAAACGGAGGTGAAGTTAGAAGCAAACAAGCTCTTCCATATTTCCCTTATTTAAATATATATACCCCTGCATTACACTTTATTGTCCCCAAAGGGAAATTCTTTTTCACATACAAACTACTCCTACTCTACTCTACTTGGTTTGGTCCTACTCTTCTAAGCCTGGTTGTGTTTCCATTACTCTGCAGAATTTGATACTGTATCCATGGTTACCAGGGCGTATCCATACTGTGTGTAGCAGTCATATACTGTCAGCTGCACCCTGTGCTCTTATCAAATTTGTGATTTATGTTTTCAGATTCATGTTTTATTTTCCCTTTAATCTTTTATTGTTATATTAACAATGCCTTTTTGCTGTATTTTCCTGGTTGGCATATAATGTAAAAGATTAGGAAGAAGTCCGATTACAACTATCAGATAATGAATATCTGATTATTGAAGTTGCATGTAAACAGCATAATCTGAGAACTCCAGAAATCATTTCATGGTCTGATATTTGATCTTCATGTAAATCCATTGACATTTTTGTGGGATCATAGCTATGAAAAAACAGGTGGGCTTGAGAAGGCCAAATGGGGTCACAATAAGTTCCATATCCTTTACTGAGTCACCCACTAACGCTTCACAAAGATCCAGTAAAATAGAGTAGGTATAGCCTAAGTAGGCCAGGTCATCAATTGTATTGGTACACATCACAAACCTGCTTTTTTGAGCACATGCGGGTTTTGACCTTTTTTTTCTTTGATGGATTAATTCCTGTGGTAAATGTTGATCAAAAATCTAATCATCTAAAACAGTAGTTCCCAAAGTGGCCTCCGCCCTGGGGGGACCATAGGCACAGTAGGGGGCCTCAAAAGCTTGTCCAGTCTACTAAAAATAACACATGGGAGAACATGCAAACTCAACACGGCCTGGTCCAGCACCCATAAAGCTTTTTTTTTTTTTTTTTAGCTATGCAGTGGATTAGAAAGTACAGATACAGGGTATACAATTAAAGTAAAAAGTATACATCATTAAATTTACTTTTTACCTTCTTTTCTTCTTACTACTTTCTACTTTTATTTTCCACCGCTGGGTTTCCATTTAGAATAAAAATAATTTGTTCAGGCAAATTAAAACATGCTACTTGGATACTGGTTCTCTCATAGTCATACTCATGTCGCGTTGGTGCCAGGTATCAACATTTGACTTAAAAAGATATACAACTGAGGCATTCAAAGAAAATAAATGGTTAGAAGGCCTTTATTGTAGTGTGGCCATTTGATGAAAACATTGCCTACACGAAAAAATGATTTGTGTTGCTCTCTGTAGAACACTTTCTAAGCGAAATGGAAAGCTCTGCAACTGTTCTGAGTCCGACTACACAACCATGATAACGTTGCATCATCCTTGTAGGCTTAATAAACTCTGGGCAACTAAAGAGGCCTGAACATGGAGGTGACTGGTCGTTTGTCAGCCAGCATTCACTGCCCTGTAACAATTAACATACAGCTGATACAGCCGCCTCCGGAGTGAAAAGGGGTGGCCATAGGTCTTTGGGGAAGGGCCTCTGCAGACGGTTTACCCTATTGATCCATAAACTCCTTATGTTCTCTTGGCAGCAGATGCCAGTCTGAACTCCGACCCTCATGCTACCTCAGGGTGAGTGCATAAATCCCTAATCCTGTTTGGCTACTTGATATCAGAAAAATGTATTGCTCAATTTGATTGACATATATGAAATATCCAAATCCCACAAAATAATGGTAAAAAAATAAAAAAAACTAGTAGAAACCACTAAAAAATTACAACATTGTAAATAACACATTATTCTTTTATTTATTTAAACTAACTTTAAGCTTTTAGGTGAATGGGGTCACTGGCTAAAAGATGCAACAACACTTTTTGTTTGTTAGAAAGATAATAGACTTGTGAGACAATTAAAATGACTAATTTAACAAGGAGCAAGTGATAAATAAAAATTCTTTGCAAACCAGAAGTTGGTGTCCGCTATTTCATAAAATCGTAGCAACAACATCAACAAAGATGATGAGCTAAAGTGAATCGGGAAAAACTTAAGAATGTCATAACAAATCTTTAAAACATAGTGATTGAATATAGTCTAATGTTCTATTGCCCGGACAGAAATTGCTTAACAGTTACATGTAGCGCAAACATTAAAAATTAAACATCACCAACAGCAAAAAACATTTAATATGATTGAACTTAACTAATGGGGGACAAAATTTGAAGTATGATTTATGAGGCTTTGGTTAGACTTCTGTGACCAGCAGAAGTACAACTTGCACAGTTCAGCCATTACAATATAATGTCTGTTACATTTTTATGCAGTCTATTAATAACATTAGTCTAAAAAAATACTTTTTGCTTTATTGATCCATACAAGTTTTTTCAGACAACCATTTAAAAGAAAATGCTCTACTTAGCATAATCATTTAAAAAAATAAATAAAATAAAATTAGTACAGGTTGTCAAGGCATTAGGGTCAAACTTCTTTTGAAGTATTCAAGGTACACACATTTTCTCAAGAGTTCCCAGAGGTGTAAAGGGGCATGCAGAAGCATGCAAGTCTGAAGTGCCATGACCATTAGCTGGACAGCAATCATGCTGTAAAGTCTAAAAGAACATGTACAGTCTACCCAGAGAAACCTTGTTTGGTTTGTTTGTTTAAATTTGGTTAAATGTACCTTGAGGGGAAAAAAAATTAACAAAAATAAAACCCAGTGGTTGGACTATTTAAAACAACTATTGTTGATCATAAACAGATAGAAATTCACCCATGTACCAGCTGCCACTATCTCAATGTCTAGTATATACTCCCTTGTATTCAGATATAGGTATTGCTCTTTAAATATTCTCTTAGCGTTGTCTTAACTAAAATCATAGTTAACAACCCAATATCAAAGTCTTATATCAGTAGAATGGCTTTAACACGTTTGTTCAACAGTGCACAGGAGCAGGCTAACTCATTAGAAGGTGCAGTCAAAGCTGCAAAATCCCAACCGTAACAAGGAGGTAAGGAAAAGTCAAGAAGAAAATTGAGAAAAATACAGGTCTTCAGCATAGATTTAAAGTAGGTACTTGTGTCCGGTTTCCTCGTCAAGGGTGAGGTCAACTACTTCAGGAGGGGAAACCCAGTTGGGCTGTGGTGAAACTGAAGTCCAAAGCTGTGACTGATTGGTGCTGGTTATTTGATTAACTGGATTTTCTTTCCAAGAGGACAAACTCTTTATCACCCCTCCATAAGGATGAGAACAACTGCATTTAAACACACATATCGGTAATTAGTAAACTCCGAAAACAAAGAAAACATTCAATTTGATATCGTCTTTACCGTGCTTTCTCTTGCACATCAACAATTTCCACCTCACTGTCAGAAGAGGTGATACTAATCTGGCCCTTGTGTTGAGAACTTTCCTTGTGCAACAGTTGTGCTTCTGCATTTCCTGAAATAGAAGAACAGAAGACTGTAAACAGAGCCGGAGCGGTAGTGTGCTTTTTGGGCCTTGAAGACAATGACATACAAAGGTATCTTGTGGTGAACAAAATGTCTCTCCCAATAACTATAATAATGTTAATTCATGCCAATCATCAGAGGTACCAGGTTTGTAACTGACCTGAGAGTGAGCTAAGAGCTCTTATACACCCAGAGGGTACTGCCATAACTTGGCCTCTGTGTGTTTTTAGCTCATGCCTTATCACGCTGGGCCGGGCAGCCTCCACATTCATACTCTCTGGGTTAGAATCAGAGCCTGAAATATCATAGTGACCCACTACTGGTGGCCCGTCTGCAGAAAACAAACACAAACACTTTATTCAAATTGTGTTCTTCTCTCTTGAGCATCTAATCTGACTTCATGACACAAGGCAGCTATTATCTTAAGTGAAATTCAATGTGTTATCATTTATATTTAAATTATTACACTTTTGATGTAGGTTTGTCCCCTCAGGATTTATTGCTTCAAAAATAACAGCCATTCACAATTTACAGTAGAAAATAACCAACGCAAAACAATCAATTAAATGTAATTGATTAAAAATGTAAATCACACAATACTAAAAAGCAGAGAGTACAACTGCTTTAGTTTTACCCTGTGAAAAGGCATGAGACCAACTGAAACGGTAGACTTGTGTTTCTATATACAACATACAAAGGTCTGCAACCTGATGAAATGGTATGAAGCACCAATACATGCTCTTTATGTTGGGAAAAGGCATTCTTAGACATTGAAGGTCTAGTGTGAATCGCTGTAACTTTGATTTGTCTTGCAGTCCTTATTTTTAATTTATTTCAGATAGGACAGTAAAGCGTTTAAGTGGGTGAAGGGCAGGGACTGGGAGAGACATTCAGCAAACTTTAGGTGTCGGAACACAAACCCACGGCGCTGAGGAGATCTTTGTGCCCGAGTGATACAACCCATTGGCATGACCAGGCCCAGTAAAACTTAAGTACCAGGACTGAAAGCTTATACTAAAACCCAATTCAATACACACAAACCTCTTTTTCTCTTCATGGTAAACACTATCCTGGTCTTTTCACTTGCAAACTAATGAGGTGTACAGTTTCTCTAGTATTATACCATGGTCTGGGTGAATACTCGATTCTGATTGGCTGGTTGGTGTCCGTTAAAAAGTGATATACTACACATACAGTGCCTCTCGAAAGTACTAATACACCTTGAACTTTTGCACATTTTGTCATGTTTACAACCATAAAGATTTTATTTTGAATTTTTTACTGAAAGTTCACACACAGTAACAGACAACTGTGAAGTGAAAGCAAAATGATACATGATTCTGTTATTTTTCAAAAAATAGAAAAGTGAAAAGTGGGGCGTGCATAAGTATTCATACAGCATTTTCAGAGAGCATTAAATTGCCTTTATAACATTCCTAATGACTGCAGAATGTTCACACCTTGCCCTAACCATTAAATAGAGGCCACCTGTGTGTAATCTACTCTCAGTATAATTCCAGCTGTTCTGTGAGGGCTCAGAGCTATGGTCGGAGTGTATTTGTCACATCATGAAGGCCAAGGAGCACACCAGAGAGGTCAGGGATAAAGCTGTGGAGAAGTTTAAGGCAACGTTAAGTTATACAAAGATTTCCCAAGATTTGAACATCTCACGGAGCACTGTTCAATCCATCATTCGGAAATGGAAAGAGTATAGCACGACTGCAAACTCACCAAGACACGGCGTCCACCTAAACTAACAGACCGAACAAGGAGAGTGCTGGTCAGAAATGCAACCAAGTGCCCCAAGATAACTCTGGAGGAGCTGCGACGTACTGCCGCTGAGCTGGGGGAATCTGTACATGGGACAACTATAAGTCGTACTCTACACAAATCTGGCCTTCATGGACAGTGGCAAGAAGAAAGCCATTATTGAAAGAAGGCAATAAGAAATCCCGTTTGAAGTTTGCTAGGATGATCATATGGAGGACACAGCTACCATGTGGAAGAAGGTGCTTTGGTCAGATGAGACAAAATTAAACTTTTGACCCAAATGCAAAACATTATGTATGGACAAACCTAACACTTCTCATCGTCCTGAGTGCATTATCCCCAGTGTCAAATATGATGGGGGGAACATCATGCTATGGGGCTGCTTTTCCTCAGCGGGGACTGGGAAGATTGTAAGAATAGTTGGGAAGATGGATGGAGCCAAATACAGGGACATTTTGGAGGAAAACCTGCTGGAGTCAGCAAGAGAATTGAGGCTGGGGCGGAGATTCACCTTCCAGCAGGACAATGACCCTAAACACAAAGCTAAATCTACAATGGAATGGTTTAAAAACAAACATATAATGTGTTAGAATGGCCCAGTCAAAGTCCGACCTAAATCCTATTGAAAATCTGTGGAAAGACCTGAAAACTGCTGTTCACAAATGTTCTCCTTCTAATTTGACAGAGCTCGAGTTGTTTTGTAAAGAGGAATGGGCTAAAATGTCAGTCTCTAGATGCGCAAACCTTGTAGTCATACCCCAGAGACTTGCTGCTGTTATTGCAGCAAAAGGGGGTTCCACCAAGTATTAAGTCATGCTGTATGAATACTTGTGCACGCCCCACTTTTCACTTTTCTATTTTTTGAAAATAACAGAATCATGTATCATTTTGCTTTCACTTCACAGTTGTCTGTTACTTGTGTGTGAACTTTCAGTAAAAAATTCAAAATAAAATCTTTATGGTTTATGGTTGTAAACATGACAAAATGTGCAAAAGTTCAAGGTGTATTAGTACTTTCGAGAGGCACTGTAGTCCAGCAACAGTTAAATCACATTCTATATCACTCCACTGCACCCGTTTCCATAGAAATGAGAAACAATTGAGCTAGAACTAGCTTCAGGTACACAGATTAAAAAGTGAAATATCTCCTGCCCGGGACGTTAAAAAAAAAGCAAACGAATGAACAGTTTCAGTTTGTGGGACCATGGTATAAGCGGGATAATGCACAACGAGGTGTTCATTATCAGAAATAACTGGACTCCACGGTAGCAACCGTCCAACCCTTACGTATATAGATATGGCGTGGCCTGGGGAGTTAAGAAGCAACAGGATCAAAACCTGACACCTTCTTTGGTGATTTTTAGAAGAGTCCATGCACGGTTACATAAACATAAAAGAGCTACAAACATTAAATTTAAATTATGTACAGAGGAAAGACAGCAGTCAAGAACAACTCAAATGAAAAGCATACAATTTTACTTACTCCTAGAATAGGGGCACACTGCCTAAAACAAACTAATGTAGATTGGTTGTGAATCAAGTAAGTGTTGACACTGTAGTGTTCTCAAATTCACCAGTAAGTGACATGGCTGTTGAATGAGTTCTGCAGCTGCTTGTTTGCGTTTAATATTTTGACTAATCTAACTACGTCGATTCTGCATCCCTGCAACCTGCCATCACATTAATATAACTTTTTTTAAATTATACTAAATTATGCAAAACCTAGTTTCACGAAAAGAAAATAGGTACTGCTGTTTGATGTTGCAATCACGTCAAAAAGCATTTTAGCCAATTAGTAATATTTACAAAAGTTAGTCTAAGATCAAATAAAATACAGCAGCATTTAGGTAGACTTTTATATAAGTAAAGCTTTGTCACCCAAAAAACAGCAGATTCATAACCCAGAAAATATATATTTAACGAGGAACAAAAGCTCTGCTGTTGTGGGAGTCACATTCAATTCATATACCAACAGGGAACATGCTACCTACACTAATCACATCTTATCACATATGGCAGAAATATAAACTGTAATCCACGGTTTCATATCACGGTTACAAATAAGTCAGAAATCAAATGGGTGAGTTGAATTACTCATGTAAAACAACATCTATTCTCACAGTGATTCACTGCCTGCACACACAGTGGGCCAGACAAGTAACAAAAGGCCACCTCAGACCCAGCTGTGGTTTTGCATGCATTTATTTTGTGTCCTCACGCAAATATTTACTACAGGATCTTCGGATAAAATTGTGTGTGAGAAGGAAGATGCGTTATTCAAACATTCAAGAGTCCAGGGTCAGGGACACCTAGATTTCCATTTTGAGTAACTACTTCATGCATGATATTGTTGTTCATTGTGGTCGGAGTGAGGCTGTTATTCTCCCGGGCCAACATGTAAGCAGCCATAGTTTCTGCGGACTCTGATGATGGCAGAAATGAACTGGGACGTGAAGGCCTTGCTTCCTGAGGATTCTGCTGCCCATCTGGAGCATCACTTGAGCGCTTTGACGAATCGTCAGAGTCAAGGTGGGCAAGCCGTTCCATCCAGACTCTAAAGCGTTCTTCAGTCTGCCGCTGCATCATCGCAAATCGTGTCATGGCCTCTTCCAGAACACTCCCAATGCCGTTTCTGTCCCACGAACTGCTGTCCAAAAGCCCATGAACCTGAGCCCCAACTCTGGATCTCTCCGCCGCACGTCTGAAGCCAGCTTTAAAGACATTGAGGCCAAGCAGTAAGAAACAATTTCATGCTTTGGAAGTGGACTTCTACTTAAGAGAAAATGAGTCTGTTTATGGTTACGCGCAGGTGGACCCTTCCATGCTGATGGGCATACAACATGCAATTGAAGCACTCAAATGTGTGTGCAGCTGTAAAAATGACTGAAATGTATTTTGATGCATCTAGACGGAATAATGATTTTGTGACATATTTGGTCTTGAGGTGGGGTTGAATTAACGAAGTAAACTGGTTAACTGCATCTATTACAAATAAAATCTCAAATTTTCAGTATCAATGTAATACTTGAGATTAAGAAAATAATATTTTATGCAACAAACTGCAAAAGTTGTATTTATGAACCTAAAGTTATATTATTATTTAAGAAAAAGAAGAATAAAAACCATCAACTCACCCATGTGATTTTTAGTTTTGGCTGAAATTTACAGACACGGCTGTGCTTTGAAACCATTGAAGTTTGCATACAAGTCAAGGCCGAAAAGGCCTCTTTAAACCTTTTTTTTTTAATGTTTGTTTAAAACATTAAATATAACCTTAGAGCAAGTGCTTATGTTAATAATACTGAAAATCTCAACACATAATCTTCATTTGTTGAAACTTGCCAATTTAACATTCAAGGATGACTCCTTTAATTTCATAGTTTAAGTAGTTAAAAAGATTTTCATACAGGCAAGACAAACACAAAGATGATTGTGAGAATGACAAAAAAAATCTCAATATTAAAATGGCTAAGAGATAGCAGCTTGGTATATTTGAAAGCAATTAAAAACAATAGTGGTGAAGAAAACATACTCTTAAAAAATGCAACATATTAAGCAGATTCCATACACTGATAAATGTTTACAATTTCTCTATTAACTTTCTTTTAACTGGTCTTTAGCTGTGCAAATTCTCAAAATTTAACAGATTAAACAGAAAAGAAATAATTTGTTTAACTTTTTTTGGGGGGGATGTTAGACTGTTAAATGCCCAAATTCCAATCACAAATGGATTTTTCATGTACCTTGCACTAATGACTGTGTTGAGTAGTGTTGTATATTACCTGGGATATCGGTCTTGATTGTCTTGCTACCTCCTGAAGTTTCATCGTCATCATCAGAGGAGCTGGTGCTGGAATCACAGGTGACCTCACTGTCACTTGTGCTGCTGTCCTGCAATAGGTTGTATTTCTTCCGCGCAGCTGCTTCTCGTTTTTGACGAAGCAAACGCATTCTCTCTTTGTGTTTCTGACTCCGATGCCCTTTAACCTTTCCAACTTTGCCATTTGTTTGTTTTTCCTGTCCCGTGGCTGCGTCTGTAGTTGTTTGACATCGGTTTTTCTTAGCAGCCATTGCATTTGAAGGCGCGTCACTCTCTGAGCGAGAGCGCCGAGACTTTCTCACTCCTGTTGTAGAGGATGTTGGCTTGTCAGCAGTCTGTTCAGAATCCAGTAAAGCTTCCATGTTGTCTTCATCTTCACCTACAGGGGCGTCAGCCACTTCATCTCCAGACGAGAGTGTGTCTGAGTCTGCAAGGTGACCACTTGATGAAGGGGACAGCATACAAGGGTTTGAAGAGTCACTTTCATAAGCGCGGCTAGACACAGCCTTGTCACCTCCTGAAGAGGCTTGCTGAGACCCCGCAGAGTCTCTCCGGAGCTCCTTCATGAGACATGGCATAGACAGCAGGCTCTGTTCACTCTCTGTTTGCAAAAGGCTGTCCCCCTCTTTTTCCCTTTGAGTTGAGGTGATGCTGGTAGAGGTTTCGCTCCTACACTCTTCCTCCTGCTCTTCCTGACCTGCTGCTGCGTTTGCTTCATCAAGGCACTCGGTGGGGCACTCAGCATCCACAAATTCATCTGTTTTTCCAGAATCTGCCATCTTCATATCAGTTAAACCCAGAGCCCAAGGTCCAAGTGATATGGACCGCTGTGCCTGGACGAGAACTCACCTATGTAAAAACAACA
The DNA here is from genome assembly GCA_007210695.1 of Neogobius melanostomus. Classification (NCBI taxonomy): domain Eukaryota; kingdom Metazoa; phylum Chordata; class Actinopteri; order Gobiiformes; family Gobiidae; genus Neogobius; species Neogobius melanostomus. The sequence goes on along the minus strand of VHKM01000232.1, from coordinate 29,753 downwards.
AGAAGAAACAGTTACTAACACTCCTTGGTTGACCTGCTGATAATAATAATTACGACTCGGTGTTACATTGTTATTAACTAACCGTAAAAGATTTATTACCCACATTTTGGCTATTGATTTTGTGTACAGATACAGCGACAATGAGAATAACAAGACGAGTCCTAGTTAGAGATTGTGTTTTTCGGGTATAGTAACAACACTGTCACAATGGTGGCAATGGTACCATTTGAAAGTTTCCATAGATAGCTAATGCTAATAAGTATAAATGCAATCGTCATTGGTTATCGAAGGTTGAAATAATTAGCTGACACAAAATGTAAAGTTGTGAAACATCTTTCACCGTGCAGTACTTCACCCCTGTGCCATTTGAAATAACTTACCGAGGTGACGGTGTTAGTTTATGCCTTAGTCCAGCCGTTCGACATCTTATGTAAGTTACCGCCTCTCTCGATCACACTGCAGGCATTGGCGACTTCAAATATTGCAAAACCAATTTGCTGCCCGAATGTGTAGAGATTTGAAGGTTTATTTTGGATGTGTGTCGGCCCTTAAGCTCAGTTTTAGCTGAATGTATTAATGTAAAATGTCTTCATCAGTTTTTTTCTCCGTCCTTTTTTTTCGGATCCTGTCGTTGCCAAGTGAATACGCTATTTCCGGTGCGTGGAGACCAGTGGAGCGGCCCCTACTGGACGCTAAAAACATTTTTCCTAGGATGGGAAAGGTCTTTTTCTTTAGTGTTTTTAAGGTTAGGGTTATGTTTAGGTCTACGGGTAGTTTGGATCAGTTTAAACTAGCGTTGTTCTCAAATGTGGCCTTTCCCATCCTAGGAAAACAAATGTCGCCTATTGGACGGAGGCTAGTTTCAGAAAATGTTCCAAAGCCCCAACTATCCATTTTATAGATCAAAATTAAGCATTTGCCGCTTAAACATTTACTCACAGTGGAAAAAGGAATAATTTTACTCAAATAAGAGTACAGATACTTCAATACAATTTTAAAAGTAAAAGGTATGAAATCCCATTTGTTCGTTCCAATCAAAAAAGTCAATGAAACCCTTTTTCTCATTGCTTATACCATAAGGTTTCCAAAAAATATATAGTTTTCATACTTCACACAAAAATCCCACAATAGTGAAAATCTAAATATAGTGAACCAGACCAAACAGTGTGGCGCTTTGAAACTTGGTAACACAAGCTTGTAAAAAATGCCAATACATGTGTAAGCCATTATTATTATTTATTAAAAGTTATGGGATGTGATTTTCTCCAGATCTCAACAACTAACGTTACATGTGGAGTGACAGAAAACAGAGGAAAGTTGAAACAAAAAAGTTTCAGAGCTGTGCCATACAACCTCAAATTACAAAGTTATAGATGATGCCTAAATACATTAATGTGCATCAAAACAAGGGAACATTAATGTGATGAAAAGTGTGCAGGGTATTACTGGTACAAAAGTGATATTGCAGGTGCATAATTAATATTAAATTACTCTCGCAAACATTTGTGGGAATGTGCACTGAACCGAATCAGCTAAAAGTAGTGATAATAAGTTGTGAATAGTGAGATATGAAATAAATAAATAAATATAATAATTAATAAAACTGTAAATAAATATAATTATTTAAATGACATTTAAAATCTTACATTACACAGGAGTGGCTAATTACACCCAATACTGTTTTGTGTGCATTACTGGTCTGTGATGTTTGTGTTTTGGTATATTATTCTGTTTGACATAGCATGGGTCGTAATAGTCCCACTCCAGAGCAGAGGCGAGCACTCCGTTGGACAAACCATCACTGTCTGCCGAAAGAATCCTCAAGGACACACCTAAAATGCAGGCCAAATAAATTTTACTTGTAACACTGTAAAAGAGCTCATAGTCACAATAATAAAACTGATCAGTGAAGCTTAGTGATAGGCAAAGGGAGAAAAAAAGAAACCTGCACTGGCCCCAAAGTCGCTATCCAGTCCCGTGCCCACTGCAGATGTAAGAATACAGGAGACTTCGGAAAGTGGGTCAGAAAGCTCACACTCCATGTCCATTTTGTCAAATAGGTGCACTTCTACAGCTGTGTTCACATCTGCATGCATTTCATATGGACTGCTACGACATATGTGCTCTGCATCGTCAGCCTCCTGCATTGAAAAAAAAAAGCAAGTTGTAGATAAACAAAACATGTGTCGTTGCATTCAAGGAGCAGATCTCTCTACACTATGCCTCTTCCGCATTATCAGGGGTCCATACACAACTTCCCACAGCTCTTTCCGGAGAATCCTACCGCATTCCCAGGCCAGGTGAGAGACATAGTGTTCAAGGTCTTCCCCAAGGCTTTTTTCTGGAGGGACATGTCGGAAGGGAGGCCTCCAAGGCGCGTGGAGGAGTAGTGGCTCTACTTTGAGCTCGTCACCCCATCGCCACCCTGCCACCCAGCAGAGGAAATTCATTTCGATCGCTTGTACCAGTGCTCTTCTCCTCTCAATCATGATCAAAATCTTATGACCATAGGTGAGAGTAGGAAGGTAGTTCAGGTAGCTCCAGGCCTCCACGAAGAAAGCCCTTTGTCATCAGTTTTGCTCATCACTTTTGTAGATAGAATTTCTAGACGCGGCCAAGGCCACAGGAAGTCCCAAATTGGGGACGACAGGCTCTCATCTCTGGTGTCTCTGGTGGTGGGCCGCACCAACGATAACTCGAACTTAATTCTGCTCAACCTTCTCCCATTGCAAAATGCACCCAAATTCTACCTGGAACTCGCTTGATGAGAAACAAAAACAAAAATGAAGTGGTGTGTTATCATGTAACCATGCTTAAAGTTACATTTAGGCCATTGCCAGAGGTGGTAGAGTAGCCAAAAGCAAGTAAGAGGAGCGTAAAATAAATAAATAAATAAACCATAATATATATATATATATAAAAAATAATTTTCCTCAAGTAGTGGCCCAAATAATTACTCAGTAAACAAAATACTTTTTTTTAACGTCAAAATGAAGATTTTTCCTTTAAAGATTTACTCAGTGTCGCACAAGTTTCTATTTTTTTTTACTTAAGTAAAAGTACAGACACTGTATGAAAGTACAGTTACCTCACGAAATACTTAAGTACATGTACTTTAGTAAATCTGAGTACTACCTACCTCTGGCTATTGCTTTGTTTAGAAAAAAACAATAATAATAATAATACAAGCGTTGCTATAAAAATATAAATACCATGGTAAAAAAAAACATGGTAAAATTGAGTGGTAGTGTTGTAATATCAATTTTATGTATGTTGTAAGTACATTACTGCCTCTAGTGGCAAAACTGTGTAACACTCAATGAAATCATGTGAAACAAACGATACAAATGTCACTGACCATTGGAGAGTTTGGAGGCACAAGGTTCACTCTGGTTTCACTCTCGGAGTCGCTGGACTGCTGCTGCAGAAGAAGAAGAGGTGCACTTTTGCGCCACTCTCCCTTGTAGACTGCAGAGCCCAGGTCTAATCTGGGACAAACCGTAGAGGAAGTGGCGCGGATGGTGCTCGGGGCTCTCAGTGAACCTGAGCCCGTGGCGCCATCAGGCCTCAGGAGCCGTATTCTTTGGTCAAAGCCTGGCCTTTCCCTAGATGATGCACGGGAAGACGTGACAGGGTGAGGCAGGGCAGGTTCCGACAGGACATGTAGGCTCTTCTCCCATTTGGCAGCGGGGGAAAGGCCACGTCTGACAGTCGTCTGGCTCTGGGCGGGTTAGGTTGTAAAAACACTGCCTCCGTGTCTTCTCGCTTGTCTGTCTTTTTGGATAATATTAACAACTTGTAACCCAAAAACAGACAGTTCAACAGCAGTAAAATTACTACACATGGAATCAGCAACAAGACAACCAGAGCCAGGTTTGACACAGGGTAGGCCTCTGTCAAGTTTGGTGGTGCGGTCTGATGCACTTGAGACATTTTATCAGATGACATGAACGGTAAATGTAGGTAAACTGCTGATCACACGTGGGGTCTGTTTAGAGTCGCTGTGCACAGGTGGTATGACGAGCCCATTAGCAGTTTCTTCCCTGAGAGTAGGGTTAGGCCAATCACTTGGTTAAACAGTGTAAGCTTTGGGCTATGTATGTTTTTCCAGCAGAGCTGTTGAGTAAAATGGATATTAGCCGCTGTACTCTTCAGGTGTCTTCATTTCTAGACGTTATCTCTGCCATAGCAACAATTCAACACAAGAGGGCAGCATGGAACTAGTAATCAGACTTCTGATAACTAGTTCAGAAGGACTAGTACTCATGGATCAACAATGATCCGTGTAAAGGAAAGAATGGGACCCCAAAATGGCCGCGGACCCCAAAATTGGCACAATATCTCGGGACCCCCATTGTATAAAGTTATTGCCTCTTACACTACTTTAGGAAAGAAAAACATTTATAATCAAGTTAATATGTATCTAAACAGTTTATTTTGATCAACTGAATGAATTTACAGTAAAACATGTACTAAGAACAGTAGCATTTTTCTTTTTATTTCATCTTGAAATCATCTGGGGACCCCCACCCAAGGCCTCCCGACCCCCACTTTGGGGACCACTGCTCTAGGCCCCCACTCACAGACAATATTTTAATCGTTTTACTCATATGACGAGTGCAAAGCTTTTTTCAATTCTTATTTATTTAAAATTGTTGCATACGTTATATAGCCGTTTACATGAATACATTTGGATAAGTTATTACAGAATAGCCTTTGTACAATTATCTCAAATCATTCAATAGAACATTTCACATGTGAATCTCTCTTAGAGACAGTATTATTGCTTTTTGTACACAAAGTAATCTTTGTACACAATTATATAAGCTTTATTAAAAAAAAGAAAATGTAAGTCATATGAAAACCATATAACCAATATTAACATTGAAAGTAGATGTATCACCTTTCAGATTTTAGGAAGTCTATACAGACTTGAATAGCACAATCATCTTCTGCAAGTGTTTGCATGTACTGTATAACAGCACTAAATACCTTTCCAGTCACAAGGAAGGTGCTGTCAGAAGAGATTAATTCTGAAGTCACTGCTCACCTCTTTGCTCAACGTGCAGCCAATTGCTGCGTTACCCTTTCTGCCCAAACTACAAGTCACTGAGGTGTCTACATCCTCCAATCACAATAAAAAGATGTGAATGGTTCCAGTATTAGCACCTTTGGGCAAAGCTATGAATTTTTAACAATGCACCCATGGTGATCCCTGTGTCATTTCAGGAGATGTGCTAGCATTTGGCTAAACTATGTTTAATTATCTCTCGAGACTGGGGTGGGATCCTGTCAGGGAAGATCACCTGGAACTCCACCACCAAGTCCCCTCTCTGTGCTGGGCTCTTGGGCAGAGGGAGACCCTCCCCACGCAGACGTCTCACTGCACCAGGTTTAATAATGTCACTGCATGGCAAAGGCATCATCCGGCTGTCGAGTGTGGGCACATTAATAGTACAGCCACACAATGCCTAGGGAGACAGAAATGATAAAATTAGAGCCTGATCTCAAAAAGGGCTATAATAATACATATAACACAAAGGAACCAACAAATGCTCTTGTCTGAAGCACAGTTATGTAAAAGACTGATTGATTGATTGATTGATTCTTTTTAATAGGTGTAGTTATGTAATACAACTGTCTTACTGATGTTGCAATTGTGCCCGTGTGCTGAGTACGCGTAGGAGTTAAGTGTTCTGTGATTGAAGCTAGCCCACGAATGATGGAAGGGATGCTTGAAATGCCAAAGTGCTGTCATACAGTATCTTTGAGTAGGAAGGTAAGTGAAAGCCAGAAAAAGAACCTGTCAAAAAAAAAAAAAACCTGGCTGTTTCTCACTGCAGCCTGCCATCTAGAAGCACACTCCTCCGCAGCCAATAGAGGAGAGGCAGTTTCAGTGCAAATGACGGGGGGTTGTGAGCAGCAAGGTTAAATTTAGCTCATGCTCCTTTGCTCTTGGCATAGTATGTTAGAGGGAAAGTCTAAAGTGAACATAATTTCTGATAAATTATTGAATTACTATGGTGCAGTTTGGACTTTGAAAGTGGATCCAAATGTATATGGTTCCTTTGTGTCAAGATGTGAAATGTAAATGCAACTCACCTCTTTTAGGGTGATTTTGGCCGTGTAGACAATATTGGAGCCGTCCCTCCGGTAGTCGGGGTGCTCCTGGTCTTTAAGGACAAATGTGATGTCAGAAGGGCCTTTGTTGGGCGTTTCATCTCCTTCTCGAGGGAATGTGATCTTTGTGCCTGCTTTCCACCCTTTCTTCACCACCACATTGAGCACTTTGTCTTCAGAGCGCATGCTGCGGCCATCAGGACTCAGGCGTTTGCGGGTGATCTTCACACGCTTTGTGCAACCATGCAAAACCTCATCCAGCGAGACAAGCAGATCATGTACCTCTGCCTTGCCCTGAGCATGGCCCTTCCTCATACCATCTTCGTGGCTATATCCGCCTACATGACTGAATGGAAAGCGTCTAAAAGGGTTGAAGAGGTCATCATCATCTTGGCCAAATAGGATGTCAAAGTGGTCTGAGCCATGAAAAAAGGATGAGAAAGAGGCATGGGAGTTGTTGAAATTACTGCGAAAGAGGTTGCCTTGACTGGATATGCCATTTTTGAGACCTAAAGAGTGGTGGGGGAAAAAAACAAGTTAAGCATCAGATACCTGTGATGAATATAGTTTCTGTCTATCCCAGTTAAATTAAACTATACACATTAATAAAAGTCTCACCTTCTTCGCCAAATTGATCATAGATGTTCCTCTTTTTCGGGTCATTCAAAATCTCGTAGGCCTCTGCAATTTCTTTGAACTTCTCCTCTGCCTCAGCTTCACTGTTCTTGTCAGGATGAAACTTCAGAGCCAGCTTCCTGTAGGCCTTTTTGATCTCGTCCTCATTGGAGTCTGGCGACACGCCCAGCACTTTGTAGAAGTCTTTACCAGATGGTTTAATGGCCAGACAAGGGCTTTCTTGGTCACACTTGATACTTTCCTGGATAGACACATAAACACAGTCATCAAAATACTATTTAGATTCCTGGTTTAGGCTACTCATATTGCTTAATATGTCTAGTGCAGATATAATGGCATGTTGAATATTGGACACATTATTCTGAATTATAATTCTCCAAAGCCCCAAACTATAGCCCACTAGGTACCGTCCTGTAATCTGCAGTTGCATGATGAGTTATATCTTAAGCTATTCATTGGTTGTTGTAGCATACTACGCGAGAAACGGGTTGTTTCTTGAGAGATAGGATCGTGAGGGCTAGAGACTCTCGCCTCCTCCCAACAACTGAGATGCAAGCTAGTGATTGGTTGAACACTCTGTAGCAACTACAGCATTTCAGCAAGAACCCAGCAGTGCTACGATATATCAGCCATAGCATAAGCCGTCGGTATAATGTTCCTTCTTCGCAGTTATTTAAAGAGCACAACTTACAAAAAAGCAACGGTGAAAGCAGACTTACCGCTGATGATGATGAGCCGGAGCTGTCTCCTCTGTGCATCACCCGCACTTTGCATTTGACATTGACATTTTTGTGTTTGACACCAAACTGAGTCCAGATGAGAACCATGATGACCGCTGTAAAGTTAGGATTTTGAGTCGCTGTCCGTTCGCTGTGGTGCTGAAAAGGCTGCTGTCCTGTCTTGGAGCTCTCCTCTACTCTGCCTTAAATACTGTGGCGACCGGTCTTTACTACACGCTCGCCTCCCACTCCCGGTGACAGAGATTTCCCCGGGTCCGCCCATTTCTTCACGCACGGCAGGGGATACCGAGTCCTGGGGTGATTTGGTGAGATGCGATTGGTGCAGTGCTGGTGATCACGCGGATGTTGCAGCCTCCATTACCATCTCAAGACTTGTTTCCGGAGTTTCTAAATGCTGCTCGAGTAGACAGTCACGACTCAGCTCAGACAGTTCTCTTTCCGATTACACAATGTACCGACACAGGGATCCAGACCTGTGCCCAGAGTGTCATCAGAGATTTATAGCCTCTTATGCAAACAGGAATACAAATGTGTGAAGTGGAAGAGATAATGATGATGTTGAGCTGTTAACTGAAGAAGAAACAGGGTTATTTAAAGCTCATAGATAGTGAAATGAACCAACGCTTAGTGCACAACAAATACCGACTGAAATGTCCCATGAAACAGGCTAAGCTATAAATACTGTAACTTGCATGAAGTCTATAGGTCTGTCTCTGGAGTGAACTTAAATGAGACAATTTACCTTAAATAACCCTTTGGAGGGTGGGTGGGGTGGGGGGTGGTGGGGACTGCAGTCTGATGTTATTTCAGTATTTCAGCTTGCTTTACCTCAATGGCTTTCAAGTGAGCAAGTGGTGACTATTAGATGGAGATGTTTTTGTTTAGTTTTCAGCCTAAAACATCTCCCTTCATTTTCAAATAATAGTAATAGTAATTTTCCATTATGTTCTTCAAATTTAGTTGGACTTAAATTAGGAACATGGTTTAATTTGTTTACTAAAATCATAGGTAAATTGGTGACTCTCAGTTCATTGAACAAAGGTTCAATGACATTATCTAAACAAAAAGGGGAACATGATGATGGTGGTGTCTTAGTGGTGGTGTTCTGTGACTATAGGCCATTGTCCAGCAGGGTGTGTCACCTATATATAATGGTTACAATTTTAATCTGTATTCAATTATTTAATTGGACCAGGGCATGTTGATGAATAGACATGGCAAAATAGATAAATGTAAATACACCAGATTGTAGACAAAGGTTAATTTTGATCCGTTGTCCAACCAGGAAACATGTAAGATTAAGTATGCATGTGAAGCAGTTTTGTGTTTGACATAGCATTTATATAATGATACATTGAACAGCGCTCCAGGCAGAGTTATGAATCATGTCAAACCTATTTAGATGCTGTTATGTAAACGCCATTTAGATCGAGCCAAACCATTACAACTGAGAAGTCGGGAGGCATTCCCTGAAAGGCTCCTTTTAAACAGCATTTGTGTTGGCTTCTCACTTACGCCTCCACATTTCTGCAGGGTGCATAATGTGAAAGATATTCAAAGCAATGAAAATGGACCACTGAAAAGCCAACAGCTGTCGTCTGATGGAAAGGATTCAACTTATGTAAGTGAATGTGTTAAAATCCATGGGAGCTATGCAGCACCCCTTGTTCCAATAAAATAAATAATTTGACAGACTGAACATTTGCTGCTCTTTTGTTGTCCTCCTTTCTCTTCTTTTTTTCATCTGTGTCCAGCATTTATTATATTTTATATTATATTTTAAGACAAATGTATAAAGAGGAAGTAATTTATCCTCAGCATCCAGTCGTTATTTTTAACACAATACATATTTTGTATTACAATTTTAGATAACTATGAACAACAAGCAAAACGCATAACTGACAATGTTATGTCCAATATCAATGTGTTCTGCCAAGGGGTCAGTCTTTATGTTGAGCATAACTAACACCTTTTTATAATTACAACTTCATTTTGAAACATGTGTGTGCTTGGAGTAGGCTATGTCACCACCCAATCTAATGGGACTTTACATCTTTGGCCCTTTGATGAAGAGAATTGGATGATTCGAAACGTCGGGCAACTATGTATGAAAATGTCCTGTTGAAATGTTTTAACGTTGAGTGATAATGTATTTGTAACTTTAACGCAAAGCCCACAACTGTTTGTGACACACTGTGGAGTCTGTTATGTGCAGGAGGCAGCGCTTCTATGGCTATGAAAAGTGTGTCATGGTAGCTTACATACATGGAGATGCTTCCTCTGCTGCCTCCGTTCAACATCCAATGGGAGGTGGAATTTCCTGGAGTTCTCCTGTCGTTGCACAGGAAATGGCAGACAAATTTGGTGCGAACACGTTGAGTCTGAAACGTCATGCTTAACACAGAAGCCAGCGTATTTCTCATGTACAGAGCTGCGATAAAGTGAATCAGAGGCCTGCTTTCACATTCAACACACAGACACAATCAACATGAACTGCCAGTCTCTGTGAAAGATTTGATTTAAAATGCTGCGATTCTGTTGGGAGACAGTGAGAAGGCTGGCACAGAACATGGAGCCTGTATACTTGTTTTCTCACATCCAGCTTGACACCGCCAAATAAGTCCAAGTCTGTGCTGATTACACTTAAAATCACATTTGTTAAATCAGAAACTCACTCAGAGACATTATGTGTGTGACTTTAGACAACAACTCTTCAATTAGCCTTTGGGATTTTACATTTACATTTTAACAAAAACATCTGAAATAATCGATAGGATATGTTCACTTGACATGAAAAGATTTAAAAGTGCCTATAGTGTAACATATAGGGGCAGTGGGCAGTCAATAATTCATTAGTGATAACTATGGTAACCATTGCCATTATTATTTTTTTATGATCTATGATTTTTAGGCCTGAGCATCATCAGGGCTGGCAAAGGGGCTCTTACAATCCCCCAAAGTGTGTGGAGTGCACACAATCAGCTAAAACATCACTCCACACTCCTCTCCTCACACTCCTTTCTCATGCACATGTATTGGACAATAAACCATATCAGATAGGATGTATTTATATTCACTTCAGAAATCTGATAATCCAAAACTCCAGGTTCTGCATGTGCTAGTTCAGTTGAATTTTTTTGAGCAAATTAACTATTTCCCCACCCCTGCCTTCAATCCTGCAGAATCAGGTGGAGATTTATTTACTGCACCTCCATATTTGGACTTGGAGTCAAAGTGCCCCATGTTGCAAAGGCTTCTTGTGCTTGGTAGCCTAGTGGACATAGCACAGGTTTAGTAACTCAAAGGTCCAGGATTCAAACCAAATAAACTGTGTATTATTCACTGTAGTTATCTCTATAAAGTAAAATACAAGGTGAAGAAAAAGGAGCGACTATTCAGTAAATAAATTGAGCTTGGACTAACAACGTTTAGGATGTAGAAATGTTCTGCCATAATGTGCAGCAGCCTAAACTACTCGACTGTCGGAAGCACAGTGATTTATTCATGGATAGCTTTTGTGTTTTTATTCCATTTTTATCAAAAACACTATTAGTGTTTTCAAACTGAACTATATATATATATATATATATATATATATATATGTCTGCATGTATTTGATGTATTGATTGTGTTGTGAGTTAGACTGAGTTTCCGAGCACAAGGGATGTTCTTGTTCTGTTCTGAAGCCTGTGATTTCAGGAGAAAGACTGGATGGAGTTTAGAGCTGTTACATAAATGTGCCCCATTTACAATGTGCAGACAGGCCATCAGCCGTCTAAATCACAGTTGTATAACGAGTGAGAAAATGAGCTGTTCTTTGACATCTCCCATCCCTTGTCTCACACCTTCTCTCCTTCTACACCCACATGTCTGAGAGAGTGACAATCTGCTTTGGCTCGACTGAGCACAGTATTGGTTGCATGAACAGGTGTAGACGATATGGAAAAAAGAAAACATTCAAAAATGCAGTTTCAGTTATTTAGATTTAACCGCCATGTAAGACACATTTGTTCTTACACAAGTATTTAGTCGTAAAATCCTTTAGGTTTGCGTTGCCGACAGAAACGACAGTGGCAGTTTATTGTCGAGCGCTGCCCTCTGGCGTCTGATATTTTGTATTTTTCGAAAGCATCTAATTCTTCAGGATAGAACCTCCACAGATCGTCATCCTGCAAATGTCCGGGATGTCGGAGGAAATGAGCAGATAGATGAGAGGGGACAAACTCATGCAGATTGTTAAAGCAAGCTGAAAGGGGATGTCACAAGGAGGAGAGCACAACAGACAATTTGACAGATTAGGCGACTTGACCAAAAACAATATTGCACAGCAGGCTACCCTATAGATAGCTATTAAACTTGCCCTAGGCATGTGTTTGGAGAAAGCCCATTCTGTGTATCAGAAAAGTGCTGCAAGCTTTTCAGATAGCATATATAGTACTTTGTATTGATGTGAATGACACTACTCAATTTCTTACTGCACAGAAGAGCCAGTACACAGGCCAGCGAAAATGTCAGAGAGTCCATAATAGCCTAGTCCCATACAGTCACACAAAAAAGAAGGGAAAAAAATACAATTTTGTCTATTGTGCAGTGAAGTACATCACAACCTATCTAAACACTTTAGTTTGTAAATACATTGTGTCTGGAAAGTATTCTCACTCCTTCACCTTTTCCACATTTTGTTATGTTACAGCTGTATTCTAAAATGAGGGGAAAAAATAATGTTTGTATCCCTCATCATTTTATTTTATGTATAAGAGATAACCAAAAACATAAGGACGCACAGAAGAACCTCATATCAGCAATATCTGATTATTGTTTATATGAAAAGTTGGGAATAATGGTGGAACAGTTGTGGCCAATTGGTTGAATCATTATTTCATTAAAGTGAATGTGAAGGCAGGGCAGGTGTAACCGATTAAAACACAAAAAACCCTATAAAAACACAATTTGCAATTTACTTCACGGACAACAAGCCACATTTACCATAAACTCCTCTCTGCCCCTTTACTGTGTCTCTCTCATTTGGAGCAAGAAAATAATCAGTAACTAATAGCAATGGTATTTGGTGTGTGCTTTAATCTTTGGCTGAAAATATAACAAACACAGATGTACAGTCACTTTATTTTATTTGGTATGATTATAAAAAAACACAACAAAATGTTCACTTATGAGTGTTCAGAAACAATGTGATTTGAATAAAAATGCAATGCACTGAACAGATCAGTTTGATTCTGTAGCGTATACCGTATACTACAGAATATGATCAGTCTTATAACTTAGGAATTAAAGCACCATAGGAAATTGTATAAGTCTTAATAGTACAATGACATGATTAAGTAAACCTACATACTACGATTGTGTTCAATGTTCATAACCTGTGGGCAGTTTTCAACATACAGACAGGCAAACTCACAAACACATGTAACCAACAACACAATCATTTGACTTAACCTCCCTTTATCTATTAAAAGAGTCAACCCCATGCTGAGCAGTGAACTCCTGGAAATCGTCTGGGATTGTGTCTATGGAAGTGAAAATAGTTGGTTGTTTTGCAGCATATTCACTATTAAAATGAGCATCAATTTGTGTGTAGGAAAAATGCCTTACCATTGCAGCGGTATTTCAGATTTGACCAGATGATATTTTCTTGAGAGAAACAGAAAACACCCAGCCTTCCGCCTCTCATTGTGGTATCAATAGTCACGCCAGAGTCAGCTACCAGCTCAGTTCCTTCATAAAACCTGCTGCTCTATAATATGAATGTACACATTTTTTTTTACATTTTTAAAACATTATATCCATTATCAAACCTGTGTCTTACCTGATGTATCCAACTTGTGGCCGATGCTGCAGGTACCAGCGGTAGGACACCTTATCCTTCCAGCCCACATTCCTGGGGTCTTTCCAGAGCAGACGCACCTGGTCGTTGGTGTCTCCTGTGTGCCACAATGAATTTCTTAAATGTTCCCCGGGCCCTGTTCTGGACTTCACAGCCTGAGATACAAGATGGGGGGAAAAGTGAAACAGCAAAGATTAAGATGTGATAAAAGAAAGAAGTCATAACACTGCTTTATCGTGTTTTTAACCTTGAGCTGGATGCCGGGCTCTGCCACAGCTCTGAATGGATTGGCCTGCCAGTAGGTCTGCTCAGTCTGTTTCCACATCACCACATAGAACGAGGAAGAGTCCTGATAGCCAAAGATGAAGCCAGCGTAGTCGTCATCTGTCACTGCGTTCACATGAAATGTCCCCTCGAAGTCCACGCCACTAAAGGCCGTGTAGCCTGCCGACAGATATCGAAATATTTCAGAACAAAAACTAAAGCTGCTAAATGTATATTCTTAGTATATGAAGACTGAAAAGCTTACCAACAGCAAGTCCGGGATCACTGTTCATAGTCTGCACAATTTCCATTCCCTGTGTTAAAATAATTGGTTAAATAACTTATAATAACTACATTCTATAGAGGTCATACAGATGATGTCACAGCATAGCAATAGCATGGAAAGTAATGAATTTTAATTGTAAATTGTTGTCATTTTTTGGACACTCCGTCCGCAACACTGAGGGTTCTGTGTGTCAGGAAATTGATGTAAGTGGAAACCTTGCATAGACAGTTTTCCTGTGGCATTCTTGGAGGTCAAGGGAATTCTTAAACAATAAAATAAGTATTTACCCACGCTTAACCTCTTAACCCCCACCTTAACCGAGCATATTTTCTCCAGTTTGGCTTTGGCCTAAAAGTGAAAAAAGTGAAGTGACAAAAATGCGCTGGAAAGGCAACAATAACACAGTAAAAGAAAATAGAAGTGACAAAAACACACCTAAAAAGTGATGAAAACATGAGGAAAAAGCAACGAGAAAAAGCAATACAAATGTTTAAAAACACAACAAAAACCTAAAAAGAAATATGACAAAAAAGAGATGAAAATGAGATAAACGTGGCGACAATGCAACAAAAATGTTACGATCACTTTTGTAGGTCTTAGCTTTCAAATGAGGTGTTACACTGGCCTATAGGCTGTATGCGCCAGTCGAGAAGCTTTTAGGTTTGGGTAATGCTGAACTGGAGAAAGAGGTTAATGTCATTATAATTACAAAGTGTTGCCAAATAATGAATAGTTAAAAAATAAATAAATAAAACATTAAAAATATCTATCCAGTACATAATTATACTCACTACAAATTCTTATTAGAAGATCTTATAAGTGTTCTTCTATTCATGGGGGGATTTTGTTTTTCTTTTGTAGTGTATCTTAAGTATCACAAAAAGTATGTATGTACAGTAAATCTTTCCCCTACATTCTCAATGTTCTGATTTACGAAGCCTGTTCTATTTACACAGTCCATGCAATGAAAGGATTCCTGTTAATCGTACCTGGTTCAGTACAACCCAGTTAGGGTCAATCTGTGCATCCCCCTCTGGGTCTAGAACGACTGTCTGATAGGCCCTGAAGTCAGTGAGTGTGATCTCTGCATTCTCTGGGCAGTTGTCGATCCTGTCAATCACTTTGTCCTGGTCAAAGTCAGACTCGCAAATATCTCCAACACCATCGTCTAAAAGGGAACCATAAAGAACCATTTTTTTACCACCACAATTCTAACATTTACCATATTGATTGATTGATTTACTTTAATATAACACAATGCCTTGAATTGTACACATTTCTTTTTTTTTTTAGAGTTGCTGCATCTTGTGCTGAAAAGCGCTGAGCGAGGAGCAGTAAGGTTTGGTGGCCACTTGAGATATAAAAACTTACAATAGGTAAAGGCCAACACAGAAAAACTGCATTTGCTGTCTGAGCCTAAAATACAGAATACAGTATATTCCAACCCAGAAAGTTACCAGACCCCTAATATCGCACATTATAGAGCTCAACAGGCTCCGCCCGGTCCCTTTCTAAATCTTCTAAAGACTTTTAACAAAATTCACACATTCTGGGCATGATCGTGTGTTTCTAAACGCTGGCTGTCGACTACACATTCACGCTGACGGGGGTCGGGGGTGTGCTCTGCGAAATCTTAAACTTCAGACTTGATGCAGTAAGTGGGTTGGACAGACACCCATGGCGAATGGCGATGTTATGCAGCCTACAACAATGGTCACTCCCAAAGCTTTTTCCTCCAGCACTTGAATCTTGAATATTTTCTGTAATATTGCCCCCAAAAACACATTTTCTGCTTATTTCCTACTTATTAATATTGCCTGATGAATTCAAACTATCCACCAGGAGGTGCTACAACACCCTCAGCACTAACGGTGGGAACCCCTGGATATTGTTATGGATGTTGAGCACTGAGTTACGAGCACACCTAGTGGTTATGTTGTGCTATGTTGTACCTTAAGGCGGTGCGCCGCCAATGTGCGTCATTCAATAAAAGCTTGAACAGAAACATGGTGTCAGAAGTGGTCTAGCTGATGTAAAGTTAGCTAGTCCAGAGCAAATATGGCGAACAACATGATTCCGGCACCGGAGGGCATGCAGATGTCCGGGGATCTGGCGAAGAACTGGGAAGTTTTCCGTGCGGAATTCGAGGACTTTGTGCTAGCGGCGGGCCTCAGTGAAAAGTCGGAGGAAGTGCAGGCAGCCTCGCTACGACGGCTAATGGGTAGCGAATGCCGCCATGTCTACATGCATAATGTGATATTGGATGATGAGCAAAAGAATGACCCGACCGCCATCCTAGACGCTCTTGGGGAGTACTTTAAGCCGGCAAAAAATGTGATCTATGAAAGATATAAGTTCGGATGCTGCAAACAGGAGACTGATGAACCGATTGACAGTTTCCTAACGAGACTGCGGGAGAGTGCTGCATCGTGTGAGTACGGAAGGCTGAGAGATGAGATGATTCGGGACAGGCTCGTGCTTGGTGTTGCAAGTGAAAATACCAGAAGACGCTTGTTGCGTGAACGGGAGCTGATGTTGCCAACAGCGGTTGAAATTTGTCGTCTGGCAGAACTGACCGAAAAGCGCATGAAAGCTATGGAGAGCCCGCAAGTGCAGACGGACAGTGTAAACACAGCAAACACGCAACACCAGCGACGTAAACCTCAAGAGAGGACAAGAGATCTACAGTTCGCTTGCAAATACTGCGGAAACAACCATAAGAGGGGCAAAGAGCAGTGCCCAGCCTACGGTAAGGTATGCCGAGCGTGTGGCATCTCAAACCATTTTTCTAAAGTATGTCAGGCTAGCAGCAAGGCAAAAAAAGTAAATGTGCTGGAAGATGTTGAGCAAGGGGACACAGATACGGATGACATGTTCCTAGCAACTGAATGCATCAGCAATGTAAAATCAAAAGGGCTCAAATGGTTTGTACACCTACGTTTGAACAAGAAAAGGCAAGCGTGTCAGCTAGATACGGGTGCCACTTGTAACGTGATGAGCAGCAAGATCAAAGAGAAGTTGTCACCCGGAACAGCACTACATCCGAGTGCAACCAAGCTGAAACTATATTCTGGGGAAACGATGCTGTCACGGGGGAGATTCCACACGGATTGTGTCATTAGAGGAGAAAAGCATGAACTGATCTTTGAAATAGTGGAAACGCAGCAGGAGCCTCTCCTCTCTGGGGCCACATGCGAGCGCCTAGGCCTAATGACATTCACAATACCAGAGGAGCTGCTTAAAGTAGAGGTAGATCGGTGTGCAGCTCTCACTAAAGAGCAGCTGCTTACCAGCTACGCTGACATCTTCAATGACCCAATCGAGTCAGTCCCAGGTGAGATACACTTTGAGCTCGACCCACATGTACCGCCAGTACAATGTGCACCTCGAAATGTCCCAGTAGCGTTGAGGGAGAGGGTCAAGAAAGAACTGGACAGGCACATCAGCGCAGGCAATATCACACCAGTGAGTGAGCCCACGGCATGGATAAGTAACATGGTGACTGTAGCAAAACCAGATAAAATAAGACTGTGCATTGATCCCAAACCGCTTAACCGAGCATTGCTGAGGTCTCACTATCATATGCCAACGCTGGAGGATGTGTTGTACAAGCTGCCCAAAGCTCGTATTTTCACACTAGTGGATGCCCGCGACGCCTTTCTACAGTGCAAGCTTGATGAAGAGAGCAGCCGCCTGACGACCTTCTGGACACCGTGGGGTCGCATGAGGTGGCTCAAGCTTCCATTCGGTGTCTCTGTATCACCTGAAATCTACCAACGCAAACAGCACGAACTGCTGGCAGGCCTGGCTGGCATTGAACCAATAGCGGATGACATTCTGGTGGTTGGGTGTGGCGACACGGAGGCGGACGCGGAACAGGATCATGACACTAACCTGCGTGCTCTCATGGAGCGATGCAGAGCTGTGAAGCTGAGGCTTAGCGAGCGCAAGCTTCAATTCAAACTTCAAGCAGTCCACTTCCATGGACATATACTGTCCTCGGAAGGGTTGAAGATCGATCCAGAGAAAACGCGGGCTGTGTTGGAGATGCCCACTCCTACGGATACAAAAGCTGTCCAACGCTTCATTGGCTTTGTGACTTACCTCGCAAAATTCCTGCCTCGGCTCTCGGAGGTCTGTGAGCCACTCCGCAGACTCCTGGATAAGGACATTGAATGGCATTGGCTAGCCAAACATGATGACGCGGTGCAAGAAATAAAGCGACTGGTCTCAAACACACCTGTTCTCAGATACTATGATGTCACAAAGCCTGTCACTGTCCAGAGTGATGCCAGCATGAATGGGCTGGGATGCTGCTTGCTGCAAAGGGGGCAGCCGGTGGCATTTGCCTCAAGAGCCTTGACACAAACTGAGCAAAACTACGCTCAAATAGAGAAAGAGTGTTTGAGCATAGTCTTCGCATGCCAAAGATTTCACCAATATTTATATGGCAGAGAAAAGGTCACAGCTGAAACAGACCACAAACCATTGATTACAATCTTCAAGAAGCCCCTCCTAAATGCACCAAAACGTCTCCAGGGAATGCTGATGCAGCTGCAGTGTTATAACCTCGACGTGGTGTACAAGCCCGGCCCAGAAATGTACGTCAGTGACACTTTAAGCCGAGCTACTCTGCCTCACCAAGGGCCTGACACCATACACGTGCGTCATGCAGTGTTTGCCACCGAGACAGAGTACGTACAGCTGGACCAAGCCCAGCACCTGAATGTCACTGCTTTCAGATTCAGTCAAATAGCACAGCACACAGGGACGGACGAGGTGCTCCAAGAGTTGAAGGCTGTGATTCTGGACGGGTGGCCTGACTTCAAGGAGGACACCCCACTGGCAGTGCGGGAGTACTGGCCTTTCCGGGATGAGCTGAATGTGCAAAATGGTGTGCTATACAGGGGACAGTGTATTATCATCCCAAAGGCCCTGAGAGCGGAGCTACTCAAGCGAATACACGCTAGCCACATAGGTGGCGAGGCCTGTTATAGACGGGCCAGGGATACCCTCTTCTGGCCGGGCATGAGGGCTGAAATCAAGGACTATGTAGCCAACTGCTCAGCATGCAATGAGTATGCAAGAAATCAGCAGAAGGAATCCATGATGTCGCATGAGATACCCACACGCCCATGGCAAACGGTGAGCATGGATATTTACTCCTATGCGGGCAAGGAATTTCTCATCATTGTAGACCACTACTCGGATTACTGGGAAGTTGACCAGCTGCCAGACCTATCAGCCAACACGCTTATCACACGCTGCAGAGCCCAGTTTGCACGTTATGGGCAGCCTGACAAGGTGATCTCTGATAATGGCCCGCAGTTTGCATGTGAACAATTCCGAAAGTTTGCAGCAAGCTGGGGTTTTGCCCATGTCACATCCTCCCCCCGGCATCCAAAGTCAAACGGCAAGGCCGAAGCTGCGGTAAAAATAGTGAAGTCACTTTGCAAGCGCGCAAAAGGAGATGGCACAGATGTATGGATGGCTATCCTCCACTGGCGCAACACACCCACAGAGGGGTTGGACAGCAGCCCGGCCCAACGCTTAATGTCACGAAGACTCAAGACCTCGCTGCCAGTTGCAGCCAGCCTGCTGCAACCACAGGTTGTGGTCGGCGTGGCAGAGAAGTTGCAGTGGAAACGGCGGATGGCGAAATCGTCGTATGACAAATCCGCCAGGGACCTCCCTGCTCTAAATGTGGGGATCGGATCAGGATGAAACCACTACCAGGTGATCGCACAGGAAGATGGCCGCTGGGCCAATGCATCCAGAGGGTTGCTCCTCGCTCATTTGT
Organism: Neogobius melanostomus; assembly: GCA_007210695.1. Lineage (NCBI taxonomy): Eukaryota > Metazoa > Chordata > Actinopteri > Gobiiformes > Gobiidae > Neogobius > Neogobius melanostomus. The sequence continues at coordinate 10,065 of VHKM01000232.1, read as the reverse complement.
AGTGGATGTCAACGGCACGCTTTATAGGCGCAACCGGGTGGATCTTCGGGCAGCAGAGCGCTCAGCTGGCATACCGCCGACCGGAAGGGCAGAGCCGCACAGTCCTGAACAGGGACACGGGACTGGGAAGTCTGCCGTGACTGGGCATGGGCAAGGCCAGGCCAAGCCAGAGGGGGTGGAAATTGCACAAACCCCAAGAAGTTCAGCTCCTGGTGCCCCAAATACACCACGGCCTGGGCAGTGCCCGACTCCAGAGAAGCACAGCGGCACACCGGTCATCACACGTTGTGGCCGTCTCTCACGCCCACCTCAAAGACTAGACTGGTGACCTGCGAGACACATGAGTACATGGGCTCGACTAGGGTGTAGGCGGATCGCTGCCCTTACCAGTGCCCACACTCGCACACATGGAGATACATACCTCACGAGACTGTTTGTCTGTTCCTTTAAAAAAAAAAAAAAAAAAAAAAAAAAAAGATTATCGTTGTTGGACAATACGTATTAAACCCTTTAAACTTTTACTTCTTGATATCGGAACATTAATCTAAAGGAAGGAAGATGTTATGGATGTTGAGCACTGAGTTACGAGCACACCTAGTGGTTATGTTGTGCTATGTTGTACCTTAAGGCGGTGCGCCGCCAATGTGCGTCATTCAATAAAAGCTTGAACAGAAACAGATATCTCACGATTTGATATATACACAGCTCACAATAACCTCACAATATGCTGTAAAATCAACATATTGCACAAAAATAACCAAATACATCATGACATCATTAAAGAAACATATGAATTTTTAACCTTTTTTTAACATACTACATATTATTCATCATTTACATTTGTTTTCATGTGCATTGTGCCCCTTTTTCTAGAATAAATAAGTGAATAAATACTCTCTGACCTGTCAGCGGCATATTAAAAAAACAACAACACAGTTCTTGTCAAAAGGAATAAATCACCCACAAATTCATTCAATTTATAATTATACATTAAAAGTAACATATAGGGCGTAAAAATTTAGTGCTTCTCGCTCTCCATTATCAGAAATAACTGGACGACGCGGAGGCGTGAACCGTCCGACGCGAAGTCCAGTTATTCTGATAATGGACACCTCGTCGTGCATTATCCCGCTATACCATGGTCCGGCTAACTGAAACTGTTCATTGGGACCTGTTTACTTATTTTTTTAAGTCCTGGGCAGGAGTTATTTCCCTTTTTAATCAGTTTTACCTGAAACTAGTTCCATCTCAATTGTTTACCGTTACTATGGAAACAGCTGCAGTGGAGTGATTTAACTGTTTTTTTAACTGGTGTACATTATCACTTTTTAATGGACACCTTCCAGCCAATCAGAATCGAGTATTCACCCAGACCATGGTATAAGTAAGGGATAATGCACGACGAGGTGTCCATTATCAGAAATAACTGGACTCCGCGGAGGCGTGAACCGTCCGACGCGAAGCGGAGGACGGTATAAGCGCATTATCCCGCTTATACCATGGTCCGGCAAACTGAAACTGTTCATTGGGACCTGTTTACTTATTTTTTTAAGTCCTGGGCAGGAGTTATTTAACTTTTTAATCAGTTTTACCTGAAACTAGTTCCATCTCAATTGTTTACCGTTACTATGGAAACAGCTGCAGTGGAGTGATATAGAATGTGGTAGTGTGTGTAGACCATGGTATAAATATTAATATACCTCATTAATATGTATGACGTCGGTCATTAAGATGCATGTTCACATAATTGACCCTGGCCTAGTGTACATGTTTTTAGTGGTAGGGGAAACCAGAGCACCTGGAGGAAACCTACGCAGACACGGGGAGAACATGTAAACTCCACGCAGATCGATCCCAGGACCTTGCTGTGAGGCATGAGTGCAAACGCGACACCAACTAATATCTAGATTCTGCCCGACCTCAATTAATTGCACTCTCAGCCAAACCATGGCTGCAGCGTCAAAATGACCAATAGACCATTGGTATAGAATGATTGCATGGCAACAGATATTGAAATTCTACCTTATTGTATGTCACTTACTGTACCCACGGATCAATAATAAACATCACAACAAATGTCAAACTAGGGAAATAAAAAAAATGTTAGCTGTGTTCTGGGGAGATGAGTTGCCTAAAAATGTCACATACACACAACCTAAATGGAAGAATGATATTATACTGTTTTCCTAAGCAATAGTGATACCCACCGTTGTCATCTATCTGATCGGGGTTGGGAACCAGGCGGCAGTTGTCGGGACCCGGTGGAATATAATCCGGGATTCCGTCATTGTCGTCATCATCATCACATTCGTCTCCTAAACCGTCTTTATCCGTGTCCAGCTGCGAGCTATTGATGACTAGTGGGCAATTATCCTTGCTATCTTGGTGACCATCTCCATCGCTGCGTAACAGAATGGCAGGTCGTTAGCGCTATTTAGTTGGCAATGAGGAATAACAAAAGAAAATAAAGTGTGTTGCCTACCTGTCTTGATTTGTGTCACAGGAGTCTCCTACCAAATCGTGATCCACATCAGACTGAAACCACACAATGTTTCCATATTTAGCTACATGAAGTCTATCTTTGAGCAGTGTTTTGTTCCATTCATGAGTGTTGTTTGAGTAATCCTGTATCCTTCTCTGTTTCAAATGCCCACACAGCTTCCACTACAAATCATTTTATTTACAGTATTGTTCTTAAATGGCTTCTCTCCCCTCAGCGCCTGCTGTGAATGAGTTCAGACATTTTGCAAGTTAATGAAATTAATTCTGAATTATCCATGCATTATTTGATAGTTTATTATTTTTTTTATAGTTAAATGCAAAACATGAATGCTAAGGTGTCTAATAGCATTATACCTGGTTCGGGTTGGGGATGTTTGGGCAGCTGTCACACGCATCTCCCACACCATCTCCGTCTCTGTCCTGTTGGTCTTTATTGGGGACCAGTTGGCAATTGTCTAGGAAGTTCTTCAAGCCTTCAAGTAACCAAACAATAGGATTAAGGATTAAGACTGCTACCACCAAGGACTCCTATTAATTGGCAAAATGTATTCATTTAATTTCATTTTTTTTTTTTTACACATAACCTTGTGGACCTTCAAGTGCTAAATCTGCACACAGCAATTCACAATCACACTGGTATCACCCCGTCACAGTATGCCCAATACAGGGTTCCCCAAAGGGCGTTCCTCAGACCAACTGTTGTTGCTTCTTGTTGATTTGGCACAAAATATTTCAACGTAATCTAAATATATTTAACTAACATTTTACTGTGAGACAAAGCTGGCATTAAAGCCTAAATAAAGGTGTGTTTGCACTGTTAAAACTTCAGCTAAATGCATCCAATTTAATATTTCAATGCAGTGAACGCTGGTCTGTTGCCCTCCACGCCGTAAACAAGAAGCAATGAAAAAAGCAATGAAAAATGTTTGGATACCCCTGGTTTAATTGATAAATACTTTGTTTTGTTATGTCACAGCAGCCTTTAAAATGTATTGAGCAGCATCGGTTCATTGCTCTGTTTACATATCTGTTATTAAATACTTCCTATCTCAATCCCCTCAGAGCGCTCTGAGTGAATACATGAATTTATTTAAAATGGCAAAGTTAAAAGTGATGTATGTTGCTCGTATTGGTGCCACTAGGTGGCACTGTTGCATTTTCTATCACCAGATTTTCAGTTCCTCCTGATTTTTATTCCTTGCAAGCAGAAGGCTGCAGGAAAATGAATGCAGAAAGGTCAAGTAGCACATACATACACATTGGGGGAAAGAGACGTTTGGTCTTTCCTGAGATGGCTTTAAGGGGCAATCTGAATGATCAAAGGAGGTACTGGCTCTTCACACATAGTTTGATATCCAGCATTACATGGGCAGCTTTGAAAGAAAATATTAATCCCAAATCCACATATCCATACAGGGAGATTGCAGTCATAGAAAACAGAAGAGAGATTATTTTATACGCACTCAAGTGGTTCCCAAACTGTGGTACAGTGCATACACCACTGGTGGTACTTGGGCATCTCCAGGTGCTACAATTTCATCTGCAATTTAGACTTTACCATTTTAATTAGAGATTATTATTAATTTATGCTTTAGTAATGCATTTAAGTTTTTTTTTCTTTCTGGTTTTAACATGGTTTACACCCAATTTGAAAAGGACCTTTTTCAAATGTAGGTATTTTAATCTTGATCGAGGCCTTGTGGTAGATGTGGTGTGAAAAGTTTAAGAACTACTGCAATAGGTCGATTGAATAAGAAATATGTTGTTTTTTACATAAGGCCATCTCCTCACCATCGCCATCCATGTCATCGTCACATGCATCCCTCTGCCGTCGCCGTCAGTGTCCCTCTGGTCGAGGTTTTCCACTCGGACACAGTTATCACAAGCGTCTCCGTGGCTGTCCTTGTCACTGTTCCTCTGGTCCACATTGGGTTTTAACCAACAGTTGTCCTAGGAAAAAAAGGAGAAATACAGAAAGAATTTTGGAGCTTGAGTAACTTGAGAACTGAATATGCAAATAAGGCTCTCCAAAAACAATTTTACTCCAAAGTTTCCTCACCAACCTGCTCATTTAAAATCCCATCACCATCTGCATCATTATCACAGGCGTCTCCCTGGCCATCTCTATCAGCATCTTCTTGTCCGGAGTTGGGAACATACAAACAGTTATCCTAGTAAGATGTGGGGGGGGGAAAGAGTGTCTATAAACTTGCATCTGCTTCAAACATCGTGCACCTTCCTTACCTTTCTACAAGCTGGATCCTTGCACTTGAGTTTTTCATCTGGGTATCCATCAATGTCAGTGTCCTTCCCGCAAAGATATCCATTACCGGCCCAGCCAATTCCACACTGACAGGGCGAGAAACAATTTAGCATCTGCAGAAGTGTTTCGATCTTTGCTTCTATAGTAAAGGTTGTTTACCTGGCAGGATATGGAACCATCTCTCTCTACACTACAGTGCCCATTCACATCACAAGGGTTTGTGAGACTGTTACCACAGCTAATCTCAGGCTTACAACCTTTTACTTGATCTCCAGTGAAACCAGTCTTACAGCTACCACAGTGGAAGGAGCCCTGTGAAGGTCAAACAAATAAAACATACTGTATATGTATAATATTCTAAAATTCAATATGTTTCCTGGTTAGTACATGTAAGAGATTGATCTTACCTGAGTGTTGTGACAGTGTGAATTTTGTGTGCACCCTCCGTTTTCTGGTCCTTTACATTCATCAACGTCATCACAGACCTTCATTGGAAACAGTAGATTGTTATTTCTACAGTATTGCACAGCTAAATATTTAAAAAAACATCGGATTCACTCTTTACCTGTTTGTTAGTTTGGGCAAACAAGATGCCCACACCCTCTAGCACATGCCCAGAGTAGCCCAATGGACAGGCATCACAGCGGAAACCTGGGGCTGTGTTCACACATTTCACTCCAGGGAAGCAAGGGCTGAACTGGCACTAAAAGACATACCTAAAATGACTACCTGGAACTTGATTCTTAATTTTAGGTTACAAATCGAACAGCCTAGTCCTTACAGACAAAGACACAAACAAAGAAACAAACAACAAAGAAACAAACAAACAAACAAACAAACAAACAAGAAAGCTGCTGACATTTCCACAGCCACATTACAGATCTACGTAGAACATGACCTTTTCATTCTTTTCTTTAAGTGGTCATGGTGAAGTACAAGGGTCTGTTCATAATAACTAATTCTGCTGCACAACAAAATTGCAACAAAGAGCATTTGTTTTGTGTTAAGAGTCATCACTAACTAAGCCTCAGGCTCATGTTTACCTTATTTGAACTGATTTTTGTGTGTGTGTGTCATTCTCCCCGCTACCGTGTAGTGTACCTTTCTAACACAAAACTATATCACTAAAGCGAGTAAAATATTGTAAATGAATACATTATTATACATATATGAATAACCATATCATACAGTTGAGGTGGATGAAATGTGGTAATAATACAGTAAAAGAGACAAAAGAGGATTTGCCAACAGATGGGATGTGGTAGTTATTAGTTAGTTGTTATTTGGTCAAAATAATAATTAACGTTATGATCTGGTTTCAAACCTTCAAACTTACGTAGATTTGTTTTCATCATTTATTGATAACAGAACAGCAATAAACCATGTGCTAGCGATAAAATCGAAAGGTTTATGGTCTGGATGCCTACAGTTAATTACACTGCCCTCAGCTGCAGTCAATGCTGACCTCATCCACATCGTCACAGTTAAAGCCATCCCCGGTGTATCCATCCGGACATGGGCCGCACTCCACTCCATCCGCTGTCTCTATGCACATGCCGTCACGGAAACATACGCCCGGACCACACCTTGGCTTCACCACGTCAGTGCCGCCCAGCCCTGAGGTGCATCAATTTAAACATCATTACACAATCTTTACGCACAACTTTTATGCAGAGTCATGGCCAATGTTTTTTATGTTTAGCTGGTTCTATTGCCACTCTTAAAAAACAAAAACTAAATTTGAGCTTAAAAATAAGCAGTAAATGTTCTGGCTAACAAACAATGTGAGATAATTCATGGCCATTTCTTATTATTTGTTGTAGTTTGGGAACAATGTATAGCAACATTTTATTGTTATGGATCCCTTCTGCCCCTCGAGTGCATATTATCAGTGTTTTTACCACAAGCCTGGCACTCTGAGATGGTGTTTCTGAGAAAAGCAGTCTCTTTAACCTGAAAAGAGTAAGAAACATGGTCATGTTTATATGCTGTGAACAGAGCAATCAGCGAGGTCATGGACATAAAGCAGGGTTTAAGTCGGGCGTTACCTGCTGAATGAGGACATCCTTCAGTTCATTTATCACCTTAGTTAACTCCAGCATTTGATTCGACAGCTGCTTTGTGTTGACCCCTTAAAGAAAACACGAGTTTTATGTTGAAGCATAACCTCTCCTAGTCTAGTATTTAAAATTGTTTATTGGAGGTATTTAGATGTGTTGTTGCAATGTGACTAAAATGATCATACCCAGAGTTTGAACGGCATCTCCTTGTTGAAAATGGCAGCCTTGTAAAGAAGCCACATTCTCAAATGAATCACCGACAACCAGTCTGAGATCCTCAAAAACTTCCTATAAAGTAAACACATTGTAATCTCTCTCTGTGTGTGGGCACTGCTTTGCTATTGTAAGCAAATGAATCACCTGGTCTCTGGGCTGCATAGTCTTGAGATCCACAATACCATACCCTGCTGGCAGCCCATGGAAGACTGCGGGCAGGTCCTGGACCGTCTCTACCAGTCGACAGTCCAGGTGAAGCTCCAGACCCACCTGGCCCTGTTTCTGCAGTCCCCGCAGGTGAACAGCAGCTTGTGCACTTGGCCGTCAGCCAAAACCAGGTTGTTGAAGGTTACTGAGCTCATCCTGTTGTCACTCCGCAAGTAGCGTAACACAGCTTCACAACAAAGAGCCAAAGAGGAAAAGGACATGCATCATTATACATGAGTACTGGCCACTTAGGCAATTTTATTTATATTTTCAACAGTTTTTACCTCTGTTGAGCTTGCCCATCACAGTGAACTCAAAGTATTTGCTGTTGTCTCTAGGGTTGAACAGGCTGAACACAGTGGTGCCTGTTTTAGGCTGCAGCTTGAAGGAGGTGAGAATGAATGCCTCATTGACCCCTTGTTCGGCCAGGCCGCCCTGCAGAAGGTCTGGCAGGCAGTCTGGAGATGTGAGCAGGTCATACACTATGCAGAGAGAGAGAGAGAGAAAGGGAGAGAGGGAGGGGAGAGAGAGAGAGAGGGAGAGGGAGAGGGAGAGAGGGAGAGGGAGAGAGAGGGAGAGGGAGAGAGAGAGAGGGGAGAGGGAGAGAGAGAGAGGGAGAGAGAGAGAGAGAGAGGGAGAGAGGGGAGGAGAGAGAGAGAGGGAGAGAGGGAGAGGGAGAGAGAGAGAGGGGAGAGGGAGAAGAGGGGAGAGAGAGAGGAGGGGAGGGAGAGAGGGAGAGGGAGAGAGAGAGGGAGAGGGAGAGGAGAGAGGGAAGAGAGGGAGAGAGAGAGGGGAGAGAGGAGAGAGAGAGAGAGAGGAGAGGAGAGAGGGAGAGAGAGAGAGGGAGAGAGGGAGAGAGAGAGAGAGAGAGAGGAAGAGAGGGAGAGAGGGAGAGGAGAGGGAGAGAGAGAGGGGGAGGGGGAGAGGGAGAGAGAGAGAGAGAGAGAGAGAGAGAGGGAGGGAGAGAGGGAGAGAGAGGAGAGGGAGAGAGAGGAGAGGGAGAGAGAGAGAGAGAGAGAGAGAGAGAGAGGAGGGAGAGAGAGGAGAGAGAGGGAGAGAGAGAGAGAGAGGGAGAGAGGGAGAGAGAGGGGAGAGAGGGAGAGAGAGAGAGAGGGGAGAGAGAGAGAGGGAGAGGGGAGAGAGAGAGAGAGGGGGAGAGAAGGAGAGAGAGGAGAGGAGAGAGGAGAGAGAGAGGGAGAGAGAGAGAGGAGAGAGGAGGAGAGGAGAGAGGGAGAGAGAGGAGAGGAGAGAGAGAGAGGAGAGAGAGAGAGAGGGGAGAGAGGAGAGAGAGAGAGAGGAGAGAGGGAGAGAGGAGAGAAGGAGAGAGGGAGGAGAGAGGAAAGAGAGAGAGGGAGAGAGAGAGGGAGAGAGAGAGGGAGGAGAGAGGGAGGAGAGTAGAAGGGGGAGGAGAGAGGGAGAAGAGAGGGAGGGAGAGGGGAGAGAGAGAGGGAGAGAGAGAGAGAGAGAGAGAGGAGAGAGAGAAGAGAGGGAGAGAGAGGAGGGAGGGAGAGCCGAGGGAGTAGAGAGGATGGGGATGAGGAGAGAGGACGGAGAGATAGAGGGAGAAGAGGGAGAGAGGGAGAGAGGAGGGAGAAGAGGGAAGAGAAGAGACGGGAGGGAGGATGAGAGAGAGGAGAGAGAGAGGGAGAAGAGAGAGAGAGGAGGACCGGACGGGAGAGAGGAGGAGAGGTGAGAGATTGAGAGAGGGAGAGAGAGGGAGAGAGAGAGAGGAAAGGGAGAGAGGGAGAAAGGGAGAGGAGGGAGAGAGAGATAGGGGAGTGATGAGAGGGATGAGAGGGCGAGAGGGAGAGAAGAGAGAGGGAGAGAGGAGAGAGAGAGAGGGGAGAGAGAGGGAGAGGAGAGAGAGAGGGAGAGAGAGAGAGAGAGAGAGACACGGGAGGGGTAGAGAGGAGGAGAGAGAGGAGAGAGAGAGAGGGCCTAGATGGCAAGGAGAAAGAGGGAGAACGAGCGAGAGAGATCGAGGAGGAGGAGGGGAGAAGATGAGAGGGAGGAGAGAGAGAGGGAGAGTTGAGGAGAGAGAATATTAGAGGGAAGAGAGGATGAGAGGGGAGAGAGAGATGGAGAGAGAGAGGGAGCAGAGAGAGAGGGAAGAGGAGAGAGAGAGGAGAGAGAGAGAGGGAGCGAGACGAGAGAGACGGGAGAGAGAGAGGGAGAGAGAGAGAAAAGGGAGGGGAGGGGAGAGGGAGAGAGAAGAGAGTCGAGGGAGAGGGAGAGAGAGGACGAGAGAGAGAGGAAAGGGAGAGAGGGTGCGAGAGAGAGGAGAAGGGGAGAGAGAGGATATGAGGGAGAAGAGAGGAGAGAGGGAGAGAGGAGGGAGAGAGAGAGGGGAGAGAATAGAGACGGAGGAGAGGGAGAGAGGAGAGGAGAGAGAGGGAGAGAGAGAGGGACGAGAGAGTGAGAGGAGAGGGAAGAGAGAGAGGGAGAGAGAGGGAGAGAGAGAGAGAGGAGGGAGAGGGAGAGAGAGGAGTGAGAGAGAGAGGGAGAGAGGAGAGAGAGGGAGGGAGAGGGAGAGAGGGGAGTGAAGAGAGAGGGAGAGAAGAGGGAGAGAGGGAGGAGAGAGAGGGAGAGAGAGAGGCGAGAGAGAGAGAGAGGGAGGAGAGGGAAGAGGGAGACGAGAGAGGAGAGAGAGAGGGAGAGAGAGAGGGAGAGAGGAGAGGGAGGAGAGAGAGAGAGGGAGAAGAGAGGGATAGAGAGAGGAGAGGGAGAGAGAGCATGACGAGAGGGAGGAGGAGGGGGGAGCGGGGAGGCTACGGGTGGGAGCGGACGGAGGACGGAGAGAGACGCTGAGAGGAGGAA